>OZ023270.1:98260208-99460208 GCA_964006375.1 Tillus elongatus
TTCCTAGACATAGAGGGGGCCTTTAGCAACACCTCGTTCGGATCGGTTCTGGCAGCTGCCCGGGAGCGTGGAATAGAGGAGACCTGCTGCAGGTGGATCGGTTCCATGCTCAGGGACAGGGCGGTGTTCACCTCACTCGCGGGAGGGACTCTGCTGGCGGGGGTCGCGGCGGGGTGTCCGCAGGGGAGCGTTCTGTCTCCCTTGCTCTGGTGTCTAGTCGTGGACGGCCTGCTGGGGAGGCTCTCGGGAGGGGGGTATGAGGTACAGGGCTATGCGGACGACATTGTCATCATAGTCCGAGGAAAGGTCACACAGGCAGTGTGGGAGCGTATGCAGACTGCACGGAAAGTGGTGGAAGGGTGGACGGTTGATCAAGGGCTCGGGGTGAGCCCCGAGAAAGCAACCGTCGTGCCGTTTACGAGGAGGAGGAAGTGTGAAAGCCACAGAACTCTCACTCTATACGGTAGGAGCGTTCCAATGGCCAGGGAGGTAAAATATCTTGGGGTCGTATTGGACTCTAAGCTAACCTGGAATGGTCACATTGGAAAAATACTGCGTAAGGCAGTCATGACCTTAGCCGTCACTAGGCGGCTATATGGAAAAACGTGGGGACTAAGACCTAGTATGGCCCACTGGCTGTACACAAGGGTGGTCAGACCATCGTTAACATATGCGGCACTGGTCTGGTGGCCTAAGGTGACACAATCCAGTGCCAAACAAAAACTAGGCAAGATCCAAAGGATGGCTTGCCTAGGCATCACAGGGGCCATGTCTTCAACCCCAACAGCCGCCATGGAGGTGTTGCTGGATCTACCCCCCCTACACTTCGTTATTATGGGAGAGGCCAGGCTAGGACTATACAGACTAGCCTGCAATGGTAGACTGAAGATCAACCCAGGCTTCAGGGGCCACTGCAAAATTCAGGAGATCGTGAAGGAACCCATGCTTGAAATGAGGTCAGACTTCGCGAGCCCGCGAATGTGCAGGGAAAACAACTTCACAGTGGAAATCCCTGATCGCGGGGCATGGCGGGAGGAGACACCGGGCATACCACGGGACGCGCTCGTCTGGTTCACGGACGGATCTGGCGGGGAGCGTGGGACGGGGGCAGGTGTTTACTCGGAAGGACCGAGGGTAAGTCACAGTATTTCCCTCGGAGCCCATGCAACGGTGTTTCAGGCCGAGATGTACGCCATCCTGCACTGTGTGCGGGAGAACAAGAGGAGGGGCTACACCAACAAGCGGATCCTCATAGCCACAGACAGCCAGGCAGCCCTTAAGGCACTAAGTAGCCCACGGGTAAATTCCTGGCTGGTGAGTGAGTGCCGAGACGAGACGAGCGACCTGGCTGGGCAGAATGAGGTGACCCTCATCTGGGTGCCGGGTCACTCGGGGGTCAAAGGCAATGAAGAAGCTGACAGTCTCGCAAAGAGGGGGTCAGCAGAACCATTTATGGGACCAGAACCGGCTCTGGGCGTGTCAAAGAGCACTGCCAGGGGAGCCATTAAGTCCTGGGTCAGAAACCAACACAAGGTGTACTGGGCGGACTGTCCAGGGCTCAGACATGGGAAGTCAATAATTGACGGACCCAGTTCAAAGAGAGCTGTGGAGCTGCTAAACCTTAGCAGAGGACAGCTCAGAAACAAAACAGGTCTCTTGACGGGACACATGGCCGTCAAGAAACACCTACATAAAATGGGGCGGTTCGAAGGGGACCTCGCATGCAGACTCTGCGGCGAGGGGGAGGAATCAGCCCAGCACATCTTGTGCGAGTGTATAGCTCTGGACCGGAAAAGACAACTGATCTACGGTCACTCTAGACCGGAGACAGAGCAATATAAAACTTCACCCTACCAATCGCTGTGCAGACTAGTTCAAGGCACAGTGATTTTGGAATGGGTGGAGTAAGACTAGGGGTATGCACAATCAACCAAGGGTTGCGGTGCTATCGGGGCGGCAAGGCCGCGGACGAGCCCTGAGGGAACAAAAAAAAAAAAAAAAAAAACCATACTTTTGATTGATTTAATTGCGTAATTGTTTGCTTGGTGTAGTCCAATAAAAACCAATGACTTACCTCTTTAAGGGATGTAACTTGCTGGCCATTTGCCACAGCTATCTTATTGGTACCAACAGTAGCGGTGGTCAGCACTGGTATTGTCAGCCTCTCAGCCCCCTGCGCAGGTGTTTGGTGGTATCCTCCTTTACAATGTGATCCATCATTGCTCATAACCACATCTACATCCATCGCTTCCGATTTTTGATCACCATGATCTTTGAAGCAAGAAGCAGACTCTGATATTATGAGAGTGTCGCTGTGAGAATATTCACCTGATCTCGAGACGAATTTAGAAAGGTCCAGATTCTCGCAGGTACATGAGATGTTATTGTCTTTCTTTAGGACAGCAAGACGTTGTTGGAATGAGATCTTATCACGTGCAAGACGTTCCATATCGTGTTCGTATTCACGTTCTTTGCGTTTTAGATTTTGAATGTACCTAGAGTAACAGAAGAAATGGATAATGTATCTTAGAGTTTGCAGGTGTCTGGAGTGATAGAAAAGAAAGAGGTAAATTAAAGACATTTGTTAAATTTGACAGACTACCTAATATAATTAACTGAAACAAAAACTGCAAGAACATTTAGAGACACCAGACTTTAGACATGTGTTCAGGCAGAGTACTATGTGAAAACTGGAACCTGTGATGAGCACCAATAAGTACACTTGGAGAACACCCAAAATCACCACAACACATATTTGATTTTGGGTGTTCTCCAAGTGTACATATTCAGGCAGAGGTTTATTTATTCAATCATAGAATCTATGCTAGATGCCATCGACATTTTTCTTCTAATTTATGTTAAAAAACATGTATGTGAAAAAACATAGTAGTCCTGATTTAGCATAGCAAAATTTAGTAACTACAGTATACTCTCGATTATATGCGCTAATGGTCGGGGGTAACGGCAACACGGATGATTGAAAAACATGAATAATATGAACATAATAAAATTTATATGTATATGAACAGTGTGAAACACACTCATGGAATAAAATTCATTAGTCAGCTAAAAATAGTTTTGAATGAAAACGCTGAGACACGTGAAGTTTAATTTGTCGAACATTATCTTATAATCATAGTTAAATTAAACTCCCACCATTTTACCCCGACCACTTTATCCTTTTTTTTTAATAGCAACCCCACATTTTTTCATCACAATTCGATGGATCACATTTTTCTGAATGCAGAGATACCCCATATATATGGTCTAATATTACACATGGCCACCTAGATCACCTGACTTAAATCCATGCCATTTTTATTTATGGGGTCATTTCAACTTGTTCATGCCGTGGAAATAAATGATCGTAATCTATTATTTCAGGGATCGTAATCTATTATTTCAGGGGATTATAAAGATATTGAAACACCTATTAGAATTAAGATGAATTTATTATGTGTGCGGGAGAGTTTTGTTCGTCATTGCCAGTTATACAGGGTGATTCATAAGGGGTGACCAAAAATGAAACCCCATGTTCTTTGAACAATTTTAGAGAGTGTATGTCCTATAAAATTTTTTCCTATAATGCTTCATTAAAAAGATACAGGGTGTTGAAGTTGAATTTCAAAAAATAAAATTTCCCAATTTTTTAAAAAGTAGTACATCTATTTTGCTGAAACTTCGCATGTGTAGGCTGTTATGTAAGGCGCGTATTCTACCATAACAGTTGAATCGGCTAATCCAGCAGTGGCACGCGTACCCACATGTCATTGGTTATTCCTCAAGAAAAAAACGGGTATGCCAATGATATATATTTTTATTTTTTATTTTTTGAATCTACTCTCTTGATAATTTTCTGTACGACGCTTATTTGTCGAGTAAGAAATGAAACAGGTAAGTGTTTTAGAGCACAGTTCATGATTTTTAACCAGTCGTTGTTTGGTAGAAAATCGCAATGATACACTTTTATGCCTCCATTGGCCTGAATACACGCACGAAATCTTTTTGATATGGAAAATTTAATGTCTTGATAATTTTTTGTATGACGATTATCTTTGTTGTATTTTAGTAAGTAGTAGTCTGGTTTGCCAAAGTTGTCATTAAGTGTCACTTGACGTTTAGGTTAACAAGTTATTATTTTGAATAGGTGTAAGTGGTAAACTTTATAAAATTGCAAAATTTTCTACTCTTTTACTTCTTATAATGAAGTACACTTTAGAAGAGAATGCAGATATAATTTTTATCTACGGATATGCTGATGGAAATGCTCTAGCTGCTTGTCGGGAATATCAACGTAGGTTTCCCACTCACCGTCAACCTACACCAAGGGTTTTTTCTCGATCGTTTTCAAGGCTTCAGCAGTGCGGTATTGGACAACGTCCTGACGCTAGAGCTAATGGTAGAAGACAACATCAACTTGAAGACGAAGAGAGAGTGGTGGATGCAGTGATGGATCAACCTTCTACAAGTACTCGGAGGATTGCCACGCAGTTACAATATTCTCAAAGCTTTGTTTGGAGAACTTTACATTGAGAAGCCTTACATCCATATCATCGACAGAATGTTCATTGCCTTCTTCCTGGAGATAATGTGCATCGACGAGTCTTTTGTGAATGGATGTTGGAAATGAACAATCAAAATATCTTATTCCCTAATCTAATCTTCTGGTCTGACGAATCAACATTTACAAGAAATGATATTTATAATTCTCATAATGAGCATATGTGGTTATTGGAAAATCCACATGCAACAAGGACTCGCACATTTCAACATAGATTTTCCATTAATTTATGGTGTGGTATTTTTAACGGCTCACTGTTCATGGAAGTCCTGCCACAACGTTTAAATAGATCTGCGTACTTAGCGCTCCTAGAAAACCATGTAGAAAACATTCTAGATGACACTAGCAACAAGAGGTATAATGTGGTACCCGCATGACGATGCACCAGCGCATCATAGTCGAAACGTTGTTACATGGCTACATGAACATTATAATGAAAGATGGATTGGCAGAACTGGACCAATACATCGGCCTGCAAGATCAGCGGACTTAAACCCACTTGACTTCTATCTTTGGGGTGATTTTAAGCGACTGGTCTACAGTGAACAAATAAATACACCAGAGCAGCTACAACAACTGATAAATAATGCTTTTCGTCATATTCAAGCAACAATGAATCCTCAAGACATTAAATTTTCCATATTAAAAAGATGTCGTGCGTGTATTCAGACCAATGGAGGCATTTTTGGACATTTATTGTAATAAATAAATTACTATAAGCCTGATAAAAGTGTATCATTGCGATTTTCTACCAAACAATGACTCGTTAAAAATCATGAGATGTGCTCTAAAACACTTACCTGATTCATTGCTTACTCGTAAAATAAGCGTCGTACAGAAAATTATCAAGAGTCATTTTGTTTACGAAAAAAAGATTCAAAAAAATAAAAAAATTAAAAAAATATCATTGGCGTACCCGTTTTTTTTCTTGAGGGATAACCAATGACATGTGGGTACGCGCGCCACTGCTGGATTAGCCGATTCAATTGTTATGGTAGAATACGCGCCTTCCATAACAGCCTACACATGCGAAGTTTCAGCAAAATATATGTGCTACTTTTTAAAAAATTGGAAAATTTTATTTTTGGGAATTCAACTTTAACAACACCCTGTATCTTTTTAATGAAGCATTATAGGAAAAATTTTTATAGGACATACCCTCTCTAAAATTGTTCAAAGAAGATGGGGTTTCATTTTTGGTCACCACTTATGAATCACCCTGTATATTGGGGAAAATAGACCAATTTTTGAACATTTACTGTAGGGTAAATTTTGCACTCTGTTACAATAAATATTTTCGATTTTCCTAAATTATCAGTGCTTATTAATGTTCAGATATTTAAAAAATTCTTAACAATGAAATATAGAATATAATTTTATACAAACATTTCTTCATGAAATTAAATTTAGTTTTCATTACCAAAGTTTGTAAAGGTGCTACTAAATCAGTATGTAGTAGAATAATTTAGTCAATTAAAATTTAATTAGGCTAAAACCAGATATTAAGGCAACAGGAATTTTTGTAATACTCACCTAATGGCAGAATGCAGGATACTAAGATTAGATGATTTCTTTTCTTCGGGACTTTGAGGTAGTTGCTTTTTCAAGAGATCAAAACATTCCTTAAGATGTGCTCTCCGATGTTTTTCCAGCTTGTTATGAACTTCCCTAGTGCCGGACCTGAACACTAGAGGAGGTTGGCGACGTTTTGTTTCGGGATTTGTCTCATCTATTATCAACGGGTTCATTATGTCGAAGGAATTGTGGATGATGCGACCATGGCTCATGTTGACAGTCGTACTGGTCACATGGGGCTGCTGATCGGATTTGTCGTTAATTGATTGTTTCATCAGCACTCCAGTCTTGGGACTGTTATTGGCAGTCATAGGTGGACTCTTATCAGACATTATCTGGTGAAGAAAAAGAAAATAGGTACTAATAATATTATAGTAGATTTAATAAAAAATATGAAAACTAAATATCATGGGATGAAAGTAGATGCGTGTAAGAACGATTCAAAGAGTATATGGAAACTTATAAAAGGTACGTTATGTAGTAAAGAGTGCAACATTTATTGAGATAAAAGTTGAGATTTTCAATGAGTATTTTAAAGAAAGTGTTAAGATATATTGAATCTGTCAGTGTTAGCAGAAAAATAATACCTGTAACTAAAAAAACAGCGACATAAAAGAAGTCCAAGCACTTAATTATTTCTGTGTGGTCTTTTTAATATGTATCCCACTTCAAAGCAATACACGCTTTTCAAAAAACTGTTTTCAGAAACATGCCTAGGGCCCCCCCTCTAGAGGAACAAACCACAAGGAAAATTTCTTGTTCACACCCCACAGGGAAGTAACAGGACCAGGAGTGAATAAGGGTGCTGGGCAGGACAGGTAGTAAAAAGGAAATATGAGCAGAAAATGCTAAGAAGACGGGCTTGAAACCTAACCCTGACTACCTCGCACAGCACCCCTATTCCCCCAGGTGCTGTAACTTCTATGGCGGGTATAAACAAGACATTTTTCTTGTGGTTTATGCAATGAGGGCGGTTGTATGCACGCGAGAAGGGAAGGAAAACCCTCACAACGAAGGCTTCCCTCTACTCTGACCACACCACCCCCTCCTGCCCCCAATGTCTCAAGTGGACCTGGGGGGGGGTGGTTGTTGCTTCGTCGTAGGCATTTTCCTTCCCCTCTCGTGTGCATACAACCACCCTCGTTGCATAAACCACAAGAAAAATATATTTGTTCATACCCACCAAGGAAGTTACAGGACCTGGGGCGAATAGCAGTGCTGTGCGGGGTAGGCAGTGCTTCAGGGGGATATGGCTCACAAATAGACAGTTTTCAAGCAGTTTTCTTCACATTTTCTGCTCATATTTCTTTTTACTACCTACCCCGCCCAGCACCCCTATTCACTCCCAGTCTCGTAACTTCCTTGGGGGGTGTGAACCAGAATTTTTTCTTGTGGTTTGTGCTTCCAGGGGGGTCCCAGTAATGTTTGTAAAAACAATTTTTTGAAAAGCCCACCTTTCAATTTTTCATACTTCAGGATAAGATTTTTGGATGTACTGTTCTGATTGATTTCTTTTACCTTTGCGTTCGGAATCCGAATAATGCTCTGTTCTGTGTTTTCCTTTTTGGTCTTTTCTCTCCATTATTTTCTATAAGTTCTCTCTACTTGCTGTATTTGGTATGTTTAGCCACCACAGCATTTTTTTCTATGCTCTTTCACCAAGTGAAGATTGGACCCTATGATGAACACTGATAATTACACTTTGAGATCCCAAATCACCAAAAACATTTTTAAAAATGATTAGTGATATGACCGTAAAGTTTTTTAAAATGCGTGGTGGTGATTTGGGTTCTGAAAGTGTACTCTACTACATATGCTGTCTTCTTTACTATGGGCACTAGAGCCCGTTTAATATCGCCGAATCACCATCAGTTGGTCTAAACAAACGCTTAATGCTTAGGAATCATACTCGTACTAATCCAAATCCACTAGCCATATTTCATTTATAATCATAAAATAACTAATATTAATTATTTATATTCAATAATCTGCTATTTTTTATCCATTATCTATTATCTCATAAAATATCATCTTAGATCAAAAAATAAATAATAAATAATGAAATCGAAATCTGACATCTGTAATCTGTGTCTGTGACCAACCTAAAACGCAAGTTATTACTTAATAAACGAACTTTTCCTAACGAAAAAATTATTTGTCTATGGTTACGTAGTTTCAAGGTAATACTTGAGAGGTCACCAAAACGTAAAATAAAGTGATATCTTCTTGAAACTGTGTTTCTAACATTAGTTTATAAATTTAAAATGAACGCAATGTTAAATAATTTATTATGTTTTAGGAACAATGATCAGTCTTAACTCTAAATCAATGTGTCAATTCTAATGGCGGTCCTTCTTTCCTACGCCAATACCACATGGTTCGAACGTCTACAATTAAAGCCGTATTTTACGTAAATTGCAAAAGATGGGCCTATAAAAACAGAAAATATATTTTATGTAAAAAAACATGTAATTAAAAATTATATGAATTATTTAAACAGAAACAAAATATAACAAATGCTAAAAGTGGAAAATTAAATTGTGTAATGAATGTCGAAAATATCTTGAAAATGTCGAATGGAAAAATTTTAAGATTTGTTTTATTAATATTATTAAAACCTACATAAGTATACAGAAATAATTACCGTTTATCCAAAATTTCCATCAAATTGTTTAAAATAAGCAATTGATTTCACCATTCTTAGACGGCGCTATACTGAAAGACATTTTTTAAAGCCAATTATTTTTGCGTAAATGTTCTGTGGTCGTAAGTCTTAACTTATGACGGCACCTACGAATAATTCTTCATAGTCACAAAGAGATTTTTAAATGAATTTCGTGACAAACATGTTGAATTTACGATTATTTGGGCGATAAATAAAGCCGTGTTGGGTGAATGTTGTGTTGAACCAAGCTTTGGATTGGCTCAGCGTTCTGCATCACAATCACAAGCAGCCTGCCAGCAGCTAGTATACACGTCCTGTATTTATGATATACTTGTTTTAAATTATTAACAATGGAAAATACTTAAAGTACACAAAATAATTCAAAACTAAATGACATAATCGATCTCAGTTCAAGAATATATAATATAATGTACCTAATAATATATAAATATGTAAGATTATTATATAACAAATCTTTTCCATGGAAATAATATTGGATGAAGGTCTTAACATTTAAGGTAAAACTGATTTTGCGTGTTTAATTAATGTGTTTTTGTTATTTTATAGTTATTTCTTGTTAATAAAAGAAAGTGTATTTTCATTTATTAACACTAGTACATTATTCAAAGTTGCTAGTTAATTTCCAACAATAATAATAACAAAAGTAAAAATTATTATTATTCTAATCATTATTATTATTATTATTGTGGACGATTTTCTCCCATTTTTATTTGGACTTGGCGCGTTTAGGCTTTAGAGGGTTGGCAACCCCGACTGTCTTTATTCGTAACTCGAATTCGAATTCCTAGAACAGGGCGCTCAACGGTTCGACGTCGCAAATGGCGGTAAATCATCGCATTGGCTTCGAAGTTTAAAATTAACTAATAATTAATGATAAAAGTGTGTTCTGCATTTTATGATATGGTGGAAAATTAGAAACTGAAAGCCACGGATGAAAAGTGGGTGAAGAATTGCACACTGACAAAGGAAAGCCTAAAAAAAAGTAAGTAATAACTGAAAACAAAGTTAGCCCCCAGGGGCCCATTCATCAAACTACTTATGCTGTGCTACCAGCGTATACATTTTCCTACACTTGTACCTGTAACTTGTAGTTTTATGAAATAAGCCCTAGGTGTAATTTTTTTTTAATTGCATGTTTTTATTAAGGAATACCCTTTTCACTGAGATTCTTTATCAATGAAGAATATCTTGTTAAGTTTTTAGTGTTGTTTGTTATTCTTAGTCAAACAAGATAGAAAAAAAGTGAGGTAAATTTGCAGATTAGTCCCCGAACGCTTAAAAAAAAACTGTTTTGAGAAACCTGCTGAGCATTCTGTACTTTTTCCATGTGATGAATAGAGTTAGGCAAAGTACAATAAAGCCTCTACTACTTTGGGGAGCTGATAAGATTCCGGCCAAACAACCAGGGCTAAAAATGGAAGACAAGGATAACAGAGAACACTACAATCCAAAAGCCCGGCTTATGCACAATAAGCCAAAGGTTGCAGAGCCCTGAGAGAGGAAAAAAAAGCCCGGCTTACGCACTGGACATCAAAGAGGGAAGAGTTAGCCTCTGCGGTTGAGGATAAAACCGAGGGGATGGTGCCCGTAGCATAGGAGGCTCTTCGGATGGAAGTTTGCCAAAGAAGCAAAAAGCCCTGAGACAGGTAATTGTGTGACGGTGGAGGAATCTGTTGTGGGTAAAAGTAAATCCTGACTCAACCAACAACAATATTTAATCGCTGCAGGTGAATCTCCAGCCAAAGCCACTACGGCTACAACATGTTGGAGATTCGAAGAAGAATCCATCTTCATGACACTACTGCTGGAACGTGGCTTATTAACAAAAATAAGCCATCACAATGTAAGTTGATATGCAATACACCAGGCAGTCTATCAAGTGCCTACATGCTGTATAATATATTATTAATAATAATAGAGTTAAGTGTACACTAATCCTGTTAATAGGCCAAGGGCTGCAGTGCTATCGGGGCGGCAAAGCCGCGGAGGAGCCCTGAGGGAAAAAAACACTAATCCTAACCAATTTTGTTACAGCTACCATATCAACAATAAAAGAAGGCAGGAAGAGCTGGATTATATGCTGCACCTACTTCACAGAAGATGAGAGTAGCTGTGTACTGCAAACATTAAGTGATATAGTTGGCCTACTGCAAGAACAGAAATGTCCAAATCATCGCAGAGGTGAACACCTACCAACTGCTTTGAGGCAGTACCGACACCAATTGAATAGGTGAGTCCCTATTACAATTTATCCATGTCGAAGGGTTACATATTACTAATTTAGGTACAGAACCCAGTTTTGTCGCTTCAGTATGTTGGGAGATTCTTGGCCTACGCCTGGCTATATATAATATAAGCGATACCATCGTAAATTGGTGAGGGTCAGGCATATACGATTTGAAGTCGCAGCTCCTTCCCGATAGGGTGAAATATAAAAAACCCAGTAGTCATATGCTTGTCTCAAAGACTAAGCCATGCATGTCGTAGTAGAAGCCAAATTAAGGTGAAACCGCAAAAGGCTCATTAAATCAGTTATGGTTTCTTAGATCGTACCCACATTTACTTGGATAACTGTGGTAATTCTAGTGCTAATACTTGCAAACAGAGCTGCTCCGACCGGAGATGGAAGGAGTGCTTTTATTAAATCAAAACCAATCAGTGTCAGGTTGGCTCGTCATCCTCTGAAGAAGTTTAAGCTATTTCAAATTTCCATTACCACCACGCTGTAAGCTAGGATATAGCATGATTAGAAAGGTGAGCTGATGACCAATACCTGCAATGCATTGTATACAGCATGGGAGTTTGACCTGTGTGCGAGTGAGTGTAGTAGCAACACAGGCAGACGATTAGTTTGTTTCGACAAAGGTAATTAGCTGCTACTGTGTTACAGATAAACAATTACTGTGTGACTGACAATGTCAATGTAAAGTTCACCTGTTGCCCTGTCAAATCTTTTTATTTTTTTAATAAGCTTAGAGAACAATTGATTATGATCCTTGTTACAATGTGTGTTGCTTTATAAACTATAAATAAAGTGAGATGAAATTATTAAATGCAGTCGGACTTAGGGGACCTGTTAGTGATTGGCTTGTGTCGTTTGTAAGACAGGCGATTAGTAGTCTCAGTGGACGGTGTTAGATCTGATGAGTATGAAGTAAAGCTGGGCGCTCCGCAGGGAAGCGTCCTGGGACCGCTTATGTTTATGTTGTATGTAAATGATCTTCCCAACTATCTGACAGGTGGGAGGTTGTTTATGTACACGGATGACATAGCAATCGTAGTTTCAGATCAGGTATTGTATAAACTCCTATATGCACGTAGGAACAGGTTTATTAAAAACAGTGCAGTTCACAGCTACACTACCCGGGCAATAAATGACATCCACTTGCCAAATTACCAGTATATGGCATACAAGAAATCACCTGTATATGCTGGCTGTTTGTATTTTAATATGCTTCCTCAGGAGATTAAGGCTGCAGATACGCTGAGCTGCTTTAAACATAGGTTGAAATCATTTTTGGTTGACAATGCTTTTTATCATATCAGTGAATTTACTGAAAGGTGTACATGCCCTGAGAGAATGATAGTAATGGCTGTAAAAATAGCACCGTTGTAACTGTAAATTTAGGTTTAATGTAAACTGATTGTATATTTTTGTAGTCGGTTCTGATGTAAAGTGTTGTTATTTTGTGACTTCTGTTTTCGTAATTTTAAGACTGACATTTTATGTTTATCTAATTCTTTGACGTGCCTGTAGTATGTATGTACTTGATCAAAGGCTAATAAAGTTATCTATCTATCTATAAAATGTTTACTACGGGAATACTGTAGTAGTTAATTAAACTTTAAAATTTTAAAGACTTGAATTATAGAAATCCTTAAAAACTTAGAACTTGTTACCTTTAAGGATGATTAACTTTAACGTGGCTTTTGTAACCGAAATCTGAATCTATAAATGTTACTAATTGTTGTTGCCCCTACTTGGTGAAACCGTTCCATACTAAATCAGACGTAGAGACTATTTATCTGGTTTCACATATGTTTGTTTTCTCTCTGTAACCGGTTTTGCTGCTTGATACTGGTGACAGAGAAGACAACAAATTAATTGTGGTACGCTCACCTTTTCAAGTCTGTTAACATTTTAATAGTCTTACCAACTGTTTTGAAAATTTTCAATGGCTACTATTTTTGTTTGGATTGAAATTGAGCGAACAAAATGTCGTCATATAAAATTATGAAAATTCGCTACTTGGTAAACACCGTTCTACCTTTTTCTTAAAGATTTTTGAACGGAATATTATTAACAAACAGTAATAAGATTTCACTGCTAACAAATAACCATGGGTTGAGGTAGAAAATCACATCCTAAAAATATTTTAGTTCCTTAAAAATATAAATAAACGAGGACAATTGATTTATTTATTTACAACGCATTTAATACAGAGTTTTTTTTTTATTTCAACAACATGGGAAGTCAGTAATTGACGAACCCAGTTCAAAGAGAGTTGTGGAGGTGCTAAATCTTAGCAGTGGACAGCCCAGAAACATAACAAGTCTTTTGACGGGACACATGGCCGTCAAGAAACACCTGCATAAAATGGGGGTTCGAGGTGGACCTTGCACACAGACTCTGCGCGAGGGGGAGGAATCAGCCCAGCACATCTTGTACGAGTGTAAAGCTCTGGACCGCAAAAGACAACTGATCTACGGTCAGTCTAGACCGGAGACAGAGCATTATAAAACGTCACCCTACCAATCGCTGTGTGCAGACTGGTTTAAGGCACAGTGATTTTGGAATGGGTGGAGTGAAGAGACTAAGGGCAGGCACAATAAGTCAAACGCTGCAGTGCTATCGGGGCGGCAAAGTCGCGACCAGCCCTGAGGGAAAAAAGTGTGTTATAGTAGTGATTTTCCATAAGAGTTGTACACTATTAGTAAGATATATTATTAAAATTAATTCTTTAAATTTAAATGGGCCTTGGAGATCGGTTTTAGAGTCCCAGTTAGCGATTATTTGAAAAATTGATATTTTATATGAAGCTAAACAATTAAAATTTGCTCTTAGATATATGTAAGTACTGCAAGTGCCTTTAAAAAAATTGTGTTACAAATTTCATTGAAGTTGCAAAAGTTTTTCAGAAAAAAAAATTAACTATATACAAAGGGAATGTACGTGTCAAATTATAAATATGGCAGGTAGTTTTCTTTATTAATTGTTTGGATGGTTTTGTTTTAGTCAGCCCATCCAGTTTTTGCAAACAATAAACAACAAAAGTCTGGATATATATATATATATATATATATATATATATATATATATATATATATATATATATATATATATATATATATAAAGGATCTTGGGTTCGGGTTTTAGGAATCCAAATTCGCGCTCATTTGAAAACATTTTTGCAAATATATATATATATATATATATATATATATATATATATATATAAAGGACCTTGGGTTCGGGTTTTAGGAACCCAAATTCGCGCTCATTTGAAAACATTTTTGCAAACTCTCACCATGGAGATACTTCTCTATTTGCGATTTTTTAAAAATAAAAATTCGCTAATAACTGAAACTAACCCGGGATATGTGTTCTAGTGGCCCTAGTTCGTGCCCATTTAAAGGAATTTTTTCAAAGTGCGATCTCATTAGTGAATTTTTGGAGAAAATTCACTAACCGCTCTAAATGCTCTTAGCTGTAATAAGTCTATGGCATTATAACCTTTAGAAACATTGTTGTGTGCGGGTAATTTAGTACTCATCGCATACATAGGATGGCGCTGCAATAGGCTTCAAAATGTCAGTTTTGTCATTTCCCTCATTGAAGGTGGTTCTGTTATGACTGCAATTTGTTTTACAGATAATCAGCCTTTTGCGGCTAGGTTCATACACTCGCGAATTGGGAAACTAATTCCCATTGGTCCAGTTTAAATGATATTATGATATTATTTAAACTGAACAAATAAGTATACGTTTCACGGTGATTTGGCAATTCATGTCTATATGAAGCTAGGTTTAAAGCGAAATCGCAACGAAACGTATCATTGGTTTATTTTAAATAATATCTTAGTATTATTTAAAATGGACCAATATGAATTTGTGTCACAATTCGCGAGTATATATGAACCTATCTTTTGATACTTTCTTCCAAAAGAACTCTAAAAATGTTCTTATATAACGCCATCTAACAATTAGTAGAGTGAAACTAACGTTATTGAACAATTTGTCCGGAAATTTAAATATACAATATCTACTTTTATTTATCTCCTTTTTAAAATAATATTAACCCAGATATTCCCAACGTTCTATATGTAGGACGCTTTACAAATATGCTCCTAGATTCAATAGGAAACGTGTTAGTGGCGACATCTTGTGGTAACATGTAGAACTATAGGTAGTCTAGTGAACTTTGTTACCAACATACACAGATTGCTGTCAAAAGTGTTTTACAAGTGCATTGAAAATGGACAAAATGGTTGATAGTAATTTCAGTGACTATGGAATATGTTTTGAAAGGTAAATATCATCATTGCTATTACAAATTTTGCATAAATGTACTCCCTAAGGATGCTGCAAATACTAGTTACTAATATATTTTTAATTGGGTTCATTTTGTGATTATATTGGGGTTAGAAACATGACCGTCCTATATGTAGGACGTTGGGAATATGCATTACGATTTTCCACTTTTCAGGGGCCTATCATTGAATGAAGTGATTGCACTTCTTGAGGAAGACGATGACTTGGAAAACATTAGTCAGGCTGATGTCACCATTTTACCGCCAGAAAATGCAAATGACAACATAACCGACGAAGACTCAGGTGAAGAAGACAACATAAATTTGTCGAACCTCCCCGCCAGTCAACTGCGAGCACCTGCTGAAGTTGAATTTGCTTGTCACACAGGTGAAATATTAGCTGGTAATAACTTCTAATATATGTACTTACTGAAATGATCTTATTATTTCAGCGCCAGAAGTAAATATAGATTCAGAGGATGATCCAGAGGATAACCTACCCCTGTCACATTTTATAGCTCGTAAGAATGCAAAAAGAAAAGCATATCATTGGTCAAGTGGGGATATCTTCAGTTTCCACATGGGTAAATGATGAACCAGCAGCAGCTCCTAGCTCACAGTCTCCGCTTGCGTTATTTGAAGAATTTTTTGACGATGATATTTTTGATCTAATGGAAATAGAGACTAATAGATATGCTAGCAGCCATAATCAACCGGCCAACATAACAAAAAAGGAGCTGAAAGCATTTATTGGTGTGTTGATTTTGAGCGGCTATAATGTATTGCCCCGAAGAAGACTGTACTGGGAACGTAGCCCAGATACTCACAGTGAACTGGTTTCAAACGCTATTTCCCGAAATAGGTTTGAATTTATTATGAGCAATATACATTTTATAGACAATAACACCATCAATGCATTGCCTGACAAATTTGCAAAAGTTAGACCGCTATATGTACATCTGAATAAAAAATTTATTGAGAAGGGCCCGTTGCAGGAAAATCATAGCATCGACGAATCCATGGTTCCATATTTTGGCCGCCATGGATGTAAACAATACATCCATGGTAAGCCTATTCGATACGGCTATAAAATATGGATGGGTTGTACTCGGCTGGGATATGTGAATTGGATGGAGCCATATCAGGGTGCAGCCACCCATGTTTCAGAGAAATATAAAGAATACGGTGTAGGTGCAGGTGTAGTTCTCACCTATGCTGACGTCTTGCATAGTAAATGGCCCGATAAGAATTTTCATTTATACTTTGATAATTTTTTTTCATCTCTACATCTCCTCAATTTGTTATCCAGCAAACATACGCGAGCTACTGGTACAATTCGAAAGAATAGATTGCTGGGAAACCCATTTCCTGATGATGTTTCACTCAAGAAAGCTCCACGTGGGACATTCCATTCAAAGAAAACAAATGAAAATATTATCGCTGTACAGTGGAACGATAATAACATTGTTACAATGTGCTCGAATTCTGTAGGCATAACACCACTTCATTCGGTAAGAAGATATTCTTATAAAGAGAAGAAGAATATATCTGTTGATCAACCCCACATAGTAAATGTCTACAACCAAAATATGGGCGGTGTGGACCGTTGTGATCAGAATGTAAGCCTATATAGGACATCGATACGCGGTAAAAAGTGGTATTTTCCGCTCATAATGCAAGCGGTGGATTTAGCTGTACATAATGCATGGCAGTTGCATAAAATCTATGCTGATAAACAAAATCAGTTGGACCACTTGTCATTCCGAAGACAAATAGCGTTGTCTATACTTCAGACAAATCTGAAAGAAAAAGGCCGTAATTCTACAGGCAGACCAAATTCTAATGAAAATCTAGGAATCAGATATGATAACATTGGGCATTTTGTTATACCCCAGGACACTCAAACTAGATGTCGCCACTGTCACTCTAAAACCACCACTAGATGTGTAAAATGTAACAGCGGTTTACATGTAAAATGTTTCCTGGCATACCATACTTTGAAAGTCTAGCAGTATTCCTAGTGCCCAACGTCCTATATATAGGACGGCCCTTTTTTCAAAAACTAATAATTTTTTCTTCAACTTTATGTATGATGTAGCTTTGTAAGTTCAAAATAAATGCATTTTATAGCAAGATTAGTTATTTTCTTGACAAAAAATGTTTTGGGCATATCTGGGTTAAATAAACAAAACTTGAAAATTTTAAATCTGCAATTTATTTAAGAGTTTAACATATATTTTAAAATTGATAATTTATATCACATAGTATATCACATACTACTTTTGCAAGATGTTTTCCTTTGACGTAATTAAATCGATTTTCATATTTTAATTACTATGAACACAGCATGCTCCTACTACATAATACATAATAACTATTATAAAGGATTTTTAAACAGTTTTACAACCAAAAATTAACTTAATATGAACTTATGACATAATGACTTACAAGGTATGATATTGCGCATGTCAGACTAACCCATATGACGTCACGTGGAGAATAAACAGTTGGGGCTGACTTTTGAATTTAAACCTTACTAATATTAAATTCATTCTTCATTGAATGATTTGGGAGGAATTTTAAATATACAATATACCCTTTTTTTATCTCCCTAATAAAATAATATTAAATAAACAAAACTTAAAAATTTTCAACCTGAAATTTGTTTAAGCTTTTTTTAAACATTTTATAAAATTATATAATATAATATATATTTATAAAATTTTATATCACCCATAGTCTATTACATGCTACTGTTTCAAAATGTTATCGTTTGATGTAATTAAATCGAGTAACCACTTCAAGATTTTAATTACCACAAACATGCCTGCCTACTACATAATGGATAAATACTATTTAAACGATTTTTAAATAGTTTACAACCAAAAATGAAAAGAATGTGTACTTATGATAAAATGACTTACAAGATATGATACGCGCATGTCACCTAACCCGTATGACGTCACGTGGAGATTTAAATGGTTGGCGCTGATTTTTGAATGTAAACACTTACTGACAAATTCATTCCACAGTTGCTTTAAAGTTTTACAATTTTTTGTTTGTTACTGTCGTAATAAAGGTAAATGACACTGCCCATATCCTAAATAATAAATGGAGGGAAGTATGAGATATCTACCTTCCCCGTAAGTCAATGCTATATGACATTCTTTGACGCATTCTACCAGACAACTCTAAAAGCGTTAATTAAAATTAAATAGCATATTTTTTTGCTAGTGTCAGATAGGAAAGTCAGTTACCCTGAGGAGAAGTGTCCATAATTTTAACTTCAACTCTCCACATGACGTTACGTTTAACAAATGTCAAATGTGTATCATATCTTGTTTCGTTATTAAAATCATGAGTTGAACAGTCACGGTACATATGGCTATAGATAAAAAGAACGTCTCTATGGTAAATCCAACCCAGAATTTTTACGAAGTTTAGATGGTATACGTATGGCTATAGATGAAAAAACGTCTCTATGGTAAATCCAACCTAGAAATTTTACGGAGTTTCGGTGGTATAAGAATTGTAATAAAGTTGATATTCTGTTTTCTGCGAAAATAACTTTCGCAATTCGCATTTATATGAAGCTTTTACACGGTATAATCAGGGCTAGCATATTTGCCGATCCCACTCAGTTCATCATATACTTGGATTTTGAAGTTATGTTAGGCTAATTTGGTCGACCAAACGGACAAACACGAAGGGCATCGGATTTTGACATTTGATTGGATAAATGATTGTTATAATATACAAATTCTGATTAAGTGTAAATTATAGCGCTACAATTAGCCTGATTAATTCATAATTAAGGTAACGAAACACATATTTAAATATATTAATAGGACGCCAAAGTAAATAATATAGGGCCATATAGTAGGGACCTGGGGAACAGCGCAGTGGAGATATCAGGGCGGTCGCTCCGAGCGCCTTGATGGCACGCGCACTGAAAGCTGGCGGACAGCACGGGCCGCGACTAGCAGGCAGCGGGCGAGGAAACTTGGAGATGGAGAGTTCGGCCTGAGCGTTAGTAGAGTTCACTGCTTGCTGCATCGCGATTCTGTCAACGTTACTGGAAAGAATCGTCGTGCCTTCAGCATAACTCCTTATATTCACCACCTATTTATTTTATTAACAACCTCTGCCTTCGCGAAATAAATAAATCAGTTGCAAGTTACTCTATACGGTAGGAACATTCCAATGGCCAGAGAGGTAAAATATCTTGGACTCTACGCTAACCTGAAATGGTCACGTTGAAAAAATACTGCGTAAGGCAGTCATGGCCTTAGTAGTCACTAGGCGGTTATATGGAAAAACGTGGGGACTAAGACCTAATATGGCCCCCCACTGGCTGTACACAAGGGTAGTCAGGCCATCGTTAACATACGCGGCACTGATCTGGTGGCCTAAGGTGACACAATCCAGTGCCAAACAAAAACTAGGCAAGATCCAAAGGATGGCTTTAACCCCAACAGCTGCCATGGAGGTGTTGCTGGATCTGCCCCCCCCCCCCCCCCACATACTTATTATGGGGGAGGCCAGGCTAGGACTATACAGACTAGCCTGCAATGGCAGACTAAAGATCAACCCAGGCTTCAGGGGCCACTGCAAAATTCAGGCGATCATGAAGGAGCCGCTGCTTGAAATGAGGTCAGACTTCGCGATCCCGCGAATCTACAGGGAAAACAACTTAAGAGTGGAAATCCCCGACCGCGAGGCATGGCGGGAGGAGACGCTGGGCATACCACGGGACGTACTCGTCTGGTTCACGGACGGATCCGGCGGGGGTAGGTGTTACTTCTGAAGGACCGAGGGTAAGTCATAGTATTTCCCTCGGAGCCCATGCAACGGTCTTTCAGGCCGAAATGTACGCCACCCTGCACTGTGTGCGGGAGAACAGGAGGAGGGGCTACATCAACAAGCGGATCCTCATAGCCACAGACAGCTAGACAGCCCTTAAGGCCTAAGTAGCCCACGGGTAAATTCCTGGCTGGTGAGTGAGTGCCGAGACGAGACGAGCGACCTGGCTGGGCAGAATGAGGTCACCCTCATCTGGGTGACGGATCACTGGGGGGTCAAAGGCAATGAAGAAGCTGACAGCCTGGCGAAGAGATGGTCAGCAAAACCATTTATGGGACCAGAATCGGCTCTGGGCGTGACAAAGAGCACTGTCAGGGGAGCCATTAAGTCCTGGGTCAGAAACCAACACAATGTGTACTGGGCAGACTGCCCAGGGCTCAGACATGGGAAGTCAGTAATTGACAAACCCAGTTCAAAGAGAGCTGTGGAGCTGCTAAATCTTAGCAGAGGACAGCTCAGAAACATAACAGGTCTCTTGACGGGACACGTGGCCGTCAAGAAACACCTGCATAAAATGGGGCGGTTCGAGGGGGACCTCGCATGCAGACTCTGCGACGAGGGGGTGGAATCAGCCCAGCACATCTTGTGCGAGTGTAAAGCTCTGGAAGACAAGTGATCTACGGTCAGAGACCGGATACAAAGCATTATAAAGCTTCACCCTACCAATCGCTGTGCAGACTTGTTCAAGGCACAGTGATTTTGGAGTGGGTGGAGTAAAAAGACTAAGGACATGCACAATAAACCAAGGGCTGCGGTGTTGCCGGGGCAGCGAGGTGCGGACGTGCTCTGAGAGAGAAAAAAGTCCGTACTATGTTTCATGATTTAGATCTATTCAATTCCGTTAATTACTTCTCTTCAGTTGGTAAATATTTCTGTTAATATTCTCCTGTTTAATTTTGTAAATATATCTTGTATATTTTAGGTGGAATTTTAAATAAAATATGGTCTTACACCAAAGCATAAAGTCTTAGCAGGGCCATATAAAATAAGAGATACAACTTTGCCTTTTACTCAGTCGAACCTTTGAAGTTTACCTTGGATGTGCTGCTTATTATAAAGCAGCTCAGAACGGATAATTGTTCACAGCGACAAGTATCCCCAACTACGATTATAAAAAACAAAGAGAAATCAACTATCAATTCAACGTATTAAAAAACATAAGAAACAAAGGGAATTGTGTTGGCGCCTCAATTTCAGCCGAAGTATTTTGATCGGCAGTTGCTTAAAACAATCTCTTTTTAAGTTTATTACATGTAAATGGAATAGTCAATGCTATAAAGTAAGAAACATAACTTAAGTTTCGTGTTAGTGAACGCCAACATTACCACCTTCATTTGGCGCAGTCCACCGGATCATTCCGAAAGCGTTAATTAAATAAACTCTCTGTACTATTGTCAGATAGGAAAGTTCGTTATCCAGAGTAGTATCTATAATTACCACCTTTTTTATTTTGGCGCTTTCTACCGGATAATTCTGAATCAAGATAATTAGATCGGATCATTTTTGTACTATTGCCATATATGGAAGTTCGCCCGAGTAAATGTATCCATTATACATACACGCGGTATAATCAGCGATAAAATAAGCTTCCAGTGCTGTCAACCTTAAAAGATAATTATAAAATATACTGATCTCTATGACTTACGCTGACGGGTGAGAAGATGGCGCTGGATTCCACAGTGTGACTACCGCTAGGTCCCGTTGCTATTATTAGATGATTTGTCTTGCCATTGTTGTGCTGTATCTTGCCATTTTCGGTGATATGCAATATAGGAATGTTTGTAGTACTTTCCGGTGATTCAGGTGGTGTAATTGAGCGCAGCTGATTCCGCGATGCGTTCAGAGCCGCATCCAGGACAGCTTGACGTTCTGCTTCTCGTTGGCGCTGCTGTTCCTGCATTTCAACATACCGTGCTGCTTCCAGGAGGGTGCTTATGCTCATTTTAGTTGGTAGGGACTGGGTCAGAGTTGTCGGCTGAGATGTGTGTCTGCAAAAAAATATCTATGTTAATTGTTGATTTAAAAAATGGTTTGCTTTCTTCCTTTAACGTCGGTCTATTTCTGCAACTGTGGCCATTCACCGACGCCAGGGAAAGGTTCAACCACGCCAGCATCTGGAATACTGGCATTTATTGCAGCGAAGTTATAAAACCAAGCGTACAGAATAGGTTCGTTAAATGATCTTTTTTGAAAAACTTTCTAATCCTGTAGTCGTATAGTAAAATATCTGGAGTAAAGATTAGATTTGGCGATAAAAAAACATCTAGGACGTCGCCAGTGCGTTATAGCGGTCAATTTTCGTAGGTGTTTCGTAAGTACGGCTTATTACTAACACTAAAACTACAAACAGCAAGATAAAATAAAAGTTTGGACGCAGCAAGTGCGTTATGATAGCGAATTTTCATTAAAAAATGATTTTAATGTCAAATGACTTTTTTTTAATTTGGTAGCTATAAAACCTTTATAAGAAACAATGTACCATATTTCAACAAAATTACTTTATTGTTTAAAAAAGTACAAGTTTTCGAAAATAAACTTAAAAGGTTTCATGAAAAAAACTGGTCCGATGTTCCTGGCCAACGAATTAAAATTGAAAAAAAAATGTAATAAGATTATTAAGTTTTTACGGAAATTTAAACCAGTGGAGGTAAAGAAAAATATAAGCAAAAAAATACTCAAATATGTTGCTTGATCAGGTATTGAAAAGTCTGGACGTAGCAAGTGCGTTATGGAAGTGAATTTTCATTACAATGTTTTTAATAGCAAATACGTTTTCAATGCTAGCAGGCATCAATTTGATTACCGGTCTAACCTGTATAGTAGAAATAATGTACCATCTTTTATCAAAATAACTTATTGTTTGAAAATGTACAAAAATTTTCCGAAAATAAACTTGAAATGTTTCCGAGAAAACTGTTTCCATAGCCAACTAACATCAGGTTAATTGCAACTTGAGTTATTGAAATTTGAAGCATTTAATGAAAATACGCGACCGAAAACGCACTTACTGCGTCTCGATTTTTTTACATGCATCATATTTCGATGAAAAATGCAATAACATAAGGTATGTTCGAAAAAAAAAAAGGTAGGTATCACCAACGAGACTTATGGGCCACGCTGTGATTGTCAGAATAATTTTATAAGATGCAGCTCAAGACACCCTATAATTAACGTATACAATTTTTTCTCGTATCTTGCATAGTAACAATTATGTTGACCTCTACCGTAGAAATGCGTCACCTGTATATATGTAAACAGATAAATACTGAAACTAAACCGGATATCGATTCTAAGGGACCTAGTTTGCACTCATTTGAAGAGATCTTTTTAAAATTCAAAAGTCGCGGTCCCTTCAAAACTAATTTTGTCTACGAATATTAGCTAAAAATTATAGATCGTTAAACCATAAACTTAACCAAAACTACTACCAAAGCATCAGAGAAAGTGTCTTTTTGAAATGAATTTTCTGGCAACATTTTAGTAAAATGAAGGAAAATGGCGGTTGAAGCTGAAACTTAAGGGTTTGCAGAACACTCTTCTCGCTACAGTTTCCTTACATAACACGTATTTGTTTCAGGTTCTTTGCCTAAATGTTGCCAATTTTGACGTTTCAAGTCTCGACGTTTTGAGAAAAACCCCAATGTTTTTTTCTTTAAATGCCTATAACCTTTTTGTCTTTTAATTTACAGACCTAAATGTTGGTAAACTTTTTATAATACAAACACGCGTACCAAATTTGGTTGCCCTTACTTTGTTATTTCCGGAGATATAAAAATTTTCCCAAAGAAAACACAATATTATCGGGAAAAACTTGGGCTGCTTTTCTGGCTAACGAACTTATCCAAGCCACTTCCAAAAGGGAGGTACTTACCAAATTTGATCAAAATCGTTGTGATACATTTTTTTCAAAATTCTAAAGTCGCGATCTCCTCGTTAGTTAATTTTTTAAAGAAAATTCACTAAAACTTCTAGAAGTTTTGCCGATGTAGATTGCGTTAAATTGTATTTCATGAACTGTTTTTTTAAGGAGCCTTTTAAATTTTATTTTCTTAAATAAAAATAAAAATATTCATGCCCAGTTTTACAAAGCTCGATTAAATAATTAACGGTCACCTGGTTAATCAAGGCTTGATACAACCAACCACAGACTTTGATTCGGGACTAAGTGAAGATATATATATATATATATATATATATATATATATATATATATATATATATATATATATATATATATATATATATATATATATATGTGTGTGTGTGTGTGTGTGTGTGTGTATCACACCGATAACTCAAAAAATAATGGACCGATTTTGATTAAATTTGATGAATACTTTCTCCTTTTGCAAGTGGCTTGGATAAGTTTGTTAGCCTGTAAATTTGTCCACGTTTTCCCGGAAAATGTTGTGTTTTCTTTCGAAAAAATGTATATCTCCGGAAATAACAAAGTAAGGGCAGCCAAATTTGGTGCACGGGTTTATGTCATTAAGTTACGTAAAACGTCAAAATTGGCAACATTTAGGCAAAGAACCTGGAACTAATATGGGCTATGGAAAGAAAATGTCTCAAGAAGAATGTTTTACAAAGCCTGAAGTCTTAGCTTCAACCGTCATTGTACTTCATTTTATTAAACTATTTCCAGAAAATTGATTTCAAATAGACCCTTTCTGATGCTTTGGCAGTTGTTTTAACTATAGAGTTTATCGTTTAATGGTAATTTTTGTCGAATTTTCGTAAAAAATCAATAAAGCTCAATATATCCGTTATTATACAAGATACGAAAAAAAATGTATACATTAATTATAGGGTGTCTTGAGTTACATCTTTAAAAAATATTTCTACAATGATAGGATGGCCCATAAGTCGCTAGTGATATAATTATTTTTTTAATTGAACACGCCTTGTTATTGCATTTTTGCATTTTTCATCGAAATATAATGCATGTTTGTAAGAAAAGAAATTCGACACGCAGCAAATGCGTTGTGGTAGCGAATTTTCATTAAATGCTTCAAATTTGAATAGCTCAATTTGCTATTAACCTATAAGGTTGACCTAGAAACCGTTTTTTCGGCAACACTAAGTTTACTTTCAGAAATTTTTGTACATTTTCAAACAATAAAGTTATTTTGATGAAACATGGCACATTGGTTCTACTATATAGGTTATACTGGCAACCAAATTAGAATGCAGCTTTCTTAAAAAAAATCATATTTGGTATTAAAAACAATTTTATGAAAATTCACTACCATAACGCACTTGCTGCGTCCAGACTTTTTTTTCGTTGACCAACAACACAGCTTTTCAAATTACTAATTTATTATTACAGACTATTTTCTAACATTAAATACAATATATATATATATATATATATATATATATATATATATATATATATATATATATATATATATATATATATATAAACAAATGTCTATAGGATTACTTAAGCTAGGTTCATATAGCCGCGAATTGCGAAATCGCCGCGAAATGTATTTCTATTGGTTCATTGGAAATAATATCGTAACATTATTTTAAATGAACCAATAGGAATTAGTTTCGCATTTCATGAATGTATTAACCTAGCTTTATTTACTATCAGTTTACTTTTCGCATCTACTCCTACTCGCCTTCTGCACTATATTATAATCGCTTAATCGACACTCTCTAAACACCGAATGGTTCACGCCTAGTGATGGGAGGATCGAATCCGAGGATCGGAAAGGATTCGATCCTCAAAAGTACCCATTGTTCTCGAGACCCACAAAAAGGATCGAATCCTCACATGAATCCTAGATGCTCAAACCGAATGATTCAAATGATTCATTTCCTGTACCCGGACTCGAATGAAAGATCGAAACGTGTCATACGGCATTGCAAAGCCACGCCTCTCGGAATCTCTCACTCTCGCTGCATTACTGGGGTACGGTGAGGAGCAGGAGGGAAAATGATCGGCGCAGGTAGCCAGATGAAAGAAAGAAAAAGAACGAGAATTTGTGTGTGTAAGAATGAGAACAATGAAATGGATTCGAATCAGACATATGAATCCCCAGTGGCCCAGTACCCACTACCCGGATTCGGAACAAAGTTTGAGACTTTGAAACTCGTCATTTAGCATTTACTATTTACAATTCCTATATCTATATCATTCGCCAGTAGGTCAGTAAGTCAGTAGACTCTACTGACTTACTGACCTACTAAAATTTAATTTTTAATTTTTATGGCACTATAGCACGTTATCATTGGTTCAGACGACCAATCACAGGCAGTGATTCGGTGATGTTGTTTTGTTGTCATGGCAGCCAAATATATGGAAGATGTGATTGGTTTTGCTCCACTTTAAATATTTACTATTTGAAGAGGCTTTCTCTTTCTAAAATCGGCTAACATAAAAGGGCAACGCCTATTTTGCACACGGTGACCTTGAATGTTGAAAGTAGTAAGTCTAGTAACTTGAACTTGTAATAAAGTTTAATATAAGGAGTCAAAAGAGAAGCTCTAGAAGATTTAAGATTTCTCATCTAATGAATAATGGTAACAATATTGTAACTTGAGACTTATTTCAAGATCAGATATTAAAAATATTAATATATTTAGTTCAAAACTATACGACACCTTGTAAAAGTTGCAGTTTTATCTATAATAGTCCCCTCGGTAATTCCAAAACAATGGTTTTCACTTTACTGCACCTATGAGAAATTATATTTATAATTTGTGCATTTGTAGTTTATATATTTATATCATGAGGTACATTCATTGTGACTCACATTACCTATGTAGTTTAATGTACTGCTTATGCTTATTTAACTTAATAATGTTATTTCGTAGTATCATTTCCAAACAATTACCTATATATTATTATAATTATAAGTGATATCAAATAGTAATTAAAACAATTAAAAATTTTATAAATATCTTTATAGAACATGTTTTCCAAAGCTTTTTTGATGTCTCAGATAATTTACATAAAAAAGATCTGATAATTTATGAAAAGTCACGGTCTCCTAAAAAAACGATTTTTTTCTATGAAAATTCGCTAAAAATTAAATATAAAGTGTTAACTTTACGTACACTAATTAGTTATGACGGCGGGTTTCAGTATCGAATACACGAGTATTCAGTTTTCATTCTATCCATTCCCATTCTAAATAGAAATATAAATAGATTCGTAAAGATCAGACGACGCACTTGAAATTATGAAATTAACAGTAAAATATTCACTACACTACCCACTACTCATACTCTCACTCTCATACTCACAAAGGATTCAATCTATAGGTCTCGTATTCAGTACCCACTACCCACAAAAGGATTCGATCTTTAAAAGGATTCGAGACCCAAGGATTCGATCCTCAAAAGGATTCGATCTTTCCCATCACTAGTTCACGCAGACGCTTCTGCCGCTCGCTTATATGAATCGTAAAAGGAACGATCTCTATAATCGCTTACTCGATACTCCAAACACTGAATGGTGCACGCCCACGCTGCTGCCGCAAGCTTTTTTAAAGTGCTAAAGGTACGTTCTAGATTTTTCTAGAACTCATTCTATATGCCACTTCTAGTTCTCTCTAGAATGTTCTCGAATGTTTTCTAGATTTCTATACGCCACTTCTAGTTCTCTCTAGAATGTTCTCGAATGTTTTCTAGATTCTTCTTAGCGTTGCTAACACAGTAGACCAGGTTAGTGAGGTTAGGAAATCCTTTCCAGTCGATTCATAGTTTGAATATATTACCATTGTTGCTATATGTGAGGTATAGTTTCATCGCCTGTAAAGTTTGAATTATGCAATTCTTATACTTGAAACGACCCAGCTTGAGATCTTTGATGTTTTAACTATCAATTTCCAATTTTAGAATTTGAAATAACGTATTTCTTTAGGAAATATAGAAAATTGAAATTAATAATGCAAGGCTTGGCGGCGCATTCACAAATCTTCAAGAGTAGGGGGCGTAAAGAAGTATCTTGTATTCTAATTGGCGTGGACATGTCACGTGACCCCCCACCATAAGCTGAATGCTTTATCAGCCGAGGAACTGTTAAGTCTGTTTGGGCGATTTGGTCAATTTTGACAATTGACAAATCGCAACTGAGGATAACTAACGTAATCATAATCATCGAAATGTAACATTGAACTGGAAGGGACCCGGCTGTGCTTTCGATATAGATTTTCTGAAGCACAAGTGAGATCGACAATAGTAGGGGTGGTTATCTCTGTTGCACACGCACATATAAGGCCGATTTGTGATATTTTTATAAGTTCCTAATTTATCCGCATATTAAAACGTTTGCTAACGTTAACAAGAGTTTTCAAATAATAAAAACTGGGTACAGTTGAATATTGCCATAAGGTTAATGAGTAAGAAAAGGTCTGGACGCAGCAAGTACGCTATAGTAGTGAATTTTCATTAAAATGTTTTTAATTCTAAATATGTATTTTTTTTACGAAAGCAGTCATTAAATTTGGTTACCAGTATAACCTATATAGTAAAAACAATGTACCACATTTCATCAAAATAACAATATTGTCTGGAAAAGTACAAAAATTTTGCGAAAATAAACTTTAAATGTTCCCGGAAAAACTGGTCCGATTATACTGGCGAACGAACATCTTCAAGCTATTTACCCACCTACCAAAAAATTATTCACAAAAAGGTTTTCGACAAAACTTACAGAAAAAAAATGTTCATCAAAGTTTGCACATTTTTTTCACAAAAATCAGAAAATATTTTTTCCCCATTTTTTAATACCAAATGTCTTTTTTAATGAGAGCAGGCATCAAGTTTGGTTGCCAGTATAATCTATATAGTAGAAACAATGTTCAATAAAATAACTTTATTCTTCAGAAACGTACAAACATTTTCCGAAATAAACTTAAAATGTTCACGAAAAAACTGGTTTCCTGGCCAATGAACCTTAGGTTAATAGTGAATTGAGCTATTGATATTTGAAGCATTTAATGAAAGTTCGCTGCCATAACGCACTTGCTGCGTCCTGAATTTCTTTTTTACAGACATGCATTACAATGGAATATGCAAAAATGCAATAATATAAGCCGGGTTTGATTAAAAAAAGTAAATTTGTATATATAACAAAGACTATGCACTACCCTGTGATTATAAAAATAATTTTATAAGATGTAGCTCGAGACACCCTATAATTAACGTATACAATTTTTTCACGTATCTTGTATAATAACGGATATATTGAGGTTTCAAGTAGAAATGCGTCAGCCTGTATACAGGCTGTCCCACATCGAGTAATGTATTAGATTATTTCCGAAAATATACATTTTTGAGTGCTGAAAATTTGTATTCGGGGGTTTCCGAAGATGCTTTATTTAATGGAGATAATTTCCAAAATGGCGGACTTCCGGTTACACCGTAAATAGATATAAACATCGTTATTTCAAATAGAACTCCCTGCATATTATTGCATTTTTACAATACTCATCTAATTTTAGGTTAAAAGTTATTAGGGTATGCTCTCACTATCTTGAACTGTTTTCGAGTTATTTGAGAATTCTGTTCAAGGGGAGGCTGACTTAACGAAGGTGATTTCGTGTCGTGTTGGGATCTTGATTTTTTTTTAATTTGTCAGACACGTTCCAAGGCCATTAAGATTCGACATGATTGTGAGGAAAAATTGTTTCATGTACAGGGTGTTTTGTAGGATGTATTTGGTGTGCTTTAAACTAGAATAACGCATTTATTTCAAATGGCACACCCTGTATATTATCTTCTCATTGAATAGAGCAGATAATTCTCTTTTAAACTGTATTAGCACTCCCTATATCTAAAGTTGATAATTGTCGAGATATCTGCGGTTTACCAACAAAAAAAGACAAATTTAGGAGTATGTCTAAAATCTGTATGAATTCTAAGAGTGCTATGTGATGTTTGACATTTTCACGTTTATTGTCAGTTTTATATTTCTGTCATTCACAACGTGAGTTATTTTGTCTTTGTTGTCTCAATTAATAGGAATTCTACGTTATAATGGATAATGCCAGCTATTCAAACGAACAATTGCTGAATTTATTATATTTTCATGGAGAGTGCAACAGAGTGGTCAGCAAAACATGTCGGCTGTTTAATGATAGGTATCCCGAGTCCTCGCCAATGACTGCGTTGAAATTCAGACGTTATGAAACCAATTTCTTGAGAACGGGAAGTTGCACGATTAAACAAACATCAAGATCAGCTCCAGTTATAGAAGACGAAAACACAAATTTCTGTGTTGCATTATTTCGAAGCTCATCCAATACGTTCAGCTGAACATGACATGAACATATCACGTTCCTCCATACAGAGAATATTGCCCAAGCATAAGATGCATAATTATAAATTTATAAGTGTACAAGCTCTGGAACCGAACGATCCAGCCCACCGAACTGAATTTTGTTACACTCTCCTTGAAAGACACCGCAACGATCCTTTATTTCTGAAAAGCATAATTTGGACCGACGAAACAAATATGTCCCATGAAGGAATATTTAACAGACATAATATTCTCTACTGGGCTTAAGACAATCCTCATGTCAAAAGAGACGCTGTTTTCAGAGAAAATTCAGCTTCCACTTGTTTGCTCTTCTGCTGGATGATAAAATATCGTACTGCATTTACGATAATAATCTGACAGCTGTGCAATACCTAGAGATTTTGCGAACCACTGTCTGATTTCTTGGACAATTTACCACTTACTGCGTATGTGAATTGTTGGTATCAACTAGATGGGGCTCCTGCGCATTATTCAGCAGAGGTGAGGAGTTTTTTAGATGATGAATTCGGAGAGAGGTGGGTGGGACGCGGTGGAACATACAATTAGCCCCCACGGTCGCCCGACCTCAGTCCTCTGGATTTGTAGCTATGGGGTAAATTGAAATCAGATGTTTATGCGACTCCAGTCAACACTAGGGAAGAACTTGAAAATAGAGTCTGTAATTGTTTGGATAATATTGATCCCGCAGAAATACGGCGTACAAGTGAAGGAGTTGTAATACGTTTAGAGCGATGTATTAATGCGAATGGTACACAATTTGAACAATATCAATCATAAGTTTCTTAGCTAGTCATAATCATTTTCAACTTTCAATACTTTTGGTTATTCTCTGTTATTTGTTGAAATTTCATAAATATTAAATTAATTTTTTTTTCGTTAACCGCAAATATCTCGACAATTATCAACTTTAGGTACCTATAGGGAATGCTATGACACTTTGAAAGAGAATTATCTGCTCTATTCAATGAGAGGATAACATATAGGGTGTTACATTTGAAATATGAGTTATTCTAGTTTAAAGCACACCAAATTCTAATACATCCTACAAAACACCCTGTATATGAAACAATTTTTCCTCACAATCACGTCGAAGCTTAATGGCCTTGGAACGTATCTGACAAATTTAAGAATTTTCAGGATCCTAATACGACACGAAATCACCTTCATTAAAGTCAGCCTCCCCTTGAACAGAATTCTCAAATAAATTGACATAACTCGAAAACAGTTAAAGATAGGGAGAGCATATCCTAATAACTTTTAACGTAAAATTAGATGAGTATTCTAAAAATGCAATAATATACAGGCTGTTCTATTTGAAATAACGATGTTTATATCTATTTACGGCGTAACCGGAAGTCCGCCATTTTGGAAATTATCTCCATTAAATAGAGCATCTTCGGAAACCCCCGTATACAAATTTTCAGCACTCAAAAATGTATATTTTCGGAAATAATCTAATACATTACTCGACGTGGGAGACACCTGTATATGAAAATAGATAAAAACTGAAACTAATCCCGGATGTGGGTATTAGGGGGCCTAGATCGCGCTCATTTGGAGATTTTTTTTTCTTCAAAAGTCGGGATTAGGCGAAAGGTGTTTTTTTTTTAATTTAAGAAAATTCACTAAAATGAGCCTTATTTGTATATATGAATGTAATTATCGACGTACGTTGATAATTACATTCTGATACTTATACTAATGGATTTGGTTAATTTTTATATCTATTTTTTTATCATAATTTTTATAAAACACACGGTTGAAATTTTGTTTATATGGGTTTTTGGAGTCGACAAATACTATGTTCTTAAATCTGAGCTAATTGTAGAGCGCGCTGTCATTTTAAATTGAACTTTGTTTTACTGTAACGGTTTTAAAGTTAAATCTTAAAAATAAATACGTTTTACCATAAACAATCCATACTCAGTAAAAGTCACTGCGGGAAAATATTTTCATTTGCAGTCATCACATCAATAATTCCTTTTTTGCGTAAAAAAAACTATACATCTGGTGACTTCCTGGTAATATCACCAACTGCGATAGTTTTCACACTATACCAATCAACGCGGCAACGATGCAAACAAACTAGTATGACGTCAGCGGAGTCACTGGCAGGAAACAGAGCTAGTGTTTTGGCCCCCACGCTACCGCATTGCATGGCACATTACCGAGATGCGCACTTGTTTTGCATCTAGGCCTACTGCGTATTCACTATAGACAGTTTTGCTAGATCCGAGCACGCCATTCAACACGTGGACCAAGCCACTGCCACGTGTAAGGACCTCAAATGCTCGCGCACTCGGTTAGTGCGCCGTGATGCCAAATGGCCACAACTAACTTCTTATTTGGTGATTTGTTCACTTTATTAGTGTATTAATTCAACGACTATATACTTATTTTGCATAGTTTAACTGACTTACATAGTTTTTTTTTTATTATAGTAAATTAAGGCAAGTTACTTTATAATATGTGGATCTCTTCTAGAACGGAATGTTAATTTTGAATTCAGAATACGGTAGGAATGTGAAAGTAAACATTTAGGTTTTGTAAATTAGTTACTTTTTAGTGAATTTTCATTAAGAATATAGGTATATATATATATATATATATATATATATATATATATATATATATATATATATATATATATATATATATATATATATATATATATATATATATATATCCAACCGATAACTCAAAAAAGCACAGTTTCCTTCTAATATTGATAACTTACATACCAAATTTGGTTACCAGAGCTTTTCTATTTTTTGATAAAAAAATAAATCGAAAGAAAACTCAAAATTTTCCCGGAAAACCTGGCTTGATTTTCATGATTAACGAACCTATCCAAGCCACTTACAAAAGGAAGGTACGTGCCAAATTTTATCAAAATCGGACCATTATTGTGTGTGTGATATATATATATATATATATATATATATATATATATATATATATATATATATATATATATATATATATATATATATATATATATATATATATAGGTGCCCCACGTCGAGTAATGTATTAGATTATTTACGAAAATAAACATTTTTGAGAGCTGAAAATTTGTATACTGGGGTTTCCGAAGATGATTTATTTAATGAAAATAATTTCCAAAATAGCGGACTTCCGGTTACACCGTAAATAGATATAAACATCGTTATTTCAAATAGAACATCCTGTATATTATTGCATTTTTAGAATACTCATCTAATTTTAGGTTAAAAGTTATTGGGGTATGCTCTCACTATCTTGAACTGTTTTCGAGTTATGTTAATTTATTTAAGAATTCTGTTCAAGGGAAGGCTGACTTAATGAAGGTGATTTCTTGTCGTGTTAAGTTCCTAAATTTTTTTTAATTTGTCAGACACGTTCCAAGGCCATTAAGCTTCGACATGATTGTGAGAAAAAATTGTTTCATATACAGGGTGTTTTGTGGGATGTATTAGAATTTGGTGTGCTTTAAACTAGAATAACTCATTTATTTCAAATGGAACCCTGTACATTATCTTCTCATTGAATAGAGCAGATAATTCTCTTTCAAACTGTATTAGCATTCCCTATACCTAAAGTTGATAGATGTCGAGATATTTGCGGTTCACCAAAAAAAAGGCAAATTTAGGAGTATGTCTAAAATCTGTATGAATTCTAAGAGTGCTATGTGATGTTTGACATTTTCACGTCTATTGTCAGTTTTATATTTCTGTCATTCACAACGTGAGTTATTTTGTCTTTGTTGTCTGAATTAATAGGAATTCTAGGTTATAATGGATAATGCCAGCTATTCAAACGAACAATTGCTGAATTTATTTTATTTTCATGGAGAGTCCAACAGAGTGGTCAGCAGAACATGTCGGCTGTTTAATGATAGGTATCCCGAGTCCTCGCCAATGACTGCGTTGAAATTCAGTGCAGATCTATAAAAGAGAGAGAGAGAGAGAGGGGGGGGTCACCAATGGCACGTCGGTGGGCAAGGGATGACAGCCTTTGGGTGAGGGTAGGGTCATCGATGAGACGTATAGCTTTCTTCTGAATTGAGTCCAGGATAGCGAGTGTAGAAGCGTCAGCGGCACCCCAGATGTGGGAGCAGTATTCGAAGTCTGGCCTTATTTGTGAAGTATATAAGGTATAGAGATTAGCTGATGAAAAGTATTTGCGAGCCCGGAAGAGGAAACCTAATTTCTTAGCAGCCGCTTCATAAATTGATGTGACATGTTGGTGCCAATTGAGATTTCGATCCACAGAAATGCCAACAAGTGAAAAAGACTCATTACTTTGAATAACTTGGTTGTTCATTGCGATGGGTCTTTCCCGTCCTTCGGAGGGGGCGTAATGCCGTCGGTTGCGATGTTGGTCACGTTAAAGATCCCTACCCTCCTTACAGAAAGGCAGAGGTTCGGCAAAATTTCCAGGATAATGAGGTGAAACTGCTCCCTGTGGTTGGCCATAGTCTCGGGAATAGGCCGACGTTAAAGCGACAAAACACACACACACAAGTATATTATATAATATTCTTAAGTCCACTACCATAACGAACTGGCTGCGTCCCGAACTTTTTGTATGATATTTAGAATACTCTACAAAAAATAACTAATTTACAAAAGTTATAAAGTAATAAATTAATGTTTTTGGGATCATTTTTTTAGTTTATAAGTGATATTTTGGTAAATTTGCAGTTTAGTCCACGGAGGGGTTTTTAGATTTTTTTTCAGAAACATGCTTAATATTTGGTTATATTTTGCGACATCTAGTAAGTTTTCTGGTGAAATAAGTGAAGGAACGATGTGACAACGTCACGCAATACCTCGCACTTGTCCTGGGGCCCGGCAAAGCAAGCCTGATCAATGTGAGAACTGTATTGATGACATTTTATCACAGGAATAGATCCTAGGGCCTTTGAAAAGGTCTGGGATTACAGTAATGGGCAGCCATTTCTAAGAAATTTGGGTATAAATAGCTTAAATACAGCCCTGGTCTTTTAATTCAGGTTATAACAGAGCTTTTAAAAATGAGCGGTTTTTTTAAGGACCAATGATTGTATTTCATTGAAATTGCAACTAAATTAAAGAAATTAATAGTTTGGGGGAAAACATTTTTCGTTTCCAGTAAGTGACACATTATACAGAGTGATCCACATTGGATATTACTTCGCTTAACTTTTAATTTTAAAAGTCTTGAAAAAAAATTGTAAACAGAGAAGTTGTAGGAAGCTTTTCGTTGAATTTTAAGATTTCATCAAAGCAATTGAGCATCCCGTTTGTGATAAGCAAACTACATTCATGTTTTATGTTTTGTAACCTTCTTTCCTTACTAGAATCGTAACAGCTTATTTTTAATGGAAAACTTTGTACATTATTAGTGAATTTTCTTAGAAAAAATTCACTAATTGGGAGATCCCGACTTTTGAAAAAATTTCTTCAAATGAGCGCAAACTAGGACCCCTAGAACCCATATCCAGGCTCAGTTTCAAATATATATATATATATATATATATATATATATATATATATATATATATATATATATATATATATATATATAGTGTGCCCCAAACTTGATGGGAATGTATTGCTATCTCCGTTATTATTAGAGATATGGAGACGGTTAAATTAGCAATGATTTGTAGAATATCATGCTCGTTCCAAATATGACTTATATTTTGCCCCGCCTCTTTTCATTTTCAGGTTATTTTGAAAAAAAAATAATTTGTCGATTTCTTTTCACATCAATATCTAAGTAGGCGTTGATCTGACGTCTAGACTTTCACGTTGTCAGGACACTTTTTACAGAGTAATCTTTTTGTGCTATTCTGAACTTTGGATTGTCATTTGTTTTTGAGCTACATGTATCAACGTTTGTTTTTATTATGGCAGCCATATTGGATTTTTTGCTCATGTGATAGCCTGTGAAAAGAGCTTTCCAATTATGTACAACAAGCTTGAGAAATCTTGTAATTGCACTGACAATTTTGAGAAAAACCGTTTTGAGGATAGTAGGCTATGAAATCCAATGCCAGAAAACAAATGACAAAAAAAAGTGTTAAAAAAGCAGTAGGCCATGGAGCCTAACAATAGACTTCTACTTTTAACATAATTTTCCGTAATGATTCACGATACAAAAATATTGTGATTTAATTTACAATACTTAATTAGGTAATAATGCTAGGTAATATTATGTAAAACAGTTTAATAACGAAACCCGGTAATAACAAATAGAAACTTAAACTCCACAAAACAACACAATTAGAAACGAAACTCAACAAATAATAAAATAGAAACATAAAAATACACTAAATAGAAAATTGTTCAATATGGCAACCGTTTTGTTCAATGCACTTTATACACATTTTATTCGTATATATCCATGAAGAGTAGATTTATGTGAATTCATGTTAATTCGGTCACAAGAAAACGATTTTTTTTTCTTGGATGGTATAATTTGGACTGACGAAGCAGGTAATTTAGACGAGATTTGGTACCAACAAGGCGGTTCATTGGTGTGCTCGAAGTCCTGATATAACACCCATGGATTTTTATTTTTTGGGTACTCTGAAGAATGATGTGTATAAATTCGATCCACCACAAAATATCAATGAACTACGGAAGCTTGGAAATGGGTTCCAGGAGCCCTAATTCATGCTCATTTGAAGTCTCACCGTCGATGCCTCTCTTATTAGTGAATTTTCTGAATGAAAATTCACTAAAAAGCTCCCCACAAGATGGTCGAATATTGTGACTCCACACTTAAGGGGTTGAGTGAATGGAATTTTCAATAGACGCAATTCCCATTATTGCTATCTGTTAACAGTTGAAGCCGTTAACGTTATTTAATAATAACCGTTGAAAATAACGGCTTCAGTTATTTTAAACTGGATAGTCGATCGATAGTATCCTACATTCCCAAAGCTGTGAGCGATAGTGAGCACACTAGTATAAATGCATTGTATTTTAACCCCGTTATTTCACGTAGTGTATAAATCTCAAATTTTGTCGATATGAAAAGGAAACAAAGGGTTAAGAAATTATAATAAGCGTGTCGTAAATCTTTTGCCACTCTGAAGTGAAACTTTTAGAAATCAGAAAGGAGTCTTATATTAGTATTTACTTAGATGTTTTAGGAATTATAAACTAGTCATTTCTAACAAATTTATTTTATGAGGGCTCTTTACGTAAATGTCAATGCCACAGCAAGAATCAATAAATATCATTATTTATCACGTCTTGGGACGTTAGACGTTAGAATTTTTATTGCTACACAGGGAGTGATTCTAAGAACTCCATAACATAACGCAGCTCATAAAATTTCGGTAAAGAAATTTGCCTTTATTCTGTACATATGGTTTATTACATTATGCTTTTATTCTTTCTTAGAAAGACCTCTATCTCTAGTTACATTTTCGGTTCACTGGTCATCTTTATCAGTCCACTTTTAAAAACTCTGCAAACAACAGCCAACAGTATAAAAAATTGAGTTTGAGTTTAAAAAAAAAATTGGAAGATATATAGTACTAATTGTTTATTTGCTTATTTTAATATTGGTTGTTTTAAAATTAGTTTCAAACATTTCAAAGGGCTGTAACTTGGAGGAGAAGGGGTTTCAAGAAAAACTTAATAAAAAGACACCCCTTATTTTTCTCCAAAGAATCACCCTGTATATATATATATATATATATATATATATATATATATATATATATATATATATATATTCCTTTAATTTTTTATATTTAAATGTATATAGATATTAAAAAATGTTGTATCATTATATTTTTTTTAATCAATTTGATAACTATTATCAGACAAACGAAAATGACGTGTTAACTGTTTTCTTAGGTAATGTATATAAATTTAAATAAATAAGTACTTTAATTTCACGTAAAATAACCCTATTTTGCGTTGTCTATAGTGAAAGTAATAACACGTTTTTACAGAAATTCATCTTTTCACCCAACATTGTTTATTATTAAATATTTGGCTTTACATACTAGTGGGAAACTTAACTGTTTCAAAAATAACAGCTTCTCAGTTTAACAGAATAACTCTGTGTAGTAGTGTCCGTATGCCGTATCCCCATCAACAACCGGTTAAAGTTAAAATTAAACCATTTTATTGTACCGAAGATCGTACGTCCCTAAAGCTGTGAGTGAGAGCGAGCACACTAGTATAAATAATAATGTTATGAAGTACAGTCCGCTCTATACTGTATAACCATACATATTTAGCATTCCCAATCTCAAGGCTATTCATCCCGTTAAATGGTTAAATAACAGTTGCCGATGAAAACCGATGTTTATTCATCGAACCTAGTTGCAGTGGAACTGAAACAGACACGACTCCGAATTCTAATTTAGTGTAAAAAGCGTTACTTTTTAAACTGTATTTTTATAAATCCATAACTGGTTGTTACCGTTACGGCTCGGTAACCGTTTAAAAATAGCTGACAGTTAAATAACGACCCATCACTAGTTGGAAGGCTGGCTGCCATAGCCGTATTACTTTATAGGTGTATTTTCGCTACAATTAGTATGCCGTACTGACGATCTCTAATTAGAGCGAAACCGGTCTGCGGTTGTGGTGAAAATGCATCTAGCCTTATATGTTATATAGCATTAATATGTGATGAATAATATAATCTTGAAAAGGATCCCTATATAGTGTTACATTATTTCTGTACTTCAGTACATTTTCTCCTAATTCGGTATAGGTACGCGACTCAATGGTATGACAACACGGTATACAAGATCCAAGTTGGCTTGGCAAACAACGTGCTTGTCGTCAGGTGAGTACCCCACTCACAGCTTTCTATATCCGCCAAACCAAAACAAAACAAAAACCCGTCGTTGTATGTCTATTTACACATAGCTCTAGGCTGGCTAGATTTTTTGTAATCTCCGGTAAACATTTGACGAGCGAAACAAACGCCAACTTGATTTTTGCTTCCTATAATATCACGGCTGTCTACTATTAACAGTGTATACTTTGCAATAATAAAATACGTGAAGGAAAACGACATCGAAATAGCGTAAAAATCCACTTAGTGACCCGAATTCGCAATAAGATATATAAACGTTTAGAAACCAATTTTCATATCGTCTTCAGTCGCATAATTTTGATTGGCACCAATTTAAAAAATGGTCGAGTGCAAACAGGTCGTTGACCCGAAGAGAGTTTTATTGAAAGGCAAATTAGAGAGAAACATAGCCGAGTTTCGCGACGTTCGCTTCATTACACGCTACTTTATAAACAATTGCAAATTAGAATTTAAAAATTGCGTTATTTTCATGCGAATATAGTGGAACAACAGACAGTTTGATACCTAGATCGTCATTTGTTTGTTTGTGGTAGGACTGGATCGCAGTCACCTTTGAATCTTAATATTACGCATACGAATGTGTTAATGCTACAAATAGAAAAAAACACTGAAAGATCGTTTAGGGGAATATTTTTGTGTAATTGAAGGGGTGAAATGTTCTTTTATAGTTAAAATTATGCATCAAAGGGGAAGATTTTTATGTTATTCGAGGAGGGTTACTTAGTTAGAGTCCTTTATAACTCTTTATAAAGGCTATATTAGGGTCATATGGTCATTTTAATATCGGCTGAGGTAATATCCTTTTATTTAATTTGATATTATTGGTTAAAATGTTTTTTAAAGGCCTAAAAATTGATTTTTATTTTAAGCGAATTTTTTAAGCAAGACTATAATCAAATAATAAAGCTCGGTAGAATGATACAAAGATGTTCTCATTATAAAAGTATGTTGGCAATTAATTATGCTCTAATAGCACAGTAAAAGCTATGTTCATAGGTTGGTAGTATCAACGTCGACGACTCGTATGTGATCACTCTACGTATAGTGACAAAAGTAAGGTAATATAGATGAATTCGTTAAGGAGTCTAACATTTGTTAGTCCAACTAGATGAGGATCGCAGACTCATGGAGGGTTCTATCTCCGTGGCTCTCCAAAAAATATTAGACTGGGGAAGTAGAAATCTTGTACAATTCAACCCCACCAAATATCAGTCTTGCTTTCTATCTCATAAGAGATACACCAGCCCTAGACCCATCACAATAAACAACCAAGTTATTCAAAGTAATGAGTCCTTTTCACTTGTTGGCATCTCTGTGGATCGAAATCTCAATTGGCACCAACATGTCACATCAATTACAGAAGCGGCTCCTAAGAAATTAGGTTTCCTCTTCCGGGCTAGCAAATACTTTTCACCAGCTAATGTCTACACTTTATATACTTCACAAATAAGACCAAACCTCGAATACTGCTCCCACATCTGGGGTGCTGCTGCCGCTTCTACACTCGCTATCCTGGACTCCATTCAGAAGAGAGCTATACGTCTCATCGGTCACCCTACTCTCACCCAAAGACTGCCATCCCTTGCCCACCGACGTGCCGTTGGTGACCGCTCTCTCTTTTATAGATATCTGCACGGGCACTGCTCAGAGGAGCCTTCTTCCATAGTTCCTCCACCTGCTGCCCCCAACAGATCTACCAGGGGAACAGAGCGAATGCACCCTTTTACTGTCCAGGTCACCAGACATTGAACATCTTTTTATGTCCGCTTTTTTGTCCCGAGGACTTCAAAGTTGTGGAATTCCTTGGCGGCACATGTTTTTCCTTCTCCCCCGAACCTCCAAACCTTCAAGTCCAGAATTAACAAGTTGCCTCTATCCTCCTTGTCGACACCCACGGTACGTAGTATTTAGGCTGTAAGCCCTCGTGGTGTGTTGTTGAAATATATAAAGATCCATTTTTTGCATATATTTTTCGATTTTGCTTGGTAGTTGTGTTTTTCAACTTGGAATAATGATGTGGGTAAACCGAATACACCAGGCTCAGATATAGTAGGTATATAGGTTATATATTTTTCTATGCCAACTACTGGTAGCCTAAAGCTAGGTTCATATACTCGCGAATTACGAAACCTATCCATATTGGTTTATTTTACATAATATCGTAATATTACTTAAAATGGACCAATAGGCATTAGTTTTGCAATTCGCGAGTTTATGAACCGAGCTTAATGTCTGTAGAAATCGGCGGACCTGGCCAATAACTGATTAGAGAATATTCTACGAATTTAAAGGTACGTTGCTTGATCTACTGAATCTCTTTTATTCTAATATTTCATGGTTACAATCAGACAAAATTTCCATTTTTATTAGTAGTTAGCCACTGCCATCAAAATCTCCGACCGCGAGGCATGGCGGGAGGAGACGCCGGGCATACCACGGGACGCGCTGGTCTGGTTCACGGACGGATCCGGCGGGGTGCGTGGGACGGGGGCAGCAGTTTACTCGGAGGACCGAGGGTAAGTCATAGTATTTCCCTCGGAGCCCATGCAACGGTGTTTCAGGCCGAGATGTACGCCATCCTGCACTGTGTGCGGGAGAACAAGAGGAGGGGCTACACCAACAAGCGGATCCTCATAGCCACAGACAGCCAGGCAGCCCTTACGGCACTAAGTAGCCCACGGGTAAATTCCTGGCTGGTGAGTGAGTGCCGAGACGAGACGAGCGACCTGGCTGGGCAGAATGAGGTGACCCTCATCTGGGTGCCGGGTCACTCGGGGGTCAAAGGCAATGAAGAAGCTGACAGTCTCGCGAAGAGAGGGTCAGCAGAACCATTTATGGGACCAGAACCGGCTCTGGGCGTGTCAAAGAGCACTGCCAGGGGGGGCCATTAAGTCCTGGGTCAGAATCCAACACAAGGTGTACTGGACGGGCTGTCCAGGGCTCAGACATGGGAAGTCCATGATTGATGGACCCAGTTCAAAGAGAGCTGTGGAGCTGCTAAATCTTAGCAGAGGACAGCTCAGAAACACAACAGGTCTCTTGACGGGACACATGGCCGTCAAAAAACACCTGCATAAAATGGGGCGGTTCGAAGGGGACCTCGCATGCACTCATTGGCGAAGGGGAGGAATCAGCCCAGCACATCTTGTGCGAGTGTAAAGCTCTGGACCGCAAAAGACAACTGATCTACGGTCAGTCTAGACCGGAGACAGAGCAATATAAAACTTCACCCTACCAATCGCTGTGCAGACTAGTTCAAGGCACAGTGATTTTGGAATGGGTGGAGTAAGACTAAGGGTATGCACAATTAACCAAAGGTTGCAGTGCTATCGGGGCGGCAAGGCCGAGGACGAGCCCTGAGGGAAAAAAAAACTGCCATAAAATAATGACTGCAGAATCTCGGTGGCCAATAGTCATATAAGTATAAAGAATAGACTGCGGCCTTCCCACTTAGACATGATGTTACGATCGACTTTGTAAACCGTCGTACCATTTTATTTACTCTACCAACTGTCTAAAGAATTTTCAATGGCTGCTGGGTTTTTCTCAATAATAAAAAGCGAATAAGGTATCGACATAAAAATAAAATTCGCTATAGAATTTCTTTCGTAACACACCTCTGACCTCGGTTGAATATTATCAAGTGGCATATAATAAAAAGATTTAACTTCAAACATATTGGACACACAAAACCTTAGTTTCAAATAAAGATATTTTAATTCTTTAAAATGTAAATAACAGAGTTAAAGTTTCCTAAGGTCGATATTAATACAATGGACCATTCATTTGAAGACGGTCGAGTGTCAGTCGTAGTGGCTGTAAAACGTCTGTGTTTTTTTTATGCATACCAACAAGGAAAATTGATATTCCGTCTGTTAAAATATTATTTTGTGGCATTTGAGTCCCTTAGAAGAGGCAAAGTTCGTTGGAGATTTTTAAACGACAGCCAGTACATTTCCAATAAGCCGGTCATATAACGCAGTTTTCCGTTGAGACTTTAGCTAAAGATACCCGTGCATTTCCCCCTCACAAGACGTCTGTGTCCTTTTTGAACGATATCAATTAAAGAGAAGACCTAAAAGTTATCAACATTCTTCTACAACATGGCTTCAGTGATCTCATTGGCGAATTACCCTTAAGATCGAGGCGGAATACGTACTTTATGCAAGATGGTGCACCGCCTCACCTCTCTTTTCAAGTGCGAAGTTACCCAAATGAAAGATTTCCAAAGATGAATCAGCTGTGGCAGTCCAATCATTTGACCAGCTCGTCGCCCGGATTTTAACTCACTAGACTTTTTCTCCGGGGGTTACCTTAAATCATTTGTCTACTACTGCGACTCAATAAATGCCGACCAAATCAGTTGTCTACAATGACTGAATAAACAACCGCAAAGAATTATGGCGAAAATTGTAGGTACTGTCAATTTATTTACAAATTAAGGAAATATTACAATACGTCAAATACTTTTATATATATTAAGAGAAATCAAAATTCAATTTCGCAGTTTAACACCCTGTAATTCTTTTAATGTTAACTTTTTGACTGAGAAGTTTGGTTAAATCGTAATATTTTGATAGTGCTATCGGAGACACAAAGCCGCGGACCAGCCCTGAGGGAAAAATATATATTTTGATAGCAAGAATTTACTACTGCTGTGTGCCATTACTTTTGGGCCACTGTATAAACACTAATATGTGCCACAATTAGAGTTCTAAACTATCATGATATAAAAGTGTTTTGATATTCCCCTACCGTAACGCACTTGCTGCTTTAGAACGTTTTAATAATTCTTACGTATTCCGTAGTCTGATGACAGATATTTTAGGACCATCTGTATAAACACTATCATATGCCACAATTAAAGTTTTAAGCTATCATGATGTAAAAGGTTTTTGAAGTTTCCCTACCGTAACGCACTTGCTGCTTTATAAAGTTTTAATAATTTTTACTTATTCTGTAGCCTAATTACAGATATCCTAGGACCACCTGTATAAACACTATTATGTGCCACAATTAAAGTTCTAAGCTATCGTTATGTAAAAGGATTTTCAAATTTTGCTACCGTGACGCACTTGCTGCTTAATTCTTACTTCTGATGACACAGATACTATTCTAATTAACATATTTACGTTCATTTTGCAATATATTATTGACATAAACGCCGTATTAAGAACGGTAAACCTCGCTATTATTAACACGGTTAAAAATCGCGTTGCCCATGACCTACAAAACGCGAAATTTTTTTTTCACCCGGTCCAAATCCGAAAGATTCATTTTCAATTTTGATATAAACAATTTGGTTTTAATTCTGCGAAACGCTGTTGTATGTGAACACATTTATCTCTTCTTGCAACCAACAAAACAGGCACACACACACTGTTGTGCTCGTTGTAAAACAAAACACGGCCGCTTTTTATTATCTCTCACGTGACGTCACGATACGGGTCTGTCGATTCCAAACAAAACAACAGAGAGAAAGCATGGCATGCTTGATGGTTTGAGTCACATCAAGTCGCTCTCTCGACCGTCCCCGATTACAAACGTACGAAACAAATGAGTAATAAAATATGCGAAACGACAGAAACCATGTGACTTTGATCATATCTGATTTGAATTGATGGTAGGTACAGGGAGCGGCCAATAAATAAACTTATTCATCACCATAGGCCAGGCCAGTTAAATTAAAGTGACGCCTCTTAAAATCATAGTTAAAATTTAGATATATTCCTGTTACGTTACGTAGGCATTTACCTGGTAAATTCCTGCCTTAAAATTGTATATATCTATATCTAATTGAAAACCTGCAGATGTCTTCTTATCGAGCAAATAACTTGTCCATTGGAACTCTAGAATCAGATGGGCCCGTTCGGAAGTTTTGGAAACAACAATAAAGCTGGTTTTCTAATAAGTTTATTTTATGCCATCGAGGATTGCATATACCAAAATTCGGGACGCAGCAAGTGCGTTATGGTAGTGAATTTTCATTAAAATCTTTTTAATAACAAATATGTGTGTTTTTTTTAAGAAAGCAGGCATCAAATTTGGTTACCAGTATAACCTATATAGTAAAAACAATGTGCCATGTTCCATTAAAATAACTTTATTGTGTGAAAATGTACAAAAATTTCCAAAAGTAAACTTAAAATGTTCCCGAAAAAACACGTTTCTTGGTCAACCTTATAGGTTAATAGCAAATTGAGCTGTTCAAATATGAAACATTTGATCAAAATTCGCTACCATAACGCACTTGCTGCGTCCAGAATTTATTTTCTTACAAATATGCATTATATTTCGATGGAAAATGCAAAAATGCAATAACATAGGGCGTGTTTGATTTAAAAAAGGAAATTAGTATCACCAACGACTTATGGGCCACCCTGTGATTGCAGAAATATTATTTTAAGATGTAGCTCAAGACACCCTATAATTAATATATACAAATTTTCTTCATATTTTATATAATAACGGATATATTGAGCTTTATTAATTTTTTACGAAAATTCGACAAAAATTATATACCATTAAATGATAAACTCTATAGCTAAGGCTACTGCCAAGCATCAGAGAAAGATTCTATTTGAAATGAATTTTCTGCAAATATTTTAGTAAAATGAAGGACTATGACGGTTGAAACTAAGACTTTAGGGTTTGTAAAACATCCTTCTTGAGACATTTTATTTCCATAGCCCGTATTAGATTCAAGTTATTTGCCTAAATATTGCCAATTTTGACATTTTAAATCGCCACTTTGACGTTTTGAGGAAAACCCCAATTTATTTATTTTTAAATCCCTATAACTTTTTTGTCTTTTGACCTACATAGCTAAATTTTGGTAGGTAACTTACATATAAGGATGTAAACCTGCGTACCAAATTTGGTTGCCCTTACTTTGTAAATTCCGGAGATATAATTTTTTTTCGAAAGAAAACACAAAATTTTCCGGGAAAACCTGGGTAGATTTTCCTGACTAACGAACTCATCCAAGCCATTTGCAAAAGGAATTTTTTCACCAAATTTGATCAAAATCGGCCCATTATTTTTTGAGTTATCGGTGTGATACATATATATATATATATATATATATATATATATATATATATATATATATATATATATATATATATATATATATATATATATATATATAACATATAAAAATTGAAACTGACCCCGGATATGTTTTCTGGGGGGCCTAATTAGCGCTCATTTGAAGAAATTTTTTCAAAATTGAAAAGTCGGGATCTCCTCATTAGTGAATTTTTTTAAGAAAATTCACTAAAAACGAAGGGCGCTCTCGAAAGTTATCGTGTTTATAAAACCATTCTACACACACACACACAATCACCCGCGCGAGCACACGCACGCTTACATACAAACAAGCATGTACACACCCTTGATTTTCTTTTCCGTCCAGTATCAGGGAAATGATACTCGAAAAGAACCGCGTACGTAGACTAGCTCAACGCACCGGAAACCCCACCGACAAACGAGACGCAAACAGACTCATCAAATAAGTACGATCCGCCCTACAAGAACTCCGAAAGAATCGTTGGGAGAAGCGCCTGCAAACCCTGTCTGCCCAAGACAATTCCGTCTGGCAAATGGCAAAAGCCCTTCGCTCCCAAAAACTTCCGATATCCCCGTTTCACGGCCGTAACGGTGTCGTATACACGGATGCGGAGAAAGCTACTGCATTCGCAGATCATCTGGAGTTGCAATTCAGCCCGAATTATAACAACGTTGATCTGTCGCACGTAGCAAAAACGCACCGCTACGTCAGGAGTGCGCTTCGCGCCACCCCAGACACAACTATCGAGCCCACAAATTTCGAAGAAGTTTCCCAAATAATCAAATCATTAAAAAATAGGAAAGCTCCGGGATACGATGGAATCTCCAACGTAGCCCTGAAAAACCTCCCCCGAAAAGCCGTAGTATTCCTAGTTACGAATATGAATGCCATACTGCGATTTCAACATTTTCCTTCCATGTGGAAACTTGCCGATATCATCAACATCCCAAAACCCAGCAAAGATCCGCTGTTCCCTCAGAACTACAGGCCCATTAGACTGCTACCAGTCATCGGCAAAATCGCCGAAAAACCGATTCAGAAAAGGCTAGCTTCATTCACCTCAGAAAATCATATCCTCCCGGATGAGCAATTCGGTTTCAGACACCAGCACTCCACCACAGACCAAGTCCTTCGTGTGGTGGAAAACATCACCGAAGGATTTAATAAAAACAAGTCAACTGGTGCAATATTTCTTGACATTGCTCAAGCCTTCGATAGGGTTTGGCATCCGAGGCTCCTAAACAAACTTATATCATTTAATTATCCTCTCCCTCTGATTCTGCTAAGCAGGTCATACGTACAACAGAGGAAGTACCAGGTCAAACATCTGGGAGCCAGATCTAGAACGTACCCAGCCACGGCTGGTCTCCCGCAGGGTTCTGCTATCTCCTGTCTGCTGTACAGTATATTTGTCGCAGACATTCCGTCAGCCCCCCTAAACGTGACATACGCACTGTACGCACACGACACTATAATCCTCAGCAGCTCCACTCAGCCGAGGATAATAACCGAACGACTTCAGACCGCCTTCTAGCAATAAACCCCGATAAATGTTCAGCTGTCCTATTTTCCAAGAGAAGACACACACCTCACGAACACGTTTCATTAGACAACCGTCTAATTCCCTGGCAAGATTCCGCCAAATACCTCGGGGTTTTCCTCGACAAACACTTAACATGGCGCCCCCATGTCGTTCACGCCCGAAAAAAAAGCCTCGATGTTCATCTCGAAGCTTCTAAATAGAAATTATCCATGAACAATAAGTTGCTCATGTACAAAGTCATTATCCGGCCAGCCATGACCTATGCATTCCCTGTATAAGCCACCGCGGCCGCAACACACATCAAGACCCTTCAAATCATCCAGAATAAAGTTCTGAGAATGGTTACCAGAGCGCCATGGTTTGTCCGAAACAGTCAGATTCACTCTGATCTGGAAATGCCTTCGATACTTGAGTTTATAACTCAACTATCCACAACTCAGTTCGCAAAAGCCGCTTCTCACCCAAATGCTCTTCTCCGTAGTGCCACCGACTACGACGTGCAACTTCCACATAAGCATAAGCGTCCAAAGCTTATACTTACCCGCTAGCGCCGCCGCGGCAAAAAAAGAATAGGAACATTCATACCCAAAAAGTCATTGTGTGTCCGGTACTCCCAGGGAGGGGGTTTTAGTGGGGGTTTTAGTGAGTATAGTCTCACAGTACCTCGATATCCCACCGCACCTACGGGGCCGTGAATGGGGTCTGCATGAGCATTTCTTGATTTTTGATTCTGTTATCGACTTTTCGTATAACAAAAAAAAAACACTAATGAGGCGATCGCAACTTTTGAAATTTGAAAAAATGCACTTCAAATGGGCGCAAACCATTTCCCCCTGTAACTCATACCCAGGTCAGTTTTAAACCTGTCTGTTTGTAATGAGGATATAAGAGGTTTTCCAGTAATCGGAGGTCTAAGACGGTTATCTATCTTGTTTGAACAATCGGGACGTTTTTCGATCTCGAAAGCTTCGATATATAATCATAACTGGTTTTGAAGTTGTAGACTCGGGCTAGTGCTTTGGCGTTCTTCGATGTCTATTTTGTGTCTTGCAGAAATATGGACATTTTACGTGTCCTAACAAATAATTTTAATCCGCTTAATATCGGTATTTAAGTACCTGACAGAATACATCTTACCGACCCAGGTATAGGTGTCCCAAATTGAGCGCTGGATTTAATTTAGGAAAAAAACATCCATGCATTTAATTGATACATATATTCTTAAATATTAAAGTAGACAATTTGTGGTTAAACATGGAAAATGACGTCGGTCAAATGACCACCCACCTAAGGCTGCAAGGAGGCCAGGCTAGGACTATCTAGACTAGCCTGGAATGACAGACTGAAGATCGACCCAGGTTGCAGGGGCCAATGCAAAATTCAAGATCGTAAAGGAGCGCATGCTTAAAATGAGTTCGTACTTCGCGAGCCCGCGAATCTGCTGGAAAACAATTTTACAGTGGAAATCCCCGACCGCGAGGCATGGAGGGGGGAGACGCCGGGCCTACCACGGGACGCGCCCGTCTGGTTCACGGACGGATCCGACGGGGAGCGTGGGAAAGTCACAGTATTTCCCTCGAAGCTCATGCAACGGTCTTTCAGGCCGAAATGTACGCCATCCTACACTGCGTGCGAGAGAACAAGAGGAGGGGCTACACCAACAAACGGATCCGCATACCCAGAGACAGCCAGGCAGCCCTAGACCCATCACAATGAACAACCAAGTTATTCAAAGTAATGAGTCATTTTCACTTGTTGGCATTTCTGTGGATCGAAATCTCAATTGGCACCAACATGTCACATCAATTGCAGAAGCTGCTGCTAAAAAATTAGGTTTCCTCTTCCGGACTCGCAAATACTTTTCACCAGCTAATCTCTATACCTTATATACTTCACAAATAAAGCCAAACCTCGTATACTGCTCCCACATCTGGGGTGCCGCTGCCGCTTCTACACTCGTTATCCTGGACTCCATTCAGACGAGAGCTATACGTCTCATCGGTGACCCTTCCCTCACCCAAAGGCTGTCATCCCTTGCCCACCGACGGTCTTCGTCGTGGGGTTTTTCCTTCCCTCTCGCATGCATACAGCTACCCTTGTTGCATAAACCACAAGAGAAATTTCGTGAGAGCAGCCCCCAAGAAAGTTACGGGACCTTGGGCGAATAGGGGTGCTGTGCGGGTTAGGGTTTAAGGGGGGTATGGCTTCAAAATGTGAAAAATGCATCTTTTAGTCAGTTTTCTTCGCATTCTCTACTGATATTTCCTTTTTACATACCTACCCCACCCAAAACCCCTATTCACTCCTGGACCCGTAACTTCCTTGGGGGATGTGAACAACAAATTTGTCTTGCCGTTTGAGCATCCAGGAGGGTTTGAAGCATGTTTCTGAAAATATTTTTCAAAAAAGCATTCAGGAGATTGTCTGCAAAATTTACCAAAAGATGTGTTGTGGTTATTGGGGTTCTCCAAGTATACTTGTCAGTGCACATCACAGGTTCCAATCTTCGCTTATTGCAGCGAATTTTGGTGAACATGATTTATTGTACTTTCTTTAAAAAAAATATGAATTTTTTAAGACAAATTTTTTTTTTAAATTTTATTGGAAACACCCGATTCACCCAGAAAAAACAAATAAAATCCCCACAATTTTAAATAAGTCTGGACGCACCAAGTGCGTTATAGTAGTGAATTTTTATAGAAATGATCTGGGACAAAATATTTTTTTATAACTTTTTTTTTATTTTAACATAGAAATCTAAATTTAGGTATATAGTTTCCTTTTAATGCCATAAACCTATGTACCAAATTTGATTACCATAACTTTATTATTTCCGGGGATATATATTTTTTTTCCAAAGAAAGAGCAAAATTTTCCGGGAAAACCGGGACCGTATTTTTTGCAGGTGTAACTAATAATTTAGCTACCCACTGTAGGTTTGCCTTCCATTAAAAACTCTATAAACACCCGACAGAAGACGTATCTTATTTGATTTTTTTCCAGACACGCTTTATACCTTCCACCACAAAATAAAATAAACCAAAGGCCATTGTCTAAACAACAATCAGAATCTGCAATATCACGGGCCCAACCCATCGAACCACTCACCACAAAAAAATCCAACTAGCACCCGGTGGCGGTCGCTGACAACTAGGCAACGCAGCACCCCGTCGGAACCGGCAATATTAAACCAGGAACCTGACGGAGAGTGCCGAAGAGCGAGGTTACTTCTATCAAGACGGCGTGGATTCAACGGGTCGTTTTCTACTTTTGTCGTCTTGTTTCGTTTCTTCCTTATAACGCAATTCTATGAGGGCTAAAATCGCAAGGCTGACACTTGTATGTAACAACTGAACACACACCATCCACCGTTGCCATACTCAACTGCACCTTATTCCATGGATATATAGAGGCGAGTATCGTTTGCGAACATAAAGTGAAACGACTGTACGCTATTATCGACCCAATGTTAAGTGTTTATAAGGAAATATTAAAGGAACTGTAAACATAAGAGTGTAAATAAAATCGAAACAGGGCATGTTTTGAAATATGGTGGGAGAACAGGGGTAATGGGGAGGGGGAAATAAGAAACGTGATTGTTGTGGAAGTGAAATCGTGAATCGTGGAGGTTGCGAATGAAAACGGGTTTGTTTCTTTTTGGCAACTTGTTTTTAAATAGATTTTACATACATTTTTCTATTGTTCGATTGACATTTACATAAACTGTGCCTGAAAGTACCTTTTCTTCGGTCTATAAAATTAAATACATCTTTAAGAAAACAAGCCGCCTTGTGTACTTCTTTGGTCTCCTGCTGGAACAAAAATATTTTTGAAAGTTCCGTAACTCAATTAGCGAATTTTCATTAAAAAACATTAAACGAGAGGTCAAGATCAAGGTTTTCAAAACATTTTTTATAATATATATATATATATATATATATATATATATATATATATATATATATATATATATATATATATATATATATATATATATATATATATATATATATATATATATATATATATAATATGTAACCCTTTTTTCGGTGTAAGGGGTTTTCCGCTTTAAGAGCATTATGTATTTTTCCAACCACTAAACCTAATTTTCCATTAATGTAACTAGGTACCTACCTATATCTAATTCATGTTTACATCGATTAAAACTCTGGACGCAGCAAGTGCGTTATGATAGCGAATTTTCGTTAAAATGTTTAAATGGAAAATACCTATGTCTTGTTTTAAAAGAAGTATATTTGGTTGGCAGTATATCATATATAGTATTAACAATGTACCATATTTAATTAAAATGGCTTTGTTGTTTCAAAAATACAAACATTTTCCGAAAATAAACTTTAAAAGTTCCTGGAAAAACAGGTCAGATTTTCCTCGCCAACGAACCTCTCTAAGCTATTTACACACCTTTAATTTCAACAACACACCACGAGGGCTTACAGCCTAAATACTATCGTACCGTGGGTGTTGACAAGGAGGAAAGAGGCAGCTTGTTAATTCTGGACTTGAAGGTTTGGAGGTTCGGAGGAGAAGGAAAAACATGTGCCGGCAAGGAATTCCACAACTTGGAAGTCCTCGGGACAAAAGAGCGGGCATAACAAGATGTTCTATGTCTGGTGACCTGTACAGTAAAAGGGTGCATTCGCTCTGTTCCCCTGGTGTATCTGTTAGGGACAGCAGGTGGGGAACTATGGAAGAAAGCTCCTCTGAGCAGTGCCGGTACAAATATCTATAAACGAGAGAAAGGTCACCAACGGCACGTCGGTGGGCAAGGGATGGCAACCTTTGGGTGAGGGTAGGATCACCGATGAGACGTATAGTTCCCTTCTGAATGGAATCCAAGATAGCGAGTGTAGAAGCGGCAGCGGCACCCCAGATGTGGGAGCAGTATTCGAGGTTTGGCCTTATTTGTGAAGTATATAAGGTATAGATATTAGCTGGTAAGAAGTATTTGCGAGCCCGGAAGAGGAAACCTAATTTCTTAGCAGCTGCTTCTGCAATTGATGTGACATGTTGGTGCCAATTAAGATTTCGATCCACAGAAATGCCAACAAGAGAAAAGGACTCATTACTTTGAATAACTTGGTTGTTCATTGTGATGGGTCTAGGGTGGTGTATCTCTTGTGAGAAAGAAAGCAAGACTTAGTTTTGGTGGGGTTGAATTGTACAAGATTTCTACTTCCCCAGTCTAATATTTTTTGGAGATCCACGGAGACAGAACCCTCCATGAGTCTGCGATCCTCATCTAATTGGGCTAAAGAGACATGCTTAGAATATTGTATATTTGAATGGAGGGTGCTGTCGTCCGCGTAGCTGTGAACTGGGTTGGATGTGCTCGAGAGGAGGTCATTGATGTGGAGAAGAAACAAAGTAGGCCTGCCAAGATATAATTATTCACAACCAGCTTTAGGACCAAAATTTTAAAAATATATGATAATTTCTTTTACATAAATTGCTGTCAGTAATGTTACACTAAATTATATTTTTCATAAAAATTCGACAACCTTTTTTTACAATATAACTTACTAAACATTTATTATTCATTCCCAACATATCACAAAAATCTTACAAAAAATGATTTCTACGGAAACACTAAAAACATTTTTGCGAAAACTTTTCAAATTCGGCCACTATTTGAGAGTATCTGTATACGGCAGCTCGATTTTTTCGACGAGTAATACAAAGAAGAAGCTCTCTGAATGCGTCATTTCCATGGGGCTCCGCTATCTGTTGATAAAAAAACCCCATGTATGGTGATATATCAGTGCTATCGGGGCGGCAAGGCCGCGGACGAGCCCTGAGGGAACAAAAAAAATGGTGATATATGCGTTGGAAATATGTGCCAAAAAACGTGAAAGGTTGCAAAACAATTGAAATAACTCAAAAACGCTGAACGATGAAGGATGCCATTTTTTCCCTTACAAACATGCATTATAATTTGATAGAAAATACAATAACATAAGGGGTATTCTATTAAAAAATAAAGCGTGTATCACCAACGACTTATGGGCCACCCGGTAATTGTCAAAATACGTTTATAAGATACAGCTCGAGACAGTCTATAATTAACGTGTATATACTTTTTCCTCATATCTTGTATAATAACGGATATATTGAGCTTTACCCTAGTAATACGTCACCTTGTATATGTGTAAACAGGCAAAAACTGAAACTGATCCCGTATATGGGTTTTAGGGGTTCTAGTTCGCGCTCATTTGAAGACGACAGGCAGTATGGATTCCGTCAGCGCAGATCAACTGCCGACTTCCTTTCCTTTGTCACCCATTCTTGGAACAAGTCAATGGAACTACACGGTGAATCCCAGATTGTCGCCCTAGACATATCCAAAGCATTCGACCAGGTCTGGCACGCAGCGCTGCTTAATAAACTTCTGGCCTATGGCCTACCAGCAAAACTCTGTACCTGGACAGCAAATTTCCTCTCCAACCGGAGCATTTCTGTTGTGGATGGCAATTTCTCTAAACTGTATCCAATTAATGCAGGAGTTCCTCAAGGTTCAGCTTTAGCCCCCACTTTATATCTTCTCCACATCAATGGCCTCCTCGCTAGCACATCCAACCCAGTTCACAGTTACGCGGAAGACAGCACCATCCACTCAAATATACAATATTCTAAGCCTGTCTCTTTAGCCCAATTAGATAAGGATCGCAGACTCATGGACTGTTCTGTCTCTATGGATCTCCAAAAAATATTAGACTGGGGAAGTAGAAATCTTGTACAATTCAACCCCACCAAATTTCAGTCTTGCTTTCTATCTCATAAGAGATACACCAGCCCTAGACCCACACAATGAACAACCAAGTTAATCAAAGTAATGAGTCCTTTTCACTTATTGGCATTTCTGTGGATCGAAATCTCAAGTGGCACCAACATGTCACATCAATTGCAGAAGCGGTTGCTAAGAAATTAGGTTTCCTCTTCCGGGCTCGCCAGCTTCACCAGCTAATCTCTATACCTTATATACTTCACAAATAAGGCCAAACCTCGAATACTGCTCCCACATCTGTGGTGCCGCTGCCGCTTCTACACTCGCTATCCTGGACTCCATTAAGAATAGAGCTATACGTCTATCGGTGACCCTACCCTCACCCAAAGGCTGCCATCCCTTGCCCACCGACGTGACCTCTCTCTCTCTCTCTCTTATAGATATCTGCACGAGCACTGCTCAGAGGAGCTTTCTTCCATAGTTCATCCACCTGCTGCCCCCAACAGATCTATCTGGGGAACAGAGCGAATACACCCTTTTACTGTCCAGGTCACCAGACATAGAACATCTTGTTATGCCCGCTCTTTTGTCCCGATGACTTCAAAGTTGTGGAATTCTTTGCCGGCATATATTTTCCTTCTCCTTCGAACCTCCAAACCTTCAAGTCCAGAATTAACAAGTTGCCTATTTCGTCCTTGTCGACACCCACGGTACGATGGTATTTAGGCTGTAAGCCCTCGTGGTGTGTTGAGATAATAAAAAAAAACATGCGGAGTCAAGTTTCAATTATATATATATATATATATATATATATATATATATATATATATATATATATATATATATATATATATATATATATATATATATATATAGATAGTGTGGATAACAAATATGATGATCAAAGATTACTTTTTGCCGCAAAAAATACCAGAAAAATTAATTTAATTTTTTTTAAAGTTTTTATTAAACATCAAAGCGGCTATTTGAAACGTCAAAATTGGCAACTTTTAGACAAAGAACGTGAAAGGAATTACGAGTTATGTATAGAAAATGTCAGAAGAAGTGTGTTTTACAAAGTCTTAAGTTTCAGCTTCAACGGCTATTGGGATTCATTTTACTAAATACTTGCAGAACATTAATTTCAAATAAACCATTTTTCTGGTGCTTTGGCAGTGAGTTTTGGTTATAGAGTTTATGGTTTAATAGTCGATAATTTTTAGAAAATTTCGTAGAAAAAATTCTCTAATCAGGAGACGACGACCTGGATTTTGAAAACATTTTTCTAAATGAGCGCGAACTAGGCCCCTAGAACCCACATCAGGGATTCGTTTCAGTGTTTATCTGGTTACATATAGGTATACAGACCAGCGTTCCCACTAAAAACAGCATATCAATTTCTCTGACTTTTCCTTGATTTCCCAAAACCTATTTCCCTGACTTTGATATTTACAATCTACCCCAAAAATGTCTAACACACTACTACAGAATACAATAGCCTTTAGCGTCATGGCGGAAAACACACTTCCCCAAAATTACATTTATAAAACATACACAATTTTCCTTACAAACAAACGAAAACGCTACCGTATACAAATATGCACCTATCATTCTGTTTTAATTATTTATCATAAAACGGAAACATATAATTTTTTCCTGACCCGGACAAAAAATCCCCGACTCTTAGTCAATTTTCACAAATTTTCTCTGATTTCCCTGACAACATTTTTCCTTCTACTAATTCCCTGGCTTTTCCAGACGAGTGGGAATCCCGACAGACGCATTTCTACGGTAAAGCTCAATATATCCGTTATTATGCAAGATACGAGAAACAATTGTATACGTTAATTATAGGGTGTCTTGAGCTGCATCCTAAAGCCTGCTTTCATTAAAATATCATATTTACTATGGAAAACATTTCTATGAAAATTCACTACCATATAACACTTGATGCGTTCAGACTTTTAAATTTAATGTCTAGTGATCCGGGCAGATTGCACCGAAGCTTTTTTTTATATAGCTAGTGCTACGAACCCACCGCACCGCAGGGCAGATTTATTTTGTCTAATGCTACAGGCGCAGCGCACATAGCAATAGCCACTGCCTTTAATACCGCCCACCCCCCTCCCCACCACTATTCATCAGAGTCCAGTAAATTTCTTGGGGGTTGGATCTTGTATCCACATTTGTGGTTTATACCTGGGTATGGGTGGTTCTAAGCATGTTTCTGAAAATACATTTAGAAAGCTGACCGTGAGACAATCTAAAAAGTTCGGGACGCAGCAAGTGCGTTATGGTAGTGAATGCTTCAAATTTGAATAACTCAATTTTCTAGAAACTTAGAAAGATTAATTTTGGTATGTAGTAAGGTCTTTCCTAAGGCAAGATATCCACCAAATTTCATTAAAATAACTTTGTAATTTTCTTTCGAAAAAAATTTTGTTGGAAAGAAAATTCATAATTTGGATAACTCAATTTTCTATAAATTTAGAAAGTTGAATTTTAGTACGTAGTAAGGTCTCATTAAATTTCCGTTAAATTTCATTAAAACAGCTTTGTAATTTTCGGAGAAAAATTTTTTTTGCGAAAGAAAACAAAATTTTCGCGGAAAACCCCGTCCGATTTTCCTGGCTAACGGACTCACCCAAGCCATTAATAAAAGAAAGACACTCGCCCAAATTTCATCGAAATCCATTATTATTATTTATTTATTTTAATAAAAATTGCAACTGACCCCGGATATGGGTTCTAGAGGTCCTAGTTCGCGCTCATTTGATTTTTTTTTTGCAAAGTCTCACCTTCGATACCTCTCTATTAGTGAATTTTTTAAAATTAAAATTCACTAAAAATACTATTTTATTTTCCAACGATTTCAAGAAAAAAACATCTGACCTGTCGGAGAAACAATCTGAAAAATAATTTATTTCCAACGATTCAAAGAAAAAAAAAAATATCTCCAAGGCAACCGATTCGGTGTTTTTTGTGCATTTTCGTAGAAAAAATTGACTAATGGGGGAGATCCCGACTTTTTAATTTTAAAAAAAATTTCTTCAAATGAGCGCGAATTAAGACCTAAGACCCATAATTATTATTATATATATATATATATATATATATATATATATATATATATATATATATATATATATATATATATATATATATATATATATATATATATACCGATAACTGAAAAAATAATGGACCGATTTTGATAAAATTTGTCAGGCATCTTCCTTTTATTAATGGCTTGGACAAGTTTGTTAGCCAGGAAAATCGAACCAGGTTTTCCGGGAAAATTTTGGGTTTTCTTTCGGAAAAACGTTTATCTCTGAAAATCAAAATTTCAGTAGTCGGGATCTCGTCATTAGTTAACTTTTTAAATTCAAAAGTGGGGATCTCGTTAGTGAAGTTTATTTTAAAGAAAATTCACTAAAAGCCATGGTAACCAAATTTGGTAAGTAGGTTAACGCTATAAAAGGTAAACTATATGCCAAAATCTATATTTCTAGGTTAAAAGAAAAAAGTTATAAACATATAATGAAAAATAAAAAAATGTTTGCCAGATCATTTCTATGAAAATTCACTACCATAACGCACTTGCTGCACCCAGACTTTTTTAACCACTGCGTTTCACAGTTACACAGATTGTAATGTATCAAAATTGAAGTGGTTAAGTTCAAGGCGTGCTGAAGTTACAATATTTTTAATATCGTTCTTCATACAAATAGATTAGCCGCCATTTTGAAATGCTTGAATTTATCGAAAAATTATAAAAATGCTATATATTCGTATTTTCTAAACATACTTAAAGGTAGTTTTTACCTTTAAATTCGATCGAATAACTTTTTTTTAATAAAAAAAAAAGTCGCCATTTTGAAAAGAGTCTGTTTAGCGAAATGTCACACGATAGGTTATAGACATTTTAAGTTTTCAAAGTCATCAAACAACAGTTTTTATGAAACAATTTGCTTAACTAGTAAAAAAAGCGGGTGTTTTGACTTTGAAAAACTAAGAAGCACCTAGGTAGCAATAATCCGATCTAGGTTTACTAATGCCTTTTTTTTTCACGCGTTTGAAGGTCGCATTACCTATACCAAAAACGAAGTTATTAGCTCCAGGTTTTCTTTGCAAAATCGTAGATATATGAACATAAGAAATCCGATTTTTGGACTCAGAAAGAAAAAACTTCCCCATTACAATAGGTATATTTTTTTGATAACTAAAATAGATATAATACTAAACGGTACGCATAAAAAATAAAAAAGAAGCTACTTTAAGAAACAAAGCAGCAGGTCGCGTAGGCCACAGCCTACTTATCGTTAAACCAAATGTACAAACGTAACGTATTTTACATTGTATGATCTTTGGCTATTACAACCAAACAAGCAAAACTCAATAATAATTATTTAAATAAATACGAAACTATATTATTATATCTGACAAAAACACATTAAACAATAGATGATAACGTAAAGTAAAAACAATTTATTATCAACGAGCGACTGAAAAACACGTCAATTTTAAACTATCGACTATTGCTGCCATTCTCAACGCCCACTTCAAAAAACACGCCTATCTCCGTCTCATTCTAATCAACCCGTCACGTAGGCTACGGAACAAAGAACAAACGACAAAAATCGAACGGTCTCCTCTATTAATTTACACTCCAATCTACCATGTATGGCCGTAGAAAATGCACACAACCTTTTATTAATAGCGAATCGATAAAAAAAACGTGACCAGGTGACTAATATCACTCAGATTGTTTTTTTTTTCACATCAAAATACAATGAATAAGTGACTAACTGAAAGAATGACCTTGAAAAAGCACGTGGTACGCCATAAACGCGAACGATACACAGAGGAAAAGAATGGTCACCAGATTTTGTTGCGTTTGGGCAAATGTTACAAGAGCCAAGTCATGGCCGACGTGAGTTTGTTCAAAACTGACGCTTGTCAATAATAAACTATAGCCAAATACAAAGTTTACAACATGGAAGTCACGTGGTCGTGTGACACTTCGAACACGAATGCAATTGAAAAACAACGAAACTAATCGTTTTCTCTAATTGTTTATAGTATAAATGATGGGAGTGACTAAGATTTTGTTAAAATTATCGAGTAAACATTACACAAAGTTTACAATACGAATAGGTAGATGATGAAAAGAGACGGAAAGTGTGTTAATGAATCACACAATTAAAAATGTTACATCACGCCATCTCAAGGAGTGTACGATAGTTTTTTATAAAATTCCTGATCGCAGCAATCTGCTTAAAATAAGTTAAGAAACGATTTAAGTATTTATAATTATTATTTCAGATTGAAAATAGATCGATTGTTTTGTCAAAAGTCATCTGGATTAACTTTACAACTTATTTGTAACTAGTTTTGCAATTTAGTTTTCAAAGACGAGCTGATTTTCTTTATATCATCGATATAGTAAAACTTCATCAAAATATTACTAATTTACAATAAAGCAAAGTTTGTAGAACGATTGTTAATAACAAAATAGGTAATTTCAATTCTATTTAGTCGCCAGAATCTATCTGTCAAAAATTTGGTGATAAAAACGAATAAATAAAACGTTTTTGCGAAAGAAAACAACACAAAGAATTGGAATAGTTATGGGTAAAAATTAAAAACTGCTCAAATAACAGGGTAAACTTAAAATAAACGGCATTCTATTCGAAAGGAGTGGCGAAATCGTCGACCTGACAACGCAGCAAGATCACATTGAACGGTTGTCAAGTCAACAACGTGTCACGGATAACGGATTGAAACGATTCTTAATTCAATGCGCTCTTGATGATGCAAATCAACTACATTTTAAAGGTAAACACGGTTGTAAATAATTTTATATCTGTGCATTACCATCTTGAAATAATTGTTATATCAGTTAATAGTAGAATATCTCAAATAAACAACAAAGGAAAGGCATGAGCGAGGCAAGGGGTCAAACAGGTCGACCAATCAGCGAGGCGCACATGCTAACGTCACATGTCCGGGCATTGCCCCTATCGAGAAAACACCCTAGTATTCCCGTACCATACACTCGAAAAGACGAATTAAAAATCGTAAATTATTAAAAATCTACTTACCTTTACTGTTAGGTTGACTCCCGTTTGGTTTCAGTGGGAAAATATTACAGTTGTGTTTCGGGGAACTTTCACTCTGTCACTTTTAAGGCGGCCCGTATTTTTAAATAGGGATTAGGCTCGGTAGCCTACAGTATCGCCTGGCCCACCTCGTTAAAAAGGTCCTTACTCCTGCAGGGCAGGGACAGGACGGTCTGGTAGTTTTCAGAAGCGGATAGCAGATCACGTGGAAGTTTGGCTCTATCGACCAATGGGAGAGTGCGCGCACGTATCTGTCGGCCGCCGTGTGTTGCGTTCCAAGGTGAATATAATAGCGAATTCCCTGACCTGATACAACCTCACACGGCGGCGACTTAACATTTATATCGAATCCGGTAGGTAAAGTGGCAGATAAATCCGCGTTCCGCTTAAATTATTTTCGGACAGGTTTTTCCGTTTGGTTATCAAGACACTGACAGCACAAAAGATCAACAACAACTGCCACTGCCGTATTGGCGTGGTCGCCACGGGACAACAAAGATCTACGTCGGTGGTGGGGATATCAGAACTAACCTCGCGGGGCGCGGAGGGATAAAACGCGACGGAAAAGCGTGCCCCCCTCGATGCACACATGGATTGCGCAAGGGTTCGCATCTGATAGTCGGCGCTGTTGCCGCTTCGTGTAGTTTTTCCCAGAAACCCTGGAATCTACGCTCTCCAACGCTTGCTTGTGAGATTGGTGGGGAAAAACTGACGCCTGTTACTCCAAATAACTGTTACTTTCTTAGTTTTACCGTTGAAATGCCTCTTAGGTGCTTGATTATTCAAAATGATCTGGAATTAATTGAAACCAGTACTTTAAAGGGGGACATGTATTTTTGTTGGTATATGCACGAAAAAATAATAGTGATACTTATGAGGAGCTACAGTCTATATTTAGAATAGAAAGTTGATCAATATTGTTTCAGATGACAGAAAAATTCAATGGTACAAGGACAAAAGGAGAAGTTAAATATAGCAAGGAAAGATATTCTATTAACCTTGAAAAAATTAATATGAAATGCCACCAAAAACTTAATTTTAATTAGGTATAGCTTCCAAAAAAAGTCTCAGCAGTTCTAGCCATGTTTCGGCTTTTCATAGTATTCATCATCAGGTAAATTCGTGCCTGCAAATCACAAACCATGATTTACACATTATTGGAATTTTTTTTTGGCAAATTTACGTCAAAAATTCGCACAACATGAGGTCAGGATTTTGGGGAAAATTCTTTGGTAAATTTACTTCGCGGAGCGTTTTTAGAAAATTTCTTTTAGAATCATGTGGAGAACCCCTTTTGGATGCACACACCACAAGACAAATTTCCTGCAAACAACCCCCAAGAAAGTTGCGGCATCAAGAGTGAATAGGGTGCTGGGAGGCGAGGAAATATGAGTCCAAAATGCGAAACATACAGCTTAGTCGAACATTGAAAAGCTGCCTTTTTAGTGAATTTTTATTTTAAAAAATTCACTAATAGAGAGGTATCGATGGTGAGACTTTGCAATTTTTTTTCAAATGAGTCAGTTCCAATTTTTATATGTTTCTATATATATATATATATATATATATATATATATATATATATATATATATATATATATATATATATATATATATATATATATATATATATATATATATATCCATCTGATAACTCAAAAAATAATGAACCGATTTCGATTAAACTCGACAAGTGCCTTTATTTTATTAATGGCTTGGATGAGTTCGTTAGCCAGAAAAATCGGACAAGGTTTTCCAGGAAAATTTTGAGTTTTCTTTCGAAAAAAAATTTTTCTCCGAAAATAACAAATCTGTTTTAATGGATTTTACTATATATGTTGACCTGGAAGAGACCTTACTACGTACCAAAATTCAACTTTCTAAGTTTATGGAAAATTGAGTTATTCAAATTTTAAATTTTCTTTCGAAACAAATTTTTTTCACCGAAAATTACAAAGCTATTTCAATGAAATTTGGTGGATATCTTGTCTTAGGAAAGACCTTACTACACACCAAAATTCAATTTTCTAAGTTTATAGAACATTGAGTTATTCAAATTTGTAGCATTTAATAAAAATTCACTACCATAACGCACTTGCTGCGTCCCGAAGTTTTTTACATTTTGCAGCCATACCTCCTTAGACTCTTGTCTACCCCGCACAGCACCCCTATTCGCCCCTTCCCCGGGGGTTGTTCCCAAGAATTTTTTTTAGTGGTTTATGCATTGAGGGTGGTTCTAGGCATACACGAGGGGAAGGAAAAAACCCCCACGACGAAGTAGCGGAAATGCTACATACCAAAATTCAGATCTCTAAGTTTAATGAAAAGAAAGTAATAAGCATTTAAAGATAAAGTTATAAGCATTTAAAGATACGATTTATAAACATTTAAAGTAAAAAGGTTGTAAGCACTGTTGATCAGAACAACACACAAGACCAAACTATTTTGCGCAGTTAGCAAATTCTATTGAATATCGTACCGAATTTTCATTAAAAAAATTCAGTCTAATCTTTTTTTTATTATAGTGAATTTTCTTAAAATAAAAATGCACTAATAACGAGATCCCGACTTTTGAATTTTGAAAAAAATTCTTCAAATGTGCGCTAATTAGGCCCCCTAGAACACATAACCGGGGTCAGTTTCAATTTATATATATATATATATATATATATATATATATATATATATATATATATATATATATATATATATATATATATATATATATATATATCAAACAGATAACTCAAAAAATAACGGGCCGATTTTGATCAAATTTGGTAAGTACCTTCCTTTTGCAAATGGCTTGGATAAGCCAGGAAAAGCGGCCCAGGTTTTCCCGGAAATGTTTGTTTTGTGACTAAAAAAAAGTATATCTCCGGAAATAACAAAGTAAGGTCAACCAAATTTGGTAGGCGTGTTTATATTATAAAGAGTGAACCATGTATCAAAATTTAGGTCTGTAAGTTTAAAGACAAAAAAGTTATGCGCATTTAAAGAAAAAAAAAGGTTAAAGACAAAAAAGTTATGCGCATTTAAAGAAAAAAAAAGGGTTTTCCTCAAAATGTCAAGGTCTCGATTTGAAACGTCCAAATTGGCAACATTTAGGCAAAGAACCTGAAACAAATACGGATTATGTGAAGAAAATGTCGCAAGAAGTGTGTTCTGCAAACCCTTAAGTTTCAGCTTCAAAAGTCATTGTCCTTCATTTTACTAAAATATTTACAGAATATTCATTTCAAATAGACCGTTTCTCTGATGCTTTGGCGGCAGTTTTAGTCAAGTTGGTGGTTTAACTGTCTGAAGTAACTCAATTTTTTAGCTAATTTTCGTAGAAAAAATCCGTTAATGAGACCGCGACTTTAGAATTTTAAGATTTCTTCAAATGAGCGCAACCTAGGCCCCCTAGAATCCATATCCGGGTTTACATTCCGTTTTTATCTGTTTACATATATACAGGCTGACGCATTTCTACGGTATAGCTCAATATAATTATTATTATACAACATAGGAGAAAAAATTGTATACGTTAATTATAGGGTGCTGCATCTTATAAAATTATGTTGACAATCACAGGTGGCCCATAAGTCGTTGGTGATCCCTACAATTTTTTTTCGAACGCCCTTATTTTATTGCATTTTTTATCGAAATGTGATGCATGTTTGTAAGAGAGAAATTCGGGACGCAGTAAGTGCGTTTTGGTAACAAATTTTCGTTAAATGCTTCAAATTTAAATAACTCAATTTGCTATTAACCTAAGGTTTGTTGCCTAGGAAACCAGTTTTCTCAGAAACATTTAAAGTTTATTTTTGGAAAATTTTGGTACATTTTCAAACAATAAGTTATTTTGATAAAATATGGTACATTGTTACACAGATTCGTGCCTGCTTGCGAGAGAGATATTTGCTATTAAGAACATTTTTATGAAAATTCATTTCCATGACGCATTTGCTGCGTCCAGACTTTTTTTAACTTAGAAACTACAAACTGAGTATATGGTATAATTTCGATAAGGCAAATTGTTTGCCAAACAACATTAAAGTAACTCAATTATTTTTGAAGATACAGAAATTTTTGTATTAGTGAATTTTCGTAGAAAAAATTCACTAATGGAGAGATCCCGACTTTTGAATTTTGAAAATTTTTTTGCAAATGAGCGCGAACTAGGATCCCTAGAACCCATATCCGGTGTTAATTTCAATTTTTATATTAATATATATATATATATATATATATATATATATATATATATATATATATATATATATATATATATATATATATATATATATATATATATATATATAGGTATCACACCGATAACTCAAAAAATAATGGGCCGATTTTGATAAAATTTGGGACGTACCTTCCTTTTGTAGGTGGCTTGGATAAGTTCGTTAGTCAGGAAAATCGGACGAGGTTTTCCGGGAAAATTTTGAGTTTTCATTCGAAACAAATTTTTATCTCAAAAAATAAAAAAAGCTATGATAACCAAATTTGGTAGGTAGGTTTACGATATAAAAAGTAAACTATACACAAAAATTTAGACTTCTATGTTGCAAGAAAAAAAAGTTATAATAAAATATTTGGTGCCAGATCATTTCTATGAAAATTCACTACCATAACGCACTTGCTGCGTCTTCGCGTTTTGTTTTTTTTTTTGCAGAAAAATGGAATGCACTGGGCTGTTCAGTTAACTTATCCAAGCCGTATATAAAAAGTCTGGACGCAGCAAGTGCGTTATGGTAGCAAAGTTTCATAAAAATATTTCAAATCACAATTATTTTTCTTTTGTAGGTATAGATGGAGCCACCACCCACCACTCGATTGTGCATGCGCGTGACTTCAAAGTAACAAAACAAGATGGCGGATGGAAACCCGGCGGCGTACGCTCTGACCTGAGATGACGTAAACCAAGATGCCCGACCGGAAGTGAAAAACCCGGGAAATTTGTCATTTGATATGCGATTTAGGCTAACCTGTCAAAATAAAACGGCCCGCCATTTTGATTTTTATGAAAATGACATTTGAAAAATATGGTGGTTAGCGCACGCGCAAATCAACTTTTTCAGTTTTCGGTTTAGAGGTATGGTGTTTGGTGTCATTTCACTCGTCTTGATGAACCGAATTCAAATATCACATATGCGCACGCGCAGACCTAACCTTTGTAGCTTTCGATTTAGACCGCATGTGTGGGGTGTCATTTTACTTGTCCGGATGAGTATAGTTCAAATATAGCAGGGTCAGGTAAGATTCAGATCCAGATCAGGTCAGGTAGTAGGTATAGATGTTATGTTCCGGAGCCACCACCCACCACCCGATTGCGCATGTGCGTCACGTCATAGCGACAAAACAAGATGGCGGATGGAAACCCGGCGGCGTAAGCTCTGACCTGAGATGACGTAAACCAAGATGTCCGACCTGAAGTGAAAAACCTGGGAAATTTGACATTTGACATGAGATATAGGCTAACTTGTCAAAATAACATGATCCGCCATTTTAATTTTTGTGAAAATGACATTTAAAAAGTATGGTGGTTAGTGCATGCGCAAATCAACTTTATTTAGTTTTCGGTTTAGATGTATGGTGTTTCGTGTCGTTCTACTCGTCTTGATGAGCAGAATTCAAATATGACATATGCGCATGCGCAAACTTAACTTTTGTAGTTTTAGATTTAAACGTCATGTGTGAGGTGTCATTTTACTCGTCACGATGAGTATAGTTCAAATATAACAGGGTCAGGTATGATTCAGATCCAAATCAGGTCTTAGGGAACAACATGTTGGTAAGCAAGCTGTTAACAGTAAGACGGTTTTGTGTGAATTTTCTGAAAAAATTTCTTCAAATGAGCGCTAACTAGGCCCCCTAGATCTCATATCCGGGGCAAGTTTCCATTTTTAGTGAATTTTCTTAGAAAAAATTCACTAATGGGAGATCCCGACTTTTGAATTTTGAAAAAAAAATTCTTAAAATGAGCGAAATTAAATTGGCATATGTCAGGCTTTTATAAATCACCCTGTATAGCGAAAAATAATTTTATAATAAGGACAGCTTAAAATTATGTAACTTCGTGCAAAATATTTTTTCTACCTTTCATAGGAAACAAGATATGGAACTTGTTACATAAATGAGCCAGCCTGTATATGTATGTATGTATACATATATGTATCACACCGATAACTCAAAAAATAATAGACCGATTTTGATAAAATTTAGCATGTACCTTCCTTTTATAAGTGGCTTGGATAAGTTCGTTAGCCAGGAAAATCTAATCAGGTTTTCCGGGAAAATTTTGGGTTTTCTTTCGGAAAAAAAATTATCTCAAAAAATAGAAAAGCTATGGTAACCAAATTGGGTGCGTAAGTTTATGATATTAAAAGGAAACTACGTACCAAAATTTATGTTTCTATCTTAAAAGAAAAAAAAAGTTATAGAGAAATATTTGGTGCCAGATCATTTCTATGAAAATTCACTAACATAACGCACTTGCTGCGTCCAGACTTTTATATGTCGAAAAAATGTATATCTCCGGAAGTAACAAAGTAAGGGCAACCAAATTTGGTATGCGGGTTTATGTCATAAGTAAATTACCAACCAAAATTTAGCTCTGTAGGTTGAAAGACAAAAAAGTTATAGGCATTTAAAAAAATAATAAATTGAGGTTTTCCTCAAAACGTCAGTCGCGATTTAAAACGTCAAAATTGGCAACATTTAGGCAAAGAACCTGAAACTAATAAGAGCTATCGAAAGAAAAAGTCTCAAGAAGAATGTTTTACAAAGCCTGAAGTCTTAGCTTCAACAGTCATTGTCCTTCATCTTACTAAAATATTTCCAAAAAATTCATTTCAAATAGACCCTTTCTCTGATGCTTTGACAGTAGTCTTAGCTATAGAGTTTATTGTTTAATGGTATATAATTTTTGTCGAATTTTCGTAAAAAATCAATAAAGCTCAATATATCCGTTATTATACAAGATACGAAAAAAAATTGTATACATTAATTATACGGTATTTTGAGATACATCTTAAAAAATATTTCTACAATCACAGGCTGGTCCATAAGTCGTTGGTGATACAATTTTTTTTTTTAATCGAACACACCTTATGTTATTGCATTTTCCATCGAAATATAATGCATGTTTGTAAGAAAAGAAATTCGGGACGCAGGAAGTGCTTTATGGTAGCGAATTTTCATTAAATGCTTCACATTTGAATAGCTCAATTTGCTATTAACCTATAAGGTTGACCAAGAAACCGTTTTTTTCAGGAACACTTTAAGTTTACTTTCAGAAATTTAGACTCAGACAAAGAGCCTGTTGATGATAGTAGCAGTGAGTACCAACCAAATTTCGATGACCCTGAAGCAAGTAGTCAGGACAAAGTTGTTCGTGGAATTATTTGCAGAGGAAATGAAGTTATTAGTGATAATGAAAGCGATATTCAAGATGAAGTTGAAAATGATGTTATAAGCTTACTGATATATAAATATTGTGTTATCTTATTCAATAAAAAACATTTTTTAGAATTTATTTAATTATTTCGAGATATGCCATATATATATATATATATATATATATATATATATATATATATATATATATATATATATATATATATATATAATTAGGGTGCTCATGGCAAATAAAAAAAGGTGGGTATGATAGCATTGCAGGGTCGATTAGGCTTGGTAAAGAAAGGGTTAATTCACTATAGTATGTTCCCGTGACAGAACCACATTGTCCTAGAAGATCTAGCCTTATTATCCCATCTTTGTCGCAGAAAACTAAAGCAAGAACCTTGCCCAGCAGACTTTTGAATACGGAATTATGGAGAACCGGAATGCTTTCTCTCTCTCGATGCTCTTTAGCCTCTGGATCATAGTGATGGACCCAATTATTCATCCATAAACACAGGGGGACCCAAAAAGTTTAAGGTATCTTCTTTAAAATGGTGGCACATATCCTTCGACATTTGTCTTTATCTTTCGTATTACCCAACAAATTTTTTAAATTACTTTTCGTTGAAAAAGTCAAATGTAAATCGGCTTTCTTAAATAACTTTAAGAAAGCCGATTTACATTTGACTTTTTCGACGAAAAGTAATTTAAAAAAAAAATTGTTGGGTAATACGAAAGATAAAGACAAAGTCACTGAAATGTCCGGTATTTATGAGATTAGTTGCAAAGATTGCAATCTTAAATACGTGGGTCAAACTAGGAGAAACATAGCCACCAGATTTCGTGAACATCTCGCACATTTAAGATATGGTACGGTGAACAAATCATGTGTGGCACAACATATATGGGATAATAATCACCACATTGACAAAGAAAATTTGAAACTTGTCAAAAATGTTAGACATCAAACTAGGCTTGATTCATTAGAAAGTATTTTTATATCAAGGTCGATTAAGAACAAAACTTCATTGAATCGTGCGGCACCTTTAATTTCAAGCCCTTTATTTTCACTTTGCATTTGACCACTTAAATACTCCTAATTTGTCTGGTAGAATAATAAATTACTGTCAATAACTCGGCCGGTCTATACATATACTAATCTCTACGCTTGTCTCGACTTAAAGATCCTTTCGTTTTCTGTGTATCTATGAAGTCAATATAAATACTGTTTACGAAGAAATAAAATCAATATAAATATATTTTTTTTGTAGTATTTTAGTTGAATTATTTATTATTTGTTAGAGTTAACAATGTGAGCCAAACACTGGGGTTTAGTTTTCTATATAAAAAAGATGAGCGGAGGTTATTGTGTTTGTCTCGCCAGATGTGGTTGTCAGGTTGCTCCAATATCCACATAGTAAATTTCTAGATGGAAAGGGAACGTGCAGATTCCTTAAATAACTCGGTACCTTTCCTTTTAAGCCTATTATCCTTATATTAGATAAGGGCTCATAAATTTGTCGACCAGAAGATTAAGGCAGGTCTTCGACCTCGTACTTTCACTACACAATGAACAAACTATGGGTCTTCGAGGACAATTTTACTTCGGACTAGTTTGTTTACCTAGACGCGATATAAATACACGGCAGCTAGTAGTTTAATTTTAGAATTTTTCTTCCTCTGAAGATGTTGACATGGTCAACGAAACGATCATAAGCTCTCTGAAATATGTTGTGGTGATGTGAGTGTTCTCCAAGTGTACTTATTATCTCCTTTCCAAATTGTGATAATAAATAATTAATAACTAACCAAAACTTTTTTTGGTATGGATTATATCGTGATCTTCTTGCTGATCTTTCCTTCATGCACTTTTCAAATTTTCCTTTTAAGGATTATTAAATCAATCTCAACATCAGAAGTTGTTTTGTTAAGTAATGTATTACCCTAAATAACGAGGAACAAATGATTCTGTTTCACACCATTTTATTACAAATCGTCTGACAACCATCATTTATTTACTTTATCTTACAGATTCGCCCAAAATAACCGGTCATTACCTTGCATAATAACCCATTACCTTAGATAACCATTAATTACCCTAAATAACTTATCTTACCTTAAATAAACTCAAAGCTACACATTCAATATAAAACACTGTACAGTTATTTCTATTGCATGGTAAGTATTTCCTCTATCGTCTGATCATCTCTGAGGGGGCTCTGGCTCAGCGCGGGTTCGCTTTCCAAGAACTGCCGCAGCTCCAACTCGAGATCTGGTACTTCCCCATGACTGTGTTGTGTTGGTTCTGGTGGAGGCACAGCCATTCCCAGTGCTTTCCGGAGGCCAGGTACTGGAGCCACTTGACTTGGCCCGACCTTTTTAGCTATTTCCGTTAAACTTTCGGTGATGTTCTCTGCCAGTTGTACCTCTTCATCAGAAGGTGGAGGTAACTGGTGCAAAGATGGTGGTAACGGTTGGCTCAAACGTTGGTTCTGGGTGTGCTGAAGTTTGTCGAGGAGCTGACAGACATCGTTGAGACGTTGCTGCATTTCGTAACGCTCCTCGGACTGGCGGATTTCGTCGTCCATACGGTCCAAGAAGCCAACGTCTATTCCGAGATCTAGAAATAAAAGAAGAATGTATTAATTTTGAAAATTACATTAAATAGTAAACTATAAGTGATTTTTCAAGTAAAAGTAAGCATCAGGTGATGGGTGCTGTACAGGACTCACTACAGTTAGATCTGGTTATGCCATCACTGCTGAAATTTTGATGAAACAATAAAATTATTTAAGTATGGATCTTAATACACAAATGTATTCATCAGAAACATTAATAAAGGCCAAAAAATAATCCTCATCAGACTTTTTCTTGCTAATTTATTAAAAGATTGTAACAGTTATCGTTTACTCTTTACCTTTTGCGGTTACCTTTTTACCTTCCATATTAATACAACTTACTTTCCTCGGGCGCCATCAATGGAGAGGCAAGCGAGCGACATATCCAGGTTACGGGTTAAACAGGCGCATAAAATCAAAAAAGCACAAGCAATGCGATTCCACCAAGATGCAGCCAGGCGCCCCTTCACCTAATGCAGCTAACTAAAACCCCTGTTTCCTTAGCCGACGTCCAGAGTGTTTAACTGACAATACTTCGCACCATTCTACAGTCGCATTGCAGCAACCACCCTGTATATACTTCTTCCTGATAATAATGCACACAAAATGACCTAATCCCTACTTCAGTTAATTTGCGACCGGCCAGAGTGTTTAACTAACGATACTTCGCACCATTCTACAGTCGCATCGTAGCAACCACCCTGTATATAAAGAAAAATAACGCACGCGACAGAAAATATTATTCCCCAATTCCTAACTCGCCCCGAACGTCCAGGATGTTTAACTGACAATGCTTCGCACCGTGCTACAGTCGCATTACAGCAACCACCCTGTATATACACGCGACAATATAATTGTACACCGCGAAACTAAAACCAGGATGCACCCAGCTGCACCCTACAGTCGCAGGAGAGGCCTACCCAACAAACGTAACAGCACTTCTCCTAAACAATACACAATATAATACGCGAAACAATCTTTTACAGAAGCCGTGACGTACCGCTACTAGCTCTAGTACAAGACTGGAAGGTCTCTGACTAGTATGCGACCATTCCACAACCGCACGCAGCCAGCCCGCAGTGTCACACGTCCCCCTTACCGTCGTCAATCAAACAACCTCGCTGAGATTGTTGGACTGGCTTGCGAGAGAAAACAAACGGCTTTCTCTGCCGGTGTCCGCTCTATTTATAGACCGGGCAACGACCCTCGCCTAGTGTCGTCGCAATCCGGCACACCATGCGCCGGCAAGCAACTCGCTCATGTCTCAATGCTCCCTGGCCGTGAACTTTTATATCAAAAATATTTTAACACGATTTCATTTAATGCAAAATGAATAAACGTAAACAAACACATTAGAAGTACCTGTTTACCTTGAAATAGCCTTTTGATGCTATTTTCTTTAGCATGACTTAGATAAAAATATAATAAATCAATTAAAAATGCCTGCTTCATTACAAGATGACTTTAACTAACCTTGCAAGCTACGTAATTCATCGACATCAACTTTGACCGAATCTATAGGTTTCACTTCTAGCATTGTTTTTATAGCGTCTTCTTCTTCTCTTAATTTTTTGTTTTCTTCCAGCGATTTCTTTGTCCTACTATGGTCCCCACCAGTCAAAAGATCTAACAAGCTATCTACCAAATGAGTGGCATAATCACAGTCTTTTACAAAGTCCTGAAAAAAAAAATAATAAGAAAAGATTAGATATCAAAAATTGTCTCAAAACAGTTTCTGTTCAATTTATTAGATTTTTGCGCATAAAGATATATCTTTATAGAATTTTTCCACACAGAAGGCACCTAACAATATTTCGGCTACTGAAGAAAATTACATTTTTGAAATTGCATTAAAAAAAAATATATACCTGTACACTTTCTGCATACTGGACCGCAGTGTCAGATCCATAAGTGTGGTAAACCAAGTCGCTTTCTTCCTTCGTCAGATTCGAGAAAGCAGAATCGTAGCTGGGAGCATAAGAACCGAAAGCTCCGTAATACAACGGCTTGACTGGCTTGGCTATGTTTCTCCTGTCTTCTCGGAAACCTTGTATCTGGCTGGTGCCGTCCTGAAGTTTCCCAACGAGCTGACCTAAAAGCACGGGTCTCTTTTTCGTACCGGGTATGACACCTTCTCCCGGAACTATGATGTTAAGATTTGTGGTGCCATCTTTACGTTGCTTGAGGAAACCCATCTGGATACGTTTCTGTACTGTTAAAAAAATAATAACTTTATTAATATGCAAGGATAGATAAACTTTGACCATCATTGGAAACACATACAATTTTTGCTCTCATTAGAGCTCATCAATGTACCAGACCAATGACAATCAAAACAGACAGAAAGATGCTAAAACAAGGAAACGTGACCACGTACAAAACAGCTGAATCCAGTAACCAACTTGGATAGTAATGGAATATGGCTGCACATTAAGTAGTAGTAGTAGCGGTGGTGGGAACGTCAACGTCAAGCAAATAGGCCACAATGGGCCCTTTTTGCCAACCCAACAACCATGCTCTACTCCTCCTCGATCTCGAAATGAAGGCCGTGACGGTCTTCAATTGGACGGTACTTACCTGATTCATCTGGAGAGTCCTCGATCCGAACAATTCTGCTTGAAGACTCCCAAAAGCCTCGCTTTCACACAGGTAGTGGTAGGGAGTTTCTTCATCCTCGCAACATTCCTGGCAAATGGGATCCCTCTCTACTCCTATCAATGTGAGGTGTCTTCTGAGGGCGCAGTGGCCTGTCAGCACCCCAAGGATGCGGCAAAGCGTAGGTCGACTCCTACAGAGTAGCTTAGACAGCCTTATCTCTGTCCGGTCCCTCCACGAAGTCCTTCGCCTGCCTACAGCCATCAACCGACCCCCAGTGCCTCTCCATTACTTCCCCTGCCCACCTGTCTAATGCGACAGAGATTGTCTTCCTACTTATGCCTATCGCAGGCTCCGGGCCACAGAACGGCCACCGGGAACTAAGCCTAGAGAGATTATTCGCCACCTCATTCCCCGCTACGCCACAGTGTCCCGGAACCCACACCAGTTGCACCTCCTTTGTCCTGGCTAGGCCTTTGAGGGCGTCAGCGCACTCCTGAACCAGTGTTGACCTGATTCTTGCCGCGCAGACTGCCCGGAGGACAGCCTGGCTATTCAAGCAAATGTACACACATTTTTCGGGGCTCCTCCTCACATCCTGTCTATTGGCCACCGACAGGCCTTCGATGTATATTCCCGCCACGGAGAATTGTTGATCCTCCAGCCACGATCCGTCGGTGAAACAGACCAGGCGTGTGGGCTGGAATGCAACCTCATTTCCCCTCCACTGATCCCTACTGGGGATCCTGAGGGTATATGACCTAATCAACCTAATATCGTCCTCGCCATCCCATACCTTGATGGTGGAAATCAGAATTTCCTTTTCCACCTCCTTGGCAACTCTTGCATGCCCTATTACTGCTCCCTCACCGCACCAGTTTCCAGAGTCACGCATTCTAAGATGCGACACCATAGCCTTCCTTCTGATACAGATTAGAAGAGGTGGCAGCATCAGCAAGACCTCCAGCGCGGCTGAGGGTGTCGTCCTCATAGCGCCTGTGATACCCAGGATTGCCAGCCTTTGGAGTTTGGCCAGCTTCCTGCTGGTAGTTTGGTTCACACCACACCACCAGACCAATGCCCCATAGAGGATTCTCGGCCTGACGATCGCAGTGTAAATCCAGTGAAGGATCCGAGGATTCAGTCCCCAGGTCCTCCCTATCACACGACGCAGCTGCCAGAGGGTCGCTACTCCCTTCCTCTCTACTTGCAACCCCCATGTTAGTTTGGAGTCCAGGATCACCCCTAGATATTTGACCTCCCGCACTAAAGCTAAAGGTTTTCCAAACATCACATTCCTCTTCGTGGTAAATAGGATCATCTTCGTCTTCGCCGGCTTTATGAAGAGTCCCAGCTCACCACACCACCTTTCAATTATGCTACAGGCAGCTTGCATGCACTCACAGATGACGCCGAGGAATTTGCCGGTGACTAGGACCAGCCCATCATCAGCATACGCCTGGGCGTAGAAGCCATTCTCGGAGAGCCGCTCCAAGAGGCCGTCCATGACCAGACACCATAGATGAGGCGAAAGGCAGCTGCCCTAAGGACAGCCGCCCGTCACCCTAATGTCCAGCCCTCGGCCCCTCAAGGTCAGCAAAACTCTCCTGTCCTCCAGCGTGCTTGCCACCCAGCTTATTAGGGACCTCGGTGTTCCCCTATCCTGTAGGGTGGCACAGAACATATCCATCCTTGCTTTATCCAAGCAAGATGATCCTTGAGGATCCCTCCCAACATAAACCTATCTACTAACTTTTCCAATGCCTTAAGCAGGAAGGATGTTAGGCTGATTAGCCTGTACGCCTTGGCCAGCGTGTAGTCCTCCCTTCCCGGTTTGGGAATGAAGACCCCCCTACCCCGGCGCCAGGCCTTTAGAACGTAGCCCCACGCCAGGCTGGCCCGGAAAACCTCCCTTATGTTGGGAAGCAGTATATCCAGGCCCCCCTGGAGCAGGGCCGAAAAAATCTCATCACAGCCTGCGGACTTGAATGGAGCGAACTCGCTCACCGCCCAGGCTATAGAGCCATCTGTGACCACCCCCTCTGCCAGCTGCCAGTCCGCATTCGGGACCGTCCACCGGCCCAGTTCGGCAGCCTCTGTGACGGCTCCACCGCCCGCGAGATGACGCAGGGTCTCCTCACCGGTGCTTGTCCAGCTCCCGTCCGGTTTCCTACATCTTACATTACTACCTAACTCCTGTGTGAGTACCCTTACCAGCCTGGCTTTACATTGAGAAAATAGCAGTAGATAGTGCCCCACCTGGGTCCATCCCCTCCACTTTTTACTGCGCATGCGCGAGTCATCATGCGCATGCGCAGACCTGTGACAGTTGACAGCTGACCTGTCAGATTTGACAGGTGTCAAATGTCACTGACCTGACAGCTGTCAGCTGTCAGCTAACCTGACAGCTGTCAACGTCAGCTGTCACCTGACCTGACATGTGTCAACGTCAAATGTCACCTGACCTGTCAGATGACGTCACAAGCATTCCAAGATGGCTGACCTGTAATAGACAGTTGCAACCCGGGTTCTCTCTCTATGGAACTAACCTGAGATGACGTCACAAGCATTCCAAGATGGCTGACCTGTCATAGACATCTGCAACTCCGGGGGTTCTCTCTATGGAACTAACCTGAGATGACGTCACCAGCGTTCCAAGATGTTTGACCTGTGTCCATAGATAGCCACAAGTCAGGTTAGGTATTAACTGTCTTGTGATGACGTAAGATGTTCCGTCTGACCTGTGTGTCCATAGATATCTACAAGTCAGGTCTCCATGTGTGTATTTGAAGAATACCATCTGTCTGATTGTTTAATAAGGTTATGTATGTATGTGTTTATTAAGGTTAGGTGTTCGTATACAGACTGATTACCAAGCCATTTTGATTGTTTATTAAGGTTATGTTTGTATTTGTTGATTAAGGTTATGTTCGCACACACACACACACACACTACTGTCTGTATTTGTTTATTAAGGTTATGTTCACACACGTGTTGATTACCAGTCATATGATTGTTTGTTAAGGTTATGTATTTGTTATTTGAATGCAAACAGAGATAATACAAGATTGTACTTACATACAACAAGAGACGTCAGCCTTCTTTCACAGCTTAATACACACACACTACTGAACAGGTGTCTTCTGTGTTGAGGAAACAGACAGACAGACAACTGATTGCCATTGTTGAAGCTTATACATGCTGTTTAACAAACACGTCATGACAGTTCAAAGTCTTTGCTTAAACTGACAGATGCATGTGTATTTGAAAGAAAAGCATTCGCCTGAAATTAGATTTGAACCCATGAACCTCGAATCGACAGCTTTCTCAGATATACACTGTCCCTAAACCAATAGCTCCACAGACGCACACGTTAAAAGTTTGTTCGCAGTTGTATATATAAAACAAAAGCCAGTTGTTGTTTACATATGAGGTTAGGTGTTCGTATACATGTTGATTACCAATCATCTGATTGTTTAGTAAGGTTATGTTTGTATTTGTTATTTGAATGCAAACAGACATAATAAGAAGAGTGTACTTACATACAGCAAGAGACGTCATCCTTGTTTCACGACTTAACACATACTGAACAAGTGTCTCTGTCTCTTGTATTGAGGAAACAAACTGATGTAAGAGAGAGAGGTCTTACAAAGGATAAACAACGTTTTACAGTTGTTAACCTTGATCCTGTTTGAGCTTGTCTGTGTATCTGTTTAATATACACAAGAGAGAGGCCCTCTTAAAGGTAAACAACCTGTCAGTTGATGACCTTGTGTTATATCTGTTCAATAACCCACATTATTCGTGTTTGAGCTTGTCTAGAATACAGTCATGAAAAGGATGACATCATCACAGTATTTGTGTTTGCAGAAAAGGCCCCCGCTAACACCTTAAATCGTTCCTATTTCCCATAAGATTACATGTATTTTTGCCTAATATAGAGCTTTTGACACTTTTACCCATAAGAAACAACGTATTTGTAGACACACACACATTTAGTAAGGTTTATGTAAAAACAAATTTAGTTTTAAAAAACGGTTATTGTGGCAGCATATATAAAGTGGCTACACACACTCTTAAGCTTATTCATAATTCAGTTGTCGTTGAGAAAAGACGTGCTTCAGTTTACTCTACCCAAATCTGTTTCAAAATGGCTACATTAAGTGATGTGTGTTACCAGCAAATTAAAGACAACTTCTGGTATGGTCTATTTGGAGACTTTCAACTTATTATCGATAAAAACACTGGCTATTTTAATGCAACTAAACTGTGTAAGATTGGTGAGAAAAGATTCAGACATTGGTTGGAAAATAAAAAAACTAAAGAGTTGATTGCCTATTACAACAGTCGGCTAAAGGAAGAGTTAGGGTTTCAGCACAACGACATGACAAGTGTTTCAACTGAGGGAGCCCACTTAGAGTTATCGCCTGGGAGCCGGACTACTACCCCTCTTAAAACGGAAGCAACAACTCAAGTAATATCAACAACAGCTACATATCTGGTGGACTTTGGTGGGAGACAGGCTGAAAACAACTTGATATCTGGTACATATGTGTGTAAAGATTTAATATTAAATTTGGCTTGTTGGATATCCATTCGGTTCTATGACAAATGCACCCAAATTATTTCTGATTTTTTCCTAAACGTATTTGATCAGAAATACAGGGACAGCCTAGATGCGATTGAAGTAAAATTAATGGAGATAAATGATGAGGTGCAGCGTATGCGAGAAACAAATGCTAAAGTCACAGAATATCTTGAAGATATATCCCCAAAGCCAAGTAACCGGGGAAAAATAAGTGTGTTTGGTTTACTTGCAAGAAACGAGAAAGACGCCCCCTATCCATATCATGCCGTAAGAACACAAAAGAAAAGTTTCCCCAGGGCTGTGAGGAACTTTAAAAATAAACACCCCGACGCCCAAGTGATCCTAAACAAGCTGTACGATCCAAATTCAGTAAATCTCTTTAACAGAATCAAGACTGAAGTGAAATACCTTACAGCACATAGAAACAACCTACGTATAGCAGATGTACCACAAGATAAGTTTGTTCAGGATATTATTGCTTTAAGACATACTTTTTAATTGTATTACAAAATAAAAACACAGTAATTTTAACAAAGACTTTTATTTGATTCTAAGTACAAGTATGTAAACTCTTTGTTGGAATACATTTATAGAATTATTAACATTAGATGGTTCAGTGTTGCGTTGGTGCTGTTGTTGTTGTTGTCGTTGGTGCCTCTTCATGGCTGTGGGTTTACTAGGTGATAACACTAGCTTCTTTTAGTTCTTCCAAGATTGACTGAATTTCGTTGTTATGAGCATTATTACCTGCAACTTGGGAAGCCACTAAAAGTCTAAGTCTGTCAACCAACTCGTTTATGTCATTCCAATACACATAGGCTATTTGTTTGTTATTTTGTATCATATAGTTGTTGGTGCTGATGTTGTTGTTAGGGCTCATGCCGTTGCTATCGCTGCTCTTATCACTCTGAGTTTTAAGTTCAGTCTTTTGTTTTTTGTTAAGATGTCTGTCGTTGCTGTCGTCATCGTCTTCCTCGTAGGTGTAACCAAAACCTTGAGGTGTTGAGGATCTACGACCTCGTGGATTTATCACTGGTTTTATTAGAGTCAGATACTTTTCAGAGGAACAACCCTTGGTTCGGGCGTTAGGATCATAGTTCATTTTATAAACACTAGTTGCTTCTAGAATATCTCTATAGTGCTGAAGATCGTCATAAGTATACCCCCGGGGTCTTTTCATAAATAACAATTCTAGCAAACCTTGTGTTTGCGGGTATCTCCTTTGGCCCAGTTGAATCTCAGCATCAGTAAAGTCTAAGTGTTTGTTACCAAGACTCCAGCTACCGGTATCTTTAGCGTAGCGGGCACCATACGTTTGATCAATGGTACCGAGCCTTGGTGGTTCAGTAAAATACTTGTCTACATAATATCGAACTCGGTCAGGATATTGCTCCAAAAATTCTTGATATGCAGGGTTGGTTGTGACAGTTTGTAGGTCTGCCTCAAGCTCTTCAAATGTTGGGATATCCTCATCGGAACTTGCCGCCTCAGCCTCTTCCCTTGGTTCAGCTTCAAAAACTTCATGATCTTTAAGGAACTGTACTTGGGGTTTCGTTTCTGGTATATCGACTTCGTCTTTGATTTGTTCAGCCTTTGGTTGTTGCTGGGGCTGCTGCTGCTGCAGTGCTGCTGTGTTTTTAGATATTTCACTTAGGGGCTCAACAAGTGGTTTATATAAACGTTGCAGAGCATCATCATTCTCAGCTCTGTTAAGTTTAAGCATTAAATGTTTTTTTCGAATATTGTCAGCAAGTTGTAAAATCTTTTTCTTAACTTTTCGCTCTTCCTTACCCAACACTTCCATTGTGCTACAACTGTTTGGTGTTACCAGACGGTCTAATCATTTGTTTGAGCGATACAGGTTGTGTGGTGGTTTAACATATACTGACTCAGTCATGGTACATGCCTTCTTATTTATCACGACATCCGGCTGTCTTGTTAGACAGCTGTGTTAGACAGCTGTCTGTTAGACAGCTGTGTGTTAGACAGCTGTGTGTTAGACAGCTGTCTGTTAGACAGCTGTCTGTTAGACAGCTGTCTGTTAGACAGCTGTGTGTTAGACAGCTGTCTGTTAGACAGCTGTGTGTTAGACAGCTGTGTGTTAGACAGCTGTCTGTTAGACAGCTGTCTGTTAGACAGCTGTGTGTTAGACAGCTGTCTGTTAGACAGCTGTGTGTTAGACAGCTGTGTGTTAGACAGCTGTCTTAGACAGCTGTGTGTTAGACAGCTGTCTTAGACAGCTGTGTTAGACAGCTGTGTTAGACAGCTGTGTTAGACAGCTGTATGACAGCTGTGTTAGACAGCTGTCTTAGACAGCTGTGTTAGACACCTGTGTTAGACAGCTGTCTGTCCTGTCTACCATTGTTAGAATAATATATATCTATCGAATCCTTTTCTATATCGACCTTTGTGTACATCGTTTTCCTTCACAATCACCAACACACCATACTTATTATCTTTCCAGCATTGGTGGCAGATAGTTTTAAATTGTTTAAAGTCCATATCGGTGGTTACATGATCGTCGTACACATGTTTTAAATTGGTTTCATCTTGCTTGAATAACACAATAACATTGGTGTTGTCACGTACCAGATGCTTGGGTATTCGTGTATATGTTTGACAGAGATAGAATGAATCAATATTCTTATGTCTGCCCATACTGAAGTATGCTCTTATTTTATCTTGTTTGTCACAAGCTACATCATCAAATATAAACACAGAGTTGTCCTTGGCATCTGCCGGATCTAATATTTCATCGTTTTCTCTATAAGGATAGTAACCAACACCTTTTGTTGCATTCATCACCTCCTTTAACATCTTGTATTTCGGTTGATACAGAGACTTTGAATACACATACACGTTATCAAATTTTAAACCGTTTGCTTCAAACAATAAACTCAGCATGACATTAGTTTTACCACAACCACTCGGACCACATATGATACAGCGAACGGTGTTTGGAAAGAGAGGACCATGCCTCAGTTGTTGTTGAGCTGTGTCCGTAACAACATCGTCTATATTTGTAATGGGTAAGGCAGAAGCGTGTTTGCTGGTACGCATCTTAACTTAAACTAAACTATATTTTATTGGGTGTGTATATATAAATGAATGCAAGTGAGACACCCAGTCAGTATGCATGTTGGTGTCACAGAGTGTGGGTTGTTATTAACAAAGACAGATACAGGTTTTGCTGAAACGTTGCGGGGGCGTTACAAACACCATGAAAGTTAACAGAAAACTTGATGAGGGGTTTTATGTAATCAACTCGAAGCCAAAGAAGAAGGTCCCCTTTAAAAACATACTAAGTCTGATTGAGGAAGTTATAAAAGATAGAAACCTTATTCCAACAGCGAACGCCGTGTTTGATATAGCTCATACAATCGTTAGAAACATTGGTGGACGTAAGAATGTGCAGAAACCTCGAGTTATTCCAATACCTAAAAGTGGAGGCTTCCTTCCGTTGTTGCCTCTTATATTTGGTGGGCTGTCAGCACTAGGAGCTCTGGGTGGCGGTGCTGCAGGTATTGCCAAAGCCGTGAACGATGCCAAGTCTGCGAAACAGAAACTAGAGGAGGAAGAACGACACAACAAAACAATGGAAGCCATCGCGATGGGTAGGAGAGGGAGTGGCTTGAAATTTAAGCCAAAATGCAAGAGACTGGGCAAAGGCATGTATCTCAAGAAACAGCGCTACGGTTATGGGTTGTATCTGCAAAAACCAATGCAATAAAAGACTGAAACAGTAGCCTGTGTGTATCAGTCATGGCGCACACCTTTGTGTTGAAAGACCGCAGCTCCCATCTGTCGTCAGACTACCATCCACCAATTGTTTTGGATGGTAATTATGCTGTTGCCTTGATAGGCTTTCACACCTACAACAACATACCCAACATCTATGAAGGTAAAAACAAATTTCATGTAAAAGAAGGAACCGGTTGGCGAACCATCACGATACCCACCGGTGCTTATGAAATAACACACTTGGAAGAGTTACTTCAAAATGAACTTGTTGGTGCTACAGCAACACACGAACAAAAGCAACAGGCTCTGATTCTGAGACCTAATCCGAACACCATCAAATGCAGACTAAAGTGTTATACAAATGTCAGTTTTGAATTTGATGGTTCGATTGGGCGAATGTTGGGCTTTTCAAAACAAGTTCTTCAGCCGGACACCTTTTATGAATCTGATTTACCTGTTGATATAGTGGATGTTAGACAGATTCACATCGAAACCAATATCGTGTCTGGTTCCTATTATAACGGACAACCCTCACATACGCTGTATGAGTTTGCTCCGATGGTTGATCCTGGCTACGCAATCGACATAGAACCTAAAAATTTAATTTACTTGCCGGTGAACAAGCAAGAGATTTCCAATATAAGCATCGACATCGTCGACCAAGATTCAGTTCCTGTCAACTTTCAAGGTGAAGAGGTGTCTGTTCGCTTGAAACTTATAAAAGTTGCTTAGTATGTTGGTCTTTAAGGATATAAAAGCAAGTGCATCTACCACATCAAATTCAGTTGAGTCAGACACGTCAAAGGGTACGCTTCGTCCCGATAATATTGAGTTCCTGCAAAGCCTGGGTTATCATGTCGTCAAAACTAGAAATATTCAAAGAACCCGTGTTTGATGATGGCATCGATCGAGAAGAGCTGCGCTCTTACTATTCACCAACTAAATCGTTTGGTAACAGCGATGAAATTGAAATAGCCATCAACCAACAAGATGCGTTCGTATGTCTGGCTGAGTCAGCTCTAATAATCGAAGGTGCTCTGGAACCTGTAGCAATCCAAAATGCCACTGGTGCTTGTTATCTGTCAAATAATGGAGGAGCAGCTCTGTTTGAATCAATGACCTATGAGTTAAATAACAAGGAAGTGGAACGAGTGCGAGACCCATACACCACAACCATCATCAAAAGTCTGCTATCGTTCAGTAAGAATGAAGCCCAATCTCTTAGCAACGCCGGTCTGAATGTGTCGTCGGAGCACATCACCTTAAATGATAACAAGTTTCACATGCTCATACCTGTCTGGTTCCTCTTCAGTTTCTTTCATCATTTCAAAGGAGTTCTCTGTGGCAAACATACTTTCCGCTTTACAAGAAGTCGAAACGATTCCAATGGCTATTACAGCACAGGTACGGCACGAGCAAAAATTACCGTAACCAATATGTTTTTAAAGGTAAAACATGTCTTTCCCAATGATAAAATGAAATTGGAACTGATGGATAAAATAGCCAAAGACACCTCTATATTTCTCGCATACCGTAAATGGGACATATACGAGTTACCAGCACTCAGAGATATCAACAGAGATGTGTGGGCTGTTAAAACTGCAACCAACTTGGAAAGACCTCGATATGTGATTATAGCATTTCAAACAGATCGTAAGGATAACGTGAAGAAGAGGTCAGACTATTTCGATAACATTGGTATGATGGACCTTCGAGTGTTTCTAAATTCAGAATGCTACCCTTATGAATCTATGAATATGGATTTTGAGAAATCGAAATATGCAGAAGCCTATAACATGTATACAGATTTTCAAAAAAGCTTCTGTTATAAAAACATGTCGGAGCCTATCTTGAATTATGACGAGTTTAAAGACAGAGCTCTATTTGTGATTGACTGTCAGCACCAGAACGAGTCAATCAAGTCTTCAACGGTGGACATTAAGGTGGAGTTTATGAGTCACGCCAACTTCCCAAAGAATACTCGTGTTTATTGTCTGGTTATTCATGACAGTGTAATGGAATATAAACCTCTAACGGGCATCGTTAGAGCCATTATGTAATAATAGTATGTCATTTATGTATCAATATGTACAACTTAATTAATCCTAATAAATTTTTATTGTATGTAAATCAGTTGTTTTATTTTTATTTTGTTGCATTTTTATTAACCCCTTTCTGTCTGTCAGTCTAAGCAAAGACTTCGAGCTGTCATGACGTGTTTGTTCAACAGCTGTACAAGCTCAAACAAGATTATCTAAGATACTTGTTGGGCAATCAATTGTCTGTCTTTTATTACACAGCTCTGTCAGTCTAAGTAAAGACTTCGAGCTGTCATGACGTGTGTGTGTGTGTGTTAACAATCAACAACAGCGTCTATATGTTTTGTTTGGTTCAAGTGGATGTCATTAAACAACTGTGTTATTTCTATAACGGGGCCCCATTCAAGACCTCAACATACGTTAGTGTGTACTAAGCCGTGAAACAAGTATGACGTCTCTTGCTGTATGTAAGTATACTATTATATTATTTATGTTTGTATACAAACATTACTTATCAAACAATCCTCGTATATCAAAGTTTAATTTAGTTGTTTTAAATCGAGTTTTGTTACTTGTGTGTTTTTGATCACTCCCTATATAAATTTAGATTCATTCATTCAAAATACAAACACACTAACATAAACAAACACGCCGGCAATAAAACCAAGTCCCCGAGTTTTATTGCGCTATTAAAATAAACTCATTATCATATCTAGATGTAAATACGTTTTTCTTATTGATATAGTTTACTTCAAACGTTTTTGTTATTAAATGATATTAGATAGGTAAATTGGTACGTGTTTTAAATTTCTTTTTACTATAAATAAACAATTGTTTTTAACATTACAGTTCCTATTATTCAATTGGAATGTAATAGAGATACCACCCCCTGCCCACACACACATCAGCCTCATAAACTCGTTTTAAATTAGCATATGCAACAGGTTTTTGTTTTATATATACAACTGCGAACAAACTTTTAACGTGTGTGTCTGTGGAATAGTTGGTTTAGCGACAGGTATCTCTCTGAGTAAGTTGTGTGGTTGGGGGTTCAAATCTAATTTCTGGCGAATGCTTTTCTTTCAAAAATCATATTTCAAATTAAAATCAAAATTTCAAATTACCCGCTCAATATATCTTCCTCATATATGTATGTGTGTGTGACTAAACCGAATGACTGTGTCCAACAGATGTCTCCCATCGAGCTAGAGAATATTCTCTACACTCTACAACTTTACAAATAGAATATTCTCTAGCTCGATGAGTCATATCTCTGGACACAACAGACAAATTTTCAAACAAATTCAAATTTCCCGCCAAAAACGAAATACCCTAACAAACTTCAATACACCTTAACAACAACAACACAATAAACAAACCAAACAGCTGTGTTTACGAACATAACCTTAATAAACAAAATACATAACCTTAATAAACAAACAGATGCATGGTAATCAACACACATGACATAACCTTAATAAACAAATACAAACATAACCTTAATAAACAAACAGATGACACGTGAGCGAACATAACCTTAATAAACAAATACATAACCTTAATAAACAATCAGACAAACACACATGGAGAGCTAACCTGACTTGTAGATATCTATGGACACACAGGTCAGACATCTTGGAACGCTTGTGACGTCATCTCAGGTTAGTTCCATAGAGAGAACCCCCGGAGTTGCAGATGTCTATGACAGGTCAGCCATCTTGGAATGCTTGTGACGTCATCTCAGGTTAGTTCCATAGAGAGAACCCGGGTTGCAACTGTCTATTACAGGTCAGCCATCTTGGAATGCTTGTGACGTCATCTGACAGGTCAGGTGACATTTGACGTTGACACATGTCAGGTCAGGTGACAGCTGACGTTGACAGCTGTCAGGTCAGTGACATTTGACACCTGTCAAATCTGACAGGTCAGCTGTCAACTGTCACAGGTCTGCGCAGGTCAGCGCATGCGCATGATGACTCGCGCATGCGCAGTAAAAAGTGGAGGGGATGGACCCAGGTGGGGCACTATCTACTAATAGCCTAACAGTAAACAGAAACTCACTTATTTTCGCTCTAGCTTCTCTGGCAGCAGCTTGCGACCTGGCCAATATCTCTTCCGGAGTGAGATCATCTGGAACAGCCTCGAACTTGGTCGGTGGCATCTTCTTCTTGTTGTCTTGTCCACTACCACCTCCACAGGCATCGTCTTCTTCATACTGTCCCTTGTGTTGACGCATCTCGTGGGTGATTTCAAAACCAACATCTTCACTGGTCAGTTCAGGATTCATGTTGATCAACCAGCCGAGTTTCTCTGGTTGCATAATCTTTGTACCGGCATGAAGTAGCTTTTTGGATGCCTTATAGTAAATCGTATCTTGGTGGTTGTATTTCATGGCGTTGTTGCAAATAAGCTTAAAGTCTTCAATAAATTCCTGTAAATAAAAAAACATGAATCAATACCACCAAAAGAAAACATTTTCTTAGGAGACTGCTGTAATCACAAATATAAACAAGTTCGGACGCAGCAAGTGCATTATGGTAGTGAATTTTCATAAGAAATGTACACTATTAGTACAGTATATTATTAAAACTAATTCTTTAAATTTAAATGGATCTTGGAAATTGGTTTTAGAGGTCCCAGTAAGCGCGCAATAGACCTTATGGTCGCGGTGGAGGGACCGGTATGGCCCACTCACATTCAAACCTAACCTAAGCGATTATTTGAAGAAATTTCTATTTTCTATGGAGCTAGAGAATTAAAATTTCGTACATATCTGTAAATACTTTATAAATAAGTCGCTTAAAAAAATTGTGTTACAAATTTCATTACTTACAAAAGTTTTGCAGAAAAAATAATTATTTACAAACAGAATGTACCCGCCAAATTATCAATATGGCAGGTTTTTTCCTTATTAATTGCTTGGATGGTTTTGTTTTAGTCAACCCAATCGAACTAGTTTTTGCAAACAAAACAACTAAAAAGGTATTTTACATAGGTTTTACTATGACTCAAGATTGAAGATTATAGCTTAGTGGGAAATTGAGTTAACGTATTTGAAATCTTTTTCCGAAAATGCTCTACCACAACGTACTTGCTGCACCCAGACCCTTTTCATCGCTTATTAACTGTTGTTGTATACATACTTTTTTAAATGATAAAATATTGTAGCTCTCTATGTGAGACTGGCAAACAAGGCAACCTCAAATTCATTTTTGGAAAAATATTTTAAACGATGTTTATTGTAAATAATCTTTAAAAACCATTTTTGAATTACTTCCAATGAGTGCAAGTAACAGCTACCTACACAAGAATACCGTAATCAAGTTGTGATTGCACGAGTGAGCAATATAATATCTTCAACTGCCTTGCACTCAGGAAATTTCTTAGATACTTAAATCTGAAAAGAAGGCCCCATAATTTCTTGGTCAGGTTATCTATATGTTCGTCCCATCTCAAAGGTTGGTAAACCACAACACCCAGATAGGTCACTTTATTTGCCTGTTAAGTTGTAATATCACAATCATCACTCTTTACCGTTAGATTACCATGGATGGCTTTTGGGTTGTTATAGATACTGAAGGCAACGTATTTTGTTTTGTCTACATTTACTGTTAACAAGTTGTAATCAAGCCAGCGCTTTATATTGCTGAAATCTGTCTGTGTCTTTATTTTAAGGGTCTCCCAAGTATCTGCTTCATAAAAAACAGCTGTATTGTCAACAAAGCTAACTATTTCACCTTTGCTTGTTTTCATGAGCAGACCGTTCATATAAATGGTGAACAACAATGGACCCAACACTGTTCCCTGTGGCACACCATATACCGTAAGTATCCCCCTTTCACTTAACACTCCATTTATATCAACATATTGCTGTCGTTCTGTTAGGTAGCTCTTCAAAAGTGCATGTGCATTACCTTGTATACCGTATTTTTCTAATTTTTCAAGCAATGTGTCATGGCTCACAGTATCAAAAGCCTTTCCCAAGCTGACGAAGATACATAATGCGGGTTTGCTATCATCCAGTGTGTTGTAGACCTTATCTGTCAATTCTGTGATTGCATCGCTCGCAGACTTGCTCTCTCTAAAACCGTACTGTCTTTCCGAAATCAGTTGATATCTGTCAAGGAACCCATTAAGTCTGATCTTTAATATTTTCTCAAATATTTTTACTAAGCAAGATATCAGTGTTATGGGTCTGTAGTTCACCATTTCTTTTTTATCACCTGATTTATCATCATCATCAATTAGCCCTCTGCGTCCACTGCTGGACATATGCCTCCCCTAGTTGAGTTCATTCTTTTCTATCTTGAGCGCTACGAATCCAGTTTATTGTAATTTTTGTAATGTCGTCTGTCCAGCGAGTTGGTGGTCTTCCTCTGTCTCTTTTATCGGATCTGGGTCTACCGTCAAGTAATCGTTTTGTCCACCTGTCATCTTGCATGCGAGCCACATGTCCCGTCCACTTCCATTGGAGTTTTGCCACATGTACGACTACATCAGTCACTCCTGTTCTTCTGCGTAATTCTTCATTTCTAATGTGGTCACGTAACGAAACTCCAAGCATCGACCTCTCCATTTTGCGCTGTGCTACTTTTAGTTTCTTAGCATAAGCGTTGGTAAGAGATAGTGTTTTGGCGCCATAGGTCATAACCGGTAGTGGTTTGTGGTCCAGAGCCGGCGATAGGTATAAGTAGGAAGATGGTCTCTGTCGCCTTAGACAGGTGGACTGAGGAAGCAATGAAGAGGCACTGGGGGTCGGTTGGTGGCTGCAGGCAGGCGAGGGACTTCGTGGAGGGGCCGGACAGAGATAAAGCTGTCTGGCTACTCGGAAGGAGTCAACCTACGCTTCGCCGCATCCTTGGGGTGCTAATAGGCCACTGCGCCCTTAGAAGACACCTCACAGTGATAGGTGTAGAGAGGGATCCCAGGGAACTTAGGAGTAGAGCATGGTTGCTGGGGTTGGCATGGTGGCCTACTTGCTTGGCGTTGGCCTCCCCACCACCGGCTACTACTACTACTACTACTCCTAGGCACATTGGCATTTATGGATTGTGATACTGTCTGTGTTCAGATATGAACAATAATTTATTTCTTAATCTCCTTTTCCAATCAAGTATCTATTGTTTGTTTCAGAATGGAAATAATTTCCAGACTCCAGCTGTTGTATGTGGTCCACCTAGTCTAACACATCTGGGTATGAAGTGCAATGACATGAACTTTCCAGACAGCAATCTGAGTTGGTAACCGACTTTTAAATCAAGTAAACAGAAAATACCAACAGTCAGCAGATCGCACCAGTTTGTCTTAACATAAATTTGCGAACGCCGTAAATCAGTGAATACAAAACTGTTTTGTCAAGATAAAAATTATGTCTCTGGTGGTGAAAATATTGCTAATGCTGTTCCTGAAGTATCCAAAACCATTTATTCTAATATATCTAGCAAGGACAGCGATTCTGCATTTATGTCCACCAATATAATGTAATAATTATATTGATTAAAATTTGATGACATGTCAACATCGTAAATTAAAATACATTGCAATACATGTATAAATAAAATACACATAGATATATGCATGCATAAGTCAGTTGACATAATATACAGCCCTCCAGCTGCAAAAGTTGATGACAGGAAATTTTTGCCGAACTCCTGCCTTTCTATAAGGAGGGTAGGGGTTTTTAACGTGCCCAACATCACATGGCACACAGGACCAACGGCTTAACGACCTCTCGCGCAGAATGTGCAGACATTCAGCTCGCTAAAACACAATGCCACAACTTCAGTTGATCTTGATTTTACAGTATATACTGAAAAAGTAAAATCCACTACCGGGAGTTGAACCCACGGCACTTCAGAGGCACACGTTCTTACCCCTGGACCACCGAGGCAGTTGTTAAAATTGTTATAAAAAATATTTAGGTTCTACTTTAAAGTTCCCCAGATCTAGCAAAATCAATGAAACAGTTTTTTTTTTTAGCTCACCGTCAAATTTTTATACTGATTCTCCTCTATTTTCTGTCTCATAGTGCAAAAATCCATTGGGTTGGTGATAATGGTTGAATAACCTGGTGCTATGTTGTCAGTGACAGGCCAAGCAAAGAAATTCTGTGGATCTTTCTTCTCTAACAGCGCCAGCAATTCATTAAGCGTCTTCTGAAGAGCACTACGTTCTTGAATTTTACGCAAGACGCAAGTGCGTGGTTCCCTGTGTTGACTCGGAGAACCCAGTTGTTGAAATGTGGAACTGCTTGTAGACTCTTCTGCAAAAATTAGAAGAAAAGAGAAGATAATAGAGAGAAACAGCATCAAACTATGTTAAGTAAAATCTGCATACAGACTTGGAGACTACTTCTCTGGCTTCAATGTTGGTTTTCTTTTCTGTAGGTGAAGGACGTAGCCAGCGTGTAAGCTAACTGGAGCAAGTGGCCCTTATGAATTCTGGAAGTTCTTCAACGTTTCTGTGACTAGTTTAGCTGCTTGACAGCATGCTCAAGCAGCGAAACTAGTCACATAAACATTGAAGAACATCCTAGAACTTCCAGAATTTATAAGGGCCACTTGCTCCAGTTACGAAAACCAACAGTGAAGCCAGAGAAGTAGTCTCCAAGTCTGTATGTAGTATGGACCAGTTTCACCAAGTAAGGGCAACAACAATCAATGAAGAAAAATCTGCTCAATTTGTGTCTTAAAATCAAAAATGAATAATGAAAATAATGATCAACTTAGAAACCTCATTCTAATGGAATTAGCTGATGATTCTTCACTTGATAGCAGTATATGGGATTCAACCAGTCAAAATTGAGCACATGTTATTAACTTATTTGTTAAATGAGGCACTGTAAAATAATAATAATAATAATAAATAATATTTTTATTGCACTTGGCATTTTACATAATATACAAAAGTAAATTACAAAATGTGAAAAAACCAGCTTTTCGAGGTACAACTAAGCTGTTCTTCTTCTCATATTCCCTTTTTATTCTTCCACACCCAGCATCCCTATTCACTCCTGGTCCCGTATCATTCTTAGGGGTTATTTGCAAAAATTTTCTTTTGTGGTTTGCGTGCCCAAGGGGGTTCTAAACAGGTTTCTGAAATTTTTTCCTAAAAACCCTGCATGTTTTTTTTTAATTTTTAATTTCAACAACTCACCACGAAGGCTTACAGCCTAAATACTATCATACCGTGGGTGTCGAAAAAAAGGTAAGAGGCAACTTGTTAATTCTGGACTTGAAGGTTTGGAGGTTCGGGGGAGAAGGAAAAACAGGTGCCGGCAAGGAATTCCACAACTTGGAAGTCCTGGGGACAAAAGAGCGGTCATAACAAGATGTTCTATGTCTGGTGACCTGGACAGTAAAAGGGTGCATTCGCTCTGTTCCCCTGGTAGATCTGTTGGAGGCAGCAGGTGGAGGAACTATGGAAGAAAGCTCCTCTGAGCAGTGCCCGTGCAGATATCTATAAAAGAAAGAGAGGTCACCAACGGTCAGTGGGCAAGGGATGGCAGCCTTTGTGTGAGGGTAGGGTCACCGATAAGACGTATAGCTCTCTTCTGAATGGAGTCCAGGATAGCGAGTGTAGAAGCGGCAGCAGCACCCCAGATGTGGGAGCAGTATTCAGGGTTTGGCCTTATTTGTCAAGTATATAAGGTATAGAGAATGCTGGTGAAAAGTATTTGCGAGCCTGGAAGAGGAAACCTAATTTCTTAGCAGCCGCTTCTGCAATTGATGTGACATGTTGGTGCCAATTGAGATTTCGATCAACAGAAATGGCAACAAGTGAAAAGGACTCATTACTTTGAGTAACTTGGTTGTTTATTGTGATGGGTCTAGGGCTGGTGTATATCTTATGAGAAAGAAAGCAAGACTGTGATTTGGTGGGGTTGAATTGTACAAGATTTCTACTTCCTCAGTCTAATATTTTTTGGAGATCCATGATCCTCATCTAATTGGGCTAAAGATACAGGCTTAGAATATTGTATATTTGAGTGGAGGGTGCTGTCGACCGCGTAACTGTGAACTGGGTTGGATGTGCTAGAGAGGAGGTCATTGATGTGGAAAAGAAACAAAGCATGGGCTAAAGCTGAACTTTGAGGAACTCCTGCATTAATTGGATACAGTTTAGAGGAATAGCCATCCACGACAACAGAAATGCTCCGGTTGGAGAGGAAATTTGCTGTCTACGTACAGAGTTTTGGCGGTAGGCCATAGGCCAGTAGTTTATTGAGCAGTGCTGCATGCCAGACCTGGTCGAATGCTTTGGATATGTCTAGAGAGACAATCTGGGATTCACCGTGTAGTTCCACAGACTTGTTCCAAGAATGGGTGACAAAGGAAAGGAGGTCGGCAGTTGATCTGCGCTGACGGAATCCATACTGCCTGTCGTAAATTAGACTGTGTTTTTCAAGAAATTTTAGTAATTCGGTGTTTATATACTTTTCCATCACTTTAGAGACGACTGAAAGGAGAGAAATAGGCCTGTAGTTGCTAGGAAGCGTTTTGGATCCTTTCATGGGGACGGGTTGTACTCGAGCAGTTTTCCAGTTACTAGGGAATATGTCTCTATTGTAAGATGTCTGAAACAGACGAGTCAGAACAGGAGCAAGTTCTAGTGTGCATTTTTTGAGAACAGTTGCTGGGATCTCATCAAGGCCAGAGGCTTACCTGGTATTAAGATAAAAGAGCATCTTTCGTACCTTTTTAGTTTTAAAAATGATATCCGTCATTTTATGCGCGACATTGGGGACTGTTGGTGGTTGAACATTTAGAGGTGGGTTGAGAGTAGAATTGCCGGCGAACAACAAGGCAAAAAGTTCAGCCTTGCCCAGGGCGGTAGAAACAATTTCAGCCCCTGAGACAAGAGGTGGGAACGTGCTCTTGCAGAAATTATTCCCAATAGATTTAGCAAGAGTCCAGAAGGGTTTGCTGCCGCTGAAGCTTAAGAGGACTCTGTTTTTGATGTGGTTATTAAATTTTGCCTCAGAAAGAATGTGGACATAGCGGTCTCTTGCGTCGTTAAATGCTTGACGGTTTTCTTGACTGGGATTGTGTAGAAGCGTTTTGTGAGCTTTGACCTTTTCAAGTCTGGCCTTGTCACAGGATTTAGAGAACCAGGGCTTTTGAGTGGCTGCAGAGGTTTTATGTGTATGTGGAATAAATAATTCCATGCCAGCTTGGATAATTTCGGTGACGTTTTGTGAGATATCAGAGGGGTCAGGATGAGAGAAGCAGACAGACACCAGTGGAAATGAGGAAAAGTAATCCCGCATTTCGTCCCAGTTCGCAGACTTGTAGCGCTTTTGATCTAAACTGCGAATTTACCAAAGTTTAGATTAAACCACAAATTCATCTAATTTGAATTGCATCTAAAGAAATGTTCGAAAACTTAGCGTTGTGACCCAGCCGTTTTTTTTTAATTCACTAAAAATAGGTCAACAAATAACGTTTTAGATTTAACTTACCATGATGTTCACAATCTGTGTCCTCCCTTTTTCTTTTTTTATCCTTATGATGATGTTTATGTTTACGTTCTCTGTCTTTGTTCTTGTCTTTCTTCTTCTTTTTCTTTTTGCTTTTTTTGTGATGGCTACGAGACAAACCATGCAACGAATCTCCTGTATCCATAGGGACTGGGCAATCATGACCTTCGACACAATAATTGCCGCCTGAAATACAATAAAAAAGGAATTATTAAATAAATACTTCATACAAAGAATTGGAGACTGTCAACATAACCGCAACCAGAAATTACCAAAAGGCACACACAAGAAAGCATATATAACGTAGAGTAATAATCTGAAAAAAAAATTAGAGAAAATCCATAAATAACGAGATTAATTGAGAAATTAAGTTCTCAAAAACACAAGATTTGCACGTTTCGAACTGTCAATTTTCAGCAGCGTTGTCACATTTAATATTTAATTCCAAGAGTGTTTTGTTGCTTTAACGAAATAAAAGATCTAAAATGATTTTTACACACAATCCTGCCGACCTGACTTTCTGGACCTGACAACACAGCCTATCTGCAATTTAATCCCAAGAATGTTCTGCCCCTTTAATGAAATAAAAAGATCTAAAATGCTTTTTACACGCAATCCTGCTGACCTGACAACACCACCTATCTGCATCAAATATGTCAACGAAACAACAGTCATAACCTCAGGTACAAAAATATACGTCTTTGTTGCAAATCGAAACTTTTTAATTGCGTTTATCATTGAAAGGTTATTAAAAACTAAATATACTACATTGTTTAACTTTATTAAGGTATGTACAACTGTTTTTAGGCCAAATTCTATTTTAATCACGTTATAATGTAGTTGTGGTTAAGTCGACCATTCCCAAGAAATAAAATAAAAAAAGATAAAGATAAACATTTGACTTGACAGCTTTAGTTTTAGTAAATCTTTTTTTCTACATTTTAAGACGGCTAACATTGTGTTGTGGACCACTGGACGGTATAAGGAGTTAAAAGTATCTGTACACACAATATGCCTCAAATACAGACGATTTTAGTAGCTTATAAAAACCATAGGTTAGTCGTGGTGATGTTATCAGTTCGTAGTGACTCGTCATTAAAACAGGAAAAATATGTAGACAATAGTTATGATGATGAAGATTTTCATCTGATGTAAACAATGAATATGATGTTAGCTAAATATTGTTTGATAAATTATTAAACAAGAAATCAACTTTTTTTGCACTTACCTACATAATTATAATCTGTAGCGTGTTCTGGAGTGGTTTGGCTACCGACTTTGAGTATTAGCTTCAAACCAGGTTTGTCGGGGTCGATCCGGTCTTTCTTCTCAGATTTGTGCTTCTTGTGCTTTTTAGTCTGGAGCGGAGTCACCGGCGTCGACATCTTCAGTTCTTGGTTATAAAAAAATTGTCAAACTAAAACTAAAATGATTAGGATTTACAAAATCTACAAAACTAAAACAAAGCGTCTGCAAAACCACATTGAGGTTATGTTATGACAACAAGCAAGTGACATATATAATTTTAATTTCTGAAGTACCAACAAAAATATATGTATGTAATCACTTATAGAGAAAGTGGATCAATGATTTTACAGGTTGATCAATTTTTTTAGGATTTTTTCCCGCAAGCATTCAAATAAATCATATAATAAACCCAAATTAGAACTCGTATTTAAGTTCAGTTTCACGGTGTAGCAGACACCAGATTAATTAGCAACCAAATGAAATGACTATTCCTATTCCTGCTATACATAAAGCTAGGCTCATATCAACGTTGACTAACTGGTTTTGTTCATCAGACGGTAACTGCTGAGTTTAAGCAATTATCTGCTGCCTACCGATACCTTTCAGCGGTTGAAGAAAAACCTAGATTAGGTTTACCCATGATATAATGACTTAGGAGAGATATGATATTGAGCATATGCCCCGCCCTCACCTATGACGTCACATGGTGAGTAACGTTATAGAAGTCCAACTACAAACTTAAAACGAAGTCATTCGCAATAAAGAAGTTTCCATACGTCAGTTTAATGCGGTTGAAGTTACGCCTATATTGTCTTTTTCAGATAATGTAGATCGAAGCATTAAATTTAATCTTTTTCATTATTATTACTTCCAACTGTATGCACTTAAATATTAGTAAAATACGTAATTTGTTAAGAGGTTGTGATGAAACGTCAAACCCCAATGCACGACAGCATATTATTGTTGCATTGGACTCACCACTTGACACCATGCGCGTAACAGGTCTAAAAATAGGTTGTCTGAATATCATATCTCTCGTTATTTATATCATGAGGTTTACCTAATCTAAGGAGAAAACAGAATGCAGTTCTGACTTCAAGCACCATTTTGTGACGCTTGTCTGTCATTTCGCTTTGATAAATTGGCATCAGTTGGCGTTGGTGAACTCTGTCAATGTATCAGGCCATCAGGTAAATTAGGAGGTAACTCTAGAAGAAACGGTATGCTGTTGTTATAAAGAGGATTTTTAGATACTTTGTCTATATTTTAGAATAGCATTTTAAATATATTGTTACGTTTTCTCCGGGTTCTGGATAAGTGAGACTGTAAATTTTAAAAAAACAACTTTATTTACACTCTAAATATGGATACAATAAATATCCTAGAATGTCTCTCTCACAAAACACTTAATTTACTGGCCTTACAATTACTAATCTGCAAACAAGTCTCTACACTGGTACTACAGTCGCTACTCTCTAACCCTTCAACTGGTTACTGCTTCTTCAAGTCACTTCAACATTATCTAATTGAACTGAACTGAACTGTCTGTGCTGGCTTGCTTTCGCCTTTATATACCCGTCGTCCTTCCACCTCGTTTCTGGAGCGTTCTATTCCAGAATGTTCCAGGACCTTCTTTTGCTAGGCGCTTCTGTGAATACAGATCGGCCCCGTGTGTATACAGGGGGGTGTAAATACAGTGATCCAGATGTGGTCATCACTCCTATGTTACACAAGAGGTCTTTCTCGTACCATAAGATCTCTCTGCGTATACAGGGTGTAAGGGTTCTCTGCGTATACAGGGTGTATATACAGGGTGTTCGGAATGCGCAGACCTCAGTTATCCGTTCCGACGAGGTACAAGTTGATAACTTCGTTATTTCTGGTCCTAGAGGGTTGAGACTTCGCCTGTGGGGGGGAGGTCCACCCCAGGCATCCCCAATGGGGGTGGGGTGGGGAGGCGCTGTTGCCAGATTGTGCAAAAAATCCCCAGATGTTGGGGGAACTTCTGAAGATGTGGCAACACCGCACATACATCTATTGAAGTGCTTTGTAACAATATCGTATATAAAATTTGAAAAACCACCTATTATAAAGTGATATTGAGTGACTAACTTTACGTGTGTAAAATTTGTCTTCAATATGTTGCTCCAGTTCATATTATAAGAAATATAATAACCGTTTGTCGTGAGCTTGGCGTTCACTTATTTAATTTACAAAATAAGATGACAGAATTAATCAGCTTTAATATCACAGAGCCAAAGAAATGATTTTCGTTTTGCGTTTGGATACAGGAGAGGAGAATGCATCATGCAGACCTCATTCACAACAGCGTAATGTGTGGGATATCGAGGTACTGTGAGACTCGTACTTACTAAACTTCTCTCCCATGGAGTACCGGACCTTACTCCATACCTCCGTCGGAAAGATTTCACACAATGACATTTGAATTTGAATGTTTCCATTCTGTTTTTGCCGCAGGGGCTTTATCGGGTGTGTATAAGCTCTGGACGCTTATGCCTATGTGGAAGTTGCTCATCGTAGTCGGTGGCACTATTACAGAGAAGAGCATTAGCCCATACAGTACAAGATATTCTCAGAATGTTCTCACAATGTGAGAACATTCTTTTTTCAGAATATTGGTTTCGGAAGAACATTTATGGAATTTCAAACTGCATCTTGAATAATCGGTAGTACATTCATTCAATTACATAGTAAGAAAAATATTCACCAATATACTGAGAATATTTGAATAGATCATTATTCAGAATATTCGCTCAGAATGTGCTTGAGATATCCTTATAATATTATATAACTTTAAAATTTAATGAAAAAGATAGCTGATGATTACGGTATAGTGGTGAGAATTATAATAGTAACTATTTTGCATGTTTCTTTCTGTTATATGTTAAACACATCTGAAAATTGTATATTTAGGCACCTCCCTTCTTTAGGAATAGAGCGCATGTCCATGCCGCCGAGAAGGGAAGATGGCCGACAGACGTAAATGTAAATTAATAATAGAGCTGTCCAGAACACATGATTTAAATACCACCAGTATGGCCGCTTGTAGGCACACAAACACAAACAAACTCATGTTCCGTGGATGTTATAACTTTTGAAATTGTGCTTTGCGCATGTTTAAAATGGCTTGTGTTGACAAGAGTGACTATCTATTATCACTGGAAAATGAAAATGAAGACGTTGCTGGAAGATATCGAGAGAAAATTCGTATTATTGAAGGAATTGATTGCTATACTCTGACGACGGGCCCAATGCCTCCTTGTGAAGAACTATATAGTTTCCCACCAGTTAACTATTTAGTTCTTACCCACAGTTTTTACACTAATCAACAAATGACATCCCATAAAAGTCTCTCTGCTGCTCATTTGGCTAGTAGTATTGATTTTATTTATATTTGTGTACTATTTTGTGGATATGTATCTACCTTATCGTATCAAGTTTCAATATTATAATCCATACTTTACATTAATAATAATTATTATATTAATATCGAATTTTTTACTTGGCTTTAGGTCTCATGAAATATGTTATGAACTTTGAACAAGATGTATAATTTTTAAATTACCCCAATACAATTAAACGGACTCTAGTAATAAATATAATATTTATTTTTATGTTCATACTTATTTGAAAAATATACATATATACCTGAATTCTTTTGTGCTCAAAAATAATTTACTTGCATATTAAGTAATAAACCTGATTTGCAAATGTGGCTTGATTAAAATTTACTGACTTACTTTTTTTATATTGCTTTAAGAAGTGAAGTTAATTAGCATTAATACATGAAAAGAATGATGTACCTGTGATAAAATGCTTACTGCATACTCTGCTACACTTGAGTGTAACTTCTGTCATATATTTTCTTTTAATTGCGTGTATCCACCTTAATTTCCGGATTTTGGAGAGCTCATTCAACTCTGGTTTATGTGGAAATTGGAGTACACTCGGTATTCTCAAAAACTTGACTCTATCGCGATTACCACGACTTCCGCATTTCACAACACAACACGTCGTAGGCATATTTTTTAAGTTAAAAAAATAATTCTTTATTTAATAACACACTACTCTCTACTATATTTATATTTACACAAATTTTAAACTAATGGGAACATTTAAAAACAATTTACAAACTAGACTCTTTAAAAACACGAGAACGTCATACACCGCTATTCAAAACAATAGAGTAATTCCAAATGTGTGCCTACCAGCAGCCATGTTAAAATTGTGATGACAGCATCTCGGACAACTCTATACTAAGTACTGTCAACAAGAATTAAGAATGGTCTGAGTTCAATCAAATACTGTATAATGACAATACGGGACACTCCTGTGCTCTAGCATTGGTGATATTTGTGACAATTACACTAGCGCCATCTCGTGTGAAGTACTGACAACTAAGCGGGTAATTTGAATTGTATATTTACCTGCATATTCTTAATTTAGACAATTGGTTTATTATAGATGAATATAAAAACTTGTACACGACAAAACAGTGCAAATTTTCTGATTATATAGTTATAAATAGAATTTGTATCAACAATCAGCTTGAAACCTAAATGAATTCTGCAAATTTGTCTTACCCATAATCTTATTTGATCATAATTTAAAGTACTACCTTGAAACCGTCATTAAACTACTATTTCAAGGGTAGGTATAGGAATATACTGAAAGCTGTCTCTGAGGATATTAAGTTACAATCTGTACTTACCTATAAATAATTGTTCTAGGTATAAATGGTAGCACAGTACTCAATCTGCTATATTTCTACATGAAAACTGTCTTATTAATATAGTATTTTAAAATATGTAACTTATATACTTAGTACATAATTAAGAAACTGTGCAGATGAAAGGTGAGGCTAACTCTTACTTCCGTGAATAAATCTATTATAGGGCTGAATCTGCTATTTCTACTTGTCTCTTTAAAAAAATGTCTTGGGAAGATAATTAAAAGCCTTTACCAAGTAAAATAATTTTAAATGTAAAAAAGTGTGTCAATTTATGCCATACTGAAATAAGAAAGGACACAGAAGAATACATAAAAACAGTGTTCTTATACCATTTATTATGAATGCAAAACTTTTTTTGCCTTCATATTTCTTTTTTTTTATGCACTGGAAGACAAGTTATGATTGAAGCCTTCCAACCACCAGTTTACGAAGTTTATCTATAAATAGGTACATGATGGTAAATATTACACAATAAATTATTTTCTGCGAACTGTACATATTGGCATAAAAGTGATTCTGAATTTGTCTTCTAATCATATTCACGTTTCGCCATCCTTTGGAAACCTATGAAATGTCTTTGATAGATTTAGCACGTTATAATTCGAACAATTATAGGTTGCTCACACCCAACCACTAACATTCACTGTAAAAAACACAGCTCAAACTTATTTATACACAGTTAAACACCACCAATTGCTAGTGTTACACGTTCTCAAACGGCATAACATCAGTACTATCCGCTAGAGGCGCTGATATTCTTGAAACACGAAATCAGCGGAGTGTCCTGTATTGTGAGTATATAGTATTTGGTTCAATGTTTTGTATATAAGGTTATATTGTAACATAATTAATGAAAAATAATAATGTGACTTGAACAGGAAGAACAGTGTGCAACTGCAAACATAAATGCAGAGTACAGAAACAACTATATATATATATATATATATATATATATATATATATATATATATATATATATATATATATATATATATATATATATATATACAGGGTCGCTGATAAGTCTGGAAACGGTCGATTATCCGGGAAAATATACAAGGTGTCGAAAAAAGTTTTATACAAAAGTTTTTGGGTTCTTCAATGTCTACTAGGCGGTGATAATTTCATTTATACAGGGTTGGTCATACAGGCGTGGCACACCAATATTAATTTTTTTTTAATGGAACACCCTATATATTATTCGATATTTCAATCCTTCTCTTAATTTTGAGCAACATTTATCAGAAGCATGATGTACATAAACTCAATCGTTATATATATATATATATATATATATATATATATATATATATACATATATACATATATATATATATATATATATATATATATATATATATATATATATATATATATATATATATATATATATATATATATATATATATATATACATATATATATATATATATACACATATATATATATATATACACATATATATATATATACACATATATATATATATATATATATATATATATATACATATATATATATATATATATATATATATATATATATATATATATATATATATATATATATATATATATATATATATATATATATATATATATATATATATATTCCTGGTATATTCTCAGAATGTGTCTGTGCTGTCTGGTACGATAAGGCGACATCGCATTTAGATTAAGATTATGCCTAGTTCGTCAAGTTTACTTACTGATTGTACACCTTTTTGATTGAACTGAATAAAGTACATAGTATTATTATCAATGTTTTTTATATAAAAAGATACAATTAAAATGTGTTACAGTATTTTTATATTACGTTTATTTACATAGTTTTTGCAGTTTGATAATTGCTTGCTTAAGTGACAAAATTATTTCACATTAAAACAAATTTTTATTACAAACAAATAAGTTTAAAAAAGTACAATAAAAATGTGTTACAGTATTTTTATATTACGTTTATTTATACAAGGTGGCACATTGAAAACAAAACAGACCTATTTTGCATCCAGAGAATTTTTTTTAAAAAACACGTCAATTTTAATATTTAGGGGAACATGTTATGACATAAAACTCAATTGTCACATCAACCCCTTGAGGGTGGTGATAACAACCCTTATATTTTAAATAGGGAAGATGGGTCGAGTGTTACATAATTTGAAAGCTCTTTCTTTTCTGAATTCAGCACACTAACTTTTTTGGAAGTTTTATCAACTCGTTTAAAAATTATTCACTATTCACAGTTGTATTTCATTCATTGTGATAAGAAATGCACTAATTAGTCAATTTTAAGTTAAAAAAACTAAAAAACAAAACGTTCAAAAATGTTTATTTAGTTAAGTAAGTGTTCAAATTGTTGACCACCAGCTTCCATACAAAAGCACAAATTTTGTTCAAAACGAGCTCTGACATTCTGGAGCATTTGTGGAGTTATTAGACAGCATTCTTCAACAAAGCGTCGTCGTGATTCTTCCAGAGACTCAGGTTCTGTTGCGTAAATTCTACTCTTTAAATGGCCTAAGAAGTCTAAAGGAGTTATATCCGGTGATCTAGGGGGCCACTCAATAGCAGTTCTACGCCCAATCCATTGCTCTGGAAACTCTCTGTTCAAAAACTCCCTAGCACGTTCTGAAAAATGAAGAGGAGCTCCATCTTGTTGAAACACTAATTGATTTTCTGGTAGCGCTCATCATTTTCAACAATGTCAATTAGTAGAGGGTAAACGATATCTTCTAGTAAGTCCAAATATGTTTCGCCACTCAAATTGCCATCAAGAAAAATTGGTCCGATTAAACAGTCTCCAAAAATGCCAGTCCAGACATTCAATTTCTGTGGACTTTGTGTGGACTCCGTGAAAATTTCTTGGATTATTATCTGCCCAATAACGACAATTGATTGTAGAGTTTAATAAAAATGTACACTCATCTAAAAAGCATATTGAACAGAAAGTTTCTGTTGTCAGCTATTCGTGCAGTCATAACTTCACAAAACTCCAGCCGCTGATCAAAATCATCTTCATTCAGTTGTTGTACAAGATGAGTTTTATACGGGTGAAATTTCTAATGCTTCAATATTCGCTGAATAGTTCTTTTGATGATTGAAACAGTGGCCAATTTTCTCGTGCTCAAAGTTGGGTCTGCAGCAATTTGTCCTAAAACTTCAATCTCAGTAGTCTCATTTCTAACCAGAAATTCACGTTCAGGATCCCGTTTTTTTGTTGGCTACTGAACCACTTTGTCGAACCTTTGCAACTAACTCCAAAATGTATTTTCTGTTAACATGTCTGTTTGGATGTTGTTCATTAAACAAATTTGCGGTATGGTTGGCACAGTCATCGTTTTTGAAAAAAAGAGTAATTATTTCAACTCTTTCTTCTACAGAATACGCCATTGTGAAATTAATTTTCGGTTGTACTATCAAGTATCAAACCAACCGATAAACTGAAATAATAAACTGCATTTCTCTCATTCCGATAAGAAATGTTCTGATAGTGAATTTTTTGTTTACAAACCAAGAAAACATTGACTATCAGCACATTTTTTATCGGAATGAGTGAAATGCGTTTTTGCATCTTCAACTGTGAATAATTTTTAAACGAGTTGATAAAACTTCCCAAAAAATTAGTGTGCTGAATTCAGAAAAGAAAGAGCTTTCAAATGATGTAACACTCGACCCATGTTCCCTATTTAAAATATAAGGGTTGTTATCACCACCCTTAAGGGGTTGATGTGACAAAGTTGAGTTTTATGTCAAAACATGTCCCCCTCAATATTAAAATTGGTGTGTTGCAACCTTTCTTAATGAAAAACTCTCTGAATGCAAATCGGTCTGTTTCATTTTCAAAGCGCCATCCTATATAGTTTTTGTAGTTTGATAATTGCTAGCTTAGGTGACAAAATTATTTCACATTAAAACAAATTTTAATTACAAACAAATAAGTTTTAGTACCTAATTAAAATATGTACATAAATTATCAGAACAAAATACAATCATTCAATTTTACATTTCTTCCAGCTGCTAAAAAGATTATTATAGTTATTTTTCCTATTTGTCATTTCTTAGTTTACAAGCTTGCCACTTTTGCTCAGGATTAAAAAAAAACTGTGTTTTAGTATTTTAAATATGAGTTTTGTCATTACCAGACTTCCAGAGATAAAGCGTTCTAGCAAAAACCTTTCTGATGCGAGTCATGTAATTATATAACTGCAATAAATAACATTTTTAGTAGACTCAATAATGATTCACTAATCACTAAAAGTGTTCCTATCTTGGACACTACAAAAAGATCTTGATTTTATAATCAAACACTCTAAGAAACAGTGTTTAAATATGAGCTTTGTCATCACAGAAGTCTAGCAATTACTGATTCACTCACGTAATCACCTAAAAGTGTTCCATTCTTGGTCACCACAAAAAGCACTTCATTTTATAATCAAATATTCAAAAACAAACCCTTCAAATGTGATTTGTGTCATTACACAGTTTCAGCAAATTAAAATTACCGATTCACTCACCTAATCATCTAAAATTGCTCCATTCTTGGTCACCACAAAAAGCACTTCATTTTATAATCAAATATTCAAAAACAAACCCTTCAAATGTGATTTATGTCATTACACAGCTTCGGCAAATTAATGTAACCTCAATTACTGATTCAATTAACTAATTACCTAAAAGTGTTTCATTCTTTGACACCACAAAAAGCTCTTGATTTTATGATCAAATATTTAGAAATTTCATTTGTGTCATTACACAGCTTAAACAAATTAATGCAAGCTCAATTACGGATTTACTCAACTAATCACCTAAAAGTGTTCCATTTTTGGACACCACAAAAAGCTTTTAGTTTTATAATCAAATATTTAAAAAGAAACCATTTAAATGTGATTAGACACCTTCGGCAAAATAATGTATGCTCAATTATTGATTCACTCAGTTTAGTTAATCGCTTAAAAGTGTTCCATGCTTGGTCACCGCAAAAAACATTTTAATTTTATAACGCTCCAAGAAATCCTTTTAAACATTAGCTTTGTCATCACAGAAATTCAGCAATTACTGATTCACTCACCTAAAAGTGTTCCAATCTTGGTCACCACAAAAAGCTCTTGATTTTATTATCAACTTATGAAAACAAACCTTTTAAATGTGATTCGTGTCATTACACAGCTTCAGTAAATTAATTGAAGCTTAATTACTGATCCACTCAACTAATCACCTAAAAGTGTTCTCTTCTTGGTCACCACAACAAGCACTTCATTTTATAATCAAATATTCAGAAACAAACCCTTCAAATGTGATTTGTGTCATTACAAAGCTTAAATAAATTAATTGAAGCTCAATAACTGATTAACAAGTGTTCCATTTTTGGACACCACAAAAAGCTTTTAGTTTTATAATCAAATATTTAAAAAGAAACCATTTAAATGTGATTTGTGTGATTAGACACCTTCGACAAATTAATGTATGCTCAATTATTGATTCACTCGGGTTAGTTAGTCGCTTAAGTGTTCCATTCTTGGTCACCACAAAAAACCTTTTAATTTTATAACGCTCCAAGAAATACTTTTTAAATATGAGTTTTGTCATCACAGAACTTCACTCAACTAAAAGTGTTCCATTTTTGGTCACCACAAAAAGCTATTGATTTGATTATCAACTTATGAAAAAAAACCTTTTAAATGTGATTCGTGTCATTACACAGCTTTAGTAAATTAATTGCAGCTCAATAACTGATTAACAAGTGTTCCATTCTTGGTCACCACAAAAAACCTTTTAATTTTATAACGCTCCAAGAAATACTTTTTAAATATGAGTTTTGTCGTCACAGAACTTCACTCAAAAGTGTTCCATTTTTGGTCACCACAAATAACTTGATTTTATTATCAACTTATGAAAAAAAAAACATTTTAAATGTGATTTGTGTCATTACACAGCTTCAGTCAATTAATTGAAGCTCAATAACTGATTAACAAGTGTTCCATTCTTGGTCACCACAAAAAACCTTTTAATTTTATAACGCTCCAAGAAATACTTTTCAAATATGAGTTTTGTCATCACAGAACTTCACTCAAAAGTGTTCCATTTTTGGTCACCACAAAAAACTTGATTTTATTATCAACTTATGAAAAAAAAACCTTTTAAATGTGATTCGTGTCATTACACACAGCTTCAGTAAATTAATTGAAGCTCAATAACTGATTAACAAGTGTTCCATTCTTGGTCACCACAAAAAACCTTTTAATTTTATAACGCTCCAAGAAATACTTTTTAAATATGAGTTTTGTCATCACAGAGCTTCACTCAACTAAAAGTGTTCCATTTTTGGTCACCACAAAAAACTTGATTTTATTATCAACTTATGAAAAAAAAAACCGTTTAAATGTGATTCGTGTCATTACACACAGCTTCAGTAAATTAATTGAAGCTCAATAACTGATTAAGTGTTCCATTCTTGGTCACCACAAAAAACTTGATTTTATTATCAACTTATGAAAAAAAAAAACCGTTTAAATGTGATTCGTGTCATTACACACAGCTTCAGTAAATTAATTGAAGCTCAATAACTGATTAACAAGTGTTCCATTCTTGGTCACCACAAAAAACCTTTTAATTTTATAACGCTCCAAGAAATACTTTTTAAATATGAGTTTTGTCATCACAGAGCTTCACTCAACTAAAAGTGTTCCATTTTTGGTCACCACAAAAAACTTGATTTTATTATCAACTTATGAAAAAAAAAAACCGTTTAAATGTGATTCGTGTCATTACACACAGCTTCAGTAAATTAATTGAAGCTCAATAACTGATTAAGTGTTCCATTCTTGGTCACCACAAAAAGCTCTTGATTTGATTATCAACTTATGAAAAAAAACCTTTTAAATGTGATTCGTGTCATTACACACAGCTTCAGTAAATTAATTGAAGCTCAATAACTGATTAACAAGTGTTCCATTCTTGGTCACCACAAAAAACCTTTTAATTTTATAACGCTCCAAGAAATACTTTTTAAATATGAGTTTTGTCATCACAGAGCTTCACTCAACTAAAAGTGTTCCATTTTTGGTCACCACAAAAAACTTGATTTTATTATCAACTTATGAAAAAAAAAACGTTTAAATGTGATTCGTGTCATTACACACAGCTTCAGTAAATTAATTGAAGCTCAATAACTGATTAAGTGTTCCATTTTTGGTCACCACAAAAAACTTGATTTTATTATCAACTTATGAAAAAAAAAACCGTTTAAATGTGATTCGTGTCATTACACACAGCTTCAGTAAATTAATTGAAGCTCAATAACTGATTAACAAGTGTTCCATTCTTGGTCACCACAAAAAACCTTTTAATTTTATAACGCTCCAAGAAATACTTTTTAAATATGAGTTTTGTCATCACAGAGCTTCACTCAACTAAAAGTGTTCCATTTTTGGTCACCACAAAAAACTTGATTTTATTATCAACTTATGAAAAAAAAAAACCGTTTAAATGTGATTCGTGTCATTACACACAGCTTCAGTAAATTAATTGCAACAATTACTTATTCACTCAACTAATCACTTAAAAGTGTTCCATTCTTGGACACCGCAAAACTTTTGATTTTATAGTCAAACATTTAGATGGACCATTTAATGTATGATTTGTCTCCTTACACAGCTTCAGCAAATTAATGTACGCTCAGGTACTGAATCACCTAAAAGTCTTCCATTTTTGGTCACCACAAAAAGCTCCTGATCTTATAATCAAATATTTGAGAACAAACCCTTAAAGTGTGATTTGTCATTACACAGCTTTGGCAAATTAATGTAAGCTCAATTAGTGATTCACTAATCACCCAACAATGTTCTATCCTTGGACACCACAAAAAGCTCTTGATTTTATAATGAAATGTTTAGAGAAAATCTTTAAAATGTGATTCGTGTCATTACACAGCTTCGGCAAATTAATGTACAATCAATTACTCATTCACTCAACTGATCACCTAAAAGTGTTCCATTCTTGGACACCACAAATTTTATAATTAAACATTCCAAGACCATCACTAAAAGCCGGTTTATTCCTTGAACACCACAAAAAATTTTGATTCTGTTGTCGATCACTTTATGATATCTTCCAAATGTGTATTTACAGAACACAAACAGATCAATCTTAACACCATCGCCAAACCTTGGCATTATAGAAACAGATTCACTTGTTGGTTCAACAATTCACTGATTATTAAAAAGGGTTCGTTGCTTGGACACCATATAAGGTTCTTGGCATGGATAAAACACTGTAGAACATTAATTTAAAACAAACTGGAGGTCGTTTTAGTGTTCGTAACACCACCAGGCTTTTGGAACAACCCAAACAATTTTATTCTGAACAAAAAAACTTTTCTATGTTAGTTGTGTGATTACAAACCAAGAAAGTCTTTGTTCTTATGCTACCAGAAACTCTCTTGACATAGGAACAACACTATGCAATATTAACTAGGTCAAAACAAGCTGAAGAGAAGTGTTTTAAATGTGAGTTGTATGATTACAGCACTTAAGCAACTAAAATATTTAATGATTAATTTTAAACCAAAAAAATGTCTGTTCTTTAACCACCAGAAACTCATGGAAACACTACCTTGTTAACTAGGTCAAACAAATCGGGAGAGAAGCCGTTTCAATGTCAGTTGTACGATTGCAGCACTAAAATCTTTAATGATTAATTTATAAACCAAAAGTGTTTGTACTTCTACCACTAGAAACTCATAATATTGCAACAACACTACATTATCAACTAGCTCAAAACAATCGGAAGAGAAGCCTTTTCAATGTAAGTTGTATGATTACAGAAGAAGTGTTTGTTCTTCGGGCACCAGAAACTCTCTTAATGTGGGGAGAACACTATTATACACTGTTAACTAGATCACAATCTAAAGAAGCCTTTTTAATGCAAATATAAGCAACCTTTTATAGGGACCATAAAAAGTGTTGTGTTACTGGACACCACCATAAATTCCATATTTAGACACCACTGAAAAATGTGTAGGTAACCAAATACTGTAATCCGCTTTCATGTCACAATCTTCACTTGTAGATAGTAGACGTTCCTTCTGCAAGACGTTTAGATACACTTATCAATCCAGAAGATAAAACTGCATCAGAAAAACGCAAAATCTAATTGTAAATTGTAGACCTTCAACAGTTTGTGAACACCAGCCATTTTCTTTAGGAGGAAGCTTTTACACAATAGTGCCATCATTATCATAATAGGCTCTGTCTTTAACAGTTAAGGCTTGGACGTGGTTTGTATGTCAACATAATACGGATGCTATCAACCACGTTTTTTAGTTCTACATTTTCTATTTTATTTTACTGGTAACGTAGAAAATTAAGAGTGTAAACCGTTAAAAATGGCACCGGCACATCCCAACCCACCCCAGTCACAATTTTATTACAAATTACAAGTCAACGGTCACTTCCACTTCTACTTTATTGTAGTGTTGGGCGATATATCGATCACGGTGATTTTATACCGGTGAGCGGAAAATCACTGGAGCTACCGGTGATCAAAGTTTAACTAATGCAGTGAGTAGCGATTGTGGACTAGCGAAGCAATCACTGGCAACCGCGCAACCGGTAACGTAATAATAAATATCAGTATTAGATCTGATACAGCGCTTGGAAATAAATATCGAATATTAGCGTTCACCGGTTTGGCGTGTTGGCGATATATCGGCTCACAGTGCTCACTGCTCAGCCCAAGATTATCTGAAAAATTATTTGTTCGTGCATGCTCGATGCAGAATCGCCGAAGCGCTATGCCCGTGGCCTATCATTTCTATTCATACTTAGTTTAGTTTTTGTTTCATCTCAGCCTATATCGCGGCGTTGTGCAAAACATGTCCAAAAAACCAGTGACATTTGGAATCATTTTACACCCATTGACGGGGACAATTGCTATGCAACATGCAATATATGCAAGAAAAAATTTTAGTACAAAACAACGACCTCAAATTAAAAAAAAAAAAATAATCTCCAATCACCCCATGGTCTCTATGACTACATTACAAGTTCGCAAAAAAATGATAATGCAGTTAGAGACACAAATGACTTTCCAAATTTTGCATATTAAAATCTAGTTGTTTTTTATTTTTTTCTTTTATGACAAATTAAACTACGCTAATTAATCTACAACAAATTATTTATTACTAATAGGCCTTATAGTTAATTATACAGAATAGTGAGACAAAATATTTAACGCATGGATATCCTATAATTACTGCACAAAATACTAGAAACACCACTAGTGAAACCAATCATAACTGCTTTCAGTTATTTCCACGCTGTCTAAAATTCTCAATCACTGCGGTGATTCAAATCACTGCTAAAAATCACAGTGATTTCTAAATCACTTTCACCGGTTTACCGGTTACTCGAAAATCGCTGTATTTCCCAACACTACTTTATTGTTCTACTTCAGTACTGCCACGCCAAATGGAATAATACAGAGAGAAACTTAGTTTATCTATGGGAATAATGGAAACGTTTCTGCGTGCACCGGGCTCTAACGGCTGGGTTAAAGCGCTCCTATGCTGAAGGCCGAAACATTTCAGCATTTGGAACTTTTTGAACATATTGCTGACTTCAAGCACTATTTTGTGACGTTTGTCCTTTCGCTTTGACCAATCGGTAACAGTTGAGATCAAACAGAGATTAGGCGGGACTGGTGGGTGTATAGGTTGACGTCAACTGTTGGCGCCTGCTGACTAGACATTACAAACTTAAAAAATAAATAATTGTCACTAAAATTTGGCAAATTTTAAGAATATTTAAATGCACAACACAAACATAATATTTTCAAACCTTGTTATCATTACATAGTTTCTTGCAACAAAAAATATGTATCAAATTGTGTGGTCGCGCAAACAAGAAAGGAATAAATCGTTTACGACGACTCGAACCGAACGCAGTGTTGTCATTGTCACTTCCTCTCGTACACATTAATAACCGAGTTCACCAGGTGCTAATAGCTGAGTTTAAGCGCTTATCTGCGGACTATCATTGCATTTCATCGGTTGGAGACTGTTAGACGCACTGATGACTTCAAACACTATTTTGTTCCGAGAGTCTCGCGGCAGTAAGAACTCGATTGCATTCAGCATGCGTACTTCGCAAAATATTTTAAGTAACGAAATAAAAGACCTCCCTGACGTGCTGTTTACACACAATCAAACTCAAACAAGTGAGATGTATGATACGAAACACGTGCCGCCAGCTCGTCGCGAAACCAAGTAGTATGTTGTCACGGCAGCTCCAAATAATGGTTGCCAATTTATCAAAACGGAATGACAAACGTCACAAAATAGTACTTGAACTCAACAGTGAGTTCATCAGAAGTCAGGGAATAAGCGCAGAAACTCAGCTGTTGGCGAACAGGTCAACATACTTTTTAAAGCTAGGTTCATACACAGGCGAATTGGAAACTTATTTCTATTGACCCATTTAAAATAATATTGCGATATTATTTTAAATACACGAATAGGGTTACGTTTCGGAATTCGCGAGTGTATGAACCAAGCTTTAGAATGACAACTGCATATAAAAATGTCAGCTTTACAGCGCCATGTAGCAATGTCGGAGAAACTCTAGTCGACTTTAATCATTTGAGAGAATAATCGTAAAGATACGAAATACATTCCTGTTTTACTTACTTTTTTAAATAATACAGGACCTTCATTAATTATTAATTCCCAAATCCCACGTGACAGCTTAAGTTAGGCAACTCGGCATACACGGTTGTACAACCTGAATAAATTAAATCCCTAAGTTGCCAGTGTCGTCTCATATTTCCTTTGGGGTTTTATAAAAAATATAAAAATTATAATAAGTTGAAACAGTAAATGTCTTAAATGTATTTATTATGTAGTATTTTTAAGAGCAAGTCTGTTCATGTATGGTTTACTTTTATTGATTTGTTAAAAAAATATAAAATATTACTTTTATTTTGTATAGATATCAAAATAAAACCAACAAAACTAGCATTACAAAAAAACATTCTACCTAGTGTTCAGTAAATAAAATAAGGTTTTCAAAAATTTTGCATTTCTCATAAAAAGGGTTCAAAATGACCACGCTCGTTTTGTAAACATAAATTTACGCTGCGTTTCATGCACTCAAAAACATTTTTCAATTCATTTGGAAACTTTATAGGGATGCATATGCAAGACCTTGGTTAGTGCTTTGTGACAAGAGCCAATCGACAGACCTATAACAAAAATTACAATAATTATAAAAACAATTATAGCAGAAAATAACTTAATAACACCCGTAATTGATGGAACACTTTTGTGAAACGTAATTAAGTACAAAAGTTAAAACGAATTAGATTATAAAATTTTACATACATTTTTATTAAACTAGAAATTTTGTAATGTACGTAAACAAATTGAGGCCCGATTATTTAAACTTCTAATTTACGGTTTTAGGTATGTGTATTGTGTAACATGTAACAAATATGTACCTGTTTGGGCAGATTACCGACGAACAGATTTGGTAGGGCTTCGTTCCATGCAATGTCGAATATCGTCAACAACATACTCTGTTAGAATAGTGGGCCTGCCTGCAGATTTGCCTTTGCAAATACAGTGCTTTTCCTCATATCGTTTAATAAGGACCAATCTGTGGTATTTAAAAATATCGTATGGAATGTTATCCTCGGAAAAAGCTTCAGAATATTGCTCGATGCATGATTGTATCGAATAAGACCAACTTCCATTTGGATGTCGTGTACCACAGCGAAAAATGAGCCATGAAAATAAAGGCATCCTGCTCTGGTGTGAAAGGCATCTTTACAATCAAGTCTAAAAAAATTGAATAAATAAATAAACATAACCTTAACATACTTACACTTTTAACTTATGTAAAAACGCAATAAAAATGCTAGGTTTTGATAAAAACTGTTTATTTTTATTGTCAAGCAGATAGAAAATTATTTGAAGAAGGTAAACACTGGTCGAACTTGGAAAATGCACAATATACATACAAAATAACCGGTCAAAAGGGAAACTGTCAATTTAGTAACTTTAGGGTCCCTGACTGTGGCGGTGGTTCCGACCGCAGTGTTTTCGTCAACACTACTCTATGTTTCTCTTGACAGCTAAACGTTGCGTTACGTTATTCGACAGCTAGCTGTCAAGAACTACTATATAAGACACCAGGGATCTCTCTCTCTCTCTCTCCTCGCTACCAACCGACACAGTGAAGATACGTCTCTCCACGCTCGGTCAGTTATCTGTTATGTGCTGTATGTGATTGTTTTATAGTTAAATGTATCATATAGTTTATTCAGTTAGTGAAATAATAAAGTATATTAAATGTTTACGTATGGATTTAATATCAACTAGTGCAATTAACTTTCATATTGGTGACCCCGTGCCGCAAGCCGAAGATGCCCAGCCTGATGTTCCAGCCGACGTAGCCTAACTTCCACGCACGTGCTCATGCCTACAGAAAACGAATATCTAAACAGGTCAGTCTTTTCTAATTTAAAAATTATCTGATTTTTTTCACAATGGCCGAAGATTCTTCAAGCAGCAATATCATGGCAAGGGTTGCAATAAAATTACCTCCTATTTGGAGACGTAACGTGAAAATCTGGCAAATGCAGGTTGACGCCCAGTTTGATATATCGCAGATCAGTTCTGAAAAGACAAAATTCAGTCATGTACTCGCTATACTCGATCCTGATGTCGCAGAGTCAATTTCAGATTTTTTAACCCCCCCTATTCAGATCTAATGAAACGTCTTTTATTAGAATTTGAAGAGTCCGATAGTCGCAAACTAAATAAAGAAGAATTAGAATTAGGCGACAGAAAACCATCGCAACTTTTACGCGAAATGAAGTTTTTAGCCGGTAGTCAGATTGGAGAAAATTTCCTTAAAATTTTATTTCTACAACGTTTACCAGTCAACGTTCGTTCAATTTTGGCTTTGAGCAACGATTCTCTAGAAAATTTGTCGGTTACAGCAGACAAAATCGTGGAATTTTCCGGAGATAAATACAACGTGGCTGAAATTCAGTCACGCGAGCCTGACAAGCTAGCCAAGTTAGAAGTGCAATTAGAGAAACTAACAGCATCAGTCAAAGAATTGCGAACGCGTTCCCGATCTACCTCCCGAGAAAGACCCAAGCTTTCTCGAAATTCCATAACCGCAAATTCCTCAACCTCCACGTGTTGGTATCATGAACGATTTGGCAACAAGGCCAAACGTTGCATCCAACCTTGCAATTTTAAAGCAAAACATGTGTCGGAAAACTAATAAGGCACTCCCTCCACGCGGCAGGAGACGAGAGCCACCTAACACGCCGCCTTTTTATTTTTGATAGACGCTCCAATATGAAATTTCTAATCGACTCTGGAGCGGATATTTCAGTTATTCCACCCACTCACGACCAACGGAAATTTCAATCGAAACGTACCTTGTATGCTGCAAACGGGACCCCTATTCATACCTATGGCGAATAATTATTAGATTTGGATCTAGGTTTACGCCGTAGGTTCTGCTGGCCCTTCACACTTGCCGATATCAAGCAACCAATTATAGGCGCTGATTTTCTAGCAGAGTTTGCTTTACTTGTAGATATGAAACATAGACGTTTAATCGATACAAAGACAAACCTCTCTAAGGCCGGTGCTAACCCACCACCAGGATTTAATTCTAAAATTCATCTCGTAGACCCAACACACCAGTACTTCAAATTGCTACAACAATTTCCTGACCTGTTTAAGGAAACTTCTTCTAGCAACCTTCCAGAGGTTGAGTTCTTCCATACTATAAGTACGGAAGGACCACCTGTCACTGCAAAGGCTAGAAGATTGCCCCCGGAAAAGCTAGCTCAAGCAAAGCTAGAATTCCAGCACATGATGGACTTGGGAATTTGTAGACCCTCCAAAAGTCCATGGTCAAGCCCCCTCCACATGGTGCAAAAAAAGGATGGCTCATGGAGACCATGTGGGGATTACCGAGCACTAAACGCTAAAACAATCCCAGACAAATATCCCATTCCAAATTTGCAGGATTTTAATGCCCAGTTAGAAGGCAAACGTATTTTTTCAAAATTAGATATCATTCGCGCTTTCCATCACATCCCAGTAGCGCCTCAAGATATTCCCAAAACAGCAGTCATAACTCCATTTGGGTTATTCGAATTTGTTAAAACCCCATTTGGCCTTCGTAATTCAGCACAAACATTTCAAAGATATTTACATTCAATTTTAAGACATCTTGACTTTGCCTACTCCTATCTTGACGATATTCTCGTTGCATCAGCCTCTGAAAAAGAACATCAAGAGCATCTAGCAAAACTTTTTCAGACACTTCAAGACAACGGAATCCGTATCAATTCATCTAAATGTGAATTCGGAGTGGCCGAAATTTCATTTTTAGGTTTTCGTGTAAATAAATCTGGATTATTTCCACTTCCTGAACGCATCAAAGCTATTACCGACATACCTCTTCCCGATACCATTGAAAAACTCAGAAGATTTCTAGGTCTCATAAATTTCTACCGTCGTTCTCTTCCACGTGCTGCGGAAATTCAGCAACCACTATTCGACCTCTGCCAGAATCCCAAAAAACGCGACAAACGTAAAATCGAGTGGACTCCTCAGACTCGAGAAGCATTCGAACGTTTGAAAGAGGCACTAAAAAACGCTACACTAATAGCTCATCCGTCTTCTTCGCTACCACTGATTCTCCATGTCGATGCTTCTGATTATGCCGTAGGCGCTTCCCTCCAACAACTACGTGATCAAACACTAGAACCCCTAGGTTTCTACTCTAAAAAGCTTACTTCAGCCCAAAAATCTTACAGCACCTACGATCGCGAACTTCTAGCTGCTTATCAGGCAGTTAAATACTTTAGATATACCCTAGAAGGTCGCCATTTCACCATTTATACGGACCACAAACCTTTGACATACGCTTTTGAACAACGCGTCGATAAAGCATCTCCAAGGCAACTACGACATTTAGACTTCCTAGGTCAATTTACCACAGACATTCGCTACATACCAGGTCCTACAAACATTCCCGCAGACTATTGTTCTCGCATTGAAACAATTTCACTTTCTTCCACTGTGTCACTCCAAGAAATTGCGCAAGCTCAGTCATCTTGTGAGGAACTCAAACACCTTCTGCAGTCTAAATCTTCCTCATACAAATTTCAAAACATGCCTCTTGACAACGGAATGAATCTTATTTGCGATTCTTCTTCAAAGAAACTTCGCCCATTCATTCCGCTCAAATTTCGCCGAAAGATTTTCGATTCTATCCACAATTTATCTCACCCAGGCATATCAGCTTCAATCGATCTGGTCCAGGATAGATTTTGTTGGCCCAAATTGAAACGCGATGTATCTCTTTGGTCTAAAACTTGCATTCCCTGCCAGAAAGTCAAGATATGGAGACACACTTCCAGTGCCATTGGACAATACACCCCAGATGAGAAGATCCTCGCATATAAATGTTGACATTGTGGGACCATTACCAGCATCACAAGGTCAACGCTATCTGTTAACAATAATAGACAAATTTTTTCGATGGCCCGAAGCAATTCCATTGTCAGATATTACAGCAGAAACAGTAGCGAACACTATTTTATCATGCTGGATCTCTCGTTTCGGTGTTCCGCAATACATCACCACAGACAGAGGTAAACAATTCGATTGCCACCTTTTCACACACCTCACTAAAACACTAGGTGCAGACCACATCAAGACCACAGCTTACCACCCAGCAGCAAATGGTGTAATCGAGAGATGGCATAGAGTTCTGAAACAGGCCTTGAAAGCTCATATGGACGAAAACTGGGTCGCTAAATTGCCAATTGTGTTACTAGGACTCAGATCGTACATAATTCCAGAATATCGCTCAACACCCGCTGAAATAGTCTACGGAGAATCAATCAAACTTCCCACCGACTTTTTCAACAGCACACAAGCTCATGATGTTCCACCACTTATATCTCAGCTGAAAGAAGACATAAGGAAACTTCGACCAGTACCTTTTAAACATCATACTGCAAAAAAGGTATTTGTCCATCCTAACCTTATGGAAGCTCCTTTTGTTTTTGTTCGCATTGATATTCCGCGAAAAACCCTCGAACCAGTTTATGACGGCCCCTTTGAAGTGTTATCCCGAACTGACAAAGTCTTCAAAATCAAGAAATCACACGGAGAAGAGACAATTTCTGTTGACCGTCTTAAACCCGCATTCATTCTTTGTGATAACGAACAGACAACTTTCCAGCCTCAGAGACCTCCTAGTGAAACTGAAAGTGACAGTGAAAGTCCAACACCTAGTGAAACTGAAAGTGACAGAGAAGTTCCCGTTCCCGTTCAAACTACATGCCATGGACGTAGAGTTCGGTTTCCACGAAGATACTTGAACTAATAGCGTTGCCACTGAGAGGGGAGTATGTGGCGGTGGTTCCGACCGCAGTGTTTTCGTCAACACTACCCTATGTTTCTCTTGACAGCTAAACGTTGCGTTACGTTATTCGACAGCAAGCTGTCAAGAACTACTATATAAGAGACACCAGGGATCTCTCTCTCTCTCCTCGCTACCAACCGACACAGTGAAGATACGTCTCTCCACGCTCGGTCAGTTATCTGTTATGTGCTGTATGTGATTGTTTTATAGTTAAATGTATCATATTTATTCAGTTAGTGAAATAATAAAGTATATTAAATGTTTACGTATGGATTTAATATCAAGTAGTGCAATTAACTTTCATACTGACTTACTGTTTTTTTTTGGGTTACTTTTTGACTGCTAACTCATAAAATCAAATTCCACTAAGAGAGAGACAGAATGCGGTCACGTGGGACCCTGGAATTAACGAAGGACCTGTACTAATAAAACAAAATTTGTCCTTTACTATTTACTTATTTGTTTTTTTTTAAAGTAATTATACAACTCATAATACTATACCTATATACTTAGGGGTATAAACGGGTGAATTCCTTTTCAATTCTGTGCATTTATATTAGCCGAACAAACAGCACTAGATGTTTTTGGGCATTCTTTAAGAGAAAAGCTTTCAAGCGGCAATAAATAATATAAAAATCAATTACTTGCACTTTTGTTTTCATATGCACAGAAACACGAAGAAACTAACAATATGTGCATTATTTAAACATTTGTAAAGGTCAATATGCAAACAGTTTTAAATAAAACTCAAAAAACTGATGTAATATTTGTATATTTTCAATCACACAAGTGGAAAAAAACCCTTCTAACAATTATAAAACAAGTTAAAAGGTTTTATGGTAATGTTGCTGTTCGAATCCTGGTAAAATAAATATGTCAAGGTCACGGTATTATTTATTTATCAATTACGGGTACACCCCATCGCAAAGAAAAAGTAGACAGATGTAACAATACCTATATATGACAACATAACTTGAGGGCTACTTTATCCTGCTGTAGTTGATAGGAATCTTGAATTCATTGATTGTTGTTGCCCTTACTTGGTGAAACTGGTCCATACTACATACAGACTTGGAGACTACTTCTCTGACTTCACTATTGAGTTTCGTTTCTGTATGTGAAGGGCGTAGCCAGCGCGTAAGCTAACTGGAGCAAGAGGCACTTATGAATTCTAGATGTTGTCGTATGCTCTTCAACGTTTCTGCGACTAGAATGCTGTTAAGCAGCGAAACTAGTCACAGAAACGTTGAAGAACATCCGAAAATATCTAGAATTCATAAGGGCCTCTTGCTCCAGTTATTCAAGATTCAAGTTTTATTCAAGATTCCTACATACAGTCTTGGAGACTACTTCTCTGGCTTCACTGTTGGGTTTCGTTTCTGTAGGTGAAGGGAGTAGCCAGCGCGTAAGCTAACTGGAGCAAGAGGCACTTATGAATTCTAGATGTTGTCGGATGTTCTTCTACGTTTCTGCGACTAGAATGCTGTTAAGCAGCGAAACTAGTCACAGAAACGTTGAAGAACATCCGAAAATATCTAGAATTCATAAGGGCCTCTTGCTCCAGTTATTCAAGATTCAAGTTTTATTCAAGATTCCTACATACAGTCTTGGAGACTACTTCTCTGGCTTCACTGTTTGGTTTCGTTTCTGTAGGTGAAGGGCGTAGCCAGCACGTAAGCTAACTGGAGCAAGAGGCCCTTATGAATTCTAGATGTTGTCGGATGCTCAACGTTTCTGTGACTAGAATGCTGTCAAGCAGCGAAACTAGTCACAGAAACGTTGAAGAACATCCGACAACATCTAGAATTCATAAGGGCCATTTGCTCCAGTTATTCAAGATTCAAGTTTTATTCAAGATTCCTACATACAGTCTTGGAGACTACTTCTCTGGCTTCACTGTTTGGTTTCGTTTCTGTAGGTGAAGGGCGTAGCCAGCGCGTAAGCTAACTGGAGCAAGAGGCACTTATGAATTCTAGATGTTGTCGGATGTTCTTCAACGTTTCTGTGACTATAATGCCGTCAAGCAGCGAAACTGTTAATTCAGTTTTAGCTTTTATTTAGACAATGTCATGTGTTGTCAGGTCCAGAAGGTCAGGTAAGCAGGAATGTGTGTAAAAAGTATTTTAGATCTTTTATTTTGTTAAAATATATTGACAATTGACAGCTAATGCCTTAGGTAATTAATAAATACATTAACACTCTTAATTTACTGTTTTAGCTTTTATTTTGACAAGGTGATGTATTGTCAGGTCCAGAAGGTCAAGTCGGCAGGAATGTGTGTAAAAAGGATTTTAGATCTTTTATTTCGTTAAAATATATTGACAATTGACAGCTAATGCGTTAGATAATTAATAAATACATTAACACTGTTAATTCACTGGTTTAGCTTTTATTTAGACAAGGTGATGTGTTGTCAGGTCCAGAAGGTCAAGTCGGCAGGAATGTGTGTAAAAAGCATTTTAGATCTTTTATTTTGTTAAAGCGGCAAAACACTCTTGGAATTAGATATTAAATGTAGCAATGCTGCTGAAAATTGACAGTTTGAAACGTGAAAACCGTGCATTTTTGAGAACTTAATTTCTCAATTAATCTGTTATTTATGGGTTTTCCGTAAAATTTTTTTTAGATTATTACTCTACGTTACATACTTTTTCTTGTGGTGTGCGCCATTTTTATTTATATTTATTTTATTTATTTAAATTTGCACCTACCGAATTAAACAATTCCAAATGGTACTTAAAAATAAAAAAATAAAAAACTCAAAGTAACAAAATCACTGTCTTAAGACAGTTTTCATCCTAGACATAGGAATATAAAAGATATCACAATTAGAAAAATTAGCATTATAATTATGCAACAATCTGTCCATGAAACTGTTACATCCATAGTTGGTCCTGTGTGTTTGCTCAAAAAAAAAGTTGCTGTTGGCGAGTTGAGCGTGGTGGAACATGGAAAAGGACCAACTCGAGCAGATCATTACAGTCAATGAGACCATTAATTAACTTATATACAAACATCAATGAAAGATAATCATGTCGCGCTTTGAGACTGACCATACCACAAAGAAGCAATCTGACATCATACCTAATATCTTGGCAAGGAAAGTGATGCTTATAAAGAAGGTACTTAACAAATTTGTTTTGTACCCTTTCAATACGATTAATGTGGCAAGCATAGGATGGAAACCATACAACACAACACTACTCAATATTACTTCGAACCAAGGATGTGTACAAACTAGTGATTGCCCTTGTGTCAGTCATATGTTTAGTGTGTCTTTTCACAAACCCCAAAAGTCTGCAACATTTCACAACCACAGCATCAATATGCAGATTAAATGACAAATCATTTTTGAAAATTACATCAAGATCTGCAACTGAAGTGACAACGTCCAACACCGTGTTATAAATGGTATAGCTATGAACAATCAGATTCTGACCCCTAAAATAGCCCACAACCTTACATTTACCAACATTAAGTGACAAGTTTGAACTGCACCAGCGAGTCAAGTTGTCGAGATCATGTTGCAAAGTGTTGACACCCTGGACAACTTCAGAAAAAAACTTCAAGTCATCTGCATACAATAAACATTTCGATGACTCAAAACAACTTGCAACATCATTAATAAAAAGATTGAAGAGAACGGGACCTATATGTGATCCCTGTGGTACCCCAGACAAGACGAGGACCTCATCTGATAGAGCCCCCACCAATGCTAACAAATTGCTTTCTGTCAGAAAGGTAAGATCGAATCCATGAAAGATAACAACCACAGATGCCCATTGCAAACAATTTTTGCAGAAGAAGGGTATGACACACACTGTCAAAAGCCTTTGATACAACTTGAACTTGTTTACCAGCCTCCAATGTATCTGTCACGTAAGATTGAAAAATGGCGAGATTAGTGACCGTTGACCTTCCACTACAGAAACCATGCTGCTCACCAACAATACTGTGTTTCAAGGTATTGGAAATCTCATCCGCAATGATAGATTCAAATAGTTTCGGTATTACAAGTTCAATTGAAACACCTCTATAATTGACAACTTGTGTCTTATCACCTGATTTGTGAATGGGGATCAGAGTAGATAATTTCCAGAGTGAGGGGCAAAAACCAGCATTGAAAAACCTTTGAAAGATACTACACAAAGGGCCGCTCGAAGAGTGTCGACAATTTTTCAAAAATTAAGAAGGAATACCATCCAAACCAGCTCGTCTTTTGCCATCTAGTGAGTCAATTTTATCCTCGATTTCCTCAATTGTAAAAATATGCATAGAAAGGTTATGTGCAGACCGTATATTAGATACATCACAAAACTCAACATCAATGGAACCATGGTCAGAATAACAGGATTGAAAATGTGCAGCAAAGGCGTCTGCTATATCAGACTCATTATTATATATTACATTATTAAAACTCATTCTATTCGGAATCCCAGTCCTTCCTCAAGGAATTAACGAAAGACCAGAACTGTCTGACATCAGACTGAATGATCTGCTCTGTACCAGTCACAAACTGTAAATAATTGTAGTCAATGCGATACTTAGTGTCACGTCTAAGATTAGAATATTTCATATAATCAGTTTTGCTAGATTCTGGTTGTGGTTAAGTCGACCGTCCCCGATAACTCAGCAAAGAAAGGAGAACAAAGGTAAGAATAGTGTTACAGTGCATGTATGATACCAAATTTTATCTATCAGCAGTCGATTTATCTGAAACTGTTTGGGAGGTAATCTGCAAATTCACCAAAAAAATCATTTTTAACTTACCATACCTGCAAAGAAGTTTAAATGTAAATAACTCAGCAAAGACAAGGATGCACAAGGTAAAACTACTGTCAACATGCACATAAGATGCCAAACTTTATCTATCAGCTGTTGATTGATCTAAAACTGAATGTGCACTAAACTGAAAGTTCACCATCGGTTTTAATAGTTTTCAAATTATCAGCTGAAAAACAAAATAACAAACTTTATACTAACGGCAAACTCCTCTCTTCACGTGGGTTGCCAGATTACGTTTATATAACGTGCGGAATCCACAGGATGAACACCTGTAAACCTGTTCTGCGCTATGTTTTGCATTGACGTGGGATAACAGATTTTGCTTATATGAAGTTCGATAATCACACTGTTCGCACTGAAATCGTTTTTCGCCACTATGTATCAGCATGTGTCTGGTAAAAACTCTTTCTCTTGAAGTACTATACTCACACAATTCACACTGCAACATTTCGCTCTTGGTACTGTGCTTCTCGTTCTTATGTTTCTGTAAATTACGTTTATAGGAACTAGTGAAGTTACATAAGTCACACCGAAACGCCTTGTCTGTGCTGTGCCTTGATAATACATGCTGCGTTAGAAGATATCTTGTTGTAGAAGAGTATTCACAAGAGATACACTGATAAGGTCTTTCTTTAGTATGGATAGATTTGATGTGTCGTTGCAACACTGACTTCCACACTGTTTGATAATCACACAATTCACACTGCAAAGGTGTTTCTTGAGTATGCTTCAGCATATGCCTAGCCATATTACCTCTTTGTGTCGCTTTATAACCACAAATTCGACATTCATGAGGCTTTTCTTTACTATGCAATGCCATAATATGAACTTTTAAATCACCTTTCCTCGCTGTCCTATATTCACAAAATTCACATTTCATATGTCTTATTTTACAGTGTGTTGTTTGAACATGTTGTGTTAAGTGATGCTTCCATTTGGTAGTGTAACCGCATATCTTGCATTTGTGACGTTCTACTTTGGTGTGTATAAACTTAAAATGTTGCCCCAAGTTACGTTTACTTGTGCTACTGTATTTGCACAGGTTGCAATGAAAAAGTGGAGTGTCAGAGTCGTCTGTTTCTGTTTTAATGCATTCAATATCAAGTTCACTTTGAAGTACCGTCGGATTTTCTTGCTGCTCTTCAACTTCTTGCTTCATTTTTGATTTTCTGCCGAAGTCTGCATCCACACGTTTACTTTTCACCGTAGCATTTACTTGAGGTGTTTCAACAGCATTTTTTGTACAATCTCGAACTTCGACAGGTTCTAATGGTTTGAAGGTTCCACTTGCATCATCACAATCTTTACTAGGTTCTGATTTTATTTTGGTAACGTTAACGAGCCCTATATCAACTTCTGGATCATCATTAGCAGACAATACATTTGTTTCGTCATTTTTTCCAACTTTTTTGCAACTCACGCTCATATTTAATAATTATTTACCTTCAGTTTTGAGTTTTGATGATAAGGGATAACGACTTTGAATCGTTTTCACAGATCCACTTATATGTTGATACTTTTTGAAAACTAAATAACGAAACAGGAAACACATTGAACGGAATACATACTTAAATGTAATTAAAATACTTCCAATCTTTCTATTGTGAGACTAATCTAATCAATGATAAAGATTGAGGTTACTTCTACTTCTTCTTCTTAGTTATTGCAATTGTTTTTCTAGTTATTCTCATTCAATAGAGAACGTTTTTCTATGGTTTATTATGTTTATAGGATCCTAGATAAATATTATATATCAGTATGGAATCTGGATTTAGAATCAGTCATAAGTAGTGCTGAAATATTTACTAAATGAATGGAAATTTGCAAGAGATAAAGAAAATGTTATAAGTACACTTGGAGAACCCAAATCACCACAACACACCTTTTTAAAGACTTGACGATCGTTTCGCTAACAAAATTACCGTCATCAGAGGATGAAAAATTATTAACTACTTAACTGCCATACATTTCATTTAGAAAATTCACAAATAGAGAGGTCATGATGAAAAGCTTTTGAAAAAATTTCTTCAGATGAGCGCGAATTTGGGTCCCTAGAATAGAGAATATGCCTCTATTGTAAGATATCTGAAACAGACGAGTCAGGACAGGAGCAAGTTCTAGTGCGCATTTTTTTGAGAACAATTGCTGAAATATCGTCAAGACCAGAGGCTTTCCTGGTATTAAGAGAAGAGAGCATCTTTCGTACCTTTTTAGTTTTGAAAATGATATCCGTCATTTTATGCGCAACATTGGGGACTGTTGATGGTTGAACATTTGGAGGTGGGTTGAGAGTAGAATTGTCGGCGAACAACGAGGCAAAACGTTCAGCCTTGCTTAGGGCGGTAGAAACAATTTCATCCCCTGAAACAAGAGGTGGGAACGTGCTGTTGCGGAAATTATTCCCAATAGATTTAGTAAGAGTCCAGAAGAGTTTTCTGCCATTGGAGCTTGAAAGGACTTTGTTTTTGATGTGGTTATTAAACGAGTTATTGGCTCAGAAAGAATACGGACAGATGGTGGTTTCTTGCGTCGTTATATGCTTCACGGTTTACTTGACTGGAATTGTGTAGAAGTGTTTTGTGAGCTTTGACCTTTTCACATCTGGCCTTGTCACAGGATTTAGACAACCAGGGTTCTGAGTGGCTGAAGAGGTTTTCTGTTAACGCAGAATAAATAATTCCATGGCCGCTTGGATAATTTCGGTGACGTTTTGTGAGATATCAGAGGGGTCAGGCTGAGAGAAGCAGACAGACGCCCATGGAAATGAGGAAAAGTAATCCCGCACTTCGTCCCAGTTCGCAGAGTTGTAGTGCCAAACGATACGTGGGTGTGATGACTGTGTGACCTCGGGTTGCATTGTGCAGGAAGCAGTGACCATGCCGTGGTCTGAGCGACTAAGGGGGTCGGTGACTGATGTCTTATAGCATTCAGGTTTTGTAGTTAGAAGGAGATCCAAAGGATTTGAGCTATGTGTTGGGATACGAGGAAAGTAAGTATGTTGCTGAACCATATTGGCTAAAGAATTGCTCTCCCTTGTGGATCGGTTTTTGAAGATCCTAGCCATTCCTTATTATGGACATTGAAGTCACCAAGAATAGTGACCTCGGAGGAAGGATATTAAGAAATCAGATATATAGCCATATTATTTATATTGGCTGTTTTCGTGTATATTTTTTCGTTATTAATTTTCAATTATCAATAAAACTTCTAATTTATGTATATGTTGATGAAGAAGGGCAAATACAGTCTAACTCCCAGAGTGTTTTTAGTAAAAAAAATTCAGAAACATGCCTAGAATCCCACCCTGGATGCACAAACCACAAGAAAAAGTTCTTGCGAACAACCCCCAAGAAAGTTACGGGACCACTAGTGAATAAGGGTGCTGGGCGGGGAAGATAAAAAGGAAATATGAAGGGAAAATTCGAAAAAAACAGCTTAGTCGGACCTCTAAAAACTGCCTTTTTCACATTTTGCAGCCATACCTCCTTTAAACCCTGTCTACCCCGCATTCGTCCCAGGTCCCAAAACTTTATTGGGGGTTATTCAGAAGAAATTGCTTGCAAACAACCCCCAAGAATGTTACGGGACCACGAGTGAATAAGGGTACTGAGCGGGGAAGATAAAAAGGAAATATGAGGGGAAAATGTGAAAAAAACCCAGCTTAGTCAGACCTCTAAAAACTGCCTTTTTCACATTTTGCAGCCATACCTCCTTTAAACCCTGTCTACCCCGCATTCGTCCCAGGTCCCAAAACTTTATTGGGGGTTATTCAGAAGAAATTTCTTGCAAACAACCCCCAAGAATGTTACGGGACCACAAGTGTATAAGGGTGCTGGACGGGGAAGATATAAAGGAAATATGAGGGGTAAATGCAGAAAAAAACCTAGCTTAGTCGGACCTCTAAAAACTGCCTTTTCACATTTTGCAGCCATACCTCCTTTTAACCCTGTCTACCTCGCATTGGCCCCATGTCGCAAAACTTTATTGGGGGTTATTCAGAAGAAATTTTTCCTGTGGTTTATACACTGAGGGTGGTTTGAGGCATGCAGGAGGGGAAGGAAAACTCCCACGACAAAGTAGCAGGCCCCACCTCACCCCCAGTCAAAAACACGGTAGAGTATAATCTGAGAAATAGATAGTGATAGGTAACTGCAGCGGAAGGGGTGCACCAGTAAAGAAGCATGTAACATAGCAAGCAAAAAAATAGTGCTGCAAATTGGATGATAAAATCCACATAGTTGTGATAATTTATTCTCTTCAGAAAAACATTCTCATGTAATGAATTTAGGGCACATGACTTGACCACAAAGAAAATATTTGTATTCCTGTACCCATAAACTTGGTGCTATCGGGGCGGCAAGGCCGCGGACGAGCCCTGAGGGAACCCATAAACTTTTGAAACGTTATATTACTCGAGTTTTATTGAAAAAATGTCAATTTTCACCAAATCAGCCCTTAGTTATCCCCTACCCCCTGAAACGATCTTACCCAAAAACAAATCAAAGCCCTCCTTTGTCAGGTGCTAACTGGATACCAAATTTGAAGATATCTCAATTCGTTCGAAAGTTATTGCGCTTATTAACAGACAAAGGTCCCTGCCGACAAATCAATACACCGACCAACCAACAGATTAAAAAAAATTCGATCCAGAATCAAATTTTCTATATGTTTTTAGACTTTTTACACCGTTTCAGCAAAAAAAAAATGTCGAAATTTTTGTCAGCAATATTACACCCCCACACATCTAACCCCTAATTTAATATCAGCACAGAATACCAGATGTTTGATGAAATTAAAATTTTTCTAATGAATAAACCCTAAAACATTATATTACATGAGTTTTAGGTAAATATGCACTTTATGCCCTTCAAACATCAAAGTTCACGCGCACTAGCATTTTATCGTTGGAGTTCACACGCTGTTGCCAGTTCCTTCCCTTTATTATCGACTTTGTAAGGAAAATTTGTAAGTGACGCAGCAAGTGCGTTATGGTAGCAAATTTGTCATAGAAATGTTTTTAATGCCAAATATGTTTTGGTAAATTTGCAGATTAGCTCCCGAACGCTTTTCAAAAAACTGTTTTCAGAAACCTGCCCAGGACCCCCCCCCCCCCTGCACAAACCACAAGAAGGATTTCTTGTTCACACCCCCCAAGGAAGTTACCGGACCAGGGGCGAACAGGGGTGCTGGGCGGGGTAGTTAGTAAAAGGGAAATATGAGCAGAAAACGGGCTGGAAAGCTGTCTTTTTCAAATCTTGAAGCCATATCCCCCTTAAACCCAGCCTACCCCGCACAGCACCCCTATTCCCCCAGGTGCCGTAACTTCCTTGGCGGGTATGGACAAGACAATTCCCCGCACAGCACCCCTATTCCCCCAGGTGCCGTAACTTCCTTGGCGGGTATGGACAAGACATTTTTCTTGTGGTTTATGCAACAAGGGTGGTTGTAAGCACACGACAGGGGAAGGAAGATCCCCACGACGAAGCACCCCCCCCCCAATCCTGTCACAAGTTGAACCAGGGGGTGTCCTGCTTCTTCGTAGTCATTTTCCTTCCCCTCTCGTGTGCATACAACCACCCCCGTTGCATAAACCACAAGAAAATTTTCTTGTTCATACCACACCCCCACCCTCCAAAATTTGTCCTTACAAAGTCGATAAAGAGAAGGAACTGGCAACAGCGTGTGAACTCCAACGACGAAATGCTAGTGTGCGAGGACTTTGCTGTTTGAAGGGCATAAAGTGCATATTTACCGCGCTTTAACGAAAAAATGTCAATGTTTTCCAAATCACCCCATTTAACTTACTGCACCAGGCCAGCGAAGAAGTTTTAATGTAAATAACTCGGCAAAGACAAGGAAGCAAGATGTAAAAATAGTGTCAATGTGCATGTAAGATGCCAAACTCTATCTATCAGCAGTCGATTTATCCAAAACTGTCCGGAAGGTAAACTGCGAATTCATCGAATAAAGATGTTTTGGTAAATTTGCAGTTTAACTCCCGAACGCTTTTCAAATTTTTTCCCCAGAAACATGCTTAGGACACCCCCTCCCCACGCAACCCACAAGAAAAGTTCTTGTTCTCACCCCCCAAGGAAGTTACGGGACCAGAAGTGAAGAGGGGTGCTGGGCGGGGTAGGTAGCAGAAAGGAAATATGAGCAGAAAGGAAATATGAGCAGAAAATGCGAAGAAAACGGCTTGAAAGGTGTCTTTTTCACATCCTGAAGCCATATCCCCCTTACACCCTACCTACCCCGCACAGTACCCCTATCCCCCCCAGGTGCCGGAACTTCCTTGGGGGATGTGAACAAGAAATTTTTCTTGTGGTTTATGCAACGAGGCTGGTTGTACGCACGCGCGAAGGGAAGGAAAATCCCTGCGGCGAAGCACCGTATTCTCCCCCCACCACCCCCGAGAAGAGTGGATCGCCAGAGGAAGGAAAACCCATATTACAATATAAGGGCGATCCTTAAGTAGACAGGCCCCGTTCATGCATTGCTAGAGCGGCATTGCCGGACGGTGCTTATTGCTCTAGGGGCCTGCCTGTCCTGACCTGCCCTGTAGGTCAGTTTAGGCAGGCCCCTAGAGCAATAAGCACCGTCCGGCAATGCCGCTCTCACAATGCATGAAATGACAGGACCAGTCCACTTAAGGATCGCAAAAGAACAACAAATTTACAGAACACTTACCTTTCCCATCTCAAGCAGATGATGTAGGTCCGGCCCTTGTGTAAGCAACCTGACCTGACCTGACCTTGTAATTTAACGGCCTCCGACATGGCAATATCCTCATCACAAAAACAACATAGGAAAAGAATAATACTTCACCAACTAAAAAAAGGGCCATACGTGCACCTTATAAACCACTATAATACCACCGGTCATTAACAGAACAAGGTAAACAACGCACAATTGCAGAAATAACGTTCGTAATACCCGAATATATAAGAAACCGTCCAAACACGTACCAGTACTAGCGCCGTACTGAAAGCGACGTGTAAACTGTCAGTTATAATGACAATAGCCCGGGAGTCTAGAATATTCTAGGGATTCCCAAGCTCAACGTAAACCTTATGCCAAATGACCTTCCACAAAGGTCAGCACACGTACCAGCAGGGGAAATCGACGGAGACGGCGCTCCACGATGTGACGCGGAAGGTGGAAAGGGCCCTACACTACGGGGAGAGCACACTAGCTGTGTTATTCGATGTGGAGGGGACCTTTGATAAGGCAAGGACGGATACGGTCTGTACCGCCCTACAGGAGAGGGGGACGCTGAGGTCCCTAATAAGCTGGGTGGCGAGCATGCTGGAGGACAGGAGAGTGTCGCTGACCTTGAGGGGCAGAGGGCTGGACGTTGGGGTGACGGGCGGCTGTCCTCAGGGCAGCTGCCTTTCGCCTCATCTATGGTGTATGGTCATGGACGGCCTCTTGGAGCGACTCTCTGAGAATGGCTTCTACGCCCAGGCGTACGTTGATGATGGGCTGGTCTTAGTCACCGGCAAATTCCTCGGCGTCGTCTGTGAGTGTATGCAGGCTGCTTGTAGCATAATCAAAAGGTGGTGTGGTGAGCAGGGACTCTCCGTAAACCCGGCGAAGACGGAGATGATCCTATTTACCAAGAAGAGGAAGGTAGAGGGGTCCAGGGCGCCCGTGATGTTTGGAAAACCTTTAGCTTTAGTGCAGGTCAAATATCTGGGGGTGATTCTGGACCCCAAACTAACATGGGGGTCGCAAATAGAATGAGTAGTGAGGAAGGGAGTAGCGACCCTCTGGCAGCTGCGTCGTGTAATAGGGAGGACCTGGGGACTTAATCCTCGGATCCTTCATTGGATCTACACTGCGATCGTCAGGCCGAGAATCCTCTATGGGGCTTTGGTCTGGTGGTGCGGTGTGAACCAAACTATCAGCAGGAAGCTGGCCAAACTCCAAAGGCTGGCACTCTTGGGTATCACAGGCGCTATGAGGACGACACCCTCAGCCGCGCTAGAGGTCCTGTTGATGCTGCCACCGCTTCCCATCTGTATCAGAAGGGAGGCTATGGCATCACATCTTAGAATCCGGGACTCAGGTAACTGGTGCAGAGAGGGAGCAGTAATAGGGCATGCAAGAGTCGCCAAGGAGGTGGAAAAGGAAATTCCGATTTCCGCCATAAAGGTGAGGGATGCCGAGGACGATATTAGGTTGACTAGGCCATACACCCTCAGGATCCCCAGTAGGGATCAGTGGAGGGAAAATGAGGTTGCATTCCAGCCCGCAAGCCTGGTCTGTTTCACCGACGGATCGCGGCTGGAGGACCAACAATCCTCCGGGGCAGGAATATACATCGAGGGCCTGGGGGTGCAAGAGAGCTATGCTCTTGGCGCATACACCACGGCATTCGAAACAGAGGCGTATGCTATCCTGTCTGTGACCAATAGACAGGATGTGAAGATGAGTCCCGAGAAATGTGTGCATCTGCTCGGATAGCCAGGTGGTCCTCCGGGCAGTCTGCGCGGCCAGAATCAGGTCACCACTGGTTCAGGAGTGCGCTGACGCCCTCAGAGGGCTAGCCAGGACTAAGGAGGTGCAACTGGTGTGGGTTCCGGGACACTGTGGCGTAGCGGGGAATGAGGGGGCGAATAATCTCGCAAGACTCGGTTCCCGGCGGCCGTTCTGTGACCCGGAGCCTGCGATAGGCATAAGTAGGAAGACAGTCTCTGTCGACCTACGCTTCGCCGCATCCTCGGGGTGCTGACAGGCCACTGCGCTCTTAGGAGACACCTCACATTGATAGGCGTAGAAAGGGATCCCATTTGCCAGGAATGCGGCGAGGATGAAGAAACGTCCTACCACTACCTGTGTGAATGCGAGGCTTTTGGGAGTCTTCGAGCAGAATTGTTCGGATCAAGGACTCTGCAGAGGAATCAGGTAAGTACCGTCCAATTGAAGACCGTCACGGCCTTCATTTCGAGGTCGAGGCGGTTTGGCTAAGGAACTGAGGAAGAGTAGAGCATGGTTGCTGGGGTTGGCAAAAAGGGCCCATTGTGGTCTACTTGCTTGGCGTTGGCCTCCCCACCACTGCTACTACGATGTCAAATGTAATGTTTAGGAGGAAAGGGGATGCCACGGGACAGGACCGTACTGGGAAATTGTTAAAAAACTGTGTAATGTGTAAGCAACTTTGAATGCGAATAACTCGGGAAATAAGAGAGAACAAAAGGTAACAATCGTGTCAGCGTGCATTTAAGACACCAAACTTTATCTATCAGCAATCGATGTTTTGAAAATCGTTCGGGAGTTAAACTGCAAATTCACTGTTGAGTTATCTAAAACTGCCTGGGAGATAAACTGCAAATTCATCGAATAAAGATGTTTTTATCTGTCATCTCAAGTTAAAAATTAAAATAAATAAATTCATGATTTCTAGTTACTTTAATAAATAATTGGTCTAACTAACTAACAAACTCCTAATGTTACTATTTATTGCTTAATCATCTTATAAAACACAAAGTCCTTTTCGTAAATGAGTTGACAAGTTACCTTTATACAGAGTACGAAAATCACAAGAAGGACACTGGAAAATCTGTTCTCCGCTGTGTCTTGCATTGACATGTGTCAAGAGGTTATGTTTATATGACGTACGATAGTCGCACTGCTCACATTGGAAACGTTTATCGCTGCTATGTTTCAACATGTGCCTTATAAATACTCTCTTCCTTGTAGTATTATACTTGCATAACTTACACTGCAACAATTCACTAGTTGTATTGTGTATCTCATTGTTGTGTTTTTGTAAATTACGTTTATAGGAACTACAGAAGTTACATAAGTCACAACGAAACGGCTTGTCCGTGCTGTGTCTCGATAATACATGCTGAGTTAGGTGATACCTTGTTGTAGAGGAGTATTCACAAGAGATGCACTGATAAGGTTTCTCTTTGGTATGGATGGATTTGACGTGGCGTTGCAGTACCGACTTCCACACAGTCCGATAATCACATAATTCACACTGCAAAGGTCTCTCCTGGGTATGTTTCAGCATGTGTCTCGACAAGTCACCTTTTTGTACAGCCTTATAATCACACTCAGAGCACTCATAGGGTCTTTCTTTACTGTGCATCGCCATAATATGTACCTTCAAATCACCTTTCCTTGCTGTTTTATACTCACATAAATCACATTTGATATGCTTCTTCTTACAGTGTGTTGTTTGAACATGTTGATTCAAGTGATGTTTCCATTTAGTAACGTAAGCACATATCTTGCATTTATGAAGTTCTACATCAGTGTGTAAAAACTTAAAATGTTGTCCCAAGTTTCGTTTACTAGTGCTACTGTATTTGCACAAGTGACAATGGAAAACTGGGTTGTCAGAGTCGCAGGTTTCTATTTTAATACACTCGATATCAAGTTCACTTTGGATAATTGTGAAGTGCTCCAGCTGGTCTATTTCTTGCTTTACATTTAAATTCCTGTCGAAGTCTGGATCAACATTTTCAGTTTTGAATGTACCATTTAATTGTGATGTTTCATTTTCGCTAGTATTTTGTATGGTAACCACTTCTGATTTGGATGTTCCACCTGTGTTATTAAAATCTGTATCTGAAGGTTCGGTTTTTATTCTGAGAACGTCTACGAACGTTCTAGGAACATTGTCACAATAAGCATTAGTTACAGTGTTTTTCGTAGCTTCTTTAGAACTCATATTTATTATATTCGTTTTCAGTAATTTCACTGCTTTTATTTGATGGAGGACGACGTTTGCTAATTTTATTCATTTGTTATTCACAGCTCCCGCTGACCTTAATTGATCTTAGTAATACAACATTCTTGGGTTTAAATAATCAATATTATCGGAGTATTTTAACTTTAAAATCATAAATAGGTAAGTTAAACTTATAAACATTTGGATTAACCACTAACTCATAACATAAACATCATAGAACCTTCCTGTTTAATAATTTCTATATGAATATGAAAATATGAAATGTACTGAGCCTGAGCTACATCTGTTTAAACAATAGAAGTCTTCGTTTCTCTATGCGAACATATAGGATGTGTTCATCATGAACCAACAGTTGAATAGTTGTGTCCAAGTGTATAGATTAAAGAGGTTGCATGGTAACTCTCGACCAATCAGAGAGTGTCGCAGGAAACGTCACGTGGTATGGTCCAATCAAAGATACAACCTCTTTGGGTCCAATTTTAAATCTAGTGAAGTAATAGTGCATTAAATATTGAAATCAGCCGGCATTTTTATGTTCGTCTTTTCAAAGTTATGTTCTTTTTGAACTTATAACATGATTAAGCATTTAGTTAGCATTCCGATTTTTTCACATAGTAACAGAAAGTATTAAAGTTTTAGACTATTATTCGATTTCAAATTAATGGATTCAATTAATTGGTTTATCTCAAAGGATAAAAAAAGATTAATATTTATGAAATTTTAAATTCATAATGCCTCAAATTTTATTTATATTACCAACTATTTTCCAACACAAGTGTCAACTAAAATATTTCTCTCCATTATTTATTACTCTAAATGTCCTTAGAACTATATTACACTATCGCCTTCTATGATCGCTTCTTATACACCAACACTTACTGTTAACTCGTTTAATACTCTATGATCACTTTTCTACACCACCTTATTAAATACTGAACTGACTTACTCTGCGCACCGCTCGTCTATTTATACTGTCTATAAATATTCTAGACCTACTCTATTCTACACCTGTCACTTCTAGAAATGTCATTCCAGACTGTTCGCTGTGACAATATCATAGATGCCTATACTTTTATTTTTCAACAGTTTTTTAACTGCCAATTACATATAATAATATAATATACCAAGGTAGAGTCATTAATATGAACCAATACTTCATACTGTACAGTGTATAATAGCATCACTTACCTCCTAACCCTAACTTAAATTTTGCCGCTTTAATGTGAGTAACATATATTGTGACTGCGCATTGTGCACGCATGATCGGTGCAACTGAGTTTCTACTGACGCGAGACGCCAGGGTTGCCAGGTTTTTAAAACTAAAAATCGCCGTTTTGCTGAACGAAATCGCCCAAAATCGCAAACTTTCGGCCCAGAGAAAATCGCCCAAAATCGCACACTTTCTGTCAAACTGTCAAGTGCAAATCGTCCAAGCCGTTAAGTTTCCGGCGGGAATTTCAAATATTTTTTTTATAAAAAGCTTTCTTGTAGGTTGGCGAGAAGCTTTAATATAATGATCTATAATAGGGCATGTAAATAACGATTTACCTTTGATCATTAAATTTAAAAAGAAAAAGGAATTAGAAAAAGAATTTATTTATAAAATATCAAAACATAAAATATACTTCTTAAATTATATAAAAAAACATAAACAACATTTTTATTATTACCCTATGCATTTAATAATTAAAAGAAAGAGAACTCATGTTTACAACTTTAACTTAATCCACTATTATAATCTCATCAACGATTTTCCATGTCTCTTCATTTTCCATTTCTGGTGCAGTGTTAATGAAATTAACATACATTGGAGCAGAAAACCGTTCCATCATTCTTTTTGAAGGTTTAAAGTTTCGGCAACAAGTATTTAGGGAATAGCAATACAATTTTATTCTCATTATTGCATCTAACATAGGTAGGTTTAATTTATTTCTGGTCTTTGTTTTTACACAATTCATAATAGAAAATACTCTTTCAACTACAGCGTTGCTAACAGGAAAGGTGAATAATTTTATATTGAAACAAGCTAAATCATAGAAAGGCTTTTCACCAATCGCATTTTGATGATGGAGAACTGCTGTCCAAAACTTTACACTATCGGTCATTTGTGCCTCATCCAAATATTCCCGCCAATTGACATTTATAAGATTTCGCCATTGTATTTCTATATCTATAATGCTTTCTGTTGTTACATACTCTAAAGGAAGGGAATTAAAAGATCGTACAGATGAATTTAGACAAATGCACGGTGATAAATTTTTCAACTTATTAAGCAGTACAATGTTAGCTGGGAGTTTTTCCAATAATAATATTGTCAATTGTTTCAAGAAATTACAGGATCTTTCCTTAAAAACAAAAATAGTTTCTGCACTAAGCTTTAGTTCAAGTATTTTAGTCTGAAGCATATAACCTAAATCTGCATCATTAGGATCAACAAATGCAAGAGGATTATCCAAAATAATTTTTACTTCATTTACATCCCAATCTTTGGAATCCAGGAAATTTATATAGGTTAGCCTCAGTATTCTCTTACAAAATGATATTACTAAAAGTTTTAAGTTTTTAAATGCTACAAAAACGTCTACATTAGTATTCTGAAAAAACAAATTACATTCATTCAATTCCTTTAATATTGGCTTTAAGAAGAACAAATAAAGGTAATTTATGTCATCGTTGTACATATCGTACAGAACTCTTGCTGTATAACATTTTTCATTAATACCAGCAATCTGAAAATGTGCTTTTAATTCAATCCATTGATCAATAATACGTGCCACAGCATAATATCTAGATAACCACCTAGTTTCAGAAGGTGCAACCAATTTTAGTGGTTTTCTTCCATCGTTTATCAAAATGTATATACTTTCATAATTTACTTTTCGAAGGGGGCTATGAGAAAACCATTTATAGCTTTCTCTTACAAGAAAGTCCAAAGATGAAGGAAGTTCTGCCACTGCTTTACTTGCACATATATGTATACTGTGACAAACACATTTTACTAACTCTAAATTTGGAACATCTTGTTTGAGTAGTGTGTAAAGGGGGTGATTAACACCATATAAATTAGAAGCACCATCAGTTCCTATGCCCACCAATTTTTTTAAATTTAACTTGCAGTTTCTTAAGTAGCTTACAAGCCCTTCATATAAATCTGAAGCAGTTGTACGAGTAACCTCATACATACCCAGATACGCAGTTTTTAGGAGGTCACTCTTAAAACTAAAATATCTTATGCAAATTGCAAGATATTTACAAACAGAAATATCTGTAGATTCATCTATAATTAATGAAAAATGAGCATCCCCCACGTCTTCAATCAATTCTTCCAAAAGAGTTGGTGCAATTACATTCTTGATTATGGCAGAACATTTTGTCCGATGCAATCGAAGATTATCAGAGTAAAGCTCGTTAACTATCTCTGACAAGTGATCGACTGCCAATACTGCCGAATGCAGGGTAACATATACTGAAAACTGTATATCTTTGATTTTCCTCTCATCGGAAACCTTAAGTGTAGTAACACCTAAAAATAAGGTCAATTTTAATGAACATGCATGGGTAAGAATAATTCTACCTACCCAACTCCTCCAAATTTTTTTGTGTAATTACTGGTATTAGGGAAAACTTTGTGGCATTATCCTTGTGTAAGTTTGTTTGTTTGTGCCTTAATAAGTCGGCTTTATGTGCACGTAGTTCTTTTCTGCAAATATTGCAGTACGCGCCAGTTTTTATTTGACTCTCTTGAAGCCACCCTAAAAAAAATTATAATTAATAATCAGACTTTAAGTTAAGTAACAAATGTTCACTAATACCTTTAAATGTTGGATGCTTTTCCCATTCTGGGTTATAATTTTTGGTATATTTAGAATACTTTCCCATTACTAATTATTAATAACAGAGGTATATAATATATAATAATAATTCTTCTGAATAATATGATCACACCTATACCTACAGTAGATTCATATTATGATTTTGACATTTAGATATTGATATACACACAACAGTGCTATCCTACTGTCATCTGTCATCTATTCTCTATCATGCTGGGTACCCTTGGTTTTCCACGGATATCCAAATGACATTGCCTCTCATGGACAAAAGCATGCTGGTCTATGTTACTTCTGAATATGTCAAAATTTTACGAAACTGAATAATTTTACAACTGAGTTCGTTTCTTTAAAATCGCCCAATCGGCGATTTTTAGACAACAAAAGTAGCCCAATTTGCGCTTCGGCGCTTTCTTTAAAAAAAAAGTCGCAACAACAGATAAAAGATAGCCCAATTTGCGATAAATCGCCCAATCTGGCAACTCTGCGAGACGCCCGGGTCTGCTACTTGTGTCTAGCGATAACAATTTTATCTCGGTAACTTACTGCGCATGCGGAATGCGGAAGCTCTAGATTCTAGATGAAAAGTAGAAGTAGAATTGGTATCGCTATCGCTGTATCGCTATCGCTAGATACAAGTTTTTTGCTGAGCGTAAGCTCTGCTGTTTTATTAATGTTGTCCGCGGTCCATTCTTGCGGAATACACGGTGAACATTGAATATTGAATGGACATGTGGACAATTTATAACGTGTAATTATTTATTCAATGCGTTTCTGCTGAGCCAAAGCTGTGTTGTTAACAGAAATGAAGATAATTAAAAAAGGGAATATAAATAACGAAAATCATTTAGAGTGTGACAGGGATTCTGGTAAAAGTAATAGCTGTCAATACACTTCCATGGTACATTTACCTATAAAGCAAGACCAACAGATGGGTGAAGTGTGCTGTAAAAACATTAAAGTGGAAAAAGACAATTATAGCGATGTATCTATCGACCAAAAGCTAACGTCTTCCTGTGAATTTGTTCAAGATACGAAATTACACCTGCGTCCAAATGAATTTTCAATAAAAATGGAAATAGAGGAGCATACCTTGGATAATAATCTTGTGTTACATCAAGATTTAAAAAAAGAGGAGTACTCGAACGAGAATAAAAGTTGTGCTAATAACCAAGAGTGCTGGCCCACTTTGGACATTAAGAATGTGCCTGTTGATGGGAAGTATGAGTTACAGAAATTTTATTCTAAGGATGTTAACCAGTTCAGGGAAGAAAAACCTCCATGTGTTATAATTGAAAAAAATGCACATTCTTTTGACTCTGTTAAATTACAACACCTTAACAAGAGCTATTATCAGTGTTATATGTGTGAATATGCAAGTATCAGGAAGCAACAATTAATAGGTCACATCAGATCAAAACACACAGGAGAAAAGCCTTATCAATGTACCACATGTAATTATGCAAGTGTGCAAAAAGTTAACTTACTAAATCATATTAAAGTGAGACACACAGGAGAAAAGCCTCATCAATGTCCATCATGTGATTATGCGAGCGTAAGGAAGGGACACTTGTTAAATCATATTAAGTTCAAACACACAGGAGAAAAGTCTTATCAATGTTCATCGTGTGATTATGCGAGTGCAATGAAACAAAACTTGTTAAATCACATTAAATCACAACATACAGGAGAAAAGCCTTATCTATGTCCAACATGTGATTATGCAAGTGTGCAAAAAAACGGTTTGTTATATCATATTAAATCGAAACATACGGGAGAAAAGCCTTATCTATGTTCAACATGTGATTATGCAAGTGTAGGCAGACAACAACTGTTAAATCATATTAAGTCGAAACACACGGGAGAAAAGCCTCATCAATGTTCATTGTGTGATTATGCGAGTGTGTATAAAAATGATTTGTTACGGCATATTAAAGCAAAACACACAGGAGAAAAGCCTTATGGATGTTCATTTTGTGGTTATGCAAGTGTAAAGAAAAAAGATCTGTTAAGTCACGTTAAATCAAAACACCGATCAGAAAAGCCTTATCTATGTCCAATATGTGATTATGCAAGTGTGCAAAAAAGTAGTTTGTTATATCATATTAAATCAAAACACACTGGAAAAAAGCCTCATCAATGTTCATCATGTGATTATGCAAGTGTGCAGAAAAATGATTTGTTACGGCATATTAAATCGAAACACACAGGATAAAAGCCTTAAGAATGTGATTATGCAACTGTAGTGTTGGGCACTGACTGACTGATTCAACTCCGACCAGTGAATCGATTGAGTTGCTGATACAAGTCCTGACTCCGATTCACCGACTCACTCTCAGGACTCTTGGTCACAGCTCCCGCTCACTGATTCACCACTCACCGACTCATCTCATGACTGAATCGGAGTCAGAGCAGAGATCTAAGGCTGACACTGGGAGTCGCAACGTCGCAACAAGAATGGGTTGATTCCGATTAGGGTCTTGTACGTTACTTTTACAAAGTAGGAGAGATGATATGGTCAAGGTCAATGCCTTAAATCAATAAGCCATCTTGGCGCCTAAAAAAGATTACGTGCATCTGCATTCTTTGTGCTTGAGAAACGCCAAAGCTTTAATTATAATTATCAGTTATTGAGTATAATTTCTTATTCATACTAACTATTAAAGTCATTTAATAGTATTAAAAATAAAAAATTATAATTTTCATAAAATACGCATATGTATCTTAAAAACATTGTATAAAATAAAAGGAGAAAGCTGTAAGAAGGCTCCTTTGCGCATTCTGATTATAGTTAATTTTCAATGTTAGTTGATTACCTATTAATATCATTATTCTTTTTAAATGTTTTATTTCATTATATCTTACACTTGCCTTATTTAAGATATCTATAGAATATTAAGAATTTAAAATATAGATAAACCTACTCCCTTTTCCCTTTTTGTAAATTTGCTTAGAAAAAATTCACTAATGGGGAGATCTTGACTTTTGAAACATTTTTTTCAAATGAGCTCGAACTAGGACCCCTAGAACCCATATCCAAGGTCAGTTTCAATTATATATATATATATATATATATATATATATATATATATATATATATATATATATATATATATATATATATATATATATATATATATATATATATATATATAACCAACCAGTTCAAATTCATAGTCAAGAATGAATTTGGGACCAAAGTAAATGTCAACTAAGGAGTGACAGCTGAAGTAAATGACAGGTACCAAAATTTAAAATACTAAAGCACTGTTTGCTTATGAAAACTAAAATTTATAAAACTTATATGAGTTAAATTTGTTTGTAAACAGAAAAGGTATATAAAAAGAGATCTCTAGTAATTTTAGTTGTAGACTGTTTTAATAGTGGGGTTTTTAAATATTTATGTTATAAATGTATGTACAAATGCTATAAAATATTATAATTTGAAAAACTGAAAACTTGTATGATTCAACTAGTAGGCAAAATTTAAAGAGAAATTCAAAATATCAATAAATAGCAAAGGAAAGAACTCACATATATATTTTTTGAAGCATGAGAGTCAAATAGCCGGGAAGATTAAATAAAATATATGCAACTAGTAATACATATACATAAAACAAATATATTTATTTATTTTAAAATCACATTCAAGACATAAAAGTTAAACATACAGGGTGTTTCAAAACCACAATACTCACAAATATAAATGAAAATCTCATATCTGATAACCATATATATATATATATATATATATATATATATATATATATATATATATATATATATATATATATATATATATATATATATATATATATATATATATATATATATATATATATATATATATATATATATATATATATATATATATATATATATATATATATATATATATATATATATATATATATATATATATATATATATATATATATATATATATATATATATATATATATATATATATATATATATATATATATATATATATATATATATATATATATATATATATATATAAATTGACATTATATGTCTATAAAGTTTAACATAAAACATTTTATACAAGGTATTATATACAAAATATAATGAAGCACCCATTCTTTCTTGTCAAAAATAATCATTATTAATATAATTTCCGCCCAACACTGTGGCATTAAAATAGAAATTAATATACTTAGCAAACAACCAACTAATATAAAGCATCATTCAAAATAATATATATATATATATATATATATATATATATATATATATATATATATATATATATATATATTTGTATGCGTGTGTGATTGTATATGATGAAACTTCACGTTTAGCGGGTTGTAAATCCCTAGTGTTTATTTATGTTTATTTGGATAAATAATGCAAAAAATATAATGGTTTAATGCAAGTGATATTCATAAATGGTTTGTTTTTCGGTACAAGTGGAGACAATGGCTGAAATTCGGGATGGAGTCGGTGAATAGAAAAATAACACTTAGTAATTTGGTACGTCAAAATTCACACTAATGTCACTATTGAGGTTTTGGTACCAATTTTTGAAGCTGCTCCGTCAAAATTACATCTTGGTCAAGAACAAGTATACAACTTATTTGTCAAATGATGTGCTGTAAAATTAGTAACAATAAAATATATTACTATATCACACCGATAACTCACAAACCGATCTTAATAAAATTTGGCATGTACCTTCCTTTTATCAGTGGCTTGGGATAAGTTCGCTGGCCAGGAAAATAAAACCAGGTTTTCCGGGAAAATTATGGGTCTTATTTAGGGAAAAAAAATTATCTCAAAAAATAGATAAGCTATGATAACCAAATTTGGTACGTAAGTTAAAAAGAGACTATATGCTAAAATTCATATTTTTATGCTACAGGAAATAATATTGTGTGCGAGATCATTTCTATGAAAATTCACTACCATAACGCGTTTGCCGCGTCCAGACTTTTGTATATTTACTTGTATTATTTTTAGTGACTGATGAACCAATAACGTAATTGCGAAAGTTTCCCAAGAAAAGGGTTTATATATATATATATATATATATATATATATATATATATATATATATATATATATATATATATATATATATATATATATGTTGTTTTAAGTTAATTATTTTTTATCATTGTGCTATCTGAACATATAAAGTTTGAAACTGACCTCGGAAATATAGGTTCTAACGGGAACAGGGCCTAGTACACGCTCATTTGAAGAAATTTTTCCAATTTCCAAAAGTCACAATCCTCGTTAACGACTTTTTTTTTACACAAATTCAGTAAAACATGATGTATTTTTGTCAAAATCTTTGTTTCTGAAAAGAAGAAAAACTGGTTTTTAAATTTAAACTTATCCATCCATTGGGTATAATAGTATGTATATTTTTAAGGGATTCTCTAAAAAAAAATTTTGGTTAGATCCGCTTAGGAAAATAACAAAATCGCAATTTTCGTTGGCAAATGTTCCTTTGCTCTCCATATATAAAGCACTGACAGATTGCTTACTATTTATTTCCATTATGTATATATGTAAATTTATAGCAACACAATTATTGTGAATTTAAAAAAAACAGTGACCATTTTCCTATAACTTATATTGATTTTAATTTTAAAATTTATCACCAAATATTTGTAGGCAGCCGAATACTGTCGACTTATTTTGTATTTTACTTGATTTATAATAAGCTACTTTATTAATGGCTTTTTAAACTGGCGACTCATTTTAAGTCACGCTACACATTAGAGATTCATGATCACGGAGCGGTTCAAGAGTTGAGAGTTACAAATCACAATACATCAATAGGATTCTTCCGACTTCGATTCCGATTCAGTTATGAAGGACTCATGAGTCTTGAACGAGGCGAGTCGACTCTGATTGCGATTCAGTGATGGACAACTCCGAGTCTTGAAACAAATCGTTAAATCATCGAGGTGAGTCGGACTCAGAGTCGACTCATTTCAGTGAGTTGAATCTTGGGACTCGACTCACTTAAATGACTGATTCTGCCCATCACTATGCAACTGTAAAGAAACAACATCTGTTAAGTCACATTAAAGCAAAACACACAGGAAAAAAGCCTCATCGATGTTCATCATGTAATTATACAAATGTAAGGAAACAACATTTGTTAAATCATATTAAAGCAAAACGCACAGGAGAAAACTTTCTGAATATTCATCATGTGATTATGCAAGTGTAAGGAAAGAACATGTATTAAGTCACATTAAATCAAAACACACTGGAGAAAAGCCTCATCTATGACCAACATTGTAGGTGTTTCATTAGTTATACAGAAGATTTCCAGAAGGAAACTTAATTCATATTTAGGAAAATAAAGTATCTGCCAAATTATAAACGCAGCAGTTATTTTTCCTTATTAATCGTCAACCTACTCAAACTGGTTTTTTCAATATCAACAATAACAAAATTATAAATTCAGACTCAAAGGTGACAAACTTATTCGGGCTTCTTAAACAAAAATGAGATCTTGTTCGTTTAAAATGTATGAAATCTGTGCACTATTGTTTCTCCAAACGCGAAAATAAAACATAAAAGCTCGGGACGCAGCAAGTGCGTTATGGTAGCGAATTTTTATTAAATGCTTCAAACTTGAATAACTCAATTTTCTATAAACTTAGAAAGTTGAATTTTGGTATGTAGTAAGATCTTTCCTAAGGCAAGATAGTCACCATATTTCATTGAAATAGCTTTGTAGTATTCGGAGAAAAAATTTTTTTCGAGAGAAAAATAAAAATTTGAATAACTCAATTTTATATAAACTTAGAAAATTGAATTTTGGTACCTAGTAAGGTCTCTCCCAAGGCAAGATATCTAGAAAATTTCATTAAAACAGCTTGTAATTTCAAAAAAAAAATTTTTTTTGAAAGAAAACTCAAAATTTTCCCGGAAAACCCTGTCCGATTTTCCTGGATAACGAACTCATCCAAGCCATTAATTTAAAAAAAGGCACTTGCCGAGTTTCATCGCCATCGGTTAATTATTTTTCGATTTATCGGATATATATATATATATATATATATATATATATATATATATATATATATATATATATATATATATATATATATATATATATATATATATATATATATATATATAAACATATAAAAATTGAAACTGACCCGGATATGGGTTCTAGGGGTCCTAGTTCGCGCTCATTTGAAAAAAAATTTGCCAAGTCTCACCGAATGCTTAATGTACAAACACAAAAAACTTCTGCATAAAACCTAAATTGCAAAAAATAATCCAGATCCACAACAAAACACGAAAATCATGTATGTCATTGTCGTGCATCACATGTCACACAGAATAAAAGTTAAAAAATAACCAAACGTCAATGCGATTACAGCGATGACAATCGGTGTGGTTACTTTAGTGCTGTATTCGATATTATCTCAAAAAGACATTATAGGTGACAATGTGGAACGCAATTTCGGTAAACTTACAGTTTACTGCAAGGAGGGCTTTTATAAATTTTTTTCAGAAACATGCTGAGAACCACCCTTGGATGCACAAGCTACAAGGCAAATTTTGTGCAAACAACTCCTCACAAAACTTAAGGGACCAAGGATGAATAGGGTTGCTGGGCAGGGAGGAAATCTAAGCGGAAAATGCTAAAAAACATTTAGTCTGACTTTGAAAAGATGCGTTTTTCACATTTTGGGGGCAATATTTCCTTTAAACCCAGTCTGCCCCGCACAACATCCATATTCACCCAGGTCCAGTAACTTTCTTGGGGGTTGCACCCAAGAAATTTTTCTTCTGCTTTATGATAGGTACACTTGGAGAACCCAAACCACCACAACACATTTTAAAAGACCTGACGATCGTTTCACTAACCAAGTTAGCGTCATCAGAGGATGAAACATTCTCTATTTCAAACATACTACGTTTCGAGTAAAGATATTCCATTTCTAGATCCAGCCATTTTTGTTTAGCGAAATTTTCTACCTTTTGCCCTACTTTTGTGTTATTAGAAATTTTTAAATTGAAGTTAATAAAATTCGGAACAACCAATTTTCTTTTGCAAGTATGGATGTTAATTGCTTTGGCTAGCTTGTCGGGCTCGCGTGACTGAATTTCAGCCACGTTGTATTTATCTCCGGAAAATTCCACGATTTTGTCTGCTGTAACCGACAAATTTTCTAGAGAATCGTTGCTCAAAGCCAAAATTGAACGAACGTTGACTGGTAAACGTTGTAGAAATAAAATTTTAAGGAAATTTTCTCCAATCTGACTACCAGCTAAAAACTTCATTTCGCGTAAAAGTTGCGATGGTTTTCTGTCGCCTAATTCTAATTCTGTTAAAAGTTTATTTAGTTTGCGACTATCGGACTCTTCAAATTCTAATAAAAGACGTTTCATTAGATCTGAATAGGGGGTTGATGATAATGGTTGGGTTAAAAAATCTGAAATTGACTCTGCGACATCAGGATCGAGTATAGCGAGTACATGACTGAATTTTGTCTTTTCAGAACTGATCTGCGATATATCAAACTGGGCGTCAACCTGCATTTGCCAGATTTTCACGTTACGTCTCCATATAGGAGGTAATTTTATTGCAACCCTTGCCATGATATTGCTGCTTGAAGAAACTTCGGCCATTGTGAAAAAAATCAGATAATTTTTAAATTAGAAAAGACTGACCTGTTTAGATATTCGTTTTCTGTAGGCATGAGCACGTGCGTGGAAGTTAGGCGACGTCGGCTGGAACATCAGGCTGGGCATCTTCGGCTTGCGGCACGGGGTCACCAATATGGATGTTAATTGCACTTGTTGATATTAAATCCATACGTAAACATTTAATATAACTTTATTACTTCACTAACTGGATAAACTATACGATACATTTAACTATAATACACTTTAATAACAGTACATGAGTACATAACAGATAACTGACCGAGCGTGGAGAGACGTATCTTCACTGAGTCGGTTGGTAGCGAGGAGAGAGAGAGAGAGATCCCTGGTGTCTCTTATATAGTAGTTCTTGACAGCTTGCTGTCGAATAACGTAACGTAACGTATAGCTGTCAAGAGAAACATAGAGTAGTGTTGACGGAAACACTGCGGTCGGAACCACCGCCACAGCAAGATTTTAAAAAAGCGATATCTGTACCTATTAATCTAATTTTGCAACTTAACTTACGGTATAGATTTAGTTCCGTTGACGTGGAAGCCATAATTCACTAAGCGACACTGCTTTATGCTTTGAAGGTAATTTTATGCATGCACAAGGGGAAGGGGAACAGCCCGTGTTTTTGGGTGAGGGGGCAGAAACCGTCTTCGTCCTGAGGGTTCTTCTTCCCCTTCTGCATGCATATAATGACCCTCAATGCATGAACCACAAGAATATTTTTATGTCCTGCTATCTAGTGTATTTTTAAGCACATGAATATTCGAATTAGTTCATCAAATATACAACAACAAATTAAGTTATTTTTATTAACTTTAATTTATAAAATGATACTATAACAACTAAACTTATTCGTAAAATAATATGCAAAATAGGCATCTTTAAAATGTTACCTCATATAATTCTAATGTACTTATAGTATATAATGCAAATTCCAGAATTTTCCTGGCTGCCTTCAAATGTTTATTATCAAAACCACCATCATCCACTATGTTTTGCATTAACATGCACGGCCAAGTGTGATTTATAGAGGCTATGGAAATCACATTTCTGACACTGAAAAACGTCTTCCTTGCTATGTATTGCATTGACATGTTGTAATAAGTTATGTTTATATGAAGTTTGATAATTGCACTGTTCACAATGGAAACGTTTCTCGCTACTATGTCTCAGCATGTGTCTCATATATAGGCTTTTCTGTGTTGTATTATATTTGCACTGTTCACATTGTAATATTTCATTTTTTGTATGTTTCTGCTTAATATGCACTGTTAAACTATATTTATAAGAACTTCTAAAATCACAATACTCACAATGGAATGGTTTATCCGACATATGTTTTGCGAGAACATGTTGCGAAACCTGATACTTCCGAGTGGAGGTGTAACTGCATTCGACACATTTAAATGGTTTCTCTTTCTTGTGTATAGACTTGATGTGATGGATCAAACATGATTTCCACACTGATTTATAATCGCACGACTCACAATGCAGATAGTGCGCTTTCGTATGTTTTAACATATGTCTCCTCAAGTCGCCATTTCTTACTGCTTTGTAATTACATTCAAGACACCGATACGGCCTGTCCGTGCTGTGAATCGTCTTTAGATGCGTGCGTAAATCGCCTTGTCGTGCAGTTCTATACTCACAAAACTCGCATTTGATGTGCTTTACTGTGCAATGCGTCGTTTGAATATGCTGAGCTAAGTGGTGTTTGCGTTTTGTGACGTAATCACATAATTTGCATTTGTGTCGCTCTACATCGGTGTGCGAATATTTGATGTGCTCTCCTAGATTTCCCTTAATCTTGCAGCTGTAGCTACAGAAGTTACACTTGTAAATAGAAGAGAGTGGGTCGTACAGCTCAGATAGGGAATGTGTGGTATTAGGTTCACTTTGAGTTTTAGGAACGTCAGTTGCTTCACTTTTAATATAAACAGTATGATCGTCGATTTCTAACAAGCTATAATTTGTATTATATTGCTCATTGCAAGTACCTGGATCAGTAGATAACGTTTTTAAATCCACACTCTCGTGTAACAATTCATCATGAACAGTTTCTTGAACATTCCACTTATCAATTGTATCGAGGGGTTCAATTTTAACTACAGCTACCTTGTGCACCGCTTCGGTCCCCTGATCATCGTAACGATGTACCGAGTCTGGTTCGGTATTTTTAGCAACATCCTCACACTTGATACTCATTTTTAAAACTAGTTCACTTTACCAGATTCAGATTCCACAAAACAAACCTTTGTTTATTAGTGCATTTGCGAAACTAATAAATCAAACCAATGAATATGAACGTGAAGTTTTGTTAGGTTATTCATTTCATAGAGTAACAAACAGAAGCAGAGATAGAACATGTAAAAAGCCATAGTGAAATCGTTTCTCTATTGTAAGAAACGAGCTTTTGATGTGATGTCATGTTAGAAATCAAGCATTGTTCCTTTTCCCGATTACAATTATAATAAACTTTGTTTTTAAATCTACTAGGGGTTACAATTTTGATAAGATATATTTTTTTTAAAGATTAATGTGGCCCACGGCTATATAATTAAGAAGGTATACCAGCAGTCAGTGCTTGCAATATATAGAATAATGTATGAGTGTATAGCCTACGTACGAGAAAGATGTAACGATACAATAAGACAGAAACAGACGTTGTCAGCCGGCTGAACAATTGGCGTAAACTTTACCGATCTAAATATCTAATGTTGCTTACGCACTCAAATGTCTTAGTATTTTCTGTCCTTGTCAAGGCGACATAATTGACCAGGTTTTAGACGGTATTTGACATATCCGGGTATGTCCAAAACAATTGATTTGAGTGTCTTAACAGATATAAATTTATTGTTAAGAAAATAGAGAATCATATTTTCTAATCAAAAGCAAAAATCTATTTTTTTCTCATTTGTTGACTTTAAGATTATACGCCACATACGGGTATTTTATTTGTTACATAATATTATATTTATTGTTGTAAAAATTAATAAATGGAGTATATAGGGACATATTTTTTCCCCTCAAGGCTCGTCCGCGTGCTTGCCGCCCAGATAGCACTGCAACCGTTGGTTGATTGTGCATACCCTTAGTCTTACTTCGCCCATTCCAAAATCACCGTGCCTTGAACTTGTCTGCACAGCGATTGGTAGGGTGACGTTTTATATTGCTCTGTGTCCGGTCTAGATTGACCATAGATCAGTTGTCTTTTGCAATCCAGACTTTACACTCGCACAAGATGTGCTGGGCTGATTCCTCCCCCTCGCCGCAGAGTGCATGCGCGGTCCCCTTCGAACCGCCCCATTTTTTGCAGGTATTTATTGACTGCCATGTGTCCCGTCAAGATACCTGTTGTGTTTCTAAGCTGTCATCTGCTAAGATTTAGCAGCTCCACAGCTCTCTTTGAACTGGGTTCGTCAATTATTGACTTCCCATGTCTGAGTCCTGGACAGTCTGCCCAGTACACCTTGTGTTGGTTTCTGACCCAGGACTTAATGGCTCCCCTGGAAGTGCTCTTTGTCACACCCAGAGCCGGTTCTGGTCCCATAAATGGTTCTGCTGACCCTCTCTTCGCGAGACTGCCAGCTTCTTCATTGCCTTTAACCCCCGAGTGACCCGGCACCCAAATGAGGGTCATCTCATTCTGCCCAGCCAGGTCGCTCGTCTCGTCTCGGCACTCACTCACCAGCCAGGAATTTACCCGTGGGCTACTTAGTGTCTTAAGGGCTGCCTGGCTATCTGTGACTATGAGGATCCGCTTGTTGCTGTAGCCCCTCCTCTTGTTCTCCCACACACAGTGCAGGATGGCGTACATTTCGGTCTGAAAGACCGTTGCAAGGGCTTCCACTGTTTTTAGCAAGAAGGGCATGAGACTTATTGGTCTCAGGGACTTTGCTTGGTCTGTTGGACGCCCAGGTTTAGGAATGAATACAACCCTGGCCAGTCTCGATGCCCTCGGAATGTACCTCAGAGCCAGGCTGGCCCTCATAATGAAGGTAAGCACCAGCGCCAGTATATCTATCCCCTGGTAGAGCATGATGGGCATTATTCCATCAAATCCCGGGGCTTTGTATGGCTTAAAGCTGTTAATATGTTAATGACCCATCTGATTTTGCCCCAAGCAACCACCTCTTTAGCGACTATCCAGTCTACTCTAGATGCCCGTCTATAAGGCGCCTCTATTTCTGAGTGTTCCCAGTCCGGAGGTGATTGGTGTATTATGTTACAGCCGGGGAAGTGCGCCTGGAGTAAAATTTCCATAGTTTCCTCCCCCGAGCTTGTAAAGCCTCCCGTGGATGTTCTAAGGGAGCCTATGTCGGTCTGAGTGCCCTTGGACAGGATCTTGTGTTGATGAGCACTTTCGGACGTGTTTTCCACTTCCTCGCAGTGCCTCCTCCACGACTCCTTCTTGGTGTCCCTCAGTCTTTTGTTATAGGTCGTTAGGACCTGTCTATATTCATCCCATGCTCCCGACCTTTTGGCCGCGTTAAACAGCTTACGAACCTGCGTCCTCCTTTGCCTGAGGTCCTTGTTCCACCACGCGACGTTCCTGCTGGACACCCTCATTTTCAAGGGGCAGTTGGCGTTATAGGCCGAGATGATTGCGTCTCGCAATTGGTCTGCTGCAATCTCGAGGTCTATTGAATCGTCTATGGTACTCTTAACCCCCCGCAGTTCCACTGCTAGGTCTGACCTGTAGGCTTCCCAGTCCGCCTTGCGGGGGTCCCGGTACCATACCGTTTGTCATTCGACTATGGCTATTTCAAACCGGATGTATCTGTGCGTGTTCGCATCCATGTCGATGATGGTCTGCCATTCGCTGGGTGGAGGAGCGAGTCCCCTGGCAGATAGGCTGACGCGACAGTAATGTCCCTCGGCCCATCTGCTTCTCCACATCGGATTTTGATCGCTGCTAGGTCCCTGGAACAGAAATTCATTAAAGGCAGAAAGTCCATCCCTTCCCTGACAAAAATGCAGGCCCTCGGGTTCTCGCTGGATCTGCTGCAGATTAGCTTTCCAGAAGCTCCGCCGAGTCCCTTGATCTCTCGTTTATAGGAGTACGGTTCCTAGATGAGAGCCACATCTGTGTTTCTCAGAGCCATCAGTAGTCCGGCCATGGCTGCCCTACTGTATTAGAGGTTGACCTGAAAGAACCTAAGTCCCATTAACCCGTAGTTGCTTCCCCAGTGGGCGGAAGCTAACCCTTCCCAGGCCCCAGAATGGCTTGAAGGAGGTTCCTTCAAGGGCTCTGTAAGACGCCTGGTCGATCGAGAAGGCGAGCGTCTGTCCTTTCTCCTCTGCCTTCCTGCTTAGAACCGACCAGTGTTGTGTCCCCAGTTCAGGGTTCTGGATCTTCAGTCTACTGATCACCGTCTCCTGCGGGACGGTGTCAGGGATCCGTACGAGGACCTTGCGTCTCTTTGGGAGTTCCTTGGGCTCGACGGCTGTCGGTTTCCGCAGCCAGTCCCACGACTATGGGCCGGCACAGGTTATCCAGAGGATGCCCGCCGCCAGGCGCGCCCGGTGGAACTGAGGCGGGCTCTCCCCTTCCTGGAGGGGGTCCACTGCAGCCTGGATCAGGTCCGCCTTCCCCTGGTCTAGCGTGACCTCAGGATGGCGTCTGTCAATCACCGCCATCCCGAGGCCCTCCGCAGCCTCCCTATACGAGCCAGTGTGTGCTGGTGTTCCGGCCTTGGCCCTTTTGTCTGTAGTAGGCGTGCTAGAGTCCGAGCGCGTCCTCTTCTGACTCGCACTCCCCTCTTGCGCCTTTACAGGCTTCTCGACCGTCCACGTCCCGGTCGCCATTTTCTGCGCCCTCCGGAACTTCTTTCTTCGCGCCTCGGAAAGACGCTTGGACTGGGCAGTCCCTCTACCCTTACAGTAGGGTCCTCACTGGTGTAGGGGCCCCCGGAGCTCGCCGCCCTCCGGTGGGACCCAGCCTCCAGCTTGGGTGTCGGGGACAGGTCTCTGGCCGAAGCTACACCTTGATCCCCCGTATCTACATCGGTCGTGAGACCTCCAGAGTCCGCTGCCGCCCCCTGGCTCGTCTCAGTTTCCGGAATAGACTCTAGGCACAAGTCTGTAGCCGGAGCCACTCCTCGAGCCTCATTGGTTTTATATGTATTTATTATCTTCATGTTGTTCCCATGAGAATGGGGGAAATACTGTCTACACCATCAAAACCCCCTATGTGGTGCAAGGCGGGTTACTCTGGAGGGTTGCCCGGCACTCTAGAGGTTCCGTTCACGACAGCATCGCCCTGGTACCATCCATCCCTAGGCACGGGTCACGCGACACCGGAGATTGGGGGAGTTTAGTTATTAGCAGGGTCACCTCGTGCAGGATGCGGCTTTTCACCGCGCATGACGGTGTTGGGGAAAGCTTTATCGAAAGTTTATGTTGTTTCCACTTCCTCAGCTTGCCCGCTGCAGTCCTTTGGCCCGCGACTCCTTAACCCCTTAAAATTCCTTAGTAAAACATAAGAACCGACGAAAAGATATACTTGGCCTGTAGCCGTCAATCTTTTTTTCTTCTCAGCAGCGAGAATGTTAGTGGCCGTGGACGAGCCCTGAGGGAGGGCACAAAATGGTCCTGATTTAGTATTTATCTCCTTTATTTGGGTGTACACCTGTTTGGACACTAAACATTAATCAAAGCCTACTTTATAGTGAAGCACTTTATTCAACTATATCCACAGAGTGTTTTCATAACATAACCTTAAATTAATATATCTGATGATTAAAATCAATGTACTTATTCAATTAAATCGCAAATCGTTATCTCCACTATAACATTATTAATGGTAATATGCATTATGATAACACATAAATGTTATAAATTAAACTACGACACTCCAATGATTTATTTCTTCCAGTCATCATTCTCGTAATCCCATTTAGAAGAGAGACCCTGTATAGGATTGACCTGTAAATCGATGATACGTCTGAGCTGAGCTTTGCGGGCATCTTCGCTGAAAGTTTCAGGTAGAGGTGGATAGACAAATACTTTCATACCGTAGAATATCCATATACCCATTGAGACTAACAGAAGTCCAAGACCAATAGTGGATTTCCATTCACCAGTCGGAGCTTGGAATTCGGCGAAAGTTTGTCGGAATGATGCCCTGTAAACGACACAAGTTTAATATTTATTTATTTATTCATACACCATCCAACAGCTTAAAAGCCAAATTAAGGATGGGCCAATACACAAAACATAATAACTAACAATAATTAAGCTAACAATACAAAAAAAGAGTCACAAATTAGATCGCTTTGAAAAACATTTTTATCTCTGATATGTTACATGAGAAGATATCTAGGCAGTCTTGCAGTACAGAGTAATCATTGCACATCTGGTAGATTGGAGACGATCGCAGCAATTGTGTACGAGCAGTCGGGAGATAAAATGTGCCTGGAAAACGTGCTGCAATACGAGGCACATTGAAATTAAGTTGCTGAAGCAGACTAGGGCAGTCGAATACAGAATTAACCAGTTTATATAAAAATATAATGAAACTGCACTGCCTGCGCATCGACAGACTCTGCAGACTAAAGCGAATAAGTAAACTTTCCTGAGGAAAACCAATAGATGGATATCGACCATCCTCACGAAAGCTAAGAAATTTTAGAAATTTCCTTTGCACTGATTCCAGGCTTGCCACATGTATCTCATAAGTAGGAGCCCACACAACTGAGCCATATTCAAGTCGGGACCTAACCAAACAGCCAAAGAGCAGGAGGAGGGTGTCAGTCTGGGAGAAATTTTTGCTGCTTCTTATCGGAAACCCTAGAGTTTTGTAAGCAGAACTGACAGTCTGCTCATAGTGTGGTTTAAAAGATAGAGTACCATCAAAAACAGTTCCAAGGTCATTAACAGTCCCGGGGCGGTCAAGTAGAAGCCCTCTTATATTGTACAGGTGATTGCGTGCTTGTTTCGAGTAAAGGACATCACACAACACTTGGAAACATTCATAGAAAGACCACTCCGACAGCACCATTCATCAAGGATCTGAAGACAGTTCTGGAGCCGCAAACAGTCATCAACACTCGAAATATTTGCGAAAATCTTAATATCGTCTGCATACATTAAAAAAAGGAACATGTAAAACATGTATAACTCGATCGATAAATATATTAAACAGTAATGGACCGGGTATGGAACCCTGCGGCACTCCCGACGTTACGTGATAGGTGTTAGATTTGAAGCCCCCAACCTCAACAAATTGCCTCCTTCCATCCAGGTAAGATCTGAACAAGCCAAGCAAGCTCTCGGAGAATCCGATAGCCCTCATCCTGTCAATCAGAACAGAGTGATTTAGACAATCGAAGGCCTTAGATAGATCAGTATACACAACATCAACCTGTGAAGAGCGGTCAAGAGCGGACACAATGAACTGTGTAACGTCAACTAAATTCGTTACAGTCGATCTACCTGAAATGAAACCATGCTGTGAACTAGAGAGTCTGTTTTTGATGTGAAACAGTATTCGCTGAAAAAGGCAGGCCTCGAAAATCTTACAGAAGACACATAGTATGGCTATTGGTCGATAGTTTGATGAATCACCACTATCCCCCGCCTTGAAGACAGGGAAAACCCGTGACAGCTTCCAAATCGTGGGGAATGTTCCAGATCTAAGAATCAGTTTTAAAATCTTCTTAAGTGGAGTCAGGAGAGCATATAAGCAGTCGCGCACTAAGAAACCAGGAACCAGATCAGGTCCACAGGACATGTTAGCCTTGATTCGTAATTCTCTTAGCAGCTGTAATAATTTCGTCATCTGTAAAATCATCAACAAAGAACATTGTGATGTCATCCGAAGCCAGGCTGGCGGCTGTAGACGATGAGGTGGGGGTGGAACCAGAACATCCCGCAAAATAAGAAGCAAAACTGTCAGCCGCCTGTTGTTGGTTAGATGAATTCCCAATAGAAAAGGTTTGACGGCGTCGAGAAGAGCAGTTCCAGAATTTTTTAGGATTAGACCTAATCTCTCTTTCAACCCTCTGAAAGTAGTTAACTCGAGAAAGATAAATGTCTCTCTTGAGTTTTCGTCTCAGCTCCCTAAATCTATCCAGAAACTCCATATTTCCAGACTTCTTAAACTTACACCATAATGAATATTTGTGTTTGATACTAGCCTTAATTTCTTTAGAAAACCACGGGGGATACCTTACATGCTCTTAGAGCAGTCATGGGAACATACTGATCAAACAAGTCGTAAATTCTAGAATAGAAAAAGTCAAGCATAGAATCGACATCCTGAAGCCCATCCATGCCATCCCAGCACAAGCCGCCAAGCTCCGCATACAATCTGACAAAATCACATTTTCGAAAATTATACATCTCCGGTGCTCTACAAACATCAAATGACCTAAATGAACTATTCACAGAAATATCAACAAACAAACAAGGATGCTGTAGGTCTTCCCTCACCAAAGGCGCACCTTCATGTGAAACTTCATATCCGAAAAAACTAAGTCCAGAATTCTGCCATTAACATTTAGTATTTCATTATATTGAGTGTAGCCGAAAAAACTAGCAAAGTTTATAATAATAAGTTTCTTACTATCTGTACTAGCATTAAAGTCACCTAAAAACAATACATTATCCCCAAACAGTTCACTCACTTGCTGAAGAGTTTCGATAAAAATATCATAGTCATCCAACGTGACCTGTGGAGGCACATAGATCACACAGACAACCATACTACACGATTTAAATTTACATCTGCAGGCAAGAAAGTCAATAGATGGTACAAGGTTGTTCAATATATCCACTTCAATTACCTTGCACACAACAGGTGTTCGCATGGCAACCAGAACACCACCCCCACGGGAAACATTCATAGCATCCACACGCCTATCCCGCCTAAGAACCGCATACCCATCAGGAAACCACTCATCACTTGACATATCATCCGTTAGCCATGTCTCGGTTAGAGAAATAATGTCAAACTCACAATCACTCACAGAAGCATAGAATTCATCGGCTTTAGTTCGTAAGCCGCACACATTCTGATAACAACACTTAATGTTACATGATGATACATTATGTACGCTGGACACATCTACATCTTTAAATAAATATTCTATATATTTACTTGATTGAGAACAACAGACCTACAGTGATTGTATAAAGGCGGTGTGGTCATGCGTTTGTCAAAGTTTTGATTGGTGAACGATCATGTGGTATCAGCAATGCCATATTTCTACAGAGCCTTAGTTCCCTGTTTCTTCCATAAGGCTCTGTACAAATATGGATGGAAGATGGCGGCCACGAACACATGGTCACACCATCTTTATATAGCCACTGTAAACAGACCTAAGCCTAAATATGGGGAACATCTGGCACAGCTCTGCCCTGTTAATTCAAATGGCCGTAACTACACTTTTCCTTCAAATAAAGGTATGACCACTGTGCATGGCAACAATGTATTTTTTATCTATCTGTAAAACTTTCATGGACGTATCTTCCATAAAACCTGATATTTCACGCTTAGAAATTTAGACGTAAGTGATTTTTTTGGACTATTATTAAATCGAAAAGTAGCAACTACAAATGTGAGTAACAACAGGCAGAACTGCAAATATTTCCACAGATACGGCTTTTTCACCTAACATTCGCTTGAGGCTATTTCCCGTTACTGCCGCATAGAGGGCCTGCCACTTTAAAATATTCTAACTTATAATTTTAGAGTTTAGATATCTTAATTCCAAAGAAACTGCTATTAATTGTGATGTGTTGTCGAAAAGTGTTTGCAAATATGAAGAAAACTCATTGGAAACATGATAAGTAATATTTAGTACAGTGGTGGTACTGTAAATCTGCCCTTAACGAACTGGGCAGCTGTAATGAGGTGTCACTGGTCTGGATACCGGGTCACTCGGACCATGATGGCAATGTTGCGGCAGACACGCTTGCCAGGAGTGGTGCCCAGTGTGACTTTGTCGGACCAGAACCGGTGCTGGGAATAACATCTTGCACAGCAAAACGCACATTAAAGACCTGGACAGAAAGAATGACAATCCAGCAATGGCAAAATCTGCCAGGATTAGCTCACTCTAAGGCCTTCATAAATGGCTTGTCTGAGTCAAGGGCTAAAAAACTTCTAGAGTTAAACAGACAACAACTGAGTACTCTAGTCGGTCTGTATACAGGACACTGCCGCTTGCACCATATTGGAGTCGGTCAGGAGACTGAGTGCCGGCTGTGTATGGAGAGTGACAAGACAGCAGAACATGTACTGTGTTCCTGTCCGGCAGCGGACAGGACTAGATACCTGCTCTTTGGCAAGATAAAACTTGCTCCGGAGGATCTGGATCAACTTTCGCCCACAAAGATTATCGACCTCTGCAGGAGGCTGGCTTTGTTGGGCGAAATATAGACTATTAGGCGTGAGCCACAATAGACCTAATTGTCGCAGAGGAGGGAACGGTATGGCCCACTCACAATCAAACCTAGCCTCACCTAGTACAGTGGCGGCTCGTGACTTCGGTATAAGGTGAAATCAGAGTATCATTTGTGAAGTTTGGACGTCTTAGTTGCAGGAGATCGTGAAGGAACCCATGCTTGAAATGAGGTCATACTTCGCGAGCCCGCGTATCTGCAGGGAAAACAATTTTACAGTGGAAATCCCCGACCGCGGCGCATGGAGACTCTCGGCTTACCACGGGAAGTGCTCGTCTGGTTCACGGACGCATCCGACGGGGAGCATGGGATGGAGGCAGGCGTTTATTCGGAAGGACCGAGGGTAAGTCACAGTATTTTCCTCTGAGCTCACGCAACAGTCTTTCAGGCTGAAATGTACTGGTAAGTGAATGCCGAGATGAGACGAGAAGAAGCTGACAGTCTCGTGAAGAGAGGGTCAGCAGAACCATTTATGGGACCAGAACTGGCTCTGGGCGTGACAAAGAGCACCGCCTGAGAAGCCATTAAGTCCTCGGTCAGAAACCAACACAAGGTGTACTGGGAAAACTGTCCAGGGCTCAGACATGAGAGGTCAATAACTGGCGAACTCAGTTCAAAGAGAGCTGCTAAATCTTAGCAGAGGGCAGCTCAGAAACATAACAGACATCTTGATGGGACACATGGCCGTCAAGAAACACCTGCATAAAATGGGGCTGTTCGAGAGGGACCTCGCATGCAGACCCTGCGGCGATGGGAAGGAATCAGCCCAGCACATCTTGTGCAAGTGTAAAGCTCTAGACTGCAAAAGACAACTGATCTACGGTCAGTCTAGACCGGAGACAGAGCAATATAAAACTTCACCCTACCAATTGCTGTGCAGACTAGTTCAAGGCACAGTGATTTTGGAATGGGTGGAGTAAGACGAAACCTGTAAGACCGGCAGCATTGCCAAATGTCAATAAACAACTTGAGGAAAATATAAAATTGATTTTTGATTACGAACGATACTTTTTCGCGATACAGGAAAAGACTTCCAGACATATGGACGTAACGAAGAAGTGATAACAAAAAGAGAAATAATTATTTTCAGAGGTAACTTAAGACGTAACAATAAATATGGCAACATGACTTGAAGGCCCCCTTAGTAAGGGTTATTTGACATCTTTCACAGTCTTGCATTCTTTCTTATAAGTGATACACCAGCCCTAGACCCATATGCACAATCAACCAAGGGTTGCGGTGCTATCGGGGCGGCAAGGCCGCGGACGAGCCCTGAGGGAACAAAAAAAAAAAGCCCTAGACCCATCACAATAAACAACCAAGTTATTCAAAGTAATGAGTCCTTTTCACTTGTTGGCATTTCTGTGGATCGAAATCTCAATTGGCACCAACATGTCACATCAATTGCAGAAGCGGCTGCTAAGAAATTAGGTTTCCTCTTCCGGGCTCGCAAACACTTTTCACCAGCTAATCTCTATACCTGATATACTTCACAAATAAGACCGAATCTCGAATACTGCTCCCACATCTGGGGTGCCGCTTCCGCTTCTACACTCGCTATCCCGGACTGCATTCAGAAGAGAGCTATAAGTTTCATCAATGACCCTACCCACACCCAAAGGCTGCCATCCCTTGCCCACTGACGTACCGTTGGTAACCTCTCTCTCTCTTTTATAGATATCTGCACGGGCACTGCTCAGAGGAGCTTTCTTCCATAGTTCCTCCACCTGCTGCCCCCAACAGATCTACCAGGGGAACCGATGCGAATGCACCCTATTACTGCCCAGGTCACCAGACATAGAACATCTTGTTAAGCCCGCTCTTTTGTCCCGCGGACTTCAAAGTTGTGGAATTCCTTGCCGGCACATGTTTTTCCTTCTCCCCTGAACCTCAAAACCTTCAAGTTCAGAACTAACGCCTCTTTCCTCCTTGTCAGCACCCACGGTACGATAGTATTTAGGCTGTAAGCCCTCGTGGTGTGTTGTTGAAAAAAAATAATCTTAAAACATTTTTAATGCAGTTTTTTTACTAGCCTTTGTTAGTTGTATTTCTTTGTGACATTACTGCTCTTTTTGTTTCATATGTAAACATAATTAGAAATAAAGAACTATTATTATCATGTTAGTAGGCAAGTAATATATACATAGTGGATTAAGTAAATAAATACATTTGAATAATGATTATTTCTACGCACCTGTAAAGAGCTTTCTTTTCGTCTTTGCTCAGCTTATGCCAGTCACCCTTTTCCTTCTCTCTCAGGGCTAGAACGTCCTGGGAGTTTTCCTTCCATCTGACAGCAGGCATTGGGAAGTCGGGCCTGTCAACGTAGTTGGGTTGACCGTTGAACCCGTAACCAACAACATCACGGTTGCCAACTATAACACGATGATCAGCACCCGCACTGCTCATACATGCAGCCTGTTGGAGAACAGGTAAAGCGCCATTATTGGAACGCCTCAGTGAGCGCATGCTCACAACCAGGAGTCTTCCAGCCATGTTTGTTCTATGGAACCTAGAAGAGAAGGTAGATAAATCATTTAACAAGCTATAATTCAAGAAAAAAATGTTCATCGAAAGTAATAATCAAGAAGGAAAGGATTGATACCATTAGATCATCATGAGCCAGATTATGCATCACCCTGGATACAACAATGTTTAACCTTGTTTTAATAGTTAAAACATAATGTGATTATACGTTAACATGCAGGTGAATTTATACTAGAAAAAATTACCCTTGATTAAAATTACTCTAGACCTTAAATTTAAGGTTTAACCTTATTCAGGTACAATGGCATAGATACTCAATCTAAATATGCAGATAACGTTATTTAAAAATCTTGTAAATTACAGAGAAATGACCTACAAGTATATAACGTCTACCGTAACATCTATATTTTCGCAGCTGAAAAGTAAGCCATTATGCTTTACACAAGGCGAGGTTACGTATTCATTTAAGACGTAAAACCATATTTTAGCAAACAAAAAATTAAATATATATAACTCCAAATTACCTCTACTGAAATACTATCGCAATACTGAAAAACTCTTCCAATTTTTACCAAATAAAGTCTCTTAACGAATATACTTATGTAATGGACATTCTTGTTCCGCCGATACAAAGGATAGATAATTAATTGATTACAACGTACAACTAAGCACACAAATGAATAGTGTTGATAAATATGAATGCTTACCGAAGAGGCTCCGGATTAAGCAACTAAATAGAGCTTACAAAACTACAAAATTAGTAACAGGGCCCCACTTCACCTCGGTCGAAAAATTATATAACTGACAACGTTGTCATTTATAAATGACATTTTAGTATGTTCTGTGGCTTCCATGGTTGTCACAACTAGTGTTGGGCACTGACTGACTGATTCGACTCACTGAATCGACTCCCACCAGTGAATCAAGTGAATCGATTCAGTTGCTGAAACGACTCCCGAGTCCGAGTCCCGAGTCCGAGTCACCGACTCACTCTCACTTTCAGGACTCTTGGTCCCTGAATCCGAATCCGATTCACTGATTCACCACTCACCGACTCATCTCATGATTGAATCGGAATCGGACTCGGGGATTTGAGTCTGAGACTGAGAATGGGAGTCGCCACCTCGCAACAAGAATGGATCGATTCCGATTAGGGTCTCGTACGTGACTTTTACAAAGTAGGAGAGATGATATGGTCAAGGTCAATGCCATAAAGCTATAAGCCATCTTGGCGCCTAAAAAAGATTACCTGCCACCTGCATCTGCATGCTCTTTGCTTGAGAAATGCCAAAGCTTTAATTATAATTATAAATTATTGAGTATAAATTCTTATTCATACTAAGTATTAAAGTCATTTAATAATATTAAAAATTATAATATTCATAAAATACACATAGGTATCTTAAACACATTGTGTAAAATAAAAGGAGAAACCTGTGCATTCTGATTATAGTTAATTTTCAATGTTAGTTGATTACCTAAATTAATAGCAGTATTCTTTTATAATGTTTTGTTTCATTATAACTTACACTTGCCTTTATTTAAGATATCTATAGAATATTAACAATTTACAATAGACGTACACCTACTCCCTTTTCTCTTCTAGTGAATTTTCTTAGAAAAAAATCACTAATGGGAAGATCTTAACTTTTGAATTTTGAATATTTTTTTTTCAAATGAGCGCGAATTAGGACCCCTAGAACAAGGTCCAAGGTCAGTTAAAAATTTATATATATATATATATATATATATATATATATATATATATATATATATATATATATATATATATATATATATATATATATATATATATATAACAGATAGTGGCCCAAATTTGCGCTAATTTGATAAAGTTCGGGACGCAACAAGTGCGTTATGATAGTGAATTTTTATTAAATGCTTCAAATTTGAATAACTCAATTTTCTATAAACTTAGAAAGTTTAATTTTGGTATGTAGTAAGGTCTCTCCTAAGACAAGATATCAACCAAATTTTATTAAAGTAATTTTGTAATTTTCGGAGAAAAAATTTTTTTTGAAAGAAAATTCAAAATTTGAATAATTCAGTTTTCTATAAACTTAGAAAGTTTAATTTTGTTACGTTGTAAGGTCTCTCCTAAGGATATATATATATATATATATATATATATATATATATATATATATATATATATATATATATATTATTATTATTATTATTATTGTTTATTAGCAAAAATTATACATTATGTTAGTACAATAAGTCTTAGACTTGTGCTGTATTATAACACAATTTGGAAGGTTATATCCTAAATAGTTTGACAGTTCTACACCAAATTCAGTAAACTTCAAATTTTGACGTTCCGAATGTAATTTCTTTTGCCCTTCTATTTCTCACCTTCTGATACTTCAACCATCACCTTCATTTACCATAAATCTCTGCTATTCCATTATGTCTTTCTGACTGCTATTCTTTCCAAGCAATCCATATTTTTGCCAAAATGTTTAAATTTGTAGGAGACAAAAATTACTTTAGTTTGACAAACAATAACTCACTAATTACTATATATATATATATATATATATATATATATATATATATATATATATATATATATATAGATATATATATATATATATATATATATATATATATATATATATATATATATATATATATATATATATATATATATATATATATATATATATAAACATATAAAAATTGAAACTGACCCCGGATATGGGTCTAGGGGTCCTAAATCGCGCTCATTTGAAAAAAAATTTGCAAAGTCTCACCATCGATACCTCTCTATTGGTGCATTTAAAAAAATAAAAATTCATTAAAAACGTTTGGAAAGTCTCACCATTAATACCTTTCTGTTAGCAAATTTTTTAAAATAAAAACTCGCTAATATGGCGTGTTTGTTTAGATTTAGAACAAATAACATATTAAGCTGATGTACCTAATGAAATGTTTTAAGACATATATTTCTCATTTATTCCGCATACTTATTTAATAAACGAAAAAGTTATACAATTTATTTGTTTTATTACTATTACTATTATTTCATTGCTTTTGTAACTAACAAAATCAAGCATATATTCCTTTTGCAGTTTAAATATTAAGTATTGAAAATACAACTGAAAGCGGCTAGACATGAGGCAAGTATAAGTAGCAATTAGCAATGTTAAATGTTGGGGATAAGCTTTTTATAGCTGTGCGTTATTATTTTTAGGTCTGATATTTTCACTGTCTCTTTCTACATCTACAATATATAGGCATGTTAGGGTTTTGGGTTTTAGGAGTCATAAATCATAAGGCCCATGTAAAACTAGAGTGGTTAAGAATTACGAGTGAGAAATACCCTGGTGACTGGCGACTTATTTTACGTTACGCCACGTTATAGATTAGATTCACGGTCAGGGAGCGGTTCAAGATTTGAGAGTTACAAATCACAATGCATCAATATGATTCTTGCGACTCCGATTCAGTTATGGACGACTCAAGAGTCATGAGTCTTGAACGAGGTGAATCGAGTCCGATTCCGATTCAGTCATGGACGACTCCGAGTCTTAAACAAATCATTAAATCATGAGTCGAGGTGAGTTGGGATTGGGAGTCGGATTCGGAGCCGACTCAGTGAATCGATTCATTTCAGTGAGTTGAATCTTGGGACTCGACTCACTTAAATGACTGATTCTGCCCATCACTAGTCACAACTCAAGATCTATAAAGTAATCTATGAGTTTTATAGAGATTGGTCACAACTGGCAAATAAGTTCTGACGTCATGCGTTCACCTGTCTTTTGGATTCCTTATTATTGTCTTATACGGGGTCCAGTCGGGAATCTACACGATACATTACATATATCAGGAACTACTCAACGTTTTTTCTGAAATTTTGAACGTTTGATGCGGTCTATTTAAGCAAAATATATTGACAGCCTTGCCACTTCCGGTTAAACCGGAAGTTGACACAATCTTCGTTATTTTAAATGGAAACCCCACTTTTCTATTACTGCAATCGTTTGCTTATCAAATTTGAAAGTGACTTTATGAAACATACCATATTACGGTTTTCTGGACATTCGTAATTTTATGGAAAAAATGACAGTTTCAAACTCATAAAACGACTAGCCCCCCAAATAAACCTTCAGGAAAATGCGTCATTTTATGTTTTAGCGTTCATAAGCAAAGACGCAGGTATTCAGTAGATAATCAGAAAATCTTCAAAATTATACAGGTGACTACAAAAATCGTCAAAAGTTTGAATCTAAAAATATTGAATATCTTCGTTTTTTTAAATTTCGTTGGACTGGCCTACTACTAGAAAAAAGCAAGTTTGTGTTTACACCGCCCCTATACCTAAATGTGGCAGTTTGTATGTTATCGACGATTCTTGGGAAATTCGCGGTTTTATGAGATTTCTGCAATTGATAAGGTGGCCATGAGAATAAATTGTAAAAAATATCACAGAGATGTCAAACTAACTTAAGTAACTTAGCCTGAAAAACAATCTGCAATTAATTGTTAAATTATATATTAATTAAACAGTTTTCTGAACTGACATGCCTATATGAAAGATAAAACGAGGAAAATATCAGGTACTTACAATATGGAAATAACTATAGTAAGTGTTCAAATATGGTACCATTAACGCTCAAACATTTTACACATCGAACATTGTGGGATGTAGGACAGCGGTTCGCCGTCTTGGTGCGGAACCGCAGGTAGTATGTTATAAATAGAGACTGTGTACAACCAAACAACAATTTTGTAAATTGTCATTTTCTTCCCTAATACCGCGGTACAATGTATGTAAGGCTAGATGTATTGTTACTATAATTATAAAGGCAGACCGGTTTTGCTCTAATTAGAGCTTGTAAGTGCGCTATACTAATTACAGCGAGAACACATATATAAAGTAATACGGCTAAGGTAGCCAGGTACCAGTATTACTTTATAGGTGTGTGCGAAACCGGTCTGCGTTTTTAATTATGGTGAGAATATATCTAGCTTTAGACTTTACATATCTGTGAAGCACTCTGTTACTGCTATTCGGATACTACTCGGTGGTATAAGGACTGAAAGACAACATGAATTCTTTCGTGGCGATCCTCTTTTGTCGTCGGAGGTGTGAAATATACTTCATTTTTTATGTAACCCCATATGAACAAATCCACGGGTGTCAAATCTGCAGATCTTGTGGGCCAAATAAATGGACATTTGTTGTCGATCCACTGCAGTTTTGATTAATCTTTCAAGAAATTATTTACAGAACCGCTGCAATAGGATGGCGCTCCACCATGTTGGTACCAAAGTTGACGTCTCTCTTCATTTGGCAAAGAGTTGATAAATACTTCTAAACTTATTTGAAAATAAGTTGCACCTAGAAACAATTTAATGTGTAATTATAAAAACCAACAGTGAAGCCAGAGCAGTAGTATCCAAGTCTGTATGAAGTAAAATTAGATGAATGTATCAGTCAAATTGTTATCATAAATTTTCAATATCACTGTCGAATTGTTCCAATTCATTGGCTTTGACCCCCGAGTGACCTGGCAGCCAGATGAGGGTGATCTAATTCTGCCCAGGCAAGTTGCTCGTCTCGTCTCGGCACTCACTCACCAGCCTGGAATTTACCTGTGGGATACTTAGGGCCTTAAAAGGGCATCCTGGCTGTCTGTGGCTATGACGATATGCTTGTTGGTGTAGCCCTTGTTCTCTCGCACGCAGTGCAGGATAGCGCACATTTCGGCCTGAAAGACCGTTGCATGGGCTCCGAGGGAAATACTATGACTTACCCTCGGTCCTTCCGAATAAACGCCTGCCCCCGTCCCACGCTCCCCGCCGGATCCGTCCGTGAACCAGACGAGCGCGTCCCGTGGTAAGCCCGGCGTCTTCCCCCGCCATTCCTCGCGGTCGGGAATTTCCACTGTAAAATTGTTTTCCCTGCATATTCGTGGCTCGCAAAGTTAGACCTCATTTCAAGCATGGGCTCCTTTTCACGATCTCCTGAATTTTGCAGTGACCCCCTTTTTTCCCCTCAGGGCTCGTCCGCGGCCTTGCCGTCCATATAGCACTGTAACCTTTGGTTGATTGTGCATACCCTTAGTCTTACTCCACCCATTCCAAAATCACTGTGTCTTGAACTAGTCTGCACAGCGATTGGTAGGGTGAAGTTTTATATTGCTCTGTCTCCGGTCTAGACTGACTGTAGATCAGTTGTCTTTTGCAGTCCAGAGCTTTACACTCGCACAAGATGTGCTGGGCTGATACCTCCCACTCGCTGCAGAGTCTGCATGCGAGGTCCCCCTCGAACTGCCCCATTTTATGCAGGTATTTCTTGACGGCCACGTGAAGAGACCTGTTGTGTTTCTGAGCTGTCCTCTGCTAAGATTTAGCAGCAGTGACCCCTGCAGCTTGGGTTGATCTTCAGTCGGTCATTGCATGCTAGTCTGTATAGTTCTAGCCTGGCCTCCCCCACGATAACTAAGTGTGGGGGGGGGGGAGGTCCTGCAACACCTCCATGGCGGTTGAAGTCATGGCCCCTGTGATGCCCAGGCAAGCCGTCCTTTGGATCTTGCCTAGTTTATGTTTGGCACTGGATTGTGTCACCTTAGGCGACCAGACCAGTGCTGCATATGTTAACGATGGTCTGACCACCCTTGTGTACAGCCAGTGGGCCATACTAGGTTTTGGTCCCCACGTTTTTCCATATAGCCGCCTAGTGTCATAACTGCCTTACGTAGTATTTTTTTAGCGTGGCCATTCCAGGTTAGCTTAGAGTGCAATACGATCCCAAGATATTTTACCTCCCTGGCCATTGGGATGTTTCTACAGTATAGAGTGAGAGTTCTGTGGCTCTCTCACTTCCCGCTCCTCGTAAACGGTTGCTTTTTCGGGGCTCACCTAGAGTCCTTGACCAACCGTCCACCACTTTCTGCATCAGCTCCCACACTGACTGTGTAACCTTTCCTCGGACTATGATGACAATGTCGTCCGCATCGCCCTGTACCTCATACCCCCTCCCGAGAGCCTCCCTAGCAGGCTGTCCACAACTAGGCACCAGAGCAGGGGAGACAGAACGCTCCCCCGCGGAGCCCCAAATCATTAGAGAAAGAGTCTATTTGAAATGACACTTCTGGAAATATTTTAGTCAAATAAAGGACAATGGCATAAGCTGAAACTTAAGGGTTTGCAGAACACTCTGCTTGAGACATTTTCTTTACATAATCCGTATTTGTTTCAGGTTTATTTGCCTAAATGTTGCCAATTTTGACGTTTCAAATCCTGACTTTGATGTTTTAAGGGAAACCCCGTTTTTTTCCTTTAAATGCCCACAGTTGTTTTTTTTAACTTACAGACCTAAATTTTGGTACATGGTTCACTCTTTATAATACAAATACGCGTACAAAATTTGGTTGCCCTTACTTTGTTATTTCCAGATATAATTTTTTTCCCGAAGAAAACACAACATTTCTCTTGGGCTCATTTTCCTAGCTAACGAATTATCCAAGGCACTTGTAAAAGGAAGGTACTTAGAAATTTTATCAACATCGGCCCATTATTTCTCGAGTTATCGGTTGATATACATATATAAATCTCTCTCTTTCTCTCTCTCTCTCTCTCTCTATATATATATATATATATATATATATATATATATATATATATATATATATATATATATATATATATATATATATCTATATGAGTAGCGTGCTGATGATGAACCAGGGCGGTTCGAAACAGCAGTCCACGTAAACAAATAAAACATATCAAAACGTACAGCATGCAAACATATAAACTATATATTTAAAACTGATTACAGTGTAGTGCGACATTCCAATATATATATATATATATATATATATATATATATATATATATATATATATATATATATATATATATATATATATATGTATCTCTATATAATATAAAAATTGAAACCAACCCTGGATATGGGTTCTAGGGGGCCTAGTTCGCGCTCATTTAAAGAAATTTTTTCAAAATTCAAAAGTCGGGATCTCCTCATTAGTGAATATTTTAAAGAAAATTCACTAAAATAGAATTATATTAATGATAAATATATTTTAAGTTATTTTTTTCTACAGAAAGAAAAAGGGAAATAAATAAATAACCACATATAAATAAAAAAATTTATTATAAACTTTTGTAATAAATATACATATCAAAGTGGACGGACTAAGTTAATATGTAAAAAGCACTTTATAAATTGTTATAACAATTATAAAATAACCATAGATACTTAATGCACTTAAATATAAATCGAAATATAAAACATAAGGATAAAATAATATATGAAAAATAATACAAATGCGTAATACTCCATAAAAATAAAAAATACTAGAGATTCTTTACACTTGTGTAAAATACCATTTTCTATTTAACTATAATAAAAACTAACAGAAAAAAAAACTTGTAAACAAATATCTCACAACCTATATTTTCAAAAATTTATAATTCATAAAATACCGCCAAATTTACTTTCAATTTTGTGTTGTTTTTAAAGGGTCAGCTTTTCGATCGACCCGCCCGAAAATCGAACCAGGGACCTCTCCTTTTGCAGGCTTACACCTAGCAACCTACGCCACGAAGGCACCTTTTAAAAACATCAAAGTTCATAAAAAAACATGATACCAATATATAAAAATAAAAAGTTTGACACCTGTCAAACAAACCCCTAATAAAACAAGGTACATATCCACATATACCCTCTTACATCCTTTTCTTTCCAAGTACACTTAAATTCTAAACAACTTGATATAGGTTGTGAAATTGGAGACTTAAATTACTTAGTGCGTACATAATATTTGAACGAATCCATCTACATTTACGATATGGTAGATACGGTGGCGTCCGTCATAAAAGAAACAGAGTGGCTTGGTCCTTGTTCCAGGCTGGTTGTGTACTGTTCTGTGATAGATGGCGTTCCTGTCGCCGACATCATTGCTACCAACCTACCGGCATCGTCGATACCGTACTGTGGGGAGTCGTAGGACGGGAGCCTGCTAAGGACGGGACTGTCGAAGCGTTCAGGGACTGCATAGTGCCCATCTAAAATAAAATATTAATATGAGTAAAATGCAATTGATTAAAAAATAAAAAATGCGTCGTGGAAAGTGACTGTGTATTAAAAACGTTGCATGCGAACATCGCTAATCGAGGACAAGGGGTTGTCAACCTTTTAATATGATGAGTACAGAATCGTTATTTTCTTATTTACTAAATAAGTGCGAATAATTGCGAAATTACGGAAAAACTGCGAAATATGGAACTAAACGTGAAGCAAATAATTGTTATTACTATCGACATGCCGCTAACACAGCATGGACTGTTTATTATTAGGCTGTGCCGCTGAGCCAGCAAGTGCATTATGGTAGTGAATTTTCATAGAAATATATAACTTTTTTTTCTTGTAACATAGAAATATACATTTTGGTGTATAGTTTGATTTTTAAATAGATACCTACCAAATTTGGTTACCATAGCTTTTTTATTTTTGAGAGAAACATTTTTTTCAAAGAATACCCAAAACTTTCCCTGAAAACTTGGTACGATTTTCCTGGCTAACGAACTTATCCAAGCGACTTACACACACACACAGATATATATATATATATATATATATATATATATATATATATATATATATATATATATATATATATATATATATATATATATATATAGAGAGAGAGAGAGAGAGAGAGGCTCATTTTAAATGGAAACACCAAAGTGGATGGATGACCAAAGCATAAAAAGATCTGAGATGAAAAGCTCTATCAATGCAGTGAAAATTATTTTCTATGTCACCTGTCCAAGGCCTACTAATGCAGTTTCTATGTCAAAGAATGGGAAAAAGGTTTAGGGCCATTTTTATGGAAAAAAGTACACCACTGCATTCGGCATCCCTCAAAATAGATATCTACCAAATTTCATCAAAAAAGAAGAATCATTAACCATTTGAGAGAGGTTTATTTGTGTGACTCTTCTCATATGGAAACACCCCTGTAACTTGAATTTATAACACGATTTTTTTTTAACGAGATCTCAAAAGAGAGAAAATGAAGTAGTCTATAGATCCTGTCAAAATTGTTTCCTATGCCATTCGATCACGGTCTACCAAAACTATTTTCATATTTAAAAAACGTTTATGAAAAAAATAAGTACACCCCTGGATTCGCTATTCTTCAAAATTGTCACCTACCAAATTAAATAAAAAAGTAACTATTATGACGGAATTATGAAAGTCAACAATAACATTTCAAAAATTGAAGCAAAATCTTTACAAATGCTGTGACATGAAAATAGTTTTAGTAAGCCGTGATCGAATGGCATAGGAAACAATTTTCACCGGATCTATAGACTTATAGATAAACCTCTCTGAAATGGTTAATAATTCTTCTTTTTTGATGAAATTTGGTATATATATATATATATATATATATATATATATATATATATATATATATATATATATATATATATATATATATATATATATTGAGCGATGCCGAATGCAGTGGCGTCCTTATTTTTTCCTAAAACTGGCCCTAAACCTTTTTCCCATTTTTTGACATAGAAACACTGCATTAGTAGGATTTGGTCAGGTGACACACGGTGAAATTTTCACAACATTAATAGAGTTTTTTATCTTATATCTTTTGATCTTGTGTTCATCAAAATCGAATAATAAATACAGAAAGATTTCCGTGGTCTTTAATGTGAGACATACATGGTTCTCAGGTTGAACCGCGTCCAGAATTTATGAAAACTCGACATTTCAGCTCCTGTTTTGGAGCAATTTTCAAGAGGTTAAGGAAATATGTAAGGACACTCTAAGGCCTCAATCTGCCTACTCCTCAGAGCGGTGGACAAAGATGGGTTAGGTTGTTGTAGCTAGATTACGGGGTCTCAATTTGCCTACTCCCCAAATCTCGCCGGAGATCGTCTGTGAGGTCTCAGTGTGTTCAACCCTAGGCCTAAGAGAGATCTGAGTACCGTAACCAAAGCCCCCCACTTAATTGACAGTGAGCCTACTACTTTCACTGATAACGAAGCAGGTAGACGGAACGACATATATAATACAAGACTTGCAACGAACTGCCAGATCTCTGAGGCCTAGGGTTGAACACACTGAGACCTCATAGACGATCTCCGGCGAGATCTGGGGAGTAGGCAGATTGAGGCCCCGTAATCGAGCCCCAACCCAACTCACCTTTGTCCACCGCTCTAAGGAGCAGGCAGATTGAGGCCTTAGAGTGTCCTTACATATTTCCTTTACCTCTTGAAAATGGCTCCAAAACAGGAGCCGAAACGTCGAGTGTTCATAAATTCTGGACGCGGTTTAACCCGAGAACCAAGTATGTCTCATATATATATATATATATATATAAAAAAATGAAACTGACACCCGGATATGAGTTTCAGGGATTCTCGTTCTTGCTCATTAAAAAAAAAATTCAAATGGGGATCTCCTCATTAGTGATTTTTTTCTACGAAAACTCATTGAAAAAGAAACTCAAAAAAATATTGAAAAAAACCCGAACACACGAAAAACATCACTTAAAAGATGCGTCGAAACTAAATGAAAATAAAACAGCAAGCAATTTATGATATCAACATAATGAAAAACAAGGGTAAAATACTTACTAATTCGAAACCTTTCGAAATTCTAGAGTGCATGTAAATAGAAAAAGAAATGATTTCCACTACATTTAGTATACACAGACTACAAACAACAAGAAAATCACAAAAACTGTAGCAAAGAAAAATTAAATAACATAAAAACTATAATAGCCATACAAATTTACAGAGATCAAAAAATACTACAAAGAAGAAATTTATTTTAACAGTACGAGTATTCTGTGACTAACTAAAATGCTATACCTTTTTTTTGCATTACTTAAGCATACTTAAATGCTTTTTTTAACTAAAACTAAAGAGCCTCAGTGGTCCAGTGATAAGAACGTGTGCATCTCGATCCAAGGGTACTGGAATCAATCCCCAGGGGTTCTCCTTTCATTTTTTCAGTACATAGTGTAAAATTAACAACAATGAGGTTGTGGCGTTGTGTTCGAACAAGTTGAATGTCTGCACGTTCCGCCCTTCGGAGGGGGCCTAAAGCCGTCAGTCACATGTACCATGCGATGTTGAGCACGTTAAAGATACCTGCCCTCCTTACAGGAAGGCAAGGGTGCGGCAAAATTGCCAGGATAGCGAGGTGAAATGGCTCCTTGGCGTCAGTGATTGGCCATGGTCGTGGAAATAGACCTCGATAAAAAAAAAGCAAAACTAAAACTAAAAATAACCAGCACATTAAAACAATACTTTGTTTACTTACCCTAAGTGTGGCTAGATCTTCTAATTTGGTTAAGTCACTCAATTCCAGATAAAGCGAATACATTAATACCCATCCATAAATGCTTGCAAGTATGAAAACAATCCAAAGAAGGCACATCATGATGTTATAGGCAAATATCAAATCGTTGACAATGGAAAAAAATAGAAAAGCTAAGAACCTCAGAACTGTGAAAATGGCAAACGATACCAGCCATGGTACCATGCGTTTTTCATGTTCCTGAAAAAAAAAATCATTCAGTAAATTAAATCACCAAAACATTTACAAATCAATATGTGTTATAGATAGATTTGCAGATAAGCTCATGGAGGGCTTTTAGAACATTGTTTTAAGGAAACATGCTTAGAACCCACATTGGATTAATACACCACAAGAAAAATTTCTTGCAAACAACCCTCATGAAAGTTATGGGACCAGGAGTAAATAGGGGTGCTGGGAAGGGAAGATACAAAGGAAGTATGCACGAAAAATGCGGAAAAAAAAACAGCTTAGCTGGAACTACAGGGCCTTCATTAATTCCCGAGTCCCACGTGACCGGATTCTGTCTCTCTCTTAGTGGAATATGATTTTATGAGTTAGCAGTCAAAAAGTAACCAAAAAAACCACTAGACTAGGGACCCCAAAGTTACTAAATCAATTGACAATTCAATCCATTGGCGCTCATTTCCATTTTGACCGGTTATTTTGTATGTATATTGGGCATTTTACAAGTTCGACCAGTGTTTACCTTCTTAAAATAATTTTCTATCTGTTGGACAATAAAAATAAACAGTTTTTATCAAAACTTAGCATTTTCATTGCGTTTTTACATAAGTTAAAAGTGTAGGTATGTTAAGGTTATCTTTATTTATTTGTTTGTTTTATTTTGATATCTATACAAAATAAAAGTAATATTTTATAATGTTTTTACGAACTGATTATTAATGTTAAAATTAACAATGTTACAGTTGAATTCCCCAACCCTTGAAACCTCAAAAATGACATTACATCATCAGCGGAATGCCGCTAACGCATCACATCGCGATAGGTCAATTTTAATCTCATCTAAGCAAAACAAATATTTTTTGCTCTGCGAAAAATATTTTCACTCTAATGCGTAAATGTGGAAGTATAATTGAAGATAAAAGTTTAAGACATTTACTGTTTCACCTTATTATAATTTTTATAAAACCACGCCACTGGCAACTTAGGGATTTCATTTATTCAGGTTGTACAACCGTGTATGTTTGGTTGCTTAACTTAAGCGGTCACGTGGGACTTGGGAATTAATGAAGGCCCTGTATATAAACTATCTTTATCCCATTTTGTACCTATACCTCCTTAAAATCCTGTTTACACCATACAGGAGAACCCTCTGTCTTTTTGGGTACTTCATCCTAGGGGTCTTTCTTAAACCAGAAGAAAAATTTCTTGGAAACAATCCCCAAGAAAGTTACGGGACCTGAAGCGAATAGAGGTTCTGTGCGGGGTAAACAGGATTTTAAGGAGGTATACTTGCAACATGGGATAACGGCAGTTTATTTAGGTTTAGTTAAACTATTTTTTCACATTTTTCGTGTCTACCTCGGTTTTATCTTCTTCCTTAGCCAGCACCAATATACACTTCTGATCCCATAACTTTCTTAGGGGTTGTTTGCAAGAATTTTTTTTTTGGCAGTTCATGCATCCAAGGGGATTCTACGCATGTTTCAGATTTTTTTTTTCGAAAAGCCCTGCATGATTTACCAATTAGTTTTTAAACCTAGCAACAGATAATAAGTTGGTTAATTTGCAGATTAGCTCCTGAACGCTTTTCAAAAAAGTGTTTTGAGAAACCTGCCTAGGCCCCCCTGGATCTACAAACCCCAAGAAAAAATTCTTGCTCACACCCCACAAGGAAGTTACGGGACCAGGAGTGAGCAGGGGTGCTGGGCAGGGTAGGTAGTAGAAAGGAAATATGAGCAGAAAATGCGAATAAAACGGGCTTGAAAGCTGTCTTTTTCACATCTTGAAGCCATATCCCCCTTAAACCCTGCCTACCCCGCACAATACCCCTATTCCCCCAGGTGCCGTAACTTCCTTGGTGGGTATGAACAAGACATTTTTCTTGTGGTTTATGCAACGAGGGTGGTTGTAGGCACGCGAGGGGGGAAGGAAAATCCCCACGACGAAGTAGCCACGCACGAACCCCCCACCCCTGCCGCAAGTCGAACCTGGGGGGGTCCTGCTTCGTCATAGGCATTTTCCTTCCCCCCTCGTGTGCATACAACCACCCTCGTTGCATAAACCACAAGAAAAACTTCTTGTTCATACCCCCCAAGGAAGTTACGTGACCTGTGGTGAATAGGGGTGCTGTGCGGGGTAGGCAGGGTTTTTAATGGGGATATGGCTTCAAATGGACAGCTTTCAAGCAGTTTTCTTCGCATTTTCTGATCATATTTCCTTTTTACTACCTACCCCGCCCAGCACCCCTATTCACTCCCAATCCCATAACTTCCTTGGGGGGTGTGAAATTTTTCTTGTGGTTTGTGCATCCAGGTGGGGTCCTAGTAATGTTTCTGAAAACAATTTTTTGAAAAGCGTTCGGGAGCTACTCTGCAAATTTACCAATAATTTTTATAATTATTTCAACAAGAGTGAATGAGATTCTGCTGACAAAATCACAAACCTACACGCTTTATCAATACTTTCATGAAACCCAATTAAATAAAGGGTGACGGTCAACTTTACCGCAACTACATTTCAACGTGATTATAATAGAATATGGCCTAAAAGCCTAAAAACAGTTGTACATACCTTAATAAAGTTAAACAATGTGGTATCTTTCGTTTTTAATAACCTTTCAGTGATAAAAGCAATTAAAACGTTTAGATTTACAATAAAAACGTATATTTTTGTACCAGAGGTTATGACTGTTGTTTTGTTGTCATATTTCATGCAGATAGGCGTTGTTGTCAGTTTTGAATCTATTTCCTTATTACAGGGTACTATTTGTCTTCTTTTTTCTTTAGGGAAATTTTATGTGGTAACTATGGCACAATGACTTATAAAACTTAAAACAGTTTCAGCTTTTATTTTGACAAGGTGGTCTCTTGTCGGGTCCAGAAAGTCAGGTCAGCAGGAGTGTGTGTAAAAAGCATTTAAGATCTTTTGTTGCGTTCAAGTGGCAAAACACTCTTGGAATTTAATATTAAATGTGGCAACGCTGTTGAAGAGCGACAGTTCGAAACTTGAAAATAGTGCATTTTTCATAACTTTAATTATCATTTATTCTGCTACTTATGGTTTTTCTGAATTTTTTTTGCTGATTATCTACGTTACGTACTCTTTCTTTTGGTGGGCGCAGTTTTGCTTGATTCCAGTTGCGGTAAAGTCGACCGTCACCAAATAAAGCAAATAGAAAAGATACTTACCCCTCGTAAAGCTATTATCAAAATAATACTAGTAACGAAAACAGCAAGACCAAGTAAAATCGAAAATATGGCAAACATAACAAGTGCATTTCTCACTGCAAAAAATAAACAGTATAATTAATCATGAATTTTAGACTGTATATTTTATTTACTAACCATGCATACTCCCAACGTAGACAAACTGATATGATATTACATAATATCCATAATGTGTAGAGCCAGGTACGGCCATCGAATAACAATACAAATCAAAGCATGCAGTTATGATTGTGAAAATTGATAACAGCTGAAAAAAGAGAGAAAATTACTGTATACTAATTAGATGCGGGAACAAAAATAAAAACAGCACTTTATTATACATAGTATAACTAGTTGTTTGGGTATTTAAATAATATTGGTCCAACTTACCAATGAGAAAATTGCTATTATCATAGAAGACTTTTGCACGTCCCATATAAAGGCCTCGTGTAATAATGGCCTTTGATACCATGGTGTTTTTAACGACTTTAAACTTTTACTACTCCTCAAATTTGCACTACTTCTGGTCGTCACATGAGAATACACTGAGGGGGTGCCAGTTGTTGGAGCTTTCTTCTCATAACTCATTTTAAGTATCTAAAAGCCTAATATTTTATTTAGAATGAAAATATCTGGGATTTGTAACGTTTGATGATATATTAATCATCAATAAACAATCCAATTAACGTCTTTACTATTATAATTTATAATAGGTGTGATGACACATTTGACATGTAAACAGAAAGGTGTGGTGTTTTGTTTATTTATTTGTCAGCTACTACCAACATTGTAAAAAGATTTTACACAACCGGATTTATAAATATTTTTCTGTTATTTATTTGTCTATGCTTCTGTCAGGACTTGAAGAAAACATTTTTCTGTATTACAAAAAATGATTAATTTGCTTTATCCAACGTTACTTTAAAATCCGGTCGACCGCATGCAAGCATTTTTTTCATTTTTTTATATTTCAACAACACACCACGAGGGCTCACGGCCTAAATACTATCGTACCGTGGGTGTCGACAAGGAGGAAAGAGGCAACTTGTTAATTCTGGACTTGAAGGTTTGGAGGTTCGGAGGAGAAGGAAAAACATGTAAATTTGTGTAAAACGTTTGTAAATTCTGTTCGATAAGCTTGGACGGTTAACAAAAGAGGGTGTCTTATTTTTGTCGGGAGATTGTGTCTGTTTAAAATACACAATATGAGAAATACTCTTTTAGTGTTGTTTACTAAAAAAAATGGACCAAATAATCTGCAAAATCATTGATAATGAAAATGGTGAACCTATTAATGTAGCAAAGGGTGGTACTGATTTTATTTTTGACCAGGTTTTGATGATTGTGAAAACTTTGGAATTTCTTCGAGACCAATTATAATAAATTTAACACAACAAACAATATAACACATATTATTGTCTTTTGCACGGAGAAACAATAAAAATAATGATACTGTTATTACAATAACTGCCTTCGTTATTTTCACCCTGTGTTTATAAATGTGGATATAATTTTATGTTATATGGTGTGTATCTAATTAAAAAAAATGGAAACAATGTTAATACACGCATTTAATATATATTAAATGTGCGTATTAAGATTGTTTCATCGTAATAATGTCTAATTCGGCCCTGTTTTCATGGCTTAAATTAAGGAATGAAAACTTTCTAGATATTCTGATTTTACTTCCATAAGTAATGCTGTTTCTAATTATTTACTTTTAATTTTCATTTATAACCATAGTCTCATCTTAAATTACAATACTTATATCAATTTAAAATATTTTAGGTTAGTTAAAAATAAGTAGTAAAACGTAAATTAAGTATGTAGCAAGCTACGCAGTGCAAAAATAAAGTCCTTATTTGGCTCGCAAGCAGTCTGCTGCTGCTAAAATGCAGCAATGTCGTCTAACGTGAAAGAAGGTCTACCCATGATATAATGACTTAGAAGATATATGATATTGCGCATATGCCCAGCCCTCTCCTATGACGTCACGCGGTGAGTAACGTTATAGAAGTCCAACGACACACTTAAAACAAAGTCATTCGCAATCAAAAAGTTTCTATAAGTCAGTTTAATGCGGTTGAAGTTACGCCTATATTGCCTTTTTCAGATAATACAGATCGCAGCACTAAATCTAATCTTTTTCATTTTTATTACTTCCAACTGTATGCACTTGAATATTAGTAAAATGCGTAATTTGTTAAGAGGTTGTGATGAAACGTCAAACCCCACTGCACGACAGCATATTATTGTTGTATTGGACTCACCAATTGACATCATGCGCGTGTCAGGTCTAAAAATAGGTAGTCTGAATATCATATCTCTCATTATTTGTATCATGGGTCTACCCGCATGTGGTTGCTTGGTATATTCTGGCACTCTTGGACGGAACCATTGTCAATTGTCAGATTTAGTCAGCTGCTCTTTAAAAAGTTCAAAGAGCTGTCAATTGTCAATTGATAATTAATCCTGTCAAATCTGAAATTTAGTATCTAGTGTGAAAAATATTTTATTTATTAGAACTCCAACAAATTTTTTAAACTAAATACATGGGTACTGAAGTCGATGTATTTATCAGTAATTACACTTTAGTGGATCCTGAGATTTACCAGTTATGGGTTGACGGACATACAGGTAGTATACTTTAAATCATTTTTTATTTCACAATTTGGGTTCAGCTAAGCCTAAAAAAATCAGAAAATATACGATACTGATCGCAAGATAATTGATGGAAATGCAAGACCAATTTGTTTGGTCACAAACTAGAGATGAGCTAATTCGTGAATTAATATTCGGCGAACGTTAAGTAGACGCATCCCGTGAAACCAGAGAGAATTCACGTCGTTAATATTCGCAGTTTTAACTGTGAAGGTGATTTTTGATTCACTGTGAATATAACCTGTGAATGCGATTTCAGGACATTGTGACAGATTAAGCCGGTTTTAATAATTATTAACGTACTAAATATAAAGTCGATCATCGCGTTCACATGCATGTTGCAGCCTTACAGTATTTTATGTATTAAGTATAGCGGTTGGTAAAACTTAAACTTTAGTGTTCTTTATAGGCTTGTCTGTCTAGGAAAAAATCATAATAAAAGCACATTTATCACTCTAATATAAATTGAATTAACAAATAAAATGTGTCCACTTGGCAGACACAGTATTCTAATTTAAACCAGATACCTAGGACATAATGGATTAATATTTATGGTATTTTGTTTTAGTGTGTAGCGTGTAAAGATATACAATATTCCTAATGTGGGTAAGGACAAGTCACAGTTATGTGAATTCGTTCGAGCACAGATAAGCTAACAGTGATGTTCAACAGTGTCAAAATTTCTTAATCACACTTTAACCATTCACACCCAACTAACAAAAATGTTCTATAATTTTTAAATAATAGTGCAAATTTGTTGTGTTACTGTTATATTACTGCTCTTCGAAAGCAGTTTTGTTCTATTAAGACTGCCAAGGTGAGTATTTAGCTTCTCGCAGCAAAATGCTTCTTTAAATTTATTGTTAGAATGTTCTTAGAGCAGAATTATAAAACATTTTAGAGATTTTGTATTTCATTGTTTTGTAAACCTCTATACAACGATCGTTATAGAATATATTAGCTTACAGAACAAAATTGTTCTGTAATGGCTTTATAATAAAGATCTTCCAAACATATCTGTCAACTTGCAAACATTTATAAAGCTTTTCTTTAAGTGATTATGTGAGCAATTATAAAACAGTTGGTTAACATTTTCTACGATACAATATAGCTGCAAATAGCATAGCCTACTTGAACGCAGGTGTTAAAAAACTATTTTATTGTTGGATGGAACGCGACTGTAATAGAACACTTAGAAAACAATTATAGTACAAAATTATTCCATTGCATAAAAGTGCGTTTGCAATAAAACATCAAATTGCTAGTTGGGCAGTTTATTTTCAAATTGTTAGCAGGTTGTGAATGTGATATTTTATTAGCAGTGAATAAATCACAGGTAGTGATTTTTTGCTCATCTCAATTACAAACACTTATGACTGTTAGAAATTACACTCAAATTATAAATTGTTGCAGCAAGTGAAGCAGTAGCAATATTGAATCAAGGAGATGTTGGTAGAATCACAGGAGTTACCTTAGAATTAATAGCAAGTGATGTGTTAGATCATTACAGAACTTACTCGCTTCTTGAAAAGTTGCTAATGAATCCAAGTAAGCTACAAGAACAGCTGGCGTTTCAAATAGAACCTCAAACTCGGCGGTTGCTTGTTGAAAAGTTAGTTCAATGAATTTTATTTCAGTAATTGAGTTGTTAGCTTTAGACCTTCTGCACAGTTTCTTAATTTTTGTAATCTTAGATAGTTTATAATAGATACCATATGTATTTGTAATTTACATTATGATACATCTTTTTTGTGTAGATATTACGAACTCGATGATAAAGTAATTAAGGAGTTGCTGGGAAAGAAGCTGTCTTCGAGGCATCGTAAAGACTTGGATGAAGTTTCTGAAAAAACTAGCGTCCCCCTAAAATCATGCAGGTAACCATTTGACTTTAATTTTTCATGTAAGTTTGTATCAATTCTCAATTTGCTTGTAGGCGACAATTCGACAATGTAAAACGTATTTTTAAAACTGTAGAAGAGTTGCCAGGTTCAATAATACAGAATATTATGCACCATTTTTGTTTACCAGAACATTTGGGTAAGAAATATGCATGTGTCGTATTTCTCGCTTCCATTAGGTTTGAAACATCAAAAAGGAAACTGCAACATTTGACCTTTAAGTCATGGAAAAAATGCACCGAAGTTATAATGGATCAGTGGACCTACAAGATAGCAGGTGAATTTTAATCATAAGATTTGTATTATATTATATTATATATTGTTTATTATTAATTCAAATTATACATTATGTCGTACAAAAAAAACCTATGCTTGTGCTTGCACTGGGACACGATTTTGAACAGCCTCTTCTGAAACATCTAAATGTCAAATTATTTTGCACTGTCACTCTAATTTTCAACTTAAGTTTTTCTTCAGCTGCGGTTTTCATTCCCACCAACATTCCTGCTACAACCGTGGATATTTATAATCCATTTAATACAAAAACCATTCCTTCTTTCAAATCAAAACTTCCCAAAAACATTATTCTGTAGTACAAAAATTTTGACAGTCTTATCTGACTGACTCTTATCTGATAAGGTTTTATTTCAAAAACACACCACGAGGGCTTACAGCCTAAATACTATCGTACCGTGGGTGCGCACAAGGAGGAAAGAGGCAACTCGTTAATTCTGGACTTGAAGGTTCGGGAGAGAAGGAAAAACATGTGCCGGCAGGGAATTCCACAACTTGGAAGTCCTCGGGACAAAAGAGCGGGCATAACAAGACGTTCTATGTCTGGTAACCTGGACAGTAAAAGGGTGCATTCGCTCTGTTCCCCTGGTAGATCTGTTGGGGGCAGCAGCTGGAGGAACTATGGAAGAAAGCTCCTCTGAGCGGTGCCCGTGCAGATATCTATAAAAGAGAGAGAGGTCACCAATGGCACGTCGGTGGGCAAGGGATGGCAGCCTTTGGGTGAGGGTAGGGTCACCTATGAGACATATAGCTCTCTTCTGAATGGAGTCCAGGATAGCGAGTGTAGAAGCGGCAGCAGCACCCCAGAAGTGGGAGCAGTATTCGATGTTTGGTCTTATTTGTGAAGTGTATAAAGTATAGAGATTAGCTGGTGAAAAGTATTTGCGATCCCGGAAGAGGAAACCTAATTTCTTACCAGCCGCTTCTGCAATTGATGTGACATGTTGGTGCCAATTGAGATTTCGATCCACAGAGATACCAACAAGTGAAAAGGACTCATTACTTTGAATAACTTGGTTGTTTATTGTGATGGGTCTAGGGCTGGTGTATCTCTTATAAGAAAGAAAGCAAGATTGTGATTTGGTGGGGTTGAATTGTACAAGATTTCTACTTTCCCAGTCTAATATTTTTTGGTGATCCACGGAGATAGAACCCTCCATGAGTCTGCGATCATCATCTAATTGGGCTAAAGAGACAGGCTTAGAATATTGTATATTTGAGTGGAGGGTGCTGTCGTCCGCGTAACTGTGAACTGGGTTGGATGTGCTAGAGAGGAGGTCATTGATGTGGAGAAGAAACAAAGTAGGGGCTAAAGCTGAACCTTGAGGAACTCCTGTATTAATTGGATACAGTTTAGAGGAATGGCCATCCACGACAACAGAAATGCTCCGGTTGGAGAGCAAATTTGCTGTCCAGGTACAGAGTTTTGGTGGTAGGCCATAGGCCAGTAGTTTATTAAGCAACGCTACGTGCCAGACCTGGTCGAATGCTTTGGATATGTCTAGCGCGACAATCTGAGATTCGCCGTGTAGTTCCATAGACTTGTTCCAAGAATGGGTGACAAAGGAAAGGAGGTTGGTAGTTGATCTGCGCTGACAGAATCCACACTGCCTGTTGTGGATTAGACTGTGTTTTTCAAGAAATTTTAGTAATTCGGTGTTTATCTACTTTTCCATCACTTTACTAATTTGTTTTAGATTTATGTTTTTTTTTTAATCAGATTTCTTTCATTTTCGAAACATTTTTGTTTCTTAACTTAATACCCAAAAAATATAGATTGTGCTAAAAACTATATGTATTTGATTATAAAACAAGCTGTTTAACGTTCTTAAAGTTGGCCACTTCTCTGAAGCATGGATGAACGTGGCATACCTCAAGAGTCACATTTTGGACCCTTAGCTTTTTTCTTATAACTATTAATATAAAAAACTAGAAACATTAGACTAGTTGCTTTCTTATAAGAATTTTTATTGTTTCCTTTTCAGGACCAGAGTTTTATGACACAGAAATGGATAAAGAATTTCTACTTGAATTGCGTGAATTGAAAGTACTGATAGACAGAGAAAAAGAACACAAACAGTAAGTTTATATAACTAATTATTTACAGTATTTATCTTGTTGGAGATCTCAAGATAAAGCATAATACATGTCTGTTATATATATATATATATATATATATATATATATATATATATATATATATATATATATATATATATATATATATATATATATATATATATACATTGCTGAATAAAATTGATACACTGCAAACACAAATAAATAAACTGAAAAACCAATTTAATAATTCTGACAAGGGTGATATAAAATCAACGGGGAGTGTTAATGAGTTGCTTCTTGCAGAAATTTGCGAAAGGCAGAAGAGGGCTTCAAACTTGATCATTTTTGGTGTTAGGGAATCTCTGAAGAAGTCTGGTTTGGAGAGACAAAGTAAGGATAAGGATGCCATAGGAGAGATATTTAAAAGGGTGGATGGAGTTGGGAGAGATTATAGGGTTTTTCGATTGGGAAAGTTCACATAAAATAAGATTAGACATATAAAGGTAGCAATGTCAAACTCAAATGATGTCATGCATGTTTTGAAAAAAAGGTCATTAATTGATACACCAGGTGTGAGGGTGTATTCAGATCAGACAAAGATGCAGCAGGAATTTTTTAGATCAATTAAATCAAGGGTGAGGGAACTGAATGATAAGGTTGAAAATAAGAAAATCAAATTTTATAACAATGTACCTACCATTGTTGATGCAAGGGTAATGTCAAAAAATGAGTGAATGTTCCTGATGCAGTTTTTCAAGCTGATGCTGTATATTTGAATTTTGCAAGTTTTCTGGCTCACAGGGATGAACTTCTAGAACATGTGTTGTGCTATGCCCCATCGATTGTTATGTTGAGCGAAGCACACAGGAGGAGTGTTGGTGTATGTGAGACAGGGTAAAGAGTTTAAAGTGAAACAGAAATATGTGTTGGATGGAAACTACTGGTGTCAGTTTCTCGAAATCAAAGTACACAATACAAGATGGAATATGGGATTAGCTTATCACTCTCCAAGTTCCAGCCATCCGGTGTTCATAGACGCGTTTGAGGACTGGTGTGAGTCTCATTTTGCTGGAAGTACAAGGTGTATGTTGGTTGGTGATGTTAATTTGGATTATTTGGATTGTAATTATTTCTACAGTAATAGGTTCAAGGATGTTATCCAAACATTTGGTATAGAACAACTAGTGAATGAGGCAACTAGATGTACAGATAGAAATTGTACTTTAGTAGACTATGTTTTGACAAATAGTCAAGATATTTCTGTGAATGTACACCATGTGCCAAAAATTACTGATCATTCCATTGTTAGTTTAAACTTTGCTTCGGCTTCAAGAGTGGAGTGTGATCATACAGAAATTGTAACCAGAAGGATGAATGATGACTGTTCGTAATATATGTTTAGAGTTGATTGAGAATTCGTGGAATTTCGACAGCATAGACGTAGATGTTATTTTTAAGGATATTGTAGATAGATGTAGGATAGTTTTAGACAGATTTGCTCCTCTTGTTACATATAGGGTTGCTAATAAACAGGTTCCTTGGTATGATCAAGAGCTTAAGCGTAAAGCAAAAGAGAGGGACTGCGCTTATAAAATTTTTAAGATATCTGTGGAAGATACACGTGAGCATTTGTGGACTGTATACAAGTTGTATAGGAAGGAGGTTGTAAATCTGCTAAAGGATAAAAAAAGGAAATATTTTGAAAGAAAAATTGACTCAAATAGAGGTAATTCGAAGGACATGTGGAAAACACTAAAAAAAACCCGTACAAAGCTGAAGGTGATGCAGTGAAGTTTCTGGATTTCAACTTCAGCTGTGATGGTAGGGTGTCTTTTGCAGCAACGAGAAAGGAGGCATGTGTAAAATTCAATGTATATTTTGTAAATAGTATTAATGTGATTGTAGATTCATATCCAGTGAGTTGTCCTTGTTCTCGTGAGGGTTATCCCTTGGTCGCATGTTCTTTTGTTGACTTTGAGCCTGTGACTCTGGCTGAGCTGAATAAATATGTAAACATGATGAAAAAATGTAGCATCACAGAGATCCTCAGCACAGAGTTTTTGAGAGTAACCTTTGGAGTGATTGGTCATGTAATTTTGAATTTTATTAATGTCTCCCTTAAATATGGTGATTTTCCGGAGGCCCTTAAGTGCAGTAGAATTATACCAATTCCAAAGGGAGAGAAGGATGTTCGCCCTGTGAATACTCTGCCGAGTGTTGAAAAGCTATTAGAACATTTTGTATATTGTCAGTTAATGGATTATTTTCAGAAAAACAAACTGTTTGTTGGTTATCAGTCTGGGTTTAGAAAGCATCATTCTTGTGACTGCTTTGCAGCTGACGATTTCCAAGTGGAAGGAAGCAATAGACCAAGGGAAATATGTGTGTTTGTTGATCTTAAGAGAGCTTTCGAAGCAATAGACAGGGATATTCTTCTGCGGAAGCTGGCATATTATGGTATTGATGGAAATGTGTTAGGATGGCTGAGGCAATACTTGACGGGCAGGACACAGAGGACCAGATTAGAGAAAGAAATATCAGATGAGGTGGTGTGCTGCACTGGAGTTCTGCAGGGGAGTATACTTTGACCCCTACTTTTTATCATTTACATGAATGATATTAATTTCAGTGGGGGTTTTGAATATATAAGTTTGTTTGCTGACGACACATTGATTGCCTATACTGGAGACAATGTTGCAAATATGGTTACAAGGATGAATGAAGTTCTTGATAGGTTTGCTGCATACCTGCATATGAACAGACTGGAGTTGAATGTGAACAAAACAAAAGCTATGTTATGGGGTAGTAAGTATAGGCTAAAGAAGATAGATTGTAATAATGTAACTTTAATGATTGAAAACAAGAGGATAGAATTTGTAAACGAAATGAAATATTTTGGTTTTGTTTTGGATGAGGCACTTAGTTTTAAGATTCACTCTGAGTACATAAGCAAGAAAATAAGGAAAAAAATATTTTTGTTCAGCAGACTCAGTCACAATTTGTCAGTGTATGCTAGTATCACGGTGTATCACACACTGTTACAACTTCATTTTGATTACTGTGCTACCTTGCTTCACGTGATGGATCTGAACTCTCTGAATGTGTTACAGAAACTACAAAATCGTGGAATGCGAATTGTCTTAAAAGTGAGCAGATATACACCTATAAAATTGATGCTAGTGACTTTGAACTGGCAATGCGTTGCAGATAGACTGTACTATTTAACGATAATATCTGTTGCCAGCCTATTTCGATTCATTTCTGGTTTTTGACAGAGACATTCACCAATATAATACAAGGGGTGCTGATGGTCTGCACATATATGGAACCTATACAAGCGGAGCAATGAAGTCAGTGTTTTTTAGAGGTATCAGTGAGTTTAGCAGCTTACCTGATGATTTAAGAAATTGTGGTACATTGGGTTTATTTAGGAGGAAACTTTTTCAGTTATTGATGTTGAGAGCACATGTTTGATTAAATGTTAATTTGTTTGTATGTATTAGGATTTCCTATATTGAAATAAACTTATTATTATTATTATTATTATTATTATATATATATATATATATATATATATATATATATATATATATATATATATATATATATATATATATATATATATATATATATATATATATATAATATGAGTACACATAATTTTTGTGTATCATAAGTTAAATTCAAAGAAAGTCCAGTAGGCCAGAGTAAATTATAATATTGACAGCTGTGTCAAACTTTTATAAGATAAGTAGTGTCAGATGTCAAAATCAGTTGACATTCAATGACATCTAGCATAAACTCACTAGATCTTTTCTTACAATTGACATTTTTTGTTAAAAGTACAAGCTATAAATTTGATTAGAACGTCATCTAACTCCTGTTTGTTAATTTTTTAATGGAATAGCCTGGTCTGCCTCTCCCTGAAACCCATCATTCTGCACAAAAACTTCTTGGAACTCGACGTGAATTTCAGACTGTATAGTCGTGCTATCTTGACCCTGGCGACTTCAATCCATAGACCTCGAGACATGAGAAACTTGTTCGTTGAACTAAGCCAGATTATGGACATGATCAAACAGGCTAGTTGGAATCTAGGAGACTTTGAAAGATTCCTCAACGCCTATACACAGTGTGCGCTCGATATCGATGTCTTCAGGTGAGTGATAACTAACTATAGTTGTATGTTTATTTTCAATCTCTTTGTCTAGTTGGGGTGATTAATATAATATTTGCATAAACTGAAGATAGCTATGAAGACGGGAATGATGATTCAAAACATTCGAGCAATCTGGCAACGTTGTAATGGATTTTGTTATAACTGGCAACATTGAATCAACTGATAATCTCTGATATCTTTTCAGAGTAATATACGGAAAATAGCTTGAGTTGGGGAGATTTTGTACAAGTTGGCAATTATGTTAAATAAAAAATCACTCCAATGTTTGCGGGCGAGTTAATATTGAAAAAGCCCTGACTTCTGTTATGGAGAATATCTCAGCCAATAGAATCTTAGGAATCGCTTCGTGCCAATTTCAAAATTAGGTTTTAAGCCCTACTTTCTCATATGTTTTGTAACTGACGAGGCAATATCGGCAGGTGGTAGTACACTTTTCCTTTACATGATAGTAAATGATTTTTTCACGCCCAAGGAGGTACCACCCCATACATCAAGGGGCCGGTGAAGTCCCAACGGATGTTTCCGGTCCTGGTGTATGAGTCGGTTTCCCTTATAAACAAAAATGATGATGGCTCCTCCTTGTATAAAGGATTCCGGAGATAAAATACCCCTCCATGCGGATCTCCGGGAGAGTGGTGTGCAGAGGGCCGCGGCATCAAGATTTAACATATCCTTCTCGAATATATGTGGCCTAAATTCTAACCTGAACTCCGTCCACCATTTCCTCCATGCTAACAGGCCCCAACTCCTCTTCCTCACCGAAACCCAAATCAGCCACTAATCACCTTAATTTCCCGGCGTGTGAGCTCCTTACTTCTTGCATGGAGGCGTGTGTGCATATGTCCGTAGCAATCTACCTTGCACCAGACTCCCCAATTTAGAAGCTGGAAGAAAAGACTTACTTTGGATGAAACTCTCTCTCAGGACTGCAACTAAATTCATCTGTTGCATTTACCGGTCATCTTCTGAAAACAACTTTGTCCAGCTCTTCGACTACCTTTCTGAAAAAACCGACTGTCTGATTTCTGAATATACTTCCTCCGAGGGCACTATTCTTGGTGACTTCAATGTTCATAATAAGGCATGGCTAGGATCTTCAAAAACCGATCCACAAGGGAGAGCAGCGGAGGCCTTTGCAGTCAGCAATTCTTTAGCCAATATGGTTCAGCAACCTACTTACTTTCCTCGCATCCCAACACACAGCTCAAATCCCTTGGATCTCCTTCTTACTACAAGACCTGGATGCTATAAGACATCAGTCACCGCCCCCCTTGGTCGCTCAGACCACGGCATGGTCACTGCTTCCTGCGCAATGCAACACAAGGTCACACAGTCATCACACCCACGTATCGTTTGGCACTACGACTCCGCGAACTGGGACGAAATGCGGGATTACTTTTCCTCATTTCCATGGACGTCTGTCCGCTTCTCTCATCCTGACCCCTCTGATATCTCACAAAACGTCACCGAAATTATCCAAGCTGGCATGGAATTATTTATTCCATGTACACAGAACACCTCTGCAGCCACCCAAAAGCCCCGGTTTTCTAAATCCTGTGACAACGCCAGACTTGAAAAGGCCAAAGCTCGCAAAACGTGATACACAATCCCAGTCAAGAAAACCGTCAAGCTTTTAACGACGCAAGAAACCGATGTGTCCGCATTCTTTCTGGGGCAACAAACTCGTTTAATAACCACATCAAAAACAAAGTCCTCTCAAGCTTCAACAGCAGCAAACCCTTCTGGACTCTTGCTAAATCTATTGGAATAATTTCTGCAAGAGCACGTTTCCACATCTTGTTTCAGGGGATGAAATTGTTTCTACCGCCCTGGGCAAGGCTGAACTTTTTGCCTCGTTCGCCGGCAATTCTACTCTCAACCCACCTCCAAATGTTCAACCACCAACAGTCCCCAATGTTGCACATAAAATGACGGATATCATTTTCAAAACTAAAAAGGTACGAAAGATGCTCTCTTCTCTTAATTCCAGCAAAGCCTCCGGCCTTGACGAGATCCCAGCAATTGTTCTCACAAAATGCGTACCAGAACTTGCTCCTGTCCTGATTCGACTGTTTCAGACATCTTACAATAGAGGCATATTCCCTAGTAACTGGAAAACTCCTAGAGTACAACCCGTCCCCAAGAAAGGATCCAAAGCGCTTCCTAGCAACTACAGGCCTATTTCTCTCCTCTCAGTCGTGTCTAAAGTGATGGAAAAGTATATTAACACTAAATTACTAAAATTTATTGAAAAACACAGTCTAATCCACGACAGGCAGTATGGATTCTGTCAGCGGAGATCAACTGCCGACCTCCTTTCCTTTGTCACCCATTCTTGGAACAAGTCTATGGAACTACACGGTGAATCCCAGATTGTCACTCTAGACATATCCAAAGCATTCGACCAGGTCGGGCATGCAGTGCTGCTTAATAAACTTCTGGCCTATAGCGTATCACCAAAACTCTGTACCTGGACAGCAAATTTCCTCTCCAACTGGAGCGTTTCTGTTGTCGTGAATGACCATTCCTCTAAACTGTATCCAATTAATGCAGGAGTCCCTCAAGGTTCAGCTTTAGCCCCTACTTTGTTTCTTCTTCACATCAATGACCTTGTCTCTAGCACATCCAACCCAGTTTACAGTTACGCAGACGACAGCACCCTCCACTCAAATATACAATATTCTAAGCCTGTCTGTTTAGCCCAATTAGATGAGGATCGCAGACTCATGGAGGGTTCTGTCTCTGTGGATCTCCAAAAAATATTAGACTGGGGAAGTAGAAATCTTGTACAATTCAACTCCACCAAATCTCAGTCTTGCTTTCTATCTCATAAGAGATACACCAGCCCTAGAACCATCACAATGAACAACCAACTTATTCAAAGTAATGAGTCCTTTTCACTTTTTGGAATTTCTGTGGATCGAAATCTCAATTGGTACCAACATGTCACATCAATTGCAGAAGCGGCTGCTAAGAAATTAGGTTTCCTCTTCCGGGCTCGCAAATACTTTTCACCAGCTAATCTCTATACCTTATATATTTCACAAATAAGGCCAAACCTTGAATACTGCTCCCACATCTGTGGTGCCGCTGCCGCTTCTACACTCGCTATCCTGGACTCCATTCAGAAGAGAGCTATATGTCTCATCGGTGCCACTACCCTCACCCAAAGGCTGCCATCCCTTGCCCACCGACGTGCCGTTGGTGACCTCTCTCTCTTTTATAAATATGTGCACGGGCACTGCTCAGAGGAGCTTTCTTCCATAGTTCCTCCACCTGCTGCCGCCAACAGATCTACCAGGGGAACAGAGCGAATGCACGCTTTTACTGTCCAGGTCACCAGACATAGAACATCTTGTTATGCCCGCTCTTTTGTCCCGAGGACTTCCAAGTTGTGGAATTCCTTACCGGCACAAGTTTTTCCTTCTCCTCCGAACCTTCAAATCCAGAATTAACAAGTTGCCTCTTTCCTCCTTGTCGACATCCATGGTACGATAGTATTTAGGCTGTAAGCCCTCGTGGTGTGTTGTTGAAATATATATATATATATATATATATATATATATATATATATATATATATATATATATATATATATATATATATATATATATAATTTATTAGCTGTTTTCTTTCAGTGTGTTTAAATTATAGAATTTTTTAAAGTTGGTATATTTGTTAGTTGTTACTGTAATCATAAATATTTTGGTAGCAAGCTTTTGTGCTCTACAACTATGTCTACGACTCATTTCCTGCAGAATCACCAGCAAATTTAAAAACTAATTATACAATTTTCTTGTTATAGAGATCCAACTTTAAAAACAACATGGGAAAAGTATATGAAAGTTGTTTCAGAATGTTTGTTGGTAATGTTTAATTAATTTTTGTGTGTTTTTATTTATCTTGTTTTGTTTATAGTGACTATTTTTTTATTTTATATATAAGTTTAGAAAATGTGCAATGATAAATGTATAGACTTATAGAATTTTTTAAAGTTGGTATATTTGTTAGTTGTTACTGTAATCATAAATATTTTGGTAGCAAGCTTTTGTGCTCTACAACTATGTCTACGACTCATTTCCTGCAGAATCACCAGCAAATTTAAAAACTAATTATACAATTTTCTTGTTATAGAGATCCAACTTTAAAAACAACATGGGAAAAGTATATGAAAGTTGTTTCAGAATGTTTGTTGGTAATGTTTAATTAATTTTTGTGTGTTTTTATTTATCTTGTTTTGTTTATAGTGACTATTTTTTTATTTTATATATAAGTTTAGAAAATGTGCAATGATAAATGTATGACTTTGCTTTAATAAAAAGTTTGTCGAATTATTATATTTTTGTATTATTTAACATCTGCCTGTTTCTTTAGCTATCTGCCTGATCTCAATACGTCGATAATGCAGTTTAACAAAATCAATTTTGAAACATTTTTTGAGCAGGGACTGTTATGGGAGAACTACCGGCATGTTTATTTTATGACATCCAAATTCAAACGTTTAATTACATCATAATATATGGAAGTTTCTCTGAATGTTTTTGCCAATTTGAATTTATTTGAAACAATTCCTGCTTTAAAAGAATAGAATATGAAGCGGCATTACTCCAGCAAGCATTTCGCTCAATATAATTTACTCACGGGCCAGTTAAGGATAAAATTTAAAAACTCATTACGGATTTAGGGAAACAGCAACAAATGTTCCATTCACAACAATCAAATCTAGACAGTGTTGTTAAAGCTAGTTTTATAATTAGTTCCAAAATAGCAAAAACATCGAAGTCATTTTCTCAGGGACAGTTTGTCAAAGAGTGCCAAGTGGATGTTGCAGAACTTTTGTGCCCAGAAAAGAAGAAAGAGTTTGAGAAAGTGATATTATCGCGACGTACTGTTGTTCAACATATAGATATAATGGCTAGTGATATCAAAAAAAACATTGACCGATAGATTGGCTGGTTTTCAAGCATTTTCGATTGCTTTGGATGAGAGTACAGATTTATCTGACACAGCCCAGTTAGCTATTTTTATACGAGGTGTTGATGAAGAATTTGCAGTGACAGAGGAATTACTGGCTTTATGGCTGCTACAAGGGACCACTACTGGAAATGATATTTTTGGCAAGGTGCAAAGTACTTTTGAGCAATATAGTTTGCAGTGGTGTAAATTAGCTAGAGTGTGCACAGATGGTGCGACTTCAATAGTCTGTTCACGAAAAGGTTTTATCTGAATTCTGAAGGAAAGAGCAACCACTATGAATGTGCAAGAATGTGATTTAATAATTGTACATTGCATTATTCACCTACAAAACTTGTGCTCTAAGTCCATCCGACTAAAGAATGTTACGGATGTGATAGTAAATACCATTAATTTCATTAGATCTCCCGGTCTTAACCACCGCCAGTTTAAAGCATTTTTTAATTGAACTCTCTTCAGAACACGATGATGTGACATATTATTGCGAAGTAAGGTGGCTAAGCTTTATGCACAATCAACCAAGGGTTGCGGTGCTATCGGGGCGGCAAGGCCGCTGACGAGCCATGAGGGAACCAAAAAAAAAAAAAAAAAAAAGGTGGCTAAGCAAAGGTAAAATGCTAAAAAGGTTTAATGACCTTAGAAAAGAAAGAGCTGATTTTATGGAAATGAAAGAGAAAACATTGCCGCAAATTTGTGATCCAACTTGGCTTTCTGACTTGGCATACCAGGTAGACATCACAGGATACTTAAACGACCTGAACTTGAAGCTTCCAAAACAAGGGCAGTTGGTAAGTCAGCTGTTCAGTCATCTTAAAGCTTTTCAAAACAAAATTCGCTTGTGGGAAACACAAATGGGAAGTAAAAACTGTTTTCATTTTCTAACATTATCCAGTCACGAAAACATTGACTACGGTCGCTATGCTGAATAACTGGAACTAATGTCCCAGCAATTCACTGATCGATTTTCCGATTTTAAGAATCCGGATAGCACTTTTAAAATTTTTGCAAATCCTTGTAAGTGTAATGTGGAAGATGCTCCGCTTCACCTACAAATGGAGTTGACAGAGTTTCAAGAAGACTCATATTTGAAGTCTAAGTTTGATGTTGTGGAACTAAGCGAATTTTACAGAACATACCTTTCCGAAGAAAAGTATCCACAGCTGAGAGTTTTCACACGAAAAATAATTTGCACATTCAGAAGCGCGTATAAATGTGAGCAGCTTTTTTCAATCATGAAAATACATAAAAATTAGCATCGTACTCGGCTAACAGATGTTTTTTACGAAAACACTGCGCCTATGTACTACTGATATTGACATCAATATTGATCATCTTGTTTATCAGCTTCAAACTCTCATTAATTTTAATTTTCTATCCTTTTGTATTAATTTGCTTTTTATATTTTTATGTTTGATTAGGCTATTATAATTAATAAACTAAAAATTGTATGAATTTTTGTGGCTGTTTTATTCACTACTACCTGCTTATTTCTTGCCTAAGCCCCACGACTTGATTAAGTCCTGAAATTAGGCCCTCAGCTAAGCAAAGGTTACCCATACCTGGTCTAGATGTTAAGACATTAATTTGGTTTCGTTCGGTCACTCAAATAAAAAAATCACCAAACTGCTTTATAAAATTTAATGTATAAACAAACAAAGGATTTTAAAACAAAACAAACATAAAATTGGAATATATGGTACATAAAACATTGTAAACTTATTATAATTTCTCTTTAGGATTGTTCCTTTTTATTTGGCATCTGATAAAGCGGCAACTCCAGGCAACACTTTGCCCTCCAACAGTTCTAAACTGGCACCACCACCAGTTGATACATGGGAAACTTTATCCTCCGTTTTCCATACAGCCGCACAGGTTGCAGTATCACCACCACCTTAAAACAAACGAAAGCATCGAATTTCATTGAAAAAAATTGAAATGAAAGTAGAAAAACACACAAACTTTACAAGAATAAATGTTTACAAAAGAAAAACTCACCAATTATTGTAATAGCACCCTTTTGAGTAACACCTACAACAGCATCCATAATGGCCTTAGTGCCCTTTGCGAAGTTTTCAAATTCAAACACACCAGCAGGCCTAAATATTGAAATATGCATACATTACAACACAAACTTAAAAAATACGTAATTTGATAAAATAAATAGAAGATTTGATACATAAAAGTGTGATAATCATAAAAATAATTAACCTCTGATTATTTCTAGTGTCAAAATAATGCATGGACAACTAAATAAATACGGTTAGGATATATTAACGAAACAATTTTAGCTATTTATAGAATCCTTTATATTTGTTACCATTTACTTTTATTTGTTGTATATTTTGAAGCATTCTATTGTCCCATGTCTATGGGCTCCAGCCTGTTTGAAACTGAGACTAAATAACTAATGTTGAACTCAATGTTTGTCACCATTTATTTGTATTCATTGTATATTTGTGACTATTAGTGAATTTTCTTTAAAAAAATTCACTAATGACGAGATTTGTGCTTATATATATATATATATATATATATATATATATATATATATATATATATATATATATATATATATATAAATATATATATATGAGACATAATTGGTTCTCGGGTTGAACCGCGTCCAGAATTTATGAAAACTCGACGTTTCGGTTCCTGTTTTGGAGCCATTTTCAAGAGGTAAAGGAAATATGTAAGGACACTCTAAGGCCTCAATCTGCCTACTCCTTAGAGTGGTGGACAAAGGTGGGTAAAGGAAATATGTAAGGACACTCTGAGGCCTCAATCTGCCTATTCCTTAGAGTGGTGGACAAAGATGGGTAAAGGAAACATGTAAGGACACTCTAAGGCCTCAATCTGCCTACTCCTTAGAGTGGTGGACAAAGGTGGGTAAAGGAAATATGTAAGGACACTCTGAGGCCTCAACCTGCCTACTCCTTAGAGTGGTGGACAAAGGTTGGTAAAGGAAAGATGTAAGGACACTCTAACGCCTCAATCTGCCTACTCCTTAGAGTGGTGGACAAAGGTGGGTAAAGGAAATATGTAAGGACACTCTAAGGCCTCAATCTGCCTACTCCTTAGAGTGGTGGACAAAGGTGGGTAAAGGAAAGATGTAAGGACACTCTGAGGCCTCAATCTGCCTACTCCTTAGAGTGGTGGACAAAGGTGGGTAAAGGAAATATGTAAGGACACTCTGAGGCCTCAATCTGCCTACTCCTTAGAGTGGTGGACAAAGGCGGATAAAGGAAAGATGTAAGGACACTCTGAGGCCTCAATCTGCCTACTCCTTGGAGTGGTGGACAAAGGTGGGTAAAGGAAATATGTAAGGACACTCTGAGGCCTCAATCTGCCTACTTCTTGGAGTGGTGGACAAAGGTGGGTAAAGGAAATATGTAAGGACACTCTGAGGCCTCAATCTGCCTACTCCTTAGAGTGGTGGACAAAGGTGGGTAAAGGAAATATGTAAGGACACTCTGAGGCCTCAATCTGCCTACTCCTTAGAGTGGTGGACAAAGGTGGGTAAAGGAAATATGTAAGGACACTCTAAGGCCTCAATCTGCCTACTCCTTAGAGTGGTGGACAAAGGTGGGTAAAGGAAAGATGTAAGGACACTCTGAGGCCTCAATCTGCCTACTCCTTGGAGTGGTGGACAAAGGTGGGTAAAGGAAATATGTAAGGACACTCTGAGGCCTCAATCTGCCTACTCCTTAGAGTGGTGGACAAAGGTGGGTAAAGGAAAGATGTAAGGACACTCTGAGGCCTCAATCTGCCTACTCCTTAGAGTGGTGGACAAAGGTGGGTAAAGGAAATATGTAAGGACACTCTGAGGCCTCAATCTGCCTACTCCTTAGAGTGGTGGACAAAGGTGGGTAAAGGAAATATGTAAGGACACTCTGAGGCCTCAATCTGCCTACTCCTTAGAGTGGTGGACAAAGGTGGGTAAAGGAAAGATGTAAGGACACTCTAACGCCTCAATCTGCCTACTCCATAGAGTGGTGGACAAAGGTGGGTAAAGGAAATATGTAAGGACACTCTAAGGCCTCAATCTGCCTACTCCTTAGAGTGGTGGACAAAGGTGGGTAAAGGAAATATGTAAGGACACTCTAAGGCCTCAATCTGCCTACTCCTTAGAGTGGTGGACAAAGGTGGGTAAAGGAAACATGTAAGGACACTCTGAGGCCTCAATCTGCCTACTCCTTAGAGTGGTGGACAAAGGTGGGTAAAGGAAATATGTAAGGACACTCTGAGGCCTCAATCTGCCTACTCCTTAGAGTGGTGGACAAAGGTGGGTAAAGGAAAGATGTAAGGACACTCTGAGGCCTCAATCTGCCTACTCCTTAGAGTGGTGGACAAAGGTGGGTAAAGGAAATATGTAAGGACACTCTGAGGCCTCAATCTGCCTACTCCTTAGAGTGGTGGACAAAGGTGGGTAAAGGAAAGATGTAAGGACACTCTAACGCCTCAATCTGCCTACTCCTTAGAGTGGTGGACAAAGGTGGGTAAAGGAAATATGTAAGGACACTCTAAGGCCTCAATCTGCCTACTCCTTAGAGTGGTGGACAAAGGTGGGTAAAGGAAAGATGTAAGGACACTCTGAGGCCTCAATCTGCCTACTCCTTAGAGTGGTGGACAAAGGTGGATAAAGGAAAGATGTAAGGACACTCTGAGGCCTCAATCTGCCTACTCCTTGGAGTGGTGGACAAAGGTGGGTAAAGGAAAGATGTAAGGACACTCTGAGGCCTCAATCTGCCTACTCCTTGGAGTGGTGGACAAAGGTGGGTAAAGGAAATATGTAAGGACACTCTAAGGCCTCAATCTGCCTACTCCTTAGAGTGGTGGACAAAGGTGGGTAAAGGAAACATGTAAGGACACTCTAAGGCCTCAATCTGCCTACTCCTTAGAGTGGTGGACAAAGGTGGGTAAAGGAAACATGTAAGGACACTCTAAGGCCTCAATCTGCCTACTCCTTAGAGTGGTGGACAAAGGTGGGTAAAGGAAATATGTAAGGACACTCTAAGGCCTCAATCTGCCTACTCCTTAGAGTGGTGGACAAAGGTGGGTAAAGGAAATATGTAAGGACACTCTCAGGCCTCAATCTGCCTACTCCTTAGAGTGGTGGACAAAGGTGGGTAAAGGAAATATGTAAGGACACTCTAAGGCCTCAATCTGCCTACTCCTTAGAGTGGTGGACAAAGGTGGGTAAAGGAAATATGTAAGGACACTCTAAGGCCTCAATCTGCCTACTCCTTAGAGTGGTGGACAAAGGTGGGTAAAGGAAATATGTAAGGACACTCTAAGGCCTCAATCTGCCTACTCCTTAGAGTGGTGGACAAAGGTGGGTAAAGGAAATATGTAAGGACACTCTAAGGCCTCAATCTGCCTACTCCTTAGAGTGGTGGACAAAGGTGGGTAAAGGAAATATGTAAGGACACTCTAAGGCCTCAATCTGCCTACTCCTTAGAGTGGTGGACAAAGGTGGGTAAAGGAAACATGTAAGGACACTCTAAGGCCTCAATCTGCCTACTCCTTAGAGTGGTGGACAAAGGTGGGTAAAGGAAACATGTAAGGACACTCTAAGGCCTCAATCTGCCTACTCCTTAGAGTGGTGGACAAAGGTGGGTAAAGGAAACATGTAAGGACACTCTAAGGCCTCAATCTGCCTACTCCTTAGAGTGGTGGACAAAGGTGGGTAAAGGAAACATGTAAGGACACTCTAAGGCCTCAATCTGCCTACTCCTTAGAGTGGTGGACAAAGGTGGGTAAAGGAAATATGTAAGGACACTCTAAGGCTTCAATCTGCCTACTCCTTAGAGTGGTGGACAAAGGTGGGTAAAGGAAACATGTAAGGACACTCTAAGGCCTCAATCTGCCTACTCCTTAGAGTGGTGGACAAAGGTGGGTAAAGGAAACATGTAAGGACACTCTAAGGCCTCAATCTGCCTACTCCTTAGAGTGGTGGACAAAGGTGGGTAAAGGAAATATGTAAGGACACTCTAAGGCCTCAATCTGCCTACTCCTTAGAGTGGTGGACAAAGGTGGGTAAAGGAAATATGTAAGGACACTATAAGGCCTCAATCTGCCTACTCCTTAGAGTGGTGGACAAAGGTGGGTAAAGGAAATATGTAAGGACACTCTAAGGCTTCAATCTGCCTACTCCTTAGAGTGGTGGACAAAGGTGGGTAAAGGAAACATGTAAGGACACTCTAAGGCCTCAATCTGCCTACTCCTTAGAGTGGTGGACAAAGGTGGGTAAAGGAAATATGTAAGGACACTCTAAGGCCTCAATCTGCCTACTCCTTAGAGTGGTGGACAAAGGTGGGTAAAGGAAATATGTAAGGACACTCTAAGGCTTCAATCTGCCTACTCCTTAGAGTGGTGGACAAAGGTGGGTAAAGGAAATATGTAAGGACACTCTAAGGCCTCAATCTGCCTACTCCTTAGAGTGGTGGACAAAGGTGGGTAAAGGAAATATGTAAGGACACTCTAAGGCCTCAATCTGCCTACTCCTTAGAGTGGTGGACAAAGGTGGGTAAAGGAAATATGTAAGGACACTCTAAGGCCTCAATCTGCCTACTCCTTAGAGTGGTGGACAAAGGTGGGTAAAGGAAATATGTAAGGACACTCTAAGGCTTCAATCTGCCTACTCCTTAGAGTGGTGGACAAAGGTGGGTAAAGGAAACATGTAAGGACACTCTAAGGCCTCAATCTGCCTACTCCTTAGAGTGGTGGACAAAGGTGGGTAAAGGAAACATGTAAGGACACTCTAAGGCCTCAATCTGCCTACTCCTTAGAGTGGTGGACAAAGGTGGGTAAAGGAAACATGTAAGGACACTCTAAGGCCTCAATCTGCCTACTCCTTAGAGTGGTGGACAAAGGTGGGTAAAGGAAATATGTAAGGACACTCTAAGGCCTCAATCTGCCTACTCCTTAGAGTGGTGGACAAAGGTGGGTAAAGGAAACATGTAAGGACACTCTAAGGCCTCAATCTGCCTACTCCTTAGAGTGGTGGACAAAGGTGGGTAAAGGAAACATGTAAGGACACTCTAAGGCCTCAATCTGCCTACTCCTTAGAGTGGTGGACAAAGGTGGGTAAAGGAAATATGTAAGGACACTCTAAGGCCTCAATCTGCCTACTCCTTAGAGTGGTGGACAAAGGTGGGTAAAGGAAATATGTAAGGACACTCTAAGGCCTCAATCTGCCTACTCCTTAGAGTGGTGGACAAAGGTGGGTAAAGGAAATATGTAAGGACACTCTCAGGCCTCAATCTGCCTACTCCTTAGAGTGGTGGACAAAGGTGGGTAAAGGAAATATGTAAGGACACTCTAAGGCCTCAATCTGCCTACTCCTTAGAGTGGTGGACAAAGGTGGGTAAAGGAAATATGTAAGGACACTCTAAGGCCTCAATCTGCCTACTCCTTAGAGTGGTGGACAAAGGTGGGTAAAGGAAATATGTAAGGACACTCTAAGGCCTCAATCTGCCTACTCCTTAGAGTGGTGGACAAAGGTGGGTAAAGGAAATATGTAAGGACACTCTAAGGCCTCAATCTGCCTACTCCTTAGAGTGGTGGACAAAGGTGGGTAAAGGAAATATGTAAGGACACTCTAAGGCCTCAATCTGCCTACTCCTTAGAGTGGTGGACAAAGGTGGGTAAAGGAAATATGTAAGGACACTCTAAGGCCTCAATCTGCCTACTCCTTAGAGTGGTGGACAAAGGTGGGTAAAGGAAATATGTAAGGACACTCTAAGGCTTCAATCTGCCTACTCCTTAGAGTGGTGGACAAAGGTGGGTAAAGGAAACATGTAAGGACACTCTAAGGCCTCAATCTGCCTACTCCTTAGAGTGGTGGACAAAGGTGGGTAAAGGAAACATGTAAGGACACTCTAAGGCCTCAATCTGCCTACTCCTTAGAGTGGTGGACAAAGGTGGGTAAAGGAAACATGTAAGGACACTCTAAGGCCTCAATCTGCCTACTCCTTAGAGTGGTGGACAAAGGTGGGTAAAGGAAATATGTAAGGACACTCTAAGGCCTCAATCTGCCTACTCCTTAGAGTGGTGGACAAAGGTGGGTAAAGGAAACATGTAAGGACACTCTAAGGCCTCAATCTGCCTACTCCTTAGAGTGGTGGACAAAGGTGGGTAAAGGAAACATGTAAGGACACTCTAAGGCCTCAATCTGCCTACTCCTTAGAGTGGTGGACAAAGGTGGGTAAAGGAAATATGTAAGGACACTCTAAGGCCTCAATCTGCCTACTCCTTAGAGTGGTGGACAAAGGTGGGTAAAGGAAATATGTAAGGACACTCTAAGGCCTCAATCTGCCTACTCCTTAGAGTGGTGGACAAAGGTGGGTAAAGGAAATATGTAAGGACACTCTCAGGCCTCAATCTGCCTACTCCTTAGAGTGGTGGACAAAGGTGGGTAAAGGAAATATGTAAGGACACTCTAAGGCCTCAATCTGCCTACTCCTTAGAGTGGTGGACAAAGGTGGGTAAAGGAAATATGTAAGGACACTCTAAGGCCTCAATCTGCCTACTCCTTAGAGTGGTGGACAAAGGTGGGTAAAGGAAACATGTAAGGACACTCTGAGGCCTCAATCTGCCTACTCCTTAGAGTGGTGGACAAAGGTGGGTAAAGGAAATATGTAAGGACACTCTGAGGCCTCAATCTGCCTACTCCTTAGAGTGGTGGACAAAGGTGGGTAAAGGAAAGATGTAAGGACACTCTGAGGCCTCAATCTGCCTACTCCTTAGAGTGGTGGACAAAGGTGGGTAAAGGAAATATGTAAGGACACTCTGAGGCCTCAATCTGCCTACTCCTTAGAGTGGTGGACAAAGGTGGGTAAAGGAAAGATGTAAGGACACTCTAACGCCTCAATCTGCCTACTCCTTAGAGTGGTGGACAAAGGTGGGTAAAGGAAATATGTAAGGACACTCTAAGGCCTCAATCTGCCTACTCCTTAGAGTGGTGGACAAAGGTGGGTAAAGGAAATATGTAAGGACACTCTAAGGCCTCAATCTGCCTACTCCTTAGAGTGGTGGACAAAGGTGGGTAAAGGAAAGATGTAAGGACACTCTGAGGCCTCAATCTGCCTACTCCTTAGAGTGGTGGACAAAGGTGGATAAAGGAAAGATGTAAGGACACTCTGAGGCCTCAATCTGCCTACTCCTTGGAGTGGTGGACAAAGGTGGGTAAAGGAAAGATGTAAGGACACTCTGAGGCCTCAATCTGCCTACTCCTTGGAGTGGTGGACAAAGGTGGGTAAAGGAAATATGTAAGGACACTCTAAGGCCTCAATCTGCCTACTCCTTAGAGTGGTGGACAAAGGTGGGTAAAGGAAAGATGTAAGGACACTCTAACGCCTCAATCTGCCTACTCCTTAGAGTGGTGGACAAAGGTGGGTAAAGGAAATATGTAAGGACACTCTAAGGCCTCAATCTGCCTACTCCTTAGAGTGGTGGACAAAGGTGGGTAAAGGAAACATGTAAGGACACTCTAAGGCCTCAATCTGCCTACTCCTTAGAGTGGTGGACAAAGGTGGGTAAAGGAAACATGTAAGGACACTCTAAGGCCTCAATCTGCCTACTCCTTAGAGTGGTGGACAAAGGTGGGTAAAGGAAACATGTAAGGACACTCTAAGGCCTCAATCTGCCTACTCCTTAGAGTGGTGGACAAAGGTGGGTAAAGGAAATATGTAAGGACACTCTAAGGCTTCAATCTGCCTACTCCTTAGAGTGGTGGACAAAGGTGGGTAAAGGAAACATGTAAGGACACTCTAAGGCCTCAATCTGCCTACTCCTTAGAGTGGTGGACAAAGGTGGGTAAAGGAAACATGTAAGGACACTCTAAGGCCTCAATCTGCCTACTCCTTAGAGTGGTGGACAAAGGTGGGTAAAGGAAATATGTAAGGACACTCTAAGGCCTCAATCTGCCTACTCCTTAGAGTGGTGGACAAAGGTGGGGTAAAGGAAATATGTAAGGACACTCTAAGGCCTCAATCTGCCTACTCCTTAGAGTGGTGGACAAAGGTGGGTAAAGGAAATATGTAAGGACACTCTAAGGCTTCAATCTGCCTACTCCTTAGAGTGGTGGACAAAGGTGGGTAAAGGAAACATGTAAGGACACTCTAAGGCCTCAATCTGCCTACTCCTTAGAGTGGTGGACAAAGGTGGGTAAAGGAAATATGTAAGGACACTCTAAGGCCTCAATCTGCCTACTCCTTAGAGTGGTGGACAAAGGTGGGTAAAGGAAATATGTAAGGACACTCTAAGGCTTCAATCTGCCTACTCCTTAGAGTGGTGGACAAAGGTGGGTAAAGGAAATATGTAAGGACACTCTAAGGCCTCAATCTGCCTACTCCTTAGAGTGGTGGACAAAGGTGGGTAAAGGAAATATGTAAGGACACTCTAAGGCCTCAATCTGCCTACTCCTTAGAGTGGTGGACAAAGGTGGGTAAAGGAAATATGTAAGGACACTCTAAGGCCTCAATCTGCCTACTCCTTAGAGTGGTGGACAAAGGTGGGTAAAGGAAATATGTAAGGACACTCTAAGGCTTCAATCTGCCTACTCCTTAGAGTGGTGGACAAAGGTGGGTAAAGGAAACATGTAAGGACACTCTAAGGCCTCAATCTGCCTACTCCTTAGAGTGGTGGACAAAGGTGGGTAAAGGAAACATGTAAGGACACTCTAAGGCCTCAATCTGCCTACTCCTTAGAGTGGTGGACAAAGGTGGGTAAAGGAAACATGTAAGGACACTCTAAGGCCTCAATCTGCCTACTCCTTAGAGTGGTGGACAAAGGTGGGTAAAGGAAATATGTAAGGACACTCTAAGGCCTCAATCTGCCTACTCCTTAGAGTGGTGGACAAAGGTGGGTAAAGGAAACATGTAAGGACACTCTAAGGCCTCAATCTGCCTACTCCTTAGAGTGGTGGACAAAGGTGGGTAAAGGAAACATGTAAGGACACTCTAAGGCCTCAATCTGCCTACTCCTTAGAGTGGTGGACAAAGGTGGGTAAAGGAAATATGTAAGGACACTCTAAGGCCTCAATCTGCCTACTCCTTAGAGTGGTGGACAAAGGTGGGTAAAGGAAATATGTAAGGACACTCTAAGGCCTCAATCTGCCTACTCCTTAGAGTGGTGGACAAAGGTGGGTAAAGGAAATATGTAAGGACACTCTCAGGCCTCAATCTGCCTACTCCTTAGAGTGGTGGACAAAGGTGGGTAAAGGAAATATGTAAGGACACTCTAAGGCCTCAATCTGCCTACTCCTTAGAGTGGTGGACAAAGGTGGGTAAAGGAAATATGTAAGGACACTCTAAGGCCTCAATCTGCCTACTCCTTAGAGTGGTGGACAAAGGTGGGTAAAGGAAATATGTAAGGACACTCTAAGGCCTCAATCTGCCTACTCCTTAGAGTGGTGGACAAAGGTGGGTAAAGGAAATATGTAAGGACACTCTAAGGCCTCAATCTGCCTACTCCTTAGAGTGGTGGACAAAGGTGGGTAAAGGAAATATGTAAGGACACTCTAAGGCCTCAATCTGCCTACTCCTTAGAGTGGTGGACAAAGGTGGGTAAAGGAAATATGTAAGGACACTCTAAGGCCTCAATCTGCCTACTCCTTAGAGTGGTGGACAAAGGTGGGTAAAGGAAATATGTAAGGACACTCTAAGGCTTCAATCTGCCTACTCCTTAGAGTGGTGGACAAAGGTGGGTAAAGGAAACATGTAAGGACACTCTAAGGCCTCAATCTGCCTACTCCTTAGAGTGGTGGACAAAGGTGGGTAAAGGAAACATGTAAGGACACTCTAAGGCCTCAATCTGCCTACTCCTTAGAGTGGTGGACAAAGGTGGGTAAAGGAAACATGTAAGGACACTCTAAGGCCTCAATCTGCCTACTCCTTAGAGTGGTGGACAAAGGTGGGTAAAGGAAATATGTAAGGACACTCTAAGGCCTCAATCTGCCTACTCCTTAGAGTGGTGGACAAAGGTGGGTAAAGGAAACATGTAAGGACACTCTAAGGCCTCAATCTGCCTACTCCTTAGAGTGGTGGACAAAGGTGGGTAAAGGAAACATGTAAGGACACTCTAAGGCCTCAATCTGCCTACTCCTTAGAGTGGTGGACAAAGGTGGGTAAAGGAAATATGTAAGGACACTCTAAGGCCTCAATCTGCCTACTCCTTAGAGTGGTGGACAAAGGTGGGTAAAGGAAATATGTAAGGACACTCTAAGGCCTCAATCTGCCTACTCCTTAGAGTGGTGGACAAAGGTGGGTAAAGGAAATATGTAAGGACACTCTCAGGCCTCAATCTGCCTACTCCTTAGAGTGGTGGACAAAGGTGGGTAAAGGAAATATGTAAGGACACTCTAAGGCCTCAATCTGCCTACTCCTTAGAGTGGTGGACAAAGGTGGGTAAAGGAAATATGTAAGGACACTCTAAGGCCTCAATCTGCCTACTCCTTAGAGTGGTGGACAAAGGTGGGTAAAGGAAATATGTAAGGACACTCTAAGGCCTCAATCTGCCTACTCCTTAGAGTGGTGGACAAAGGTGGGTAAAGGAAATATGTAAGGACACTCTAAGGCCTCAATCTGCCTACTCCTTAGAGTGGTGGACAAAGGTGGGTAAAGGAAATATGTAAGGACACTCTAAGGCCTCAATCTGCCTACTCCTTAGAGTGGTGGACAAAGGTGGGTAAAGGAAATATGTAAGGACACTCTAAGGCCTCAATCTGCCAACTCCTTAGAGTGGTGGACAAAGGTGGGTAAAGGAAACATGTAAGGACACTCTAAGGCCTCAATCTGCCTACTCCTTAGAGTGGTGGACAAAGGTGGGTAAAGGAAACATGTAAGGACACTCTAAGGCCTCAATCTGCCTACTCCTTAGAGTGGTGGACAAAGGTGGGTAAAGGAAACATGTAAGGACACTCTAAGGCCTCAATCTGCCTACTCCTTAGAGTGGTGGACAAAGGTGGGTAAAGGAAATATGTAAGGACACTCTAAGGCCTCAATCTGCCTACTCCTTAGAGTGGTGGACAAAGGTGGGTAAAGGAAATATGTAAGGACACTCTAAGGCTTCAATCTGCCTACTCCTTAGAGTGGTGGACAAAGGTGGGTAAAGGAAACATGTAAGGACACTCTAAGGCCTCAATCTGCCTACTCCTTAGAGTGGTGGACAAAGGTGGGTAAAGGAAACATGTAAGGACACTCTAAGGCCTCAATCTGCCTACTCCTTAGAGTGGTGGACAAAGATGGGTAAAGGAAATATGTAAGGACACTCTAAGGCTTCAATCTGCCTACTCCTTAGAGCGGTGGATAAAGGTGGGTTGGGTTATTGTAGCTCGATTACGGGGCCTCAATCTGCCTACTCCCCAAATCTCGCCGGAGATCGTCTGTGAGGTCTCAGTGTGTTCAACCCTAGGCCTCGATCGCAGAATTCCCCTTTAACTTTTTCAGTACATGCTGTACAATTAACATCAATCGAGGGTGTGGCATTGTATTTGAGCAGGTTGAATGTCTGCACGTTCCGCCCTTCGGAGGGGACGTAAAGAAAGCCATCGGTCCAGTGTCCATGCAATGTTGGGCACGTTAAAGATCCCTACTCTCCTTACAGAAAGACAGGGGTTCAGCAAAATTTCCAGGATAGTGAAGTGAAACTGCTCCCTGGCGTCGGTGATCGACCATAGTAGCGGAAATACATGGTCATTAAAGAAAAAGAAACAAAACACACACATTATCCGTCGGCTTCAGACAATCACTTAAAGACGCCACTGCGAGAAGCAGCTTTAAATCACCTGTATGCGAAAGCCTCTTTACTTGTAATCTACTATGAAACTAAATTATAAATAATTTAAAAAAAGGTGGTCCCAGGTTGGAATCGCGAGGCACTGCATAATATTTAAATCAACGCACTATAAAAGCTGATTAACTGTGAGAAAAACCATGCTTATCCATTAATTCTAAAAAAAAATTCACTAAAACTGGTTCTCACCCATTCCATACAATGACTTTTGCTCTATTGATGGGTTCCTTAAAAAGTTCTACAGATTTCGGACCGATATCCAGACCCATCCAACCATCTGGGATTCCACTAGAGACACCTGCTGAGCCAACCTGTGATTAAGAGTAAGAATACAAATGTATAAAGTTTATTAGTGTACAAATGAATGTTTCAGAATCAAGAACGTAAAAGGAATCAGATTAAAAACAATATGAAAAAGTTCGGATGCAGCAAGTGTGTTATGTAGCGAATTTTCATAAAATGTTTCATATTTCATTACTTCAATTTTGGTAAATTCTATTAGAGCAACATATCTACAAAATTTTGTCAAAATGACTTTATTAAAATAAAAACTTGCTAATATACAATTCTAATTTAATGTAAAAACAATATATATATATATATATATATATATATATATATATATATATATATATATATATATATATATATATATATATATATATATATATAAATTTGTTGTTGCTTTGCACAAACATTTACCATTAGAAATTAGGGTAAATTTGTAGATGAGCTCACGAAGGGCCTTTAGAAATTTTTTCTCAGAAACATGCCTAGGACCCCCACTTGGATGCACCAACCACAAGAAAAATTTCTTGCAAACAACCCCTAAGAAAGTTACGGGTCCAGGAGTGAATAGGGGTGCTGGGAAGGGAAGAAGATAAAAAATCTCGGGGCGCAGCAAGTGGGTAGTGAATTTTCATAAGAATTGTACACTATTATTATAGCTATTCTTTAAACTTGGAACAACACGGTGAATCCCAGATTGTTGCTCTAGACATATCCAAAGCATTCGACCAGGTCTGGCACGCAGCGCTGCTTAATAAACTTCCGGCCTATGGCCTACCACCAAAACTTTGTACCTGGACAGCAAATTTCCTCTCCAACAGGAGCATATCTGTTGTTGTGGATGGCCATTCCTCTAAACTGTATCCAATTAATGCAGGAGTTCCTCAAGGTTCAGCTTTAGCCCCTACTTTGTTTCTTCTCCACATCAATGACCTCCTCTCTAGCATATCCAACCCAGTTCACAGTTACGCGGACGACAGCACCCTCCACTCAAACATACAATATTCTAAGCCTGTCTCTTTAGCCCAATTAGATGAGGATCGCAGACTCATGGAGGGTTCTGTCTCTGTAGACCTCCAAAAAATATTAGACTGGGGAAGTAGAAATCTTGTACAATTCAACCCCACCAAAACTAAGTCTTGCTTTCATTCTCACAAGAGATACAGCAGCCTAGACCCATCACAATGAACAACCAAGTTATTCAAAGTAATGAGTCCTTTTCTCTTGTTGGCATTTCTGTGGATCGAAATCTTAATTGGCACCAACATGTCACATCAATTGCAGAAGCGGCTGCTAAGAAATTGGGTTTCCTCTTCCGGGCTCGCAAATACTTTTCACCAACTAATCTCTATACCTTATACACTTCACAAATAAGGCCAAACCTCGAATACTGCTCCCACATCTGGGGTGCAGCAGCCGCTTCTACACTCGCTATCCTGGACTCCATTCAAAAGAGAGCTATACGTCTCATCGGTGACCCTACCCTCACCCAAAGGCTTCCATCCCTTGCCCACCGACGTGCCGTTGGTGACCTCTCTCTCTTTTATAGATATCTGCACGGGCACTGCTCAGAGGAGCTTTCCTCCATAATTCCCCCACCTGCTGCCCCCAGCAGATCTACCAGGGGAACAGAGCGAATGCACCCTTTTAATGTCCAGGTCACCAGACATAGAACATCTTGTTATGCCCGCTCTTTTGTCCCGAGGACTTCCAAGTTGTGGAATTCCTTGCCGGCACATGTTTTTCCTTCTCCTCCGAACCTCCAAACCTTCAAGTCCAGAATTAACAAGCTGCCTCTTTCCTCCTTGTCAACACCCACGGTACAATAGTATTTAGGCTGTAAGCTCTCGAGGTGTGTTGTTGACATAAAAAAAAAAAAAAAAAACAACAACTTATACAGACCTTGAAAATCGATTTTAGAGGTCCTAGTAGGCGCACATTTGAAGAATTCTTTCGAAAGTGTTACCATTGATCTCTTTATTATCAAAAAAAAATCGTGTCTTCTAACTCCCTTCGAGAAAAATGCCCAAAACTCAATTTTCTATGAAGCTAAAAATTCCAGAAGGAAACTTTATTTAGATTTAGAAAAGTATATACAAATTATAAACATAGCAGCTATCTTAGTTTTCCGATGTCTTTTCTACCGAATATTTTGTTGTAATTTATGCAGGAGTGCTGCATAATATGCCCTATTGACACTGGTGTTGCGTTCTTCAAAGTCGATGAGGAAAATACCCTCACAATCCCAAAATATCATAGCCATCACTTTTTGTGTCGACTGACAGACCTTGAACTTTCTTAGCAGTGCTTCCCCTTTATGTTTTTATTCCATCGACTCCCTGTTGCACAAAGGATCAGGGTAGAGAACCATAGTTTCATCCCCTGTGGCAATTGTCTTCAACACGTCGACAGGGTTTTCCCCACAGAGGTCCAAAAAGGATTGGGCACATTCAACACAACGCTGGTGCTGAACTGTTGAAAGATGTTTGGGGAGCCACCTTGCACTGACTTTAATCATGACTCAATGTTCGTGGAGGATAATGACAGCGTGTTTGGTAATTCTTTCACATTCAAGCGTCGATCACCTAATATGAGATCATCAACAAAGCCAATACTGTTGCCCGTCACCACTTCCACCTTGCTTTATCTTCCAAGGATTCCTGCCTCATTCGAAACCGTTTCGACCAAGGTTTCCTGCAGAATAAGATGGAGAATTCTTCCCGTACACACCATCCAGCCGATCTTTGATGTGGAAGACCTTCTCGAGTAATAATTTACCATCTTAGTAGAGGACAGCTCAGAAATATAACAGGTCTCTTGACAGGACACATGGCCGTCAAGAAACACCTGCATAAAATGGGGCAATTCGAGGGGGACCTGGCATGTAGACTCTGCGGCGAGGGGGAGGAATCAGCCCAGCACATCTTGTGCGAGTGTAAAGCTCTGGACTGCAAAAGACAACTGATCTACGGTCAGTCTACCGGAGACAGAGCAATATAAAACTTCACCTTACCAATTTCTGTGCAGACTGGTTCAAGGCACAGTGATTGTGGAATGGGTGGAGTGAAGAGACTAAGGGCATGCACAATAGGCCAAGGGCTGCAGTGCTACGGGGTGGGGGTGGGGGAAGCCGCGGACGAGCCCTGAGGGAGAAAAAAAAAGAATTTACTAATAGCTCTATACTCAATTTTTGTGACTTTTGACATGTTGATGAACAAAGTCGGTTATAAGAAAACTAATTAAAACATAAAATCCATTTTTGTTTTTTCCAAGGCTAATAAGACTCGAGCTAATGTCGTACCAAATTTTGACATGCTGCGATACCTTGGATCTATGTCATCCTGGGACATTTTGGCACTTGCCTTGTATCTTAAAAAAAAGCGATAATTATAAAATGGTCTGTACTTACCGTGGCTTTTTCATCAAACTTGTCTGCTGTAACAAAATCAACTGGTAGATGTATTTTTACATTATTTGCTTTCGCTTTATCCATTAATTTTTGCACTATTGATGCACCTTCTTTGTCATATAGGGAGTCTCCAATCTAGGAATTGAAAAAATGTGTTTTTTTAAATATAAATTAGTTACATAAATTAATTCATTATATATATATATATATATATATATATATATATATATATATATATATATATATATATATATATATATATATATATATATATATATATATATATATATATATATATATATATATATATATATATATATATATATATATATATATATATATATATATATATATATATATATATATATATATATATATATATATATATATATATATATATATATATATATATATATATATATATATATATATATATATATATATATATATATATATATAGGGAATATAGGGAATATAGGGATTCTAGAAATTAAAAATAGAAAATAGACTTCCATTTTTTCTATTAGTTTTTAATTCTACAAAACCTATTTTTCTGTAGCAATTTTCTAGAAATTGAACTTTAAGAAATGCCATTTACATACCTTCATATTTTGTAGTACCTTCAAAAAGGTATAGCTCATCCCACCACCGATAACCATCTCATTTACTTTGTCTAAGAGATTTTCAATTAACTGGATTTTATCTGCAACCTTAGCACCTCCAAGAATTGCCAAGAATGGTCTAAAAATAAAAAAAAGTTTGTATAATTCTTTTGACAAGTTTTTTTAAACAAACATAGTTCTGGCACCAATTATTAGGTTGGCCAAACTGTAAATTATATAAACAACAGCTGTCAAGACATTTAAGATTGTACTGTTACAAGAAACATTTACAAAAAAAGAACTGTAATATAAGCAAAGACGATATAATTCAAATCTCTTACAAATATCCCTCTTTTCCACATATTAATTTGAAACTTTACCTCTCAGGATTGTCCAAAGCTTTTGCAAAGTATTGAAGTTCTTTTTTCAATAAAAATCCAGCAGCTCTCTGTTCAAAACCTTCGCCTAACATGGAAGAATGTGCTCTGTGTGCAGTTCCAAAGGCATCATTTATATAAACATCTCCAAGCTTTCTTAAACTTTCCCTGAAAGCCTTAACCTTAGCAGCGTCAGCTTTGACCTACAAAAAAGAACTACTAAATTCATGGTCACTATATTTACTAAACCAGGCAAAAAGCAAGTTATAAACACTGACATGACCTATAAATAAAAATTATTGCCCAGGGTCACTATATTTAGAAAGCCAGACAATTTATAAGCACTGCTTAAGGTTGACAAAACAATTGTCATCCTTAAAACAAAAGTTAATATATGAGTAACACAAGGGTCTATGCTAGGGCTGGTCTTATTAATGGTAATAAACAACTAGATGTCATTCAATCATAACCAAATCATTTTTAACCTTAATGTAAATCAGGGTTCTCCATTAGACTTGTTCTTTTTCAAGAAAGTTAAATATAGGTACAGTCTTTTCAAGACAAATTCTCTTATAATTGAAGTAAAATTTATGATTATTAAAATCAATTCAATGTTTTGGTGATTCTGCAGTTGATGCCCGCAAACTTTGCAGTTCACGCACTGTTGCCACATCCTTCTCGTAGTAGAAGGAGAGGGTTGCCTGAGCTGACCTACACTAGGTCAGGAAGGTCAGGTCAGGAAGGTCAGGTCAGGCAGCCCTCTCTTTCTACTACGAGAAGGATGTGGCAACAGTGCGTGAACTCCAACGACAAAATTCTAGTGTGCGACGACTCTGCCGGTTCATGGGCATCATTCACCGGCATCAACTGCAGAATTACCAATGTTTTTAACTAAAAATGCAGTTTTAATAAGAAACCAAGGTAGGCAACTTCATTGAATCAATAAATAACATCTAAGACAGGAAAAACCAAACATACCTTACTGCCAGATTCATTTACTCCTTTGCCCTCTTCTTCTACGTGAAATCGAAGATTTTCCAACAGAATAACAGAACCAGGCTGTGGATCTGCACATGCTTTTTCAACTTCGGGACCTACACAATCTGTCAGAAACACAATTTCCCTAAAATAAAACATCTTCAATTTATTTCGGCTTTTACTATAAATTTTTATCCTTACCGACTTAGAAGCTTATTGAGTTCATTTGCAACTGGTTTCAATGTATACTTAGGGTTAGGTCTACCATCAGGTCGCCCCAAATGGGACATTAAAACAACACTTTTCGCACTTTTCGATAAAGCATATTTAATGGATTCTAAGGCTGCTGTAATCCTCTGATTGTTAGTTATTGTTATTAGGCCATCCTTTAGTGGAACATTAAAATCCACCCTTAAAAACACACATACACTTATTACTATAAGTTTTTAACGGGTAAAATACGTATCCTATGAAAATGGTTGTTGCCATGATAAATATTTGTAATTATTGGATAATAATAAAGACTACTACACAAACAATACTAACCTCATAAGAACGCGTTTGTTGGCTAAATCTAGGGCATCGATACTTAATTTATTTAAAGCCATATTTGTTAAAGAATATTGCCTACAAAAAAGTGTTTGAGCAACAGCTTTCAAATCACCGGAAAGACGAGAGAATGACCTTAAACTGACAGTACAGGTCAGAAGTGTCATTTTCGAGAAAAGTTTGGTTGGTTTGCTGCAGAATGCAGTGCAGAATTAAGGATGCAGAATAAGTATATGCACATGCATGCACTAGCGACGACGTGGCAAGACTACAAAATAAATGAGCCGTGGAGAGATAAGATAATATTTTGTTATCACAAATAGCGTCACTAAAACTACTCTGAGCTGTCGTATATATTATTTTAGGGATCACAGGTAATGTAATCAGCACATACAATTTTACCTTTTCAAACAAGATTTATCAGATTGAATTATTCGATTACACTGTGGTTCTAGCTTTAACCAAGCCGAAACGCCAGAGACGCTTAAAATGACATCTGTAATCTGTAAATTTGACACTTCTGAGAAGAAGCGTGAGCCTGCGATTTGTACCATCACCAACGATGATTTCATATAAGAAGTAAGAAGAAGAGTTGTTTTATTTTGGAATCATTAAAATAAATAACCCAGAGAAAACTCGTGCTTTAGAATTTTTTGAATTACAAAATTAGTAAACAGAAATTTATATCCTATTATTATACATTAGGTTCTGTTTAGCTTGTTGTACACGTTTTAAAATAATCATCCTGGATAAACTGGCTGAGCCCGTAGGTGAGAAACAAGACCCGCTTTCTTTGCAAAAAATAGCTAGTGCAAGTCAAGACCCCTGAGGCATACTAAAACACTTTTCTTTCCCTATTAGTGTTATTGGAGAGGATTAACGTGAAGGATTTGCCTGTGATAGAATCGAAAATGAGCAAACGAAGGCATAGTGCTGCATCATCAAAGAAACTGAAGCTAGAAGAGGAACAAGAAGATATCATTAAAGAAACGAAGGATTCGGAGAAAAAGAGCGAACCAAATACGCCTCTGGCGAAAAAGTCGAAGCTTGATGAAAAAGACACGACTAAAAACGACAAAGCTTCTGATAAGCCTGAAGAAGATGTTGAGAAGGGCATCAAGCAAGATATGATAGAAGCGAAAGCAGCGGACGCTAAAGCTGCAGAGGCTAAAGCGGCAGAGGCTAAAGCAGCGGAAGCTAAAGCGGCAGAGGCTAAAGCTGCTGAGGCTAAGGCTGCTGATGCTGAAGCTGCTGAGGCTAAAGCAGCAGAAGCTAAAGCTGCTGAGGATAAAGCAGCGGAAGCTAAAGCCACTGAGACTAAGGTGGAAGAGGCTAAAGCAGCAGAGGCTAAAGTTGCTGAGGCTAAAGCAGCAGAGGTTAAAGCTGCGGAGGCTAACGTGGCAGCTGAAATAAAGGCAGTGGCTGAAGTGAAAACAGCAGAAACAGAACCTTCAGTTAAGACAGAAGACAGTTCTACTATTGACTCTGTAAGAAATGAGGATAGTACTGAGAAATCACAGACAGAGAAAGATATTGACAGCAATACTCAGGATATAGAGGATGATGATGACAATGTGACTGACCAGACACATCAGATTATTGTACCCTCCTATTCAACATGGTTTGATTACAATTCCATACATGTTATAGAGAAAAGAGCTATGCCAGAATTTTTCAGCGCCAGGAATAAATCAAAGACTCCAGAAGTTTATATGGCATATAGGTGAGTTGTAATCTATGCCTTGTTTTATAGACAAATCAGATAGTTGATCTATTGACATTATGAAGCAATATTTACATAGTATCACAACTTGATGCATTTTATAAGTTCAGTTCTAAATATTTGTAAGATAAAAGAGTAATATTTCAATGTTTATTTGAGGTAGAGTGCACATTTCATAATTCACTTTCACCTTGCTCCATTTTTTCTTGACCACACGTTATTTGTTTTGCTAACTCTTCCTGAAGGCAGTATAAGTAGCAAAAAAATGGGTACTCTTTGAATATAGGGTGTCAGCAGGGGTGTGCGGTGACATTTCAAATAAGGGAAGCAATTCTCAGAAACTTACCTATTTGTAGTGTAACTCAATTCTTCTGTCGTTTTTGGCAAATTTTAATAATGTTGTCATAAAACTGTGGATTCTGGGACATTTACTGGATGAGTTTATTTTCAACTGACGAAATTGAAATTTGGAAAAGTCTTTCCTGTCCTGTTGAATTCCTAACAAAACTCTTGATACGTTTCAATGTAAAAAAAATTCGTTCTAAAGATGCACTAGTAGCAGGAATTGTTAATACTAATTAACATAATTTGAACACTTCAGAATATGCATTTTCCAATTTTGATTGTTTTAAGAGAGTTAAAAGTTCACTCGCGTTAGTTTTTGTCAATAACATCGGTTTCATAAATGACTGTAAGTTCTGATCGTAATAAGGCTCTGTCAAAATAATGTCCATAGTGGTGAAATAATGATTTGAATGAATCTTCTGGAAAGGTATCCCTTTAAATCCTCCAAAATTACACAATTCAAGAAATTTCAGGTCACTGAGATGATCAAATCTGCAGTTAATTTGCTGCTGAATTTGATCTATGATTTTGTAGAAAAGGCGGCGGTAAGAAGTTTGAAAGTCTCCCACATTATCAGTGCGCAGACGCTTTGTGGCTCCACTTCTCCTAATTCAATTGTTTTTTCCCAGAACTTATCAAGTTCATTCTATTTAAGGTAGAAAAAAACACTTTACATTCATTAATATGATTTAGAGATTGGGATCAAATTTAATTTAATTTATGAGCACAACAGTGTACAAATAGAGCACTGGAGAACGTTTCGCGCACTTTAGCTTGAAGACCTCCTAAATGTCCGGCCATAACAGCAGCCCCATCATAGCTTTGGGCAATTAATTTATTATCAGCCTCCTCAATATCTTTCATAATATTAAGCACAATTTTATATATAGCGTTTGCGGTATGATCCTCTGTCACATTTTTAAAGCCTCAAAATCTTTCTTGTACACTCCCATCCATTTTATGTAGCGTATTACTACAAATAGTTGACTTAAATTAGTTACGTCGGTTGTTTCATCTAGAACAATAGCAATGAAACAAGTCTGTTTAATTTCAGATTTATTTCTGTTCAAAATAATAGTAGCAGCAGCCGAAATTAAGTCATTCTGAATGCGATTTTATGACCCGCGAAAAACGTTAGACTGTTCCAAGTGATTTCCTAAATAAATGTATTTGGCTATTAAAGAAACTAGGTCTTGAAAGTTTCCTCTATTTGCAGATGTAGTTGTTTCGTCATAACACCTGAAGCCCAATTCATGCTGACCAAGAAAACACCAATAAGTCATTTTAATATGTTTCTGTTTTTATCAACCAGTTCATTGTGTTGGCGATGATAATTTCTATCTGCTTGTCAACGGCGTATTCAATTCGCGTTTTTCCAAAGACACTTAATTTTAAAATGGTCTGTAAATGCGCTTTAGACATAACATGTCTTTTTACTACTTTATGTAGATTATTCAAGTCGGAAAACCCACTTTTATTCCACACCCCCTTTTCAGTCACAAATAGACTACCAGGCCAACAAAACAGTTTATTCCTGTTTTCACAATCCGTTATCCATTCATATTGTTTATAATTTTTTCCGCGTTGAAATGTCGAGTACATGTTTTAATTCTTGGATTTAAGTTTTTCACAGCAGGTTTCGGCCTACATTTATTAATAATAGCAAGTTTTTAAGCAAACAGTAAAGCTGGAAATACTTTGGTTATCAAAAAACACAATACAATCACAGTTATTATTACCACTTGTTTGTAAAGTTTGTAAATCCCCACCCCCACCGACGCCGCTGTTAAAAGCTTATCTACTTGCAGCCATATTAATAATCATAAAATGCCAATGTATTTAACTTAGTCAACTGCTTATATCTACGAAATAATCAGAGACATTCACTTTGTACGTGCACCGGGTCTTCCTAGAACAAAATACGCGTACATCCCGTCGAACTAGTGTTTCTTATAAAGTTGCCTGCTGACTACGTGTATTTAACCGAAGTCATTGCAACCACTCGTAGTATCAGGTTCATGCTGTTCGCTGGCGGTCGCATTTACTGGGACTTGCTAGGAGCGTATATACAAATACAGTATGATGCATAATAAATCATTATGTTTGTGAGCTTGCGAAATAAAAATTGTAATAATTAAATTAGTTTCAGAATTTGAAATTTAATATTTAAAATACAAAAGGGATTTTAAATAATGCGGTTTAGGTATGTAGTCGTTATTTTAAGGGAAGCAATGCTTCCCTTGCTTCCATGGACAGCACGCCACTAGGCGTCAGAGGAAGCACCCTGAACAGCGCAGGTCAGACATCAACAGAAACGTAAATATCACATGTTGTGTTGTATTATTTTTGTCTGTTGGCATGTACATCTGCCTGTTAATAGGTGCAATAACTTTCAAACGCATTGAGATATCTTCAAATTTTGTATCCAGTTAGCACCTGACAAATAAACACTTCGAATTGTCTTTGGCTAAGATCGCTTTAGGGGTTAGGGGATAAATAAGGGGTGATTTGGTGAAAATTGAAATTTTTTCAATAAAACTCGAGTAATATAATGTTTCCAAAGTTTATGGGTACAAAAATACAAATATTTTCTTTGTGGTCAAGTCATGGGCCCTAAATTTATTCCATGAGAATGTCTTTCTGAAGAGAATAAATTATCACAGCTATGTGGAGGTTATGATTCAATTTGCAGCACTATTTTTCATTAAATAAGGTCTATATCAATATTATATGCTTTTAAATATATTTTTGCTTTTATTAAATGTGTAATACTTGGTAAAGAGAATACGTATGAGAAGTTTTTGGGTTACATCTAAAAATAGCTCCTACAGCAGCTAAAAATAATGTCACAAAACATAATATTGTAAAATTTAAGTGTAGATTTGCACACAACTTCCCGAGCGCTTTTTTGAAAAATATTTTCAGAAACATGCTTAGAACCCCCCCTGGATGCACAAACCACAATAAAAGTTGGTGAATTTTCAGATGACCTCCCGAACAGTTTGAGATAAACCGACTGCTGATAGATAAAGTTTGGTATCTTACATGCATGCTGATACTATTCTTACCTTTTGTTCTTTTGCCTTTGCCGAGTTATTTACATTTAACGTTTTTCACACATTACCTCCTTTTTAAACAGTTTCTCAGTACGGTTCTGTTCCATGACACCCCTTCCCCTCCTAAACATTACATTTGACATAAAGTTCACATTGACTTTGGGAATTCCTGGAATATTCTAGACGCATACACCAGCCCTAGACCCATCACAATAAACAACCAAGTTATTCAAAGTAATGAGTCCTTTTCACTTGTTGGCATTTCTGTGGATCGAAATCTCAATTGGCATCAACATGTCACATCAATTGCAGCAGCGGCTGCTAAGAAATTAGGTTTCCTCTTCCGGGCTCGCAAATACTTTTCACCAGCTAATCTCTATACCTTATATACTTCACAAATAAGACCAAACTTCGAATACTGCTCCCATATCTGGGGTGCTGCTGCCATTTCTACACTCGCTATCCTGGACTCCATTCAGAAGAGAGCTATATGTCTCATCCCTTGCCCACCGACGTGCCGTTGGTGACATCACTCTCTTTTATAGATATCTGCACAGGCACTGCTCAGAGCAGCTTTCTCCAATAGTTACTCCACCTGCTGCCCCCAACAGATCTACCAGGGGAACAGAGCGAATGCACCCTTTTACTGTCCAGGTCACGAGATATAGAACATCTTGTTATGCCCGCTTTTTTGTCCCGAGGACTTCCAAGTTATGGAATTCCTTGCCGGCATATGTTTTTCCTTCTCCCCCGAACCTTCAAGTCCAGAATTAACAAGTTGCCTCTTTCTTCCTGGTTGACACCCACGGTACGATAGTATTTAGGCTGTAAGCCCTCGTGGTGTGTTGTTGAAATAATAAAATAAAAAAAACATGGACTATTCACTTTTACTACCGATTTATCACTTCGCTTTTAGTATGCCGCTAGTAAGCACACTCGTTCAGACTGTTTCTTATATATTCATGTGTTCACGGACGTCATTTCTGAAACTGTGCGTTGTTTACCTTGTTCTGTTAATGACCATTATTGTTGTAGTGGTTTTGGCATGCATGTGTTGCTAGTTCCTCCCGAACGTTTTTTTTTTGCAAAACCTTTTCAGAAACGTGCTTAGAACCTCCCGTGGATGCACAAACCACAAGAAAAATTTCTTGTTCACAATAATACCCAGAGTTGTTCCAAAGGATACTGTTTTTGGACCAACAATCTTTGTTTTATATTGGATAAATATCCTTAAAAAACATTACTTCAGGTGTCAATTTGTTTTATAACTTTATGTTAGGTTCATATTCTCTGCTTTAATGAAATCAATTATTTATAATCCCCACTATATAAACTTTTGACCACAAACTGTAAAAATTTGCACTACCTAAAAAAATATAGGATGAGAAATTAAAGTCCAGCTATGATTCTTGGGAAATATACATGAAAGAGGGTTTATATCACTACTAAAATAACCTGTTAATGTTGTAGGAACTTCATGATAGATACGTATCGTCTTAAACCGACTGAATACCTCACAAGCACGGCCTGTCGACGTAATCTAGCTGGTGATGTTTGTGCCATAATGAGAGTGCACGCTTTTCTCGAACAGTGGGGACTAGTAAACTACCAAGTGGATACAACTACCAAACCTTCACCGATGGCACCACCTCCAACTTCTCATTTCCATGTTTTAGCCGACACACCTTCCGGTATACAAGCCATCTTGCCACCGAAAACACAACAACCCAGTGCAGCCAAGACGCTGTTAGATCTAGATCGGAAAACTGAAGAGAACGAGGTGGAAGCCAGTAAGGATAGTAAGGAAAATATCACAGAGAAAGATGTAGATTCAAAGCTCAGTTTGAGGCTCGATAATGAATTATCAAAGTTCAGTATGCAGCTGGATCAGTATTGTAAGAAAAAGGGGCCTCTGAAAAGTAAAGGGGTGAGAAACGCCACCAGGGATTGGACAGAACAGGAAACTTTATTGTTGCTTGAAGGTGAGTTTACTGCGTGTATTTTGATTGAATTTTTGAACGTGAAGTAGATATTATCAGTTGTTCTTTCAGACTGAAATTATAGGATGGTTGTTGTTCAGTCAAATATACCAAACGTATTAGATAGTTTGGTCGTATATTCTTTTTAATCAAATATTCCTCCAATCAGCAAGGTTTTCCCGTTGGATGGTCGAAAGTTAACAAATCTTTGCTGTCAGGTGCCTTCGAAGCTGGAATACTGTTACGGCAATGTAAACTGCATTTTTTTAAAGGCATTTGACAGTAAATGCTTGTGTGAATCAGTGTTTCTTGGATTATGACTGGTCTTGTATTGATTACTCAAGTGATCTTGATCTGTTAACACATCAGTTTTACAATGTGCTGTACAAGGCTATTAGCCAAAATGTTCCATCTAAAACAGCGAAAAGTTCTAAATATCCTCGGTGGTTTGATTCGAAAGTTCGTAAACTCATCACTGAGAAAAATAAAAGTTACCGTAAATTTAAAAGAACTGGTCTTGAATCTGATTATATGAAATATTCTAATCTTAGACGTGACACTAAGTATCGCATTGACTACAATTATTTACAGTTTGTGACTAGCACAGAGCAGATCATTCAGTGTGATGTCAGACAGTTCTGGTCTTTCGTTAATTCCTTGAGGAAGGACTCTGGGATTCCGAATAGAATGAGTTTTAATAATGTAATATATAATAATGAGTCTGATATAGCAGACGCCTTTGCTGCACATTTTCAATCCTGTTATTCTGACCATGGTTCCATTGATGTTGACTTTTGTGATGTATCTAATATACGGTCTGCACATAACCTTTCTATGCATATTTTTACAATTGAAATCGAGGATAAAATTGACTCACCAGATGGCAAAAAACGAGCTGGTTTGGATGGTATTCCTTCTTCATTCTTGAAAAATTGTCGACACTCTTTGAGCGGCCCTTTGTGTAGTAGCTTTAAAAGGTTTTTCAATGCCGGTTTTTGCCCCTCACTCTGGAAGTTGTCTACTCTGATCCCCATTCACAAATCAGGTGATAAGACACAAGTTGTCAATTATAGAGGTGTTTCAATTGAACCTGTAATACCGAAACTATTTGAATATATCATTGCGGATGAGATTTCCAATACCTTGAAACACAGTATTGTTGGAGAGCAGCATGGTTTCTGTAGTGGAAGGTCAACGGTCACTAATCTCGCCATTTTTCAATCTTGCATGACGGATGCATTGGAGGCTAGTAAACAAGTTGATGCTGTATACACTGATGTATCAAAGGCTTTTGACAGTGTGTGTCATACCCTTCTTCTGCAAAAATTGTTTGCAATGGGCATCTGTGGTTGTTATCTTTCGTGGATTCGATCTTACCTGTCTGACAGAAAACAATTTGTTAGCATTGGTGGTGCTCTATTAGATGAGGTCCTCGTCTTGTCTGGGGTACCACAGGGATCACATATAGGTCCCGTTCTCTTCAATCTTTTTATTAATGATGTTGTGAGTTGTTTTGAGTCATCGAAATGTTTATTGTATGCAGATGACGTGAAGTTTTTTCGGAAGTTGTCCATGGTGTCAACACTTTGCAACATGATCTCGACAACTTTACTCGCTGGTGCAGTTCAACCTTGTTGTCGCTTAATGTGGGTAAATCTAGGGTTGTGAGCTATTTTAGGGGTCAGAATCGGATTGTTCATAGCTATACCATTTATAACATGGTGTTGGATGTTGTCACTTCAGTTGCAGATCTTTGTGTAATTTTCAAAAATGATTTGTCACTCAATCTGGATATTGATGCTATGGTTCTGAAATGTTGCAGAATTTTGGGGTTTGTTAAAAGACACACTAAACATATGACTGACACAAGGGCAATCACTAGTTTGTATACATCCTTGGTTCAAAGCAATATTGAGTATTGTTGTGTTGTATGGTTTCCATCCTATGCTTGCCACATTAATCGTATTGAAAGGGTACAAAACAAATTTGTTAAGTACCTTCTTTATAAGCATCACTTTTCTTGCCAAGATATTGGGTATGATGTCAGATTGCTTCTTTGTGGTATGGTCAGTTTCAAAGCGCGACATGAGTATCTTTCATTAATGTTTATATATAAGTTAATTAATGGTCTCATTGACTGTAATCATCTGCTCGAGTTGGTCCTTTTCCATGTTCCACCACGCTCAACTCGCCAACAGCAACTTTTTTTTGAACGAACACACAGGACCAACTATGGATGTAACAGTTTCATGGACAGATTGTTGCATAATTATAATGCTAATTTTTCTAATTGTAATATCTTTTATATTGCTATGTCTAGGATGAAAACTGTCTTTAAGACAGTGATTTTGTTACTTTGAGTTATTTTTTGTTTTTGTTTTATTTTTAAGTACCATTTGGAATTGTTTAATTTTGTAGGTGCAAATTTGAATAAATAAATGAAAATCAGAGTAGATTGCTATATTTGGGAGTCTCTGGAATTGGATTAAATCAATTTTAAGAGGACGTACCCTGGGAAAAATAAATTATCTACAGTGACTGTATAAAGACACTGTGGTCATACGTTTGTCAGTGTTGATTGGTCAACGTTCACGTGCGATCAGCAACGCCATGTTTTGTTTTTATCTGTGGGAGAAACAGAGAAATTGAACCATTTCTGTGTTAATCGATGCATCTGTGAATAAAAGCTGGACAGCGGTCCGCAACTAGGTGGCAGCACGTGGCTTCGTGTCTACCACTCACTTAGTGTTGGAAAGCTGGCTACCTTAGCCGTATTACTTTATCAGTGTATTTTCGCTGCAATTAGTATGCCATACTTACGAGCCACAATAAGAACGAAACCGTTCTACGGTTCTAATTGTGGTGAGAATGCATCTAGCCTTACATACTTTGTCCCTATATTAGGGTAGAAATGGGCCAGGGCTGAGAATTTGCTAAATTGTTGGTTGTATACAGTCTCTATTTTTTAACATTCTGTGTTATTTGGAGCTGGCGTGACAACATACTACTTGGTTCCGCAACTAGGTGGCGGCACGTTGCTTCTTGTCTTACCACTCACTTAGTGTTGGAAGGCTAGCTACCATAGTCGTATTACTTTATAGGTCTGTTTTCGCTACAATTAGTATGCAGTACTGACGAGCTCTAATTAGAGCGAAACCGGTCTACGGTTCTAATTGTTGTGAGAATGCATCTAGCCTTACATACTTCGTCCCTATAATAAGGTAGAAATGGGCCAGGGCTAACAATTTACTAAATTGTTAGTTGGTTGTATACAGTCCTTATTTTTTAACACTTTGTGATATTTGGAGCTGGCGTGACAACATACTACTTGCAGGTGGCGGCATGTTGCTTCGTGTCTACCACTCACTTAGAGCCTGGAGTTTACCTGTGGGCTACTTAGGACCGTAAGGGCTGTCTGTGGCTATGAGGATCCGCTTGTTGGTGTAGCCCTTCCTTTTCTCTTGCACACAGTGCAGGATGGCATACATTTCGGCCAGAAAGATGGTTGCATGGGCTCCGAGGGAAATACTATGACTTACCCTCGGTCCTTCGGAATAAACACCTGCCCCCGTTCCACGTCCCCCGCTGGATCCCTCCGTGAACGAGACGAGCGTGTTTCATGGTAAGCCTGGCGTCTCCTCTCGCCATGCTCGCGGTCGGGGATTTCCACTGTAAAATTGTTTTCCCTGCAGATACCCGGGCTCGCGAAGTCTGACCTCATTTCAAGCATGGGCTCCTTCACGATCTCCTGAATTTTGCAGTGGCCGCTGAAGCCTGGGTTGATCTTCAGTCTACCATTGCAGGCTAGTTTGTATAGTCCTAGCCTGGCCTCCCCCATGATAACTAAGTGTAGGCAGATCCAGCAACACCTCCATGGTGGCTGTTGGGGTTGAAGTCATGGCTCCTGTGATACCTAGCCAAGCCATCCTTTGGATCTTGCCTAGTTTTTGTTTGGCCCTGGATTGTGTCAGCTTAGACGACCAGTGCCAGCGGACGATACTAGATCCAATTAAATCAAAAATCTTTGACCAAATTTTTGCTACTGCTGGTTTGGTGCATAATCAGGTAATTTTATGGGCTGATTAAAATAAACTAGATTTGAATACAGACAAGTCTGTGAGACTACTCTTTGGGTCAGGATGCTCAGCAAGTCCTTGTCATTTACCAGATGATGTTTCCATGAATGGAACGATGTTGGGTGTGGTCCTTGACTGTGATATGCAATGGCTTTCACATATCGAGTTTTTGTGTGGAAAATTGTAAATGTGTTGTTATGCCATAAAATTCCCTTGTGCGGTATGGCGTTCTCTTTTGGGGAGGTGTTTCGGAGGCAGAGCGGATTTTTCACATACAAAAGTTTATTGTTAGAGTTATTGCTGGTGCTGAATTTCTTGATTCTTATAAACCTTATTCAGGCGCCTCGGAAATAAAATCCACAAACTTGACGGTTTTCGAGATATTTTGTTTTTAAACTTGCGTGGTTCGAAAAGAGTAACGTTTCAAATTAAACAATACTAATTATTACAAGAAATGTTAAAAGTGTCCACGCCTTGCTTGAATACATGCATTTGATTTTTGTACAGCACTAAATATTGAATGCTTGTACTATGCGTGCTGATCATTCTTCCCTTGTGGTTACAGGTGTCGGATATACCAATTTCTTACATGCCCTCAGAGGTAAAAATCAAGTCGGTGGACCGCGGCGGCACGATCCACTGATCTTTCAGTTAAAAAATTTCTTGTTGGAGCAGCAAAATGGGCAGGTGGCCCGTCATGTTGAAACCATGATCTGTTGTTCCTCATGTAGTGGTTAAAGTTCATTTAGGCCGTTTTCAAGGGGGCAAATATTGGATGTATTCACTTGAATGAAACTTATTACACTCTTACACTCTGCAAGACAAATAGTGTATTTGGAAATTCAAGCCCTAGTAGTGGTAGTAGTAGCAATGGTGGGGAGGCCAACGCCAAGCAAGTAGGCCACCATGGGCCCTTTTTGCCAACTCCAGCAACCATGCTCTACTCCTCGGTTCCGTCGCCAAACCGCCTCGACCTCGAGATGAAGGCCGTGACGGTCTTCAATTAGACGGTACTTACCTGATTCATCTGCAGAGTCCTCGATCCGAACAATTCTGCTCGAAGACTCCCAAAAGCCCCGAATTCGCACAGGTAGTGGTGGGACGTTTCCTCATCCTCGCCGCATTCCTGGCAAATGAGCCATGGGCCCGGCCAGACTCGCAGCCGACGAAGTTCGCTCCCAGTCGCTCCCCTTGGCAGCAGCGTCCCCGACGGACCCGTACGGTTCCACCCTGCACACTTCGCCAGGGGAGCGGAGGAGCGTTTCTTCCAGTCCCTGCTGGAAATGCTTGGAGAGACAGGGATCTCTCTACCTTCTACCGTCTTTACTTCTTTGTGTCTCCATGGTTGCTTGAGTTTTTAAAAGTGTGAGGGTGTGCTTGTGGTTAGGTGAGCGTATAGATACGGGAGATCACCCCACTGCCCCCCGGCGCTTCATCCATGATGAGACTTGATTCTGTTAAGAGCAGCTCTGCGGCCACGCCGTGGCAACCCGAAACGTGCAGCTAACCCCCTGTTCCAGAGCTACCCGGTGCTGCTGACACGATTGAGCATTTTTCGAATGGATGATAGGGCGAGCAGCCCCCTACACCGGCCAAGGCAAGGGTGGGCCCCTGTACTGTCCATACGGCGCCAGGTGTGCCGGACCTGGTTTGCACAGCGCTGCCAGTCCAGAGCAGGCTCCTCTCGGAGTTCGTACCGAAGGCCGAGAAGTCCCCATCCGGACCTATGTGTGTCGTGTCTGCGTTTGTATGCGTGTGGTGGGCCCTCCACCTTTATCCGGGCTTGGGACCGACATCTGACAAAACCCAAGGGTCCTGTCCGAAGGCGGAGTTAATTCAAGCCCTGAGGTATGTAAAAAAAAATAAGGTACTTTTTTCTGTTTAAAAAAAACGAACAGGGAGGAAGTTGCGGGCAAAGGCTAGTTTTGTTATAAAAACTCTTATGCAATCTATGGGCTACTCTAAATAAACAAATATATGATATTCGAATAAATTATAGAATATTCACAGCGCAAACTGACTGATAAGAGAAATGAAATATACTTGAAAAATTTCTGCCTGTGTTTACTTTTCGACACTATATCTAATAACAATAATAATGACAACCTGGAATACGTTTTTTTATGATTCAAAATCCTCTACACATGCACCAAAAGTAATCAATGGTGATCAAGTCTGGACCTTATAGTGGACAACCCAAACTGTATTAGTTCTATTACGATTGTATTACCAAAATATTTGTTTCTTTTTTAAGTTAGGAGAGTTATTAGACTATTTATAAACGTGTTACCCTTGTTGTGTTTGATAGGTCTGGACATGTACAAAGATGACTGGAACAAAGTTTGTGAGCACATCGGTTCCCGGACTCAAGAGGAATGCATCCTTCACTTTCTGCGTCTTCCCATTGAGGACCCTTACTTGGAATGCTCCAATGGTACAGGTGCTGTGAATGGTTTAGGTCCTTTAGGATACCAGCCTCTGCCCTTCAGCAAGGCTGGCAACCCTATCATGTCAACAGTGGCATTCCTTGCTTCAGTAAGAATTATATTTTATTTATTTTTAAATTATGGAGGAGAATTTGCAAGTTAGTGTATTGTTAATTTGTAAAAAAAAAATAATTTCAGAGCGTGTTTGTATTTAAATCAAATTCTTCAACAGGTAGTCGATCCCAGAATCGCAGCTGCTGCTACAAAATCGGCGCTAAGCGAGTTTAGCGCCTTGAGGGAGGAGGTCTGCGTCGAGAAGATGGATGAAGAATTGAGAAAGATGGGTGAAGAAAGTGGAAATAATGAGGATGGACAAGAAAAAGAGAAGACAGGTGATGAAGGGGAAAATAACAAGGACAAGAAGGCAGAGCAGAGAGAAGGTGGTATTACTGGTAAGTCTTGGTTGAATATGTTGCACATAATAGTAAAAGATAATCATTGATCCTTTAAAATATATTTTGCACATGTCTCATGGCTTGTAACGTTTAATATCTATAATTTACTGCTTTTTAGATGGCTGCTCTGAAAAACACCAAGACAAACCTAAAGATGCTTCACAAAATGAAGAAAACATGGAAGTAGAAGAAGAAAAAAGGTTTGGTCAAACTGTCGCATTGAGAAAAGAAAACGAAGATAATGACTCTAAAGAATCCGACTCAAAAGAACCAAATGACAAAGTCAAGAAAGAAATGGACGTCCAAAACATTGCTGCAGCATCGTTGGCTGCAGCGGCCATCAAAGCCAAGCATATGGCAATGGCGGAAGAAAGAAAAATCAAACAGCTCGTGGCCCAGCTGGTTGAGACGCAAATGAAGAAACTGGAAATGAAACTGAAGCATTTTGAAGAGCTGGAAAGGACCATGCAAAAAGAAAGGGAAACATTAGAGTATCAACGGCAGCATCTGATGAATGAAAGACAACAGTTCCATTTAGAGCAGTTGAAAGCTGCCGAATTCAGAGCTAGACAAATGGCGCAGCAAAGGATGGCGACTGAAAGATCAGAGAGTTCGCCGCAAAAAGAAGATTGTCAGAAAAAGGAAATTAAAGAAGATACTTCAGATATGAATGGGGATAATAAGGATATCAGTCAAGATGAACAGAGTATGGATTTAGATATTAGCCAGAACGACAACAGTATCTCGCAGGATAGTCAAGACAGCAATCATGGAGTCCACGAGATGCAACAGGCAGTGTTGCCAGGTCTTACAGGTCCGTTAAGTAAATAAACTTAATTGAATTAATATATATAGAATTAATGTACGAGCAACGTATGAAAAGTTTTTGATAGATTTTTCATATTGAAAATGAATTTGAATGATAAAACTAAAATTTCAGATCAATCTTGATGCTATAGGGGTCCTGTTTGTCGCATCATTTCATAGGGTTGTCGTAGAAAAGGATGCCATAAACGAATGTGAAGTAGTCACTAAGCTTAGGTTAAGAACATTTTGCGAATTCGTTCTCATCTGTACTTAAATGATTTGAATGAAAGTTACAGGGTTTTTGATATAAGAGTATTCATTTTGCCAGGTACTATAAAGCAATATAAGTTGGCAACAGTGACACGTGTCAGCTGTCAATAACGACTACTGACAACTGTCAGTCGGGTTAAGGTGCGTAAATTTAAGAAATTATCATACATATGATGTAAAGCCACTGTAGTTTTAATTGAAAATGTGATGTTGTTCTTCTACTTCGCCATGTAAAATGAATTATTTAGTTGATTCATCATTTTTCGAGATACATTTTTTAATAATTTTTTTACGTGCATTGCTTCTGTATATAGATATAGTACCTTTTTAACATTTAGTTTTAGAAATTCCCCCCAGAAAATATCATTTTATTATTAATGTTTTTTCTAATAGCTTTACTTTTTGCATTAAGTTAAAAAACTAAATAGAATCAGTTACATTTACCAATAAATAGTCCTAATATAAAATTAGGTGAATGTACAAAATTATTTATTTTGTAAAAAGTTACTTGTATTATGAGGTCTTCATTTTTACTTATACATTTATTTTGAGATCTTTGTATAGAAAAAAATATATATAATTTACATTTAATAAGATTTTGGATATGCCTGTATACTTGGTTAATATTTAAAAAAATATATATTCTTTTTCATATCGAGATCTTTTATTATGTCCATGGGCTTTGACCATGCTATTCTCCTTGTTCCAACTATACGATGTATTCTTTCAGGTCATACAGATCCATTACTCAAACAATATAAATAATAATAATAATAATTTATTTACTGATAATATACAGTCTGTCTTTTAACAAACAATACAACAACAATATAACATAATTAATATTGACATATTTTTTTCCACAATCAGCAAATAATAAGAAACCGACAAAGTCAGAGACTGTGTGTTGGTAAACTTCAACATACATTTGCCTACTTTGTAGGTGATTGAACAGAAATGTGTCCCGAAAACCAAACTCTCATAGTAAACAAAAGGAAATTACCACCACATCTACCCACACAGAGAGAGCTACCTAAACACATTCGCAACCCCATACACCTGCATACTCTCTATTTCTCTTAAACACAGACACACATGCACACATATCCTACAAATCCTTCCATTACAACTACTAAACCAAATCAGCTGTTTTTCAAATCGAAAATACTTTGCACTAATTTTCGTGGTACTGTAAGGAGCCAAGTTTTTACCCTGCTTCTGAAAACGATCTCCGATCTTAATTTTTTTATTTCTAGTGGTAGTATGTTATACAACCTTGACATAATAAAGGTATAATACCTCTGTCCTACCGTTTTATGCACTCTAGGGACCTTCATGTACTGTTCTCTTCGCCCTCCATACGTATGATCCACAATATCAAACTCACCCTTGTGCTTATAATAATATGCCAAGGAAGAATATGAGTACAACTGTCTCATGTCTAACACATTGGCCTCTACGAATAACATCACTGGGATACACCGAAGGTTTACCATATATAATTTTCAAGAATAGTTTGTGGATAACTTCTAAATGTTTAATATGGCTTGCCAGCACACTTCCCCATGCCACGATTCCATATCGAAGCAGACTTTCCACCAGAGCAGAAGATATTATTTTTAGGTACTGCGTGTTGAGTAATTTTTTAAGTTGCTTTAGTTTACCAATGAGCCCCCTTAATTTGTTTACCAAATCTGCAGCATGAGAATCCCAACGTAGGTGTCTGTCTACAGTAATGCCAAGATATTAAATGACGTCGGCACTTCAAACGATAAAACTCGGATCAACAACAAGAGGACCCATCTCTTCAGTTCTATTACTCGAGAACTGTATATATTTAGTTTTTTGACAGTTGACAGCGATTGTTTTACTGTTGAAATATTCCCACACTCTCATCCCAACCTCAGCCTCAATTTTCAGATCATCCCAGTTTTTTGCAGAAAAGAATATGGCTGTATCATCAACAAAGCTAATGATCTGTCCAGAGTTTTCAACCTGGTATAAATCACTTATATATATGTTGAATAAAATTGGTCCCAAAACCGAGCCCTGTGGGACACCACACCTAATAACCGTGCTTTCACTTAAGACGCCTCCAACATTTGTGCACTGTTTTCTATTATGCAAATAGCTCTTCATTAAGGTCAAAGGAAGTCCCCTAAAACCCACCGATTCCAGCATTTGACAAAGAACCTCATGATCAATAGAATCAAATGCTTTCGATATATCCAAAGACTACTAGTGCTGGTTCAGACCTATCAACAGACTCATATACATATTTCATCAGCTTTGCTATAGCATCCTGGGTCGACCTTCCTTCTCTAACTCTAAAGCCATATTGAAACTCAGAGAGTATACTGTTTTTTGACAGATAAGAGTTTACTCGCACTGCGATAACTTTTTCTATGATTTTTGTTATTACACTCAATAGAGATATTGGCCTATAGTTACTGATACGTCCTCTATTACCGCTCTTGAAATGAGGCTTAATGACCGACACTTTAAAAATGTCTGGGAACAGACCCGTATCAATTATTCTATTTATAATGTATACCATAACATCTACTACCTCCTCTATTACTTTTTTAATAGTTCTAACAGTCAACGAATCGATTCCTGGGGCTTTTCCCAATTTTAGGTCTTCTACAATTTTTCGGACTTCAGTGGCGTCGGTATTTGCCAAGAAAATCGTGTTCATCCGATGATGCCTGTTTACCCTTGATGTCTGGTTTATTTGCCTTTTGATGCCTCCCGCTAATTTACTCCCTACTTTAGTAAAATGAGTATTAAATGCATCTGCAACCTCGTTTTTATCCCTCAAAATTATCCCAGAATCTGTCTTAAACCTCTCCTCACACACGTCTCTACTTTTGCTTTGACCACTTAATTCAGTTTTCCGCAGCCCACTCGCACTTTTAGCCTGAAGTTCAATCCGCATCATATAGTAATTTGCCTTTACATTTTTTTATTAGGCAAGTCAAATAATTTCTATAGCTATTATAGTCACTACGTTTAACCTCGTCATTAGGATGCCTTAACATGTCATGGTACTTCCTGTTCTTGGTATCTACAGATTTTACCAGCCCGGCAATGATCCAACTTGAACATTTTTTGTCCTTGCGTTTAATTCTGCTGGAACAGTTGTTAACACTATTGACTAATTTTGTCATAAAATATTCTGCCGCAGTGTTGGTATTATTCGCAGCATATACTTCAGTCCATTGTTCGTCTGCCAATATTCGTTTTAACCTTTCGTAGTGGTGATTTAGAAACAGCAAATGTGCTCAAGATGCAGCACCGAAGTTAACTTCGTTAATTAATAGCAAAGTGGATTCTGGCTACAGTATTTATTGTCAAAACCTTTTGATCACAGTAAGCGGATAGACAGCTTGGGTAATATAGGTATCAAGGGTACTGTGCTTAAACTTCTCCGGAGTTACTGAATGTAGTAGTAACGTGTAGCCTTAGAGACTGCTACAGCGAACTGCAAGAGTTGAAATATGGAGTATCCCAGGGATGTGTTCTGGGCCCTCTACTATTCAATTAATATATTGACGAATTGTATCAACAAAGAAGATTTCAGGGTAAAATAATTAACTCTGCGGACGGTACTGTGGTTTTTTATTCAGGCAGAAGGGAGCACACAAACTTCTTGCCTGTTACAAACTCCCTAACTACCAAGAAATAACAATAAAAATTAACAACCAGGCTGTCACGATAATATCTCCAAAAAAAGTCAATGACCTGGATATGATAGATTCGTATTTAAGACTGACAGACCACATTCTGTCGGTGGCCAAGAAATTGCGTGCGTTCATTGCCAAATTCAAAGAATTTGCTCAACATTTTAATCAAAAACATTTGATAATTTTTTATTACGCTTTGGTGGAGATGCACTTGAGTTACATGCAGTGTGGGGCAGGATTCTATATGAGAATTTAAGAAGCAACATACAAATGCTAAAGATGAAATGTGGAATGAGAAGTGTGCATGTCCACCTGGAAAATTATTTTTGAAGCCCGGATTCTTTGATGTTAGACAATTGTACATTCTAAATTTGATAAAATGGCAACGTGAAAATGAAAGTTTGCTTGAAGTCGCTTCATCTATTTACACAACAGGAAGAGATGGAAATGCGAACGTTTTTTTTTCTCCCTCAGGTTTTGTCTGCGGCTTTGCCGCCCTTATAGCACTGCAACCTTTGGCTTATTGTGCATGCCCTTAATCTTTTTACACCACCCATTCCAAAATCACTGTGCCTTGGACTTGTCTGCACAGCAATTGGTAGGGTGAAGTTTTATATTGCTCTGTCTCCGGTCTAGACTGACTGTCTTTTGCGGTCCAGAGTTTTACACTCGCACAAGATGTGCTGCGCTGACTCCTGCCCCTCGAACCGCCCTATTTTATGCAGGTGTTCCTTGATGGCCATGTGTCCCGTCAAGAGACCTGTTATATTTCTGAGCTGTCCTCTGCTAAGATTTAGCAGCTCCACAGCTCTGTTTGAACTGGGTTCGTCAATTATTGACTTCCCATGTCTGAGCCCTGGATAGTCTGCCCAGTACACCTTGTGTTGGTTTCTGACCCAGGACTTAATGGCTTCCCTGGCAGTGCTCTTTGTCACGCCCAGAGCCGGTCTATAAATGGTTCTGCTGACCCTCTCTTTGTGAGACTATCAGCTTCTTCATTACCTTTGACCCCTGAGTGACCCGGCACCCAGATTAGGGTGACCCCATTCTGCCCAGCCAGGTCGCTCGCCTCGTCTCTGCACTCACCAGCCAGGAATTTACCCGTGGGCTAGTTAGGGCCTTAAGGGCTGCCTGTGGCTATGAGGATCCACTTGTTGGTGTAGCCCCTCCTATTGTTCTCCCGCACACCGTACAAGATGGCGTACATTTCGGCCTGAAAGACCGTTGCATGGGCTCCCAGGGAAATACTATGACTTACCCTCGGTCCTTCCGAATAAACACCTGGCCACGCTCCCCGCCGGATCCGTCCGTGAACCAGACGTACGCATCCCGTGGTATTCCCGGCGTCTCCTCTCGCGTGGGGATTTCCACTAAAAAGTTGTTTTCCCTGCAGATTCGCAAAGTCTGACCTCATTTCAATCATGGGCTCCTTCACGATCTCCTGAATTTTGCAGTGGCCCCTGAAGCCTGGGTTGATCTTCAGTCTACCATTGCAGGCTAGTCTGTATAGTCCTCCCCCATAATAACTAAGTGTAGCGGGGGCAGATCCAGCAACACCTCCATGGCGGCTGTTGAGGATAAAGACAACCCCTGTCATGCCTAGGCAAGCCATCCTTTGGATATTGCCTAGTTTTTGTTTGGCACTGGATTGTATCAGCTTAGGCCACCAGACCAGTGCAGCGTATGTTAACGATGGTTGACCAACCTTGTGTACAGCCAGTGGGCCATACTAGGTCTTAGTCCCCACGTTTTTCCATATAGTCGCCTAGTGACAGCTAAGGTCATGACTGCCTTATGCAGTATTTTTCCAACGTGACCATTCCAGGTTAGCTTTAGAGTCCAGTACCACCCCAGGATATTTTATCTCCCTGGCCATTGGAATGTTCCTACCGTATAGAGTGAGAGATCTTTGGCTATCCCACTTCCTCCTCGTAAACGGTTGCTTTCTCGGGGCTCACCCCGAGCCCTTGACCAACCGTCCACCCTTCCACCACTTTCAGTGCTGTCTGCATGCACTCCCACACCGACTGTGTAACCTTTCCTCAGACTATGATGACAATGTCGTCTGCATAGCCCTGTACCTCATATCCCCCTCCCGAGAGCCTCCCCAGCAGGCTGTCCACGACTAGGCACCAGAGCAAGGGAGACAGAACGCTCACCTGCAGACACCCCGCCAGCAGAGTCCCTCCCGCGAGTGAGGTGAACACCCCCCTGTCCCTGAGCATGGAACCAATCCACCTGCAGCAGGTCTCCTCTATTCCACGCTCCCTGACAGCTGTCAGAACCGATCCGAATGAGGTGTTGCTGAAGATCCCCTCTATGTCTAGGAAGGCCCCCAGCGCCACCTCCCTGTTCGCCAGCGTATTCTCCAGTTTCAGCACCAGTTTGTGCAGTGCCGTTTCTGTTGAGACTCTTGCTCTGTATGCATATTGTCTGCAGTGTAGGGGATATGCTTCCAGTACACGGCCCCTAATGTGCCGGTCGAGCAGTTTTTCCACGGTTTTTAGCAAGAAGAACATAAGACTTATTGGTCTCAGGGACTTTGCCTGGTCTGTTGGACGTCCAGGTTTAGGAATGAATACAACCCTGGCCAGTCTCCATGCCCTCGGAATGTGCCCCAGAGCCAGGCTGGCTCTCATAATGAGGGTAAGCGCCGGCGCCAGTATATATATCCCCTGTTGGAGCATGATGGGCATTATTCCATCAAATCCCGGGGATTTGTATGGCTTAAAGCTGTTAATGGCCTATCTGATTTTGCTCCAGGTAACCACCTCTTTAGCGACTGTCCAGTCTACTCTAGATGCCCGTCTATAAGGCGCCTCTATTTCTGAGTAAATGCGAACATTACCTTTATAATGATTGAAAGAATAAACAATCTCTGTGACCTCCATAACACAAGGCACATTGAAATGCAACCCCTCCACCAGAGCTATACCGTCGACGGTATTGTGTAGCAAACCATATAAAAAACTTTAAACCATTAATTGCTGATCTCAGCTCCAGGATTTCAAGATTGCACTTCTGCCATATGTAACGTAATTTCCGTGTCGATATTTATAAACTGATAATAAAAGTAAAGGACGGTGAGGCAGGTAATAAATAAAAAACATAAAAAAAGACACAAACCAAATTTAATTCGACTTAAAATTTACCAGCTCCCTTTTGATCTTACAATCTGCGTATCACTAGAAAAAATGTAATTGCTTAAATGTAGTTGCCCCTACTTAGTAAAACTGTTCCATCCTAAATATAGATATCATAATTGTGAAGCCAGAGATGTCTACATTTATATATATATATATATATATATATATATATATATATATATATATATATATATATATATATATATATATATATATATATATATATATATATATATAAACTGCGTTTACAGTTTTTTTAATTAACAGGGAAGATTCAAATGAAATCTCTATAGCCATAAAACAAACAGGTTGTGATGACAATTGTTTGCTGCCAAATTTCTAACTAAAATGGCATATTTTGCACCAATTACAGATTTTTTTCGCCAATAATAGATGGTGATAGCATGACCGTTTAAATACAGTGACCACTAATATGTTTCCCATACAAAACAGAAGATGGTGCTACATGTACATTTAAGTCTGACATTTCATAAAAGTTAGAAATAGAATAATAAAATAGTAAAAGTCATCTTTTGCAAATAAATATGTCTCAATATTATCATTTACATGCCACATAGCAAAAAAAGTCTGCAAATTAAAAAATATTAACACAAAATTGTAAATAACTGAATTTTATTTATTGATTATTGGAAGCCGTTCCTCAACAAATACCCAAAAACGTATAAGTGCTGTTTGATTAGTCAATACTAGTGAGCACATGGATCTGCCTGGGGTCAAGGAGTCGCGGGCCCACGGACTCCAGGGGGCAAGCTGAGGAAGTGGAAACAACATAAGTTTTCGATTAAGCTTTCCCCAAGACCGTCATGCGCGGTGAAGAGCTGCATCCTGCACGAGGTGACCCTGCTAATAACTAAACATGACGGATCTAGACAAGGAGGTCAAAATAAACTCCCCCAATCTACGGTGTCACGTGACCTGTGCCTAGGAATGGATGGCACCAGGGTGATGGTGTCGTGAACGGAACCTCTGGAGTACCGGGCAACCCTCCAGAGTAACCTGCCTTGCACCACACAGGGGGTTCTGATGGTGTGGACAGTATTTCCCCCATTCTCGTGGGAACAACATGAAGATAAAAACCAATGAGGCTCGAGGAGTGGCTCCGGCTAGATTCGTACCGCCCACTAGGGAAGCAACCAGGGGCTGATGGGACTTAGGTTCCTTCAGGTCAACCTCCAACACAGTAGGGCAGCCACGGCCGGACTACTGACGGCTCTGAGGAACATGGATGTGGCCCTCATCCAGGAACCGTACTCCAATAAAGGAGATATCAAGGGACTCGGCGGAGCTGCTGGAAAGCTTATCTACAGCAGATCCAGCAAGAACCAGAGGGCCTGCATTTTTGTCAGGGAAGGGATGGAGTTTCTGCCTTTAATGAATTTCTGTTCCAGGGACCTGGCAACGATCAAAATCCGATGTAGACGAACGGATGGGCCAAGGGACATTACTGTTGGGTAAGCCTATCTGCCAGGGGACAGCACGGACCCTCCTCCATCCAAGGAATTGGAGCAGCTGATGGTGGGTAGCAGAGCAGGTGGATGGCAGACCATCATCGGCATGGATGCGAATGCGCACCATGAGTTGTGGGGAAGCTCGGACACAAACTCTGGGGGTGAGGCACTTTTACAATTATTTATGAAATTTAATTTAGACATATTGAATAGAGGTAATAAACCGACCTTCATCGCAACAGGGCGTGAGGAAGTTTTAGATCTAACAGTTTCCACCCAGTTTCTGGGCGACTTCGTTAAGAACTGGGCTGTGTCTGGGGAAGTGAGTAGCCCAGTCCACAGATACATTCGGTTTGAAATCGCCAAAGTCAAAAGACAAACGGTATGGTACCGGGACCCCCGCAAGGCGGACTGGGAAGCCTACAGGGCAGACCTGGCTGTGGAACTGCGGGGGGTTGTGTACCATAGACAATTCAATAGGCCTCGAGATTGCGGCAGCCCAAGTGCGAGACGCAATCACCTCGGCCTATAACGCCAACTGCCCCCTGAAAATAAGGGCGTCCACCAGGGGCGTCCTGTGGTGGAACAAGGATCTCAGGCAAAGGAGGACGCAGGTTCGTAAGCTGTTTAACGCGGCCAAAAGGTCGGGAGCATGGGATGAATATAGACAGGCCCTAACGACCTATAACAAAAGACTGAGGGGCGCCAAGAAGGAGTCGTGGGGGAGGCACTACGAGGAAGTGGAGAACACATCCGAGAGTGCTCGACTACACAAGATCCTGTCCAAGGGCACTCAGAGCAACATAGGCTCCTTTAAAACATCCACGGGAGGCCTTACAAGCTCGGGGGAGGAAACTATGGAAATTTTACTCCAGACGCACTTCCCCGGCTGTAACATAACAAACCAATCACCTCCGGACTGGGAACACTCAGAATTAGAAGCGCCCTATAGGCGGGCTTCTAGAGTAGACTGGACAGTCGCTAAAGAAGTGGTTACTTGGAGCAAAATCAGATAGGCCATTAACAGCTTTAAGCCATACAAATCCCCGGGATTTGATGGAATAATGCCCATCATGCTCCAACAGGGGATAGATATAGTGACGTCGGTGCTTACCCTCATTATGAGGGCCAGCCTGGCTCTGGGGTACATTCCGAGGGCATGGAGACTGGCCAGGGTTGTATTCATTCCTAAACCTGGGCGTCCAACAGACCAGGCAAAGTTCCTGAGGCCAATAAGTCTCATGTCCTTCTTGCTAAAAACAGTGGCAAAACTGCTCGACCAGCACATTAGGGGCAGTGTACTGGAAGCTTATCCTCTACACTGCGGACAATATGCATACAGAGCAGGAGTCTCAACAGAAACAGCACTGCACCAATCGGTGCTGAAACTGGAGAATACGCTAGAGAACAGGGAGGTGGCGCTGGGGGCCTTCCTAGACATAGAGAGTGGCCTTCCTAGACATAGAGGGGGGCCTTCAGCAACACCTCATTAGGATCGGTTCTGGCAGCTGTCAAAGAGCATGGAATAAAGACCTGCTGCAGGTGGATCGGTTCCATGCTCAGGGACAGGGCGGTGTTCACTTAACTTGCGGGAGGGACTCTGCTGGCGGGGTGTCCGCTGGGGAGCGTTCTGTCTCCCTTGCTCTGGTGCCTAGTCGTGGACAGCCTGCTGTGAAGGCTCTCGGGAGGGGGTATGAGGTACAGGGCTATGCGGACGACATTGTCATCACAGTCCGAGGAAAGGTTACACAGTCAGTGTGGGAGCACATGCCGACAGCACTGTAAGTGGTGGATGGTTGGTCAAGGGCTCGGGGTGAGCCCTGAGAAAGCAACCGTCATATCGTTTACGAGGAGCAGGAAGTGGGATAGCCACAGAACTCTCACTCTATACGGTAGGAACATTCCAATGGCCAGGGAGGTAAAATATCTTGGGGTCGTATTGGACTCTAAGCTAACCTGGAATGGTCACGTAAAAAAAATAGTTCATAAGGCAGTTATGACCCTATGAGTCACTAGGCGGCTATATGGAAAAACGTGGGTACTAAGATCTAGTATGGCCCACTGGCTGTACACAAGGGTGGTCAGACCATCGTTAACATACGCTGCACTGGTCTGGTGGCCTAAGGTGAAACCTTGGCCGATTTTCCTGACTAACGAACTTATCCAAGCCACTTGCAAAAGGAAGGTACTCACCAAATTTGATCAAAATCGGCTCATTATTTTTTGAAACTGAACCCGGTTCTATTCGTGCTCATTTGAAGAAGTTTTTTCAAAATTCAAAAGTCGCAATCTCCTTAGTGAATTTTTTAAAGAAAACTCACTAATAGAGGCCATATCCGTGTTTTTTTGAGGAGTTGCTGAAAGAACATTATTTTGGAGGGTGTCATGTTATTAGAGCAACATTGGACGAAATGTGTGTAGCTGCTTAAAAGTTCGTATGTTCAAAAATAAAATTTTGTTGTTTCTCTAAATGTATTGTGGTTAGAGATTTCATTTTAATCTTCCTTAGGTTAATTAGGTCATAAAAGTGAGTGGACCATTAGAGTCCCTCCACTGTGGCGTTAGGTCTATTGTGGCTTACGATTATCAGGTTACCCAGCAGAAATCCAATATCAAATTCCCTGACATTTCCAGGCCCATCGAGTACATTTTTCATAATACTCGAAACAAAAAACACACATACCTCAATACTTTTTTTATGAACAAAATAAATAAAAATTATGAACAAAAAATTTACATAATAAAGAACATAAGTATGGTTAGCTCCGTTAAATTTATAACATATGGCATGTGCGAGAAGAAAATGTGCAATTTTTTCATGGAAAAACTTGACTTTCATGACTAGCTGACAAACTCAGCCTTCGGAAAGAGTTTTCAAGTGTGATGGAACAAACCAGAAGTCTCTAGATGGCGTAGAAACTTTGCAAACCATGTTGTTCGTATATATAAATTTGAATAAGCCTGGAAAATGGGTTCCAAAAGCTCAGATTTGCGCCAAGTAATTTTTATTTGTTGAAAATTCGAAAAACATTACCTCTCTAAAAGCGAAGTTTTATTTATGAGAATTCGCTGAAAAAGATTCTGTTTACACGCGCCATATACAAATGCCAAATATTTTGCAACTTTCAATATTTATTTATTTATTTGGATACCAATGGGGTTGCCCCCAAAATAGGATCACATACAGAGTATACAAATACAAATATAGCAGTGATAACATAAACATCATTCATTATTCTAAAAACAAATCAAAACAATATTTCATTTAAGTTGTAAATACAATATGCACATACTTGTGCACACACTTATAATATGGAGGGAAATAAAGAATCAAAAAAATCAAGGCAACAACAATAGTCGGACTTTCAGAGCTTTTTTATACCCGAGAAATGAGCCACTGAACATGTCGATGGCTGAGAACTCATTACCCGCTCTCAACATTCTTGACAGCGGCGAATTTAGAGCAGCGTTATATGATCATAAAGGTTAAAATAGAATAAACACATTCACAGCACAGCTTTACCCGGCTAATACATTAAACGCTTTTGCATTTTATGCATTCAAGGAAGAACATTTCAAGTGAGATGTACATATGAGACATGTTTGAGATAGTAGAAGGAGACACTATTTATATCGGTGCTGGTGTGGCACACGATATGTGCACTGACGGATTTAATTGATATTGGTACCAAAGGTAAGCCGCACTGTTATCAGATATATGTTCCTAGGTATGAGCAAACTATTTACGTGAGAAAATTCATATAATATATATGAAATAAAAATAAAAATGCATCTGCTAGTGACGAAATTTTACAAATATATAACTTCCAGGTCTACTGAATGATTTCCATGATATTTGAGTGAAATCACAAATTTACCTGACATTTTAGGGGGTATTTCACATTCCCTGATTTTTCCAGGTTTTCCCGGTTGCTGGGTACCCTGATTATGCAATAGCGCTGCCAACAAATCGAAGTACCTACTTTGGGTTAATCTTCCTTAATATAAATGTAATTATATATATTTTTAAAATACTATGTATCATAATTTTGCGTTTAGCAGTGTCTTCTTGGATTTTTTTTCTTAATTATAAATATAATATAATAATATACACTGATTGATCATATATTTATCAACCATCAAAATACACAATTTAACAAATTTGCATGTGTCAAGTATAACTGACCATGCTATTAAAGAAATTCAGTTTGATCACATACATATAAATTATAATATACGTTATAATAAAACTAATAGAGAATGTAAATATTTAACTGTTAATAATTTTAGGAAGGTGTAAAACAAGCAATATCTCAGACTAATATTATATACTTTTCCAACTTAATAGAAATTATGCAGTAACAAAAAGATGGATCAGGGTCTGGTAGAAAGAAAATTAGTCACAGAAGACACAGAATGGAAATTCACTCCTCCAGGTGGTCCTCATATGGGGGGAGTGTGGGAGAGACTAGTGAGAAGTGTAAAGGATACCATCAAGGTGATACTAAAAGAGAGAACACCCAAATTTGAGGTACTCCAAATGGTCATTCCAGAAATCGAACACACTGTTAATAGTAGACCACTCAGATATATATCATCAGATTGTGGTAATTTAGAAAGTTTAACCCCAAATCATTTTCTTATCGGGACATCAAGTATTGCAAAACCATTTTGTATTTTTCCAGAAAAAGTGACTTTAAGAAAGCAATGGATGCACTCTCAACAATTGACTGAATATTTTTTGGAAACGATGGATAAAAGAATATCTGCCTAAGCTGATTTCAAGATCAGAATGGTTAACTCAAAATAGAAACTTGAAAAAAGATCAAATTGTAATAGTAATGGACAATCAGTTACCTCGAAAGACCTGGCCACTTGGAGTAGTTCAAGAAATTTACCCTTCAAAAGATGGAAAAATTAGAATTGTTGATGTGAAAACCAAAACAGGAGTATATAGGCGACCGGTATCAAAAGATTGTCCTATAGAAATGTTAGAAGACAATTAGATTATATTTAGGGGAGAGAAATGTTGAAAATTAGGTATCATGTTTCCATTTGTGTTTTGTGATTTTGATGATAGTTTTGTTATATTGATAGCAACAGATAGATTGACAAATAATGTTAGAGCTACATACCTTTTATAGTTACAGTAAATAGTTTATAGTAAAAGACTAGTTCTAACAGCCAGACTTGTAGGTTTTGTATCAAATACCTTTAAATTTGATAAAGATCTTGTGGATTTCAAAAACAAGCCCAGATGATAGCTGCAGAGGTTGCAGAATTCATTACGACTAACCTTGACCAGAAGAAATATGTTCTTGGGATATTTATAGATTTGAAAAAAGCATTTGATACAGTTAACCATGCCATATTGCTTGATAAACTCTGTAATATGGGAATATATGGAATTGCATATAATCTTGTTTCCAGTTATTTGTTTAACAGACGATAGATAACTGTTGTATGGCAGGTGGTAGTGGACTTTTCCTTTACGTGAGAGTAAAGGATTTTTTCACGCCCGAGGAGGTACCACCCAATACATCAAGGTGCCGGTGTAGTCCCAACGGACGTTTCTTTCCGGTTCTGGTGTATGAGTCGGTTTCCCTTATAAACAAAAATGATGATGGCTCCTCCTTGTACAAAAGATTCCAGAGATAAAATACCCCTCCATTCGGATCTCCGGGAGAGGGGTGTGCAGGGAGCGCCGGCATCAAGATTTAACATATCCTTCTCGGATATATGTGGCCTAAATTCTAACCTGAACTCCGTCCACCATTTCCTCCAGGCTCATAGGCCCCAACACCTCTTCCTCACCGAAACCCAAATCAGTGCCAAAACAGCCACTAATCACCTTAATTTCCCGGGGTATGAGCTCCTTACTTCCTTTAGATTGCATGGAGGTGTGTGCACATATGTCCATAGCAATCTACCCTGCACCAGACTCCCTATTTTAGAAGCTGGAAGAAAAGACATACTTTGGATTAAACTCTCTCTCGGGGCTCAAACTAAATTCATCTGTTGCATTTACCGGTCACCTTCTGACAACAACTTTGTCCAGCTTTTTGTCTACCTTTCTGAAAAAAACCGACCATCTGATTTCTGAATATCCTTCCTCCGAGGTCACTGTTCTTGGTGACTTCAATGTCCATAATAAGGAATGGCTAGGATCTTCAAAAACCGATCCACAGGGAGAGCACCGGAGGCCTTTGCAGTCAGCAATTCTTTAGCCAATATGGTTCAGGAACCTACTTACTTTCCTCGCATCCCAACAGACAGCTCAAATCCCTTGGATCTCCTTCTTATTACAAAACCTGAATGCTATAAGACATCAGTCACCGACCCCCTTGGTCGCTCGGACCACGGCATGGTCACTGCTTCCTGCGCAATGCAACACGCATCACACAGTCATCACACCCACATATCGTTTGGCACTACAACTCTCCGGACTGGGACAAAATGCGGGATGACTTTTCCTCATTTCCATGGGCGTCTGTCTGCTTCTCTCATCCTGATCCCTCTGATATCTCACAAAACATCACCGAAATTATCCAAGCTGGCATGGAATTATTTATTCCACGTACACAGAAAACCTTTTCAGCCACTCAAAAGCCCTGGTTCTCTAAATCTTGTGACAAGGCCAGACTTGAAAAGGTCAAAGCTCACAAAACGCTTCTACACAATCCCAGTCAAGAAAACCGTCAGGCTTTTAACGACACAAGAAACCGCTATATCCGCATTCTTTCCGAGGCAAAAAACTCGTTTAATAACCACATCAAAAACAAAGTCCTCTCAAGCTCCAACGGCAGCAAACCCTTCTGGACTCTTGCTAACAGTCCCCAATGTCGCGCATAAAATGACGGATATCATTTTCAAAACAAAACGGTACAAAAGATGCTCTCTTCTCTTAATACCAGGAAAACCTCTGGCTTCAATGAGATCCCAGAACTTGCTCCTGTCCTGACTCGTCTATTTTAGACATCTTACAATAAAGGCATATTCCCTAGTAACTGGAAAACTGCATTAGTACAACCCGTCTCCAAGAAAGGATCCAAAGCGCTTCCTAGCAACTACAGGCATATTTCTCTCCTTTCAGTCATCTCTAAAGTGATGGAAAAGTATATAAACACCAAATTACTAAAATTTCTTGAAAAACACAGTCTAATCCACAACAGGCAGTATGTTCCTTTGTCACCCATTCTTGGAACAAGTCTATGGAACTACACGGTGAATCCCAGATTGTCGGTCTAGACATATCCAAAACATTCGACCGTGTCTGGCACGCAGCGCTGCTTAATAAACTTCCGGCCTATGGCCAACCATCAAAACTCTGTACCTGGACAGCAAATTTCCTCTCCAACCGGAGCATTTCTGTTGTGGATGTCCATTCCTCTAAAATGTATCCAATTCATGCAGGATTATCTCAAGGTTCAGCTTTAGCCACTACTTTGTTTCTTCTCCACATCAATGACCTCCTCTCTAGCACATCCAACCCAGTTCACAGTTACACGGATGACAGCACCCTCCACTCAAATAAACAATATTCTAAGCCTGCTCTTTAGCCCAGTTAGATGAGGATCGCAGACTCATGGAGGGTTCTGTCTCTGTGGATCTCCAAAAAATATTAGACTGGGGAAGTAGAAATCTTGTACAATTCAACTCCACCAAATCTCAGTCTTGCTTTCTATCTCATAAGAGATACACCAGCCCTAGACCCATCACAATAAACAACCAAGTTATTCAAAGTAATGAGTCCTTTTCACTTGTTGGCATTTCTGTGGATCGAAATCTCAATTGGCACCAACATGTCACATCAATTGCAGAAGCGGCTGCTAAGAAATTAGGTTTCCTCTTCCGGGCTCGCAAATACTTTTCACCAGCTAATCTCTATACCTTGTACACTTCACAAATAAGGCCAAACCTCGAATACTGCTCCCACATCTGTAGTGCCGCTGTAGCTTCTACACTCGCTATCCTGGACTCCTTTCAGAAGAGAGCTATATGTCTCATCGGTGACCCTACCCTCACCCAAAGGCTGCCATCCCTTGCTCACCGACGTGCCGTTGGTGACCTCTTTCTCTTTTATAGATATCTGCATGGGCACTGCTCAGAGGAACTTTCTTCCATAGTTCCTCCAACTGCTGCCCCCAACAGATCTACCAGGGGAACAGAGCGAATGCACTCTTTTACTGTCCAGGTCACCAGACATAGAACATCTTGTTATGCGCGCTCTTTTGTCCCAAGGACTTCCAAAGTGTGGAATTCCTCGCCGGCACATGTTTTTCCTTCTCCTCCGAACCTCCAAACCTTCAAGTCCAGAATTAACAAGTTGCCTCTTTCCTCCTTGTCGACACCCACGGTACAATATATATATATATATATATATATATATATATATATATATATATATATATATATATATATATATATATATATATATATATATATATATATATATATATATATATATATATATATATATAAAGGCAAAAGAAGTGTAACAGAACCTGGAAAAACCGGTGTTCCTCAAGGAACTGTACTGGGATCAGTGTTGTATTTATTATATGTACAAAAGTTGTTAAACAATCATAAAACTGTATATGTGTTTGCACAAAAGGACAAATGTATAAAGGACATAAATATTAAAATAAACAATCAGATGATAAACCTGGTAACAAGCTATAAGTACCGTGTAATTATAATTAATAACCAGTTGAACTTTAAAGAATATGTGAGTTATATAAGAAAAGAAATGTAGTCACACAGGGGCTTTTAGGAGGTGTGAATATTACTTGTAAGAAAAATCGAAAAGGCTTGTGGATAATGACTTAATAGAGCCACACCTATGATATATGAAGGACATTTGGGCAGCTTCATCAAAAACAGAACAACAGCCACTGCAAAGAACACAAAATTGAATATTAAAGATAGATAGATAGATAGATAGATAATATATTGGCCATGTTACATAATTAGTTTATGTTTACAGCAAGTCAGTGTACAAGTTAAAAGCAGTCATGTCAATACAAATTCAAAACGCCTAAAATTAATCTATCCTAACAACAAAACACAATTAACCAGCAGTCAAAGCACAGTAACAAAAAAAAAGCACAGTAACAAAAAAATAAAAGAAAAACACATCAGTCCAGATCAGAACACTGGCATAACCACATTAGTATATTCGTCGATAGAGTAAAAACAATGCTGCAGAATAAATGACTTTATCATATACTTGAAGGTTTCCAAGTTAACGGCCCTAATCTTGCCTGGTAAACTATTACATAGATCCACTTCCACCGAGTTTCTGGAAGACATAGCTAGACGACAACGTGGAACCGATAGTAGACTGGCATTATGTGTGTTATACGTGTGAATATCACTCCGCAAAAAATAATCCCCCGCTGTCTCATGTACCCTCAGAAGGGTGGCATAGATATACATCGAAGGAAGAGGCATTATCCCATGCTTCACAAATAGAGGCTGACAATGCTCCGTGGGACCAACACCCTCCAACAGCCGGATAGCCTGCTTCTGAAGTCTAAAAATGACTATGGAGTGGGTAGAGTTACCCCATAAAATAACACCGTAACTCAATCTAGAGTTAAACAATGAAAAATATGCCGCCCTCAACACATATGGGCTCACTAGAGGTTTCAAACTACGTAACAGATATAAAGTAGCAGAAAGTTTTTTCCCTAATTGCTCAACGTGAGGCACCCAATTCAGGTCACCATTCAAAGTCAGACCCAACAATCCCACCGGTTCATCACCTGCTATGTTATGATTTGAAGAAACAATAAGCTGTTGTGTCCTATCAGAGTTGAGTTTGAGTCTGTTACTAGTGAACCACAGCTCAGCCGAACAAGTCGCCTCTCCAACTGAGTCAGTCATATCGATAGTGTTTTTGTGCGAACTAATAAAAGTGGTGTCATCGGCATAGCAAATAATCTTAAATGGCATCATGTAGTAATACAGATCATTAATGTAAATAATAAATAAAAGTGGTGACAAAACCGAACCCTGGGGTACACCATGCCCAACTAACCCAAATTCTGTGCTTCCCCCATTCGCCATCAGAACAGCTTGCCGCCTGTGACTAAGATACGACTCAAAAAATCTAATAGCACCCCCGAAACTCCATAGAACTCGAACTTCCTCAACAGTATTGAGAGAGACACACAGTCAAAAGCCTTCGAGAGATCGCACAACAGCACAGCTGAATGCTCTCGTCTCTCAAGGCCATCCACCAAGTCCTCAACCACCCTCAGCACAGCGTGGGTTGCAGAACGACCGCAACGAAAACCAAACTGGTTAGCATTGAGTAAGGAATTTCTCTCAGAGTAATCAGCAAGCCTGTCCTTGATAATGATCTCCATTACCTTAGCAAACATGGGCACAATTGCCAAAGACCTGTAATTATCCAGCTCATTAAGGTCTCCCTTCTTATGTAGGGGAATTGACTTTGAATATTTAAAAACCTCGGGAAAAATACCCCTCTCACAAGAAGCATTCAACAATAATGTTAATGGCTCAACAAGATAATCCGTTGAGCACTTTATCAACTTGCTATTAACATCATATACATCCGTGCAGCTTGAATCACTCAATCTTAGTATTGCCTCAAGTACTTTCCCCCCAGAAACCAGCCCCAGCTCAAAACAGCATTGAGGTTTAGGAACACAATTCAAAAACTCTGTGAAATCCACATCGGAAGGGGGTAGGGAGTTGACATTCCTGTCCGCTACGCCACTAAAGAAATCATTGAAATCAGTGGCCGTAATTGTAGTAGGCGACAAGAACGATTTTCTCTGTTACATTCAAAATTAATTATGCGCCAGCCCACCCTGATTTTGTTACTCGAACTCAATATATAGCTATCGTAGCTGAGTTTCTTTTTTTCAACTATTTTCATTCTGTAATTTTTCCTGGCCACCTTATAAGCTTCAAAATCCTTAGTATCCTTAGTCACATCAAAAATCAGTTTGATATTAGAAAGTTCTTGCCTTTTTTCTTTTAGTTCACTGTCAAACCAACGCACTGGTGCTCCTCCATGTAAACCAACCCTTCCAAAACGAAAACATGAGTGTATCAGTTGTCTATAGGTATCAATTAGAAAGGCAGCCATTGTGTCCGGATTCCAACATCCAGCAAAGAAACCAAAAACGACCACACCGAGACTCTCCCTGAACCAAGCAACTCTATAATTGGAATAATTTCGCCTTACTGTGACTGTATCGTCCCTATTATATGATCTAAGATTATACTATCTAACAAAGCAGTTGTATAAAAGACTGAACACTTTACAAATTAGCAATCTCGTAAAAATGAAGGAGTGCAAATTAATACATAACATAATGAATAACAAAGAGAAAACATACATTAAAATTATAAAAAGTAGTGAAGTGCATTTATACTCAACTAGAGGACAGGAAGACCTATATCTAGTACCATCAAAAACAAACATAAAGCTCAACAGTGTAATAAGTAGAAGTATAAAATCATATAAGACTATTTCTGAAGAACTAAAGACCATACAACCAACAAATATATTATTGTAATTCTCACAAACCTCTGTAAAATTTTATATATCATAATTAGTTGTAGAACTTGTTACCAGTACAAGGTATTGATTGAGTTAATAAATAAAGCCTATTAAAAAAATGTTCATACTACGCACCATAAGTTTTGTTCTGCATAAAAGAATAAAATGTATAAAGACATGTTAAATTTTCATCTATAAATCTATAACTTAGTTTAGCTAAAATGTTTACTATTTCCTTTTTCATATCTCCATTGCTAACACACTAACTCTGTTTTTTACTGTTTTCAGTCATCACCTACACTATTAGTTCTTGAAGTTTCATCAACAGTCGAGTCATCACTAGAATACTGTGCAATACTTGAGCTTTTACCATCTATTGCAGCTTTTCTTCCAGGTTTCCCAACAGAATATTTTAAAGATTCACTGTCCCTACTTAGTTCCACCAAATTTTCACCATGTGAAAGTTTATCTCCATTATCTGCATCAACGTTTTCAGCGGATACACTTTTTTGGCTGCATTTTGTTTCATTTGCATTTACAGCTCGAGTAACAGAAGAATTCTCTGCTGAACTATTTGTACAACTTCCTTCAGAACTGTTATCATCCTCAGAATCGTTACTTTTAGACCTTACCAAACTTTCATTATCAATATAAGCACTCTTCCCTAGATCCGTTGATCTCTCTAAATTCATCGAATCTGCGATATATCCTGAAGACTGTTCCATTAACGCTGCAAACATTAAGGAAGCACCTCCGTAAAAGCACAGCTCGTCTTCGTGTTTTGATCGGAAATGTCTCTTTAAATAGTATTTGTTTTTAGTTTGGTAATGACAGTATTCACAATCGAAAAGACTCGAATTCTCCTCGTGGACTACTTTACCGTGAACTCCCAGGTTGTATTTGTATTTTGTGACATACTCACACTTGTCGCAATTGAATTTTTCTATTGTTTCATCGTGACGAGACTTGAAATGGGTATCGAGATGTTGTTTGTATTTCGTCTTGTATGGGCATAGTTCGCAATGGAAAACTTTGACAGTGTCATCGTGTTGCACTTCGCAATGGATCTTAAACGTTCTTCTATACCTGAAAAATCAATGCATTAAAGAAATTACATTCTTGTAGCTAATTATTTACTAACTAAAAAAACATATCATAACCAAAGATAGGTTATGTCAAGTAAAGTCAAAAATATATTAACGCAACCAAAGACAGGTGATCTTTGAAGAGGTAATTAACAAAAAAATATTATACAAAGTTAAGGCAAACCCGATCTACAATAGCCGAATTTTTTTTATTTCAACAACACACCACGAGGGCTTACAGCCTAAATACTATCGTACCGTGGCTGTCGACAAGGAGGAAAGAGGCAACTTGTTAATTCTGGACTTGAAGGTTTGGAGGTTCGGAGGAGAAGGAAAAACATGTGCCGGCAAGGAATTCCACAACTTCGAAGTCCTCGGGACAAAAGAGAGGGCATAACAAGATGTTCTATGTCTGGTGACCTGGACAGTAAAAGGGTGCATTCGCTCTGTTTCCCTGGTAGATCTGTTGGGGGCAGCAGATGGAGGAACTATGGAAGAAAGCTCCTCTGAGCAGTACCCGTGCTGATATCTATAAAGGAGAGAGAGGTCACCAACGGCACGTCGGTGGGCAAGGGATGGCAGCCTTTGGGTGAGGGTAGGGTCACCGATGAGACGAATAGCTCTCGTCTGAATGGAGTCCAGGATAGCGAGTGTAGAAGCGGCAGCGGCACCCCAAATGTGGGAGCAGTATTCTAGGTTTGGCCTTATTTGTGAATCATATAAGGTAAAGAGATTAGCTGGTGAAAAGTATTTACGAGCCCGGAAGCGCAAACCTAATACAGTTTCGAGGAATGGCCATCCACGGCAACAGAAATGCTCCGGTTGGAGAGGAAATTTGCTGTCCAGGTACAGAGTTTTGGTGGTAGGCCATAGGCCGGAAGTTTATTAAGCAGCGCTGCGTGCCAGACCTGGTCGAATGCTTTGGATATGTCTAGAGCGCAATCTTGGATTCACCGTGTCGTTCCATAGACTTGTTCCAAGAATGGGTGACAAAGGAAAGAAGGTCAGCAGTTAGTCTGCGCTGACGGAATCCATACTGCCTGTCGTGGATTAGACTGTGTTTTTCAAGAAATTTTAGTAATTCGATGTTTATATACTTTTCCATCACTTTAGAGACGACTGAAAGGAGAGAAATAGGCCTGTAGTTGCTAAGAAGCACTTTGGATCGTTTCTTGGGGACAGGTTGTACTCGAGCAGTTTTCCAGTTACTAGGAAATATGCCTTTATTGTAAGATGTCTGAAACAGGTGAGTCAGGACAGGAGCAAGTTCTGGTGTGCATTTTTTTGAGAACAATTGCAGGGATCTCGTCAAGGCCAGAGGCTTTCCTGGTATTAAGAGAAGAGAGCAAAAAGTTCAGCCTTGCCCAGGGCGGTAGAAACAATTTCATCCCCTGAAACAAGAGGTGGGAACTTGCTCTTGCAGAAATTATTCCCAATAGATTTACCAAGAGTCCAGAACGGTTTGCTGCCATTAGAGCTTGAGAGAACTTTGTTTTTGATGTGGTTATTAAACAAGTTTTTTGCCTCAGAAAGAATGCGGATATAGCGGTTACTTGCGTCGTTAAATGCTTGATGGTTTTCTTAACTGGGATTGTGTAGAAGCGTTTTGTGAGCTTTGACCTTTTCAAGTCTGGCCTTGTCACAGGATTTAGAGAACCAGGGCTTTTGAGTGGCTGAAGAGGTTTTCTGTGTACGTGGAATAAATAATTACATGCCAGCTTGGATAATTTCGGTGACGTTTCGTGAGATATCAGAGGGGTCAGGATGAGAGAAGCAGACAGACGCCCATGGAAACGAGGAAAAATAATCCCGCATTTCGTCCCAGTTCGCGCAGTTGTGGTGCCAAATGATACGTGGATGTGATGACTGTGTGACCTTGGGTTGCATTGCGCAGGAAGCAGTGACCATGCCGTGGTCTGAGGGACCAAGGGGGTCGGTGACTGATGTCTTATAGCATTCAGGTTTTGTAATAAGAAAGAGATGCAAGGGATTTGAGCTGTGTGTTGGGATGCGAGGAAAGTAAGTAGGTTGCTGAACCATATTGGCTAAAGAATTGCTGACTGACCTAATTTGATTTAAATTACAATCAAAAAAAGTCCCTGCAAAAACCTTAGCCTAAAATTCCACAATTTTGACAATACATTCTAAATTATTAATTATATAACAACTAGCTGACTTTCTTTGCATTAATTAGGATTATAAATTACCCAGCTGACAACTTTGGTGATATGTTTTCAGCAGTCTGGAGCACCAGCACATTACCAAATCAATGTATGGCACTACCTCGACTTAATATTTCAAATTGGTGGATATGGAGGGGAGGATCGTTAGAATGGCAAGCACGATCACCCGATCTTACGCTATTAGACTTCTTCTTATGGGGATATGTGAAAAGTATAGTATGCAAAACTAAACCAGGCGATTTAACTCACTTAAGAAGAAGAATAACGATTGCGATTAGGTCTCAGGTGTTGATTAACATTAAAAGACATTTTTGTTTACGATTAGAATGCTGCCAAGATGCTCAGAGCATGCATTTTGAACATCTCCTACATTAAGAGTTATGTGTTTTTTCTTTTTTCTCATTATCAAGAATGAAACATATTAGTTATTAATTTTTTAGTGTCTTGTAGCAAGGTTCGTCAATCAGATGAATTTTTTTTTTTTACTGTTAATTTTTGCAATATTGCATATTTTCATCACTTACTTGGTGACATATGGACAATGCGGACATCTAAAGTTTTGCCCTTGGCATTCGTGCTTATTGGCGACATGTCTTCTCAGGTTATTCTCATGTTTGGTCGTATAAGAACACTGATCACAATTATAAGTTGTTCCATTTTCATCATGTTTCACTTTATTATGACGTTTTAACTCGTTCTTGTACTTGGTTTGGTAGGGACAATGTTCACACTTAAACCATTCACTGTTTTCATCATGTTTGTATCTGCAAAAATATATTTGAAAATTTATTTTTCTAAAGTTGGCAACATTTATATAGTTTGAAACAATCTTAGGGAAAAGAAAATATGCTGCTATGTCACAATACATTCCAACCTCGTTATTTTGGACTGAATAATACAAACTACATTGAAATACTTCATCACACTGGTCATATCGTTCATGAATAGCAAAAATATTAGAAGCCCAAGCTGAAAGTCCTGTGGAACACTTAAAACATTTCTTTATATGGAATTCCTTTGCAAGACCTGATCACCAGTTTATTTTTCTATGTTAGAAATTAAAATAATAATAATAATAATACGTTTATTGCTAAAAATTATACAACATGTCCTATACATTTCAGCACTAGATGGACAAGAATTAATTTTTAACTACATAGGATAGACACGTACCTCATGTGTTTCTTGAGGTTTCCCTCCAGTTTGGTGTTGTAATGACATTCGGGACATTGAAACACTTCACTTTCTTCATCGTGTTCAACCAAATAATGTCTCTGTATTTCCTTCTTATACCTGGTGCTATATTCACAGACTGTGCATCTGAAAACCTCACTGCTCTCGTCGTGTTTCACTTTGATGTGTTCGTGGAGATGCTGTTTGTATTTGGTCTGGTATGGACAGTGCTCGCACAGAAAACTGCGGGTGCTCTCATCGTGACGAATCTTAAAATAGGATTATATCATCAAATTATCCATGATCGTGATTCATAGACAGAACCAAACAAATGTAAGCTGTATGAATGATAATTAAAAAGGAAAAAATAATTGCAAAATGACCTGATCCCGCATAACAAATTAAAACTAGATAGCAGCGGATACATATTAAAATCAGGTTGCAATAGGCGAACGGCTTAAAGCTACAGTCATCGATGTCGGCAACATACATACAACAAAAAACAGAAAGTAAGTCGGTAGGTCTTAGATAACTATAATTTGTCAAAGTTATACTATATTTGGTTTGTTAACTATTTTACTTTTTACTATTACTATCATTATTTGTTACTTTACCTTTACATGATGTGTATAGCTATTCTTATACTGTGTCTGATATGAGCACATTTCGCACTTGTATATTTGCTTGTTCTCGTGTTTGTTCTCTATGTGTTTTTTGAGATTAATTTCCAACTTGGCAATATAGTCGCATCTGTCACAGTGATATATCTCACAGTTTTCATCATGCTTTACACGGTTGTGACGTTTCAGTTCCATTCTGTATTTAGTCTTGTATTGGCAGTGTTCACATCTGTTAAAACAAAACAACTGTCAAACTTTAATAAACACTTTTATTGCTTGATTTTTTTTAACAAATGATAACAGCGTAGTGAATTTATGTTGAAAGGGGTCTGTTAAGGTGTCTCGTCTGGAGGATAACACCTTTCAAATTTACATATTTCTTAGTAGCCTTCTTTGTTATAATATTTACCATCTGTAAAATACAATTTTAAGGGCGATTAGGGATAACCCAACAAGGGTCATTTTTTGCTTACAATTGACCATAAGTATGCTAACCTCTGGCAGGTAGAATTCTATAGCATTTTAAGTTAGTTCTTCTATAGACTCGAAACAAGCAACAAGCTTGTGCTAAAATAATCACTACTCATTTTGTTGAGTTCTTATGGACTCTAAAGCATATCAAATGAGTAATTTTGTATAAGTTTACAGTTATTATTAAACGTTAAGTGTTACTAAAATCAGCGTTTAATTTAACAAAACATAATCAGGTCCTTCGAGTTAACCAAGAAACAAAAACAAATAAAATGTGGTACATCAGTACAAAACGTAATTAAACAGGGTCTAAATAATATTTTATTTTTTTGTGATCAAACTAACAGTTTTGTAAGAAAAGCTCAAGACATGAAAAAAGTCTGGACACAGCAAGTGCGTTATGGCAGTGAATTTTCATAGAAATGATCTGGCACCAAATATTTTTTTATAACTTTTTTCTTGTAACAAAGAAATATAAATTTTGGTATATAGTTTTCTTTTAATATCTTAAACTGAGGTACCAAATTTGGTTACCACAGCTATTATATTTTTGAGATAAAAAATTTTCCCGAAGAAGATCCAAAATTTTTCCAGAAAACATAGTTCGATTTTTCCGGCTAACGAACTTATCCAAGCCATTTCCAAAAGGAAGGTACTTGCCAAATTTAATCCAAATCGGATCATTATTTTTAGTTATCAGTGTGAAACATCGAGATTATTTTTTGACGATATCCGTTTTCCGTTTTTAAAAGGGTTGTTGTTGGAAGAGCGTCTAGTAATGAGCGTCATTTTTTCGTCCAGATAAATTATGAATTTTTTAAGTGTATTTGTGCATGAACAGTACCCATTATGTCCTAACAATAAAATAAGAAATCCATTAGATGTTCCAGCCAAGAAAATCACGACAAGAAATGAATATACGGTAATATAAATCAAAACATTACCTGTAACAGCAATCGCCAAGACGCAAGGTACCACAAAATTCAGATAGCAATTTTAAATCACAATTAAAGCAAGATTATTCTAAATATTAATCGAGACAAATGATCCATCTTTTATTCAGAATTAAATGTTATGGTAATAACAGAATTCACATAAATATAAAGTGAAATTTAAACCAAATTCCCATAATATTTCACAAGCGAAATCATAGAGGGCGAATAGTGTATCAAATTAGGAATTGAAAGAATAAATTTTGGCCATTTTATTAAAATCAAAACAATTAAAAATCCTGTCACTTTATTAATAATAAAAACTTTGTTAGTAGATTTAAACAGTAGAGGATCCAATAAGTCAAAATTATAGAATATTTGTTATTATTTGAAAATGTTGACGTATTTCTTTGGGGTAAATTTATAAATATATAGACACCAAAAAGTTCTGATGCAAAATAATGTGGGGGTTCACTTTTTCACTCCCTTGTGATAACATTTCAGGGTTACAAAAACCGCCAAAAACTGCCATTTTATTAGCATTAATCATCTGCAAAATTCCATTTTTCTTAATTCTTACATAGTGGAGACTTTGGATAAAAACATTTGTTTGCCCTGATTTCAATGGGCGGTAAGTTAGAGTGGAAGGGGATTTGAACAAAAAATTATATGAAAGATCCCTCTTAATTTTTTGCTAAAAAATCACCTTTTGAAATTTTTCACATCAATTTAGACACACTCTGTATGTATATATATATATATATATATATATATATATATATATATATATATATATATATATATATATATATATATATATATATATATATATATATATATATATATATATATATAGATAGCAAATATGTCAGAAAATTAGAAACATTTTATTGTGGAGTAAAACGGGCCATGTACATCAAATTGATAAGTCCTAATATTTAAATGCCCTGTATAATTGAGAGTGTAAAATATTTTAGGTTTAAATAAGGAATAGCATAACAGGTAAAAGAATACAGAACAATGATTTCGTTTTTACATGTAGTACATTTTAAGTTCACTAAGCAAAAGTCATTAGAAAAAATAGAACACAGAAAAATAGCCTTGTTTTTATTAATAGAGTTTTAACAGAATATAATGATTTTTATTTTATCCTTAGACAGTAAGTAAATGTGTAGTATTAAGTTAAAAATAAGTTTTTGTCGGGTACAAATTATAAGAAAAGACACGGAGTGTTAGTTAATAGGGATAGTTTTTTTTGTGGTTGTTTACAATGAGTGCAACGAACAAGAAGTTGGACAATGGGAAAATGCAAGGCCTATGAACTTTGTTTTACCCAGGTTCAGCGAGAAAAGATTTTTTGTAACACAGGTGTAGTTTATTTAAGAAGACGGCGGCAGGACGCCAGGATGATACGTAAAAGAACTGCGGGAAGTGAAACTTCATTCGTTGACGTATGGCGACACTGTAAATATGGGAGTTGAGAATTAAGCAAGAAGTGCATCATAATAAAATAATATTCAGTTTGAAATGGGAACAATACATAAGAGTATCTGGTACACGGTTTGTTGAGACCGTTTCAATAAAATGGAAAATAATTAGTAATCACAGGCAAGCTACAAAATCCAAACAGTAGATCAAATGGAAAGCAATTAGTACACATCAAATAGAAGAATCAATTAGACATCATTCAGTAAGTCGTTTTGTGAACTTTGTCGTAATAAATGTGCAGACTTTTTTCTATAGTGTGATTAGTTTTTAAGAATTTTTCAATCCCATTGATGATTTTAATGTATCTTTAGCTCACTAAAGGGGATATTAGATAACGGCCGAATCACTAGATCATAGTTAGTTAATTCATTGTTTTAAATAAATTTGATTTGTATTGATTTATCGACAATCAGCAATGATAAATTTGATATAACTATGTTTTAATGGAAATTTGTGAATTTAATCAATCAGAAATAAAACATACTAGATTGTACTTACATAATATGTTTAATTTTGACCTCAAATCAAACAAATACTAGTTGTTTGATAAAGTAAGGCTATTTTTCACCGTCAATTAAAAGTAAAATCAAAAGAACCCAATTATATATAATTTTTTTTTAATTCCAAACACTGGAGTACTTGAAACTTATAAATAAGATATATCAAATAAAAATGCTAGCCCAAGCACAGAACCCTACCTATGAGATGAGAGAAAAATTTAAAAACACAGCAGTAAGTAAACAATTTTTGGCATAATTTCAGGTTCATCAATGTTAGCGTTTTTTTTAAATAAAGACGCAAATTGAATTCTCATGCTCTACAATTAAAAGTGCTAAAACCAAAAATACCATAACAAAATATATATATATATATATATATATATATATATATATATATATATATATATATATATATATATGTCTATCGTACACTTTGAACACATTTTATATGATACATCGCACAGTTTGAGCACATTTGAACAGTTTGAGCACGGTGTCGGAAGTGACATTGTCATGTATAGCACTCTTCAAGCACGTCAAGTGTCCAAACTGTTCAATGAGACACGTAACGTTCAGTTTGGACACCCGTTACGTATTCGTTTTCATGAAGTGTCAGCATACCAAAATGAAAGTTGTTTGAACAAAAATTGATTAAATTGATCTGTATCTATTCAGAAAATCAATCACTTAAACAAAAATTTTTAATCTCCTAAATTATTATCTACCCATGTTGATCAATTTTGATAATTAATAATTTGTTTATTTAGTTAAAATATTGTCTACTTTTTTATATATTTACTTCCCCATCTTACAATGCTAAAAACAATCTATTTCATTAACGCCCTCTGATTTATTGGGTAGAATGAGCCCATACTATTGACTAACATTAGAATGTTAATTTTAGTTGAAATTCAGAGCAAACAATCTTCTTTGTCTCTTTCTTTTGGCTTATGTATGTTAATATGCCAAATTGACAATAATTGGTTTATTTTTACAATCAGAATTTCATAAAGATTAAAAACATCAAAAATGGACAGATCAAATTTGTTTAAAATTTAAGTAATTTGTTATTTTGTTAGTTATAAGTGAAAGTTTAGAATAATAATAATTGACACTTGATATGGCATGATCTTCGCACCATCTAACAGTAAATAGCAGAACTTCAATTATTTAATTACACTAGGGTAACATTTTGTACGTCAGTTCATGACTCTGATTACCCAGAGTTTGCAAAGTTTGGAAGGGGGGTTAGGGATTATGTATACCTTTTTTCGTTAACGTCGGCCTATTTCCGCACTATGGCCAATCACCAATGCCACTACTCAACTATAATTATAGGTTGAGTTCACTGTGTACAGGTTCCCATTGCGACTTAACCTTTGTTAAAATGGGCCTAGTTTATTATATACGCCAGCAGCTGAGTTTAAGCGCTCATCTGCTGACTACCGACACGTTTCAGCGGTTGGAGACAGATGAACGAAATCTTGACTTCAAGCACTATTTTGTCAAGTTTGTTCTTCACTCCGCGCTTTAAGAAATTGGCAACAGTTGAGTTCCAAAAGAAACACAGCGGGACTGGTGACGCATTTTGTTGACACAACTATTCAACTGATGGCGCCTAGTGAACTCAGCCAATCTTCCGTTTATTGGTGTATAATAATATATAATTCAAACAAAAACACATATCGACGCAGACGGTTGTACCCTAATCAAATACTATTAAAATTCGTTTACGTTAATACTATTTGTTCTAATCGTAAGTCATGTCGTAATCGTACATCCTAACGTGCAACTAATAACTAACCAATCAAAGAATGTCAAAGAACTAACCAATCAAAGAGCGCCATCTGTCAATGGGATAGATTAAAACAAGCATTTATTACTATTTTCGGTAAATCTACAGCAAAGTTTTCTAGAAATCTGTTATAATGAATCAGGTATCCAGAATAACATAATAAAATCGAGTCAGAATATAGACTATAAAAATAAAAATGCTCTGCCTGCTTTAACTCTCAGTTGAGGCACATTTTTTACCGTACTTCCCACGCTTGGTTTGGAGTCTAGAAAATTGTTAATACAACCGATGATCACTCTTTTGGCGATTTTTCAGCTATTGAAAGCAAATTTCTAATGAAAATCCAGTTATTATTTAGTCTTTTAACGTTGTCTTAGGGATATTTCTATAATGCTTGTTATGAATATGAAGAATAAAGCGTGAATGCTATTCTCTATTGTATTGTACACTAATGACAATGATAAAATAAATTCTTGTGCTTGAAATCATTTTGGCCGATTGCTTACATACTACTGACATACAGTAACGATACCTAATAGTTTTCATTTTTTCTCGTCATTCAAACAGGTACTTACACATGTTTTTTTTTTAAATTTAGTAAGTCAATACATTTTCTGATGTGTTTTCACATTATTTGCTATTTGCTTTGGAATGAAAAGTATAAAATATTAATTCACAATTTATACATGTCTCCGTAACCTCCCTCTACGACATAACATTTTATCCAGTCAGTAAATGCAGAAAATTGTGATTTTTCATCTATACAATGATTTATAGGAACTGATTTGGTCAAATAATACTCATTTTAAGAACATCAAAAAAGATTCACTCTTTTATTTTTTAACATTCTTAAACCTTATAGTAGGCTACTGCGAGCTTTCACAGGGTTCCCACTAAAAACAGCACATCAATTTCCCTGACTTTTCCCTAATTTTCCTGACATGCCAAAATATATTTTCCCGACTTTGATCTTTTACAGTTTACCCCCAACAAGTGCAACGCTACACTACTACAAAATACAGTAGGTCCTCACGTCATGGCGGAAAACACTTCCCCATTTCAAATACAAAGCGACCATTGAACGCACAACTAAAGAAAAACAAATATTGTGGTTTTGTGGAAAAATAAATCATTAAGTAAATGGTTCAGAATTTCACAAAAAGCAAACATATTGTTTCAATTATTTATCATAAAAAGGCAATAAATAATTTTTCGCTAACAGGGACAAAAATTCCCCGACTCTTAGTCAATATTTTCACAATTTTCCCTGATTTCCCTGAAAATAATTTTTCTTCTACAAATTCCCTGACTTTTCCCGGTTTTCCAGACGAGTGGGAACCCTGTTTCAATTACTACTGATTTTGCAAGTAATTTGTTTCACTAAGTGAAGATTAGAACCTGTGATGAGCACTGATAAGTACACTTGGAGAACCCAAATCACCACAACACCTCTTTTTAAAGATCTGAAGCTCACTTCACTAACAAAGTTAGCGTCATCAGAGGATGTAAAATTCTCACTACTAGAATTTTTCATTATCTGATGACTCTAACTTTGTTAGTGAAAGGATCGTCAGGTCTTTAAATAGATGTGTTGTGGTGATCTGGGTTCTCCAAGTAAACTTAATTTGTTTCAAAGATCTATTTTTATATTTAGTTATGGCAAGAAAATGATATTACGCATTGGTAAATACGAAATGATTTCTGTAAAAATTAAGCCGCAATGAAAAATAAATGAGTACAATTAAAATATAGCAAAAATTCTTATGCCACACATCTTCCTGTTTGAAAATTGCCTAGACGCAGTTCACCCGGTTTTCCTTCCAGTTCAAAGTTATAATTCAATGTAGCCATAAACATAATAGGTTAGGACAAGTTGGGTAATAGGCTTGTTAATTGCTATTCAAAACAAACCAAACATGTACATTATTCGTAAAATCGGCAATCGAGCAAATACGATTCGCGTTCCCTCGATTGTTATTTTATTTTGAGGTCCATAATAGTATGTTTTATGACTCAAGGGAAAATTTTACGCCTCCTATTGTAGTTTCCAAGATACTGCCACTAGCCACCTTTGCATAAAAAGATTTTATAACATAGGTACCTATGCCTACCCTAAATAAGTCCAGCGATTTCATCAATTCCTGATTCTCTTAACAAAAATTCGCTAATAACAGGAGAAATAACTTCTAGTAAAAAATAGACATTTTTGTGTGATATGTCCAAAGTCACTTAAAAAGTGGTTGGTCATATACAGGCAGTGAACTAAACTATAATTATAGGTTGATTTCATTGTGTACAGGTTCCCATTGCAACATGTTTGTTAACAATGGCCGAGTTCACTAGGCGCCCGCAGCTGTGTTTAAGCGCTTATCTGCTGACTACAGTGACTTGATAGATGCTTCACTCCGCGCTTTAAGAAATTGGCAACAGTTGAATTCCAAAAGAAGCACAGCGGGACTGGAGAACGCATTTTGTTGACACAACTATTCAACTGTTGGCGCCTGTTGAACTCAGCTAATCTGCTGTTTATAGGTGCATAATATATAACTCAAACAAAAAACGTAACAGTGCAGGCGGCTGTATTCTCATCAAAGAATATTAAAATTCGTTTACGTTAATACTATTTGTTCTAATCGTAAGTCATGTTGTAATCGTACATCCTACCGGGCAACTAAGTAACTAAGCAATTAAAGACGTCTAACAGCGCCATCTGTCAATGGGATAGATGAAAACAGGAATTTATTACTATTTTCGGTAAATCTATTACGAAGTTTTCTAGAACTCTGTTATGATGAATTAGGTGTTCAGAATAGCACAATAAAATTTTAAAAAATTCAGTGAGAATATAGACTATAAACGTGGTCTGTTTTGCTTTGGCTTTAATTCTCAGTTGTGACACATTTTTAACCGTACTGCCCGTGCTTGCTTTAAAGGATAGAAAATTATTAACACAACCGTCTTTATATGATCACTCATTTGGCGATTTTTCAACTATTGGAAGCAAAATACTAATGAAAATCCAGTTATTATTTAATCTAATAACGTTGTCTTAGGGATATTTCTATAATGCTTGTTATGAATATGAAGAACAAAGCGTGAATGCTATTTCTCTAATGTATTGTAGCTCTCACTAATGCCAATACAATAAATTCATGGGGTTGAAATCATTTTGACCGAATGCTTATATACAACTGACATACAACAACGATAAAAAAGCGTGTACCTAATAGTTTTCATGATTTCTCGGCATTCAAACAGGTACTTACACATGTTTTTTTAATTTAATTTCGCAAGTCAATACATGTTTTGTGGTGTTTTCACATTATTTGCTTTTTGATGTGGAATGAAAAGCATAAAATATTAATTCCCAATTATACTTGTCTCCATAACGTCCATCTTCGACGTAAAATTTTATCCAGTAAGTAAATGCAGAAAATGGTGATTGTGCACCCGCAATGATTTACAGGAACTGATTTGGTCAAAGAATCCTCATTTTACATACTGTAGAGCGATATCGTTATTAAATTTTGTGATATACACATCCAGAATATATACAAAGTGTATAAGGTGTATGAAGTGTATAAGTGCTCAAAGTGTACTATGGACATATATATATATATATATATATATATATATATATATATATATATATATATATATATATATATATATATATATATATATATATATATATATATATATAAATGTTATTATATTCGTATAATTTACGTTTTTCAATTATCCATGTTGCTGGACACACCGACACCCAGCCTGGTTAATCGAGAGTATACTCTATATATAATTAATAAAACGATATGAGAAATAGGAATAATAGGATGCTACATACTTGTAAAAATCCCTTTCATTATGTTTGATTTTAATATGCTGCTTCAAATAGTATTTGTTCCTAGTTCGATAATCACAATATGGACAATCAGTAGGTTCCTCTTCCTGTGGGGGATCCAAAGATTTATCCTTAGGAGGTCTACCTCTACCTCGCTTTTTAACTTCTCCGTCCTGTTTGGGCGATTCCGAAGCCAGCTTACGTTTCTTACCCTTGCGTTTTTTATCACCTGGAAACAAATATATTATAAGGGTTATAGTATGAACAGAGCCACAATACACCTTATGGTCGCTGTGGAGGGACTGGTATGGCCCACTCACAATCAAACCCAACCTAACCTAGTATGAACAGGTTATAAAAGAGAAATATACATGTCTCCCAGAACATGTGGGTGATCTTCTGAACCCAGAGAGGCTACATAAAAAGTTGTATAACAAATTTATACAATTTTCATCCTGCAGTGATCTTGGCCCTCAAGGTTCTACACTCAAAATCACTTTACATTCAATTACTTTACACAATTATTTAAATCTAAAAGATATCCACATGTTCTGCAACACAATATATATATATATATATATATATATATATATATATATATATATATATATATATATATATATATAACCATACTGATGTTCATAGAATAGATGATTACCCTCAAAATAACTATAAAGTTGTTGGAAAATAAGGAATTCAAAGATTTTTGAGAGTATTGGCAAAACTGAAACACACATACCTGTGCATATATATATATATATATATATATATATATATATATATATATATATATATATATATATATATCTCTTTTTGGAATGTTGCACTACACTGTACTCACTTTTAAATATACACTTTATTTGTTTGCAGTACTTTCAGTGATTTGTTATTTGGTTACATGGACTGCAGTCTCGAACAGTCCTGGTTCATCGTCAGCATGCTGAGGATGAACCGGCATGGTTCGAAACTGCAGTCCGCGTAACCAAATAACAAATCCCTGAAAGTACAACAAACAAATAAACTATATATATATATATATATATATATATATATATATATATATATATATATATATATATATATATATATATATATATATATATATATATATTCAGAAATATACCTTCTGTATTTGTAGTAAGTGCAGGATCTTCCTCGTTTTCTTTTTTTATATCTTTAACATCAATAAATTCAGTCTTAACAGTACTCTCCCCTAAAGATCCTGTCATGGTTTCTGGCACTAAATTATCTGGTGGGGGTGGCAAATATTTAACCTCAGGTTTTTCTTCTCCTTTGTCACTGTCACTGTTTTGGTCTATCATTTCTACTTTCACACAGAGTGTCGGGTTTATTGTTGAAATGTCTTGTAAGGTGTCCTGAGAATGCAGGCACAGCTGTTGAAATTGGTACATCTCTTCAGTAAAAGAAGCACATGAGTGACAAATTACAGGTGTTGAAGTCAGTTCCAGATCCTATAAAAAAATATAAATAAAAATAAGTTTGTGGGGTAGAAATCTTAATTAAAATGGATATTTTTCTCTGTTAAAACCAGTTTTCTGTAAAAACACTTAGGTGCAAGTTATTTAGAATTTAACTTAAAAAACTGGTTATGTGCAGACATGGAACTTAAACCTGTCTTTCTTTTTAATATCTAATAAACTAAGAAAACGCAGATATTTATTCTTTCAAAATTTCTAAAGCTTAGTTAATTTAAAAAAATGCTTATCTTGCTTCTGGTTAGCCTCGTTTCTCTCTTAAGGATTTTTTTTCCCTCAGGGCTCGTCCGCGGCTTTGCTGCCCCGATAGCACTGCAACCTTTGGTTGATTGTGCATACCCTTAGTCTTACTCCACCCATTCCAAAATCACTGTGCCTTGAACTAATCTGCACAGCGATTGGTAGGGTGAAGTTTTATATTGCTCTGTCTCCGGTCTAGACTGACCGTAGATCAGTTGTTTTTTGCGGTCCAGAGCTTTACACTCGCACTAGTTGTGCTGGGCTGATTCCTCCCCCTCGCCACAGAGTCTGCATGCCATGTGTCCCGTCAAGAGACCTGTTGTGTTTCTGAGCTGTCCTTTGCTAAGATTTAGCAGCTCCACAGCTCTCTTTGAACTGGGTCCGTCAATTATTGACTTCCCATGTCTGAGCCCTGGACAGTCGGCCCAGTACACCTTGTGTTGGTTTCTGACCCAGGACTTAATGGCTCCCCTGGCAGTGCTCTTTGACACGCCCAGAGCCAGTTCTGGTCCCATAAATGGTTCTGCTGACCCTCTCTTCGTGAGGCTGTTAGCTTCTTCATTGCCTTTGACCCCCGAGTGACCCGGCACCCAGATGAGGGTCACCTCATTCTGCCCAGCCAGGTCGCTCGTCTCGTCTCGGCACTCACTCACCAGCCAGGAATTTACCTGTGGGCTACTTAGTGCCTTAAGGGCTGCCTGATTGTCTGTGGCTATGAGGATCCGCTTGTTGGTGTAGCCCCTCCTCTTGTTCTCCCGCACACAGTGCAGGATGGCGTACATCTCGGCCTGAAACACTGTTGCATGGGCTCCGAGGGAAATACTATGACTTACCCTCGGTCCTTCCAAGTAAACACCTGCCCCCATCCCATGCTCCCCACCGGATCCGTCCCATGGTATGCCCGGCGTCTCCTCCTGCCATGCCTCATGGTCGGGGACTCTTAAGGATTTACATTAAATCTTTTCACAGTACACTGCCAACATATTGTCCTGATATTACTCCACTTGATTTTAATTTGCAAGAATATAATAATCACAATAACACCAATTGAAAACACAAACACTGAAGCCTTGGGCTTCTGCATTTGGGGGTGGGGAGCTTACACACATATAGACAAAGAAATGCTAACAACTTTGTGATATTTGTAAACATTATAGTATTTCATTTAGTGTTTTCAGATTTATAAAAACTAAACCAGTGATTTGGTCTTTTTTTGTAACAGTATAAAATCTTACCATTTCTGGAAATAAATTTCTCAAAAAAATCGAATGTGTTGAGTCATCATATAAGCTAAATGATTTTTCACTTGTATATATGAGGCATGTTCTACAGACACAACTGGCAATTCTTTCTTCCTCATTTTTCCCTTCCATCAAATATAAAATATGTTTTAAATTAACCAAAGTAGCTCCATTGGATATAGCATGCCTTCTTTGGGCTTCCTTGATCTTATTTTCAATCACATTGCAACTGTCTCTAAATGCTTTTAGTTTTTTCAGTTTTTGTAGACAGGTTTCACATATTGCCTGGTTGGTCTTAAGTTGTAAAGGCTAGAAGAAAACGATAAAAGCGTGAGTTGCTTTACTTAAAAACGTCAATTAAAAAAATTCCGGAAAAATTAGCTAATAAAAAGCAGTAACAAATCAACAATAATAATTATGACCAAAAAAGGATTTTGATTTTGTATCTACAAAAAAGTATTTTTGGAAGTAAATTAATTTTTCTGTAGCAAGTTTAAAGCATGTCACATTATTAATTAAGTCTACAACTGAATATAATTAGGTAAGTTATAGCACAGCAACAGTTTATTTACCAGCTGCGGGAAAACTTCACCAAGCAAATCAATCCAAGCTCCATCCTCAGTGACAAGTCTAGAGGCTGTAGAATCACTGAAATCTTTTAAGCATATAGTGCAACTCATGTTTGTTAGTTTAGGATGGCTAAACTAGAGGATAAAACACATTTTTTGCTTTCATTTTGTTATAGTAAACGTTAAAAGATTTTGTAAACATCATCAATGGCAATTACAAATAAAAAACAAATCAATTCCAGCATTTCAGCGATAAATGACAACACAAGACACAAGCGTCAATAATGACATCAATGACATTAATGACATTTCCCAAAAAACTATAAACTTTATCTCTTTCTATATGAAAATTTTTTGGAATTTGGAACACCATTAAAAGTAGATAATTTTTTGAACTACAAAATTTACTCCAACTATAAGAGGAGCCCACTCATTTGACGAGATGCTAAAAGATACTGAAGTCTCCGTCGTTGCAGAATTGAGATATGCCAGAGTTTATTAAAACAAATATGGAAACGCGGTAATACTTACATTTTTTCAATTAATAATTGTCGCTTACAGCTATTATAAATAAAAAGCTTTTATTTAAGTGTCATTTAGATAAGAATCATATCAAAGAACAATTAATCAGTGCCATTGTTCAAATCGCCATTCGATTCAACGTATTGGCCGAGTTCACCAGGCGCCAGTAGCTGAATTATTGTCAAAAATGTTGAACATTTCGTCAACTTTTTTTGACACAATCAATGCAGCGCTGGCAGATACTCGCCCCTGGTGAACTCGACCGTTGTCACAGCATTAAGCTAGGTTCATACATTCGCGAATTGCAAAATCGCAGCGAAACGTATCCCCATTGGTTTATTTTAAAGAATGTATCGTAATATTATTCAAAATGGACCTATATGAATTAGCTTAAAGCTGGGTTCATGGAAGATCAGGTTCATATACTCGCGAATTGCGAATCGTGTTTCTATTGGTTTATTTTAAATTTTTATGTGCTTAATAAAGATGATTGTTGAGTTTTATTCTTGATAATTTATTGAAAGCAATGATACTGACCCTTTCTTTCCTCTCACGCTTAGTGATATCCGAGTATTGTGCTTTATCTAGATATCTAAACTAACGATTATCGACAGTAACAAAAGTTTTGCACTGTAAGTCTTAAAAATACGAGGTCATAGGCATTCGATTTACCTGCTGTTTCGTACGAAATAAACATAAAAATAAATCTGCAACTGGTCGTATTAGAAGATTTTTTAGCAAACCCATTAAATGTTACAGAAATTTCTAATAAAAGTTATATAAAACACGAAAACGTAATGTGAAATTATAGGAATTATCCGCGTATAGAATACACATGACGTAATGCCCTCATCTCGCATCTCTTCCCTCTCAGATTTATCTGACACCCTATCTAATCCATAAACCTTGGCTTAATTCAATCAATTTTGGCATATATCTACTTTCTATTTTCTGTTATCTGTTGTGATTATTATTATTATTACTCACTGATATTCTTATTTAATTAAAAAGAAGTATTCAATATAGAATAAAATACTAAACATTACATTACGTTTTACTTTGTAATCTAATTTAGAGTTGAAATTTTAGATCTGGCAACAGTGCTTCACATTTTTTGTGATGTGACGTCATCTGAGACATTCTCAGTTTGTAAGTTTGTACCATATATTCAACTGCAACGTTTACCCCAATAGAGATCGCGGAGACTTCGTAATTCGCTTTTCGCAATTGTATGAACCTAGCTTTAAGAAAAAACTATTATATCAAAATATTAATAAATCTTAAAACATAAAAGAAAAAGAAGACGACATAAACAATAATTTTGACATATGACAATATGTCACCGGTAGAGAGCATGAAGACTGTTACATTTTAAAATTAAGGTTAGAGCAAAACATTTGAAATTGAATTGACTGAAAGTGAAAGATGGTGTCCCGTTTCAGTGAGGACGGCAAATATTTTGCCCAGTTAACAAACGACGGCAAATTGAAAATATGGAACACATCAGCAAACACCCTCGACCAAGAATATACACCCGACTATCACTTAACAACCCCTTGCACGTGTCTTCATTTTATCGAGAATCCAGGTAAGAACCGCTTGCATTCAGATGAATATCCGGCCCGCAAAAAGAAAAAAGGACATTCGTCGATACCCGACGTATTGTTGGGTACAACCAGAGGTATCCTACTTTTTTACTCAATTTCACAATCCAAGTTGGCTTACACAATTGACAGTACCACAAATCAGACTATCAATTGTTTATGTGCTAAAGGAACAACTGTGTACAGTGGTGCCGGTTCAAGCATAATCCAGTGGAATGTCAGTAAAAAACAAGTGATTACTAAATGGAAGGCTGGTAATGAGAAAATCAGCGCTATATCAACAACTAGTGATCCAGACAGTCTCCTGACAGCTTCGAAGAGTATCAAATTGTGGAGCATAAGCAGGAAAGACGTTGTACGTAGGTTTGTTGGTCACAATTCCGAAGTGTGTTATTTAAGACTCGTGAATGATAGTTATTTTGTCAGTGGTTCTAAAGGTGATAGATTATTAAATTGTTGGAATCTATCTGATCAGACAAATGACACCAGTGCTATTGTTAGTTTTCTAATGGAAGATGTTGTTGAGAATGTTAGCATGATTAATTCTACGCAAGGGTATGTCGTTATAGCTGCTGCAACTCGAAGTGGCTTGGTACATGTATACCAACACACTCTAAATGGGCGAAATAAAAAACCAATCAAACATAAAACGACCATCCAAGTCGTGCCCGATTCTAGTGATTCCAACGAGAAAGTGTCCCCGATTCACATCATGGGTGCTGTATTCAGAGATGAAAACACATTAGGCATTGGATATGGTTCACAAATTATACTTGCTTTTGAAAACATTGTAATCAATTATACAGGTAAAATTCAGTATTTAATCAGGAAAGATCCGGGTGTGATTGCAACATCTAATGCTGTGACGGCATCTAAAACAAAAATTCCCAGAATCGATAATAAGGTGTACTATTTGACGCCACAGTCTATCGGGATTGTTGGAAAGAAACGTACGAGTAGCCATGGTAAACAATTGGAAGTGCCCATGGAACAGAGGTTAGAAAATTTAAAACTCACTCAGTTAGATAGTAGTTCAAAAGTACCAAAGTTAAATAATGTAGCTCAATTGTTGCTACAAGGATTACATAGTAGAGATAAAGCCATATTACATACAGTTTTGTGTAAAAGGGAGGAAAGTGTTATAAAAAACACACTGTCAAGGTTACCTTTACAAGTTATGTCAACGTTAATTGAAGAACTTACTGAATTCTTGAGGGGGAAGACTATGTTCTCACAGATAGGTGTTTTATGGCTAAAATGTTTGATGCAGACTCATGCCAGTGTATTGTTAGCTAACCCAAATTTAGTAGAGATGCTGAAACCTGTTTTGGGTTGCCTTGATAACCGCCTATCTTTATTTCATCGGCTAAATATGCTTAATGGTCGTTTAGAACTACTGGTCGATAGTAATAAAGCTGGAACTTCTGCGGATTCATCTCAAGATAATGATGCGTTACTCGTCTTTACAGATAAGGATTCTTGTGATTCTGATTCAGATGCAATGGATCTGGATAAGAATGATGGTGATGGCAGCGAAATGGAAATGAATGGTGAGGTTAGTTCGGAAAGTGGAGATTCGGAAGTTAATAGTGGCGAATCTGAAAATGAAGGTGAAGTAACAGAGAGTGAAGATAATTTGGAGAATGCAGTTAGTGAAGATGACTCAAATTGAACTTTCATGGTGTTCTTAATTATTTAGTATGCTTAAAATTGTATATAGGTAATTTTTTTTTAAATATGTTCTTTAGTCTGTAAGGACTGTATATTTTTATGCATTGTTTTTTTGGAATAATAAAACATGTTTGTTAATATATGAAATATTTTTAAAATGTTTTATTATTGTTATATTTTCAACATAACATATTTAACACAATAATTTTACTTACTTTCTACACTAATAGTGTTATAACTGAAAATGCTGTGTTGCCAAATATGTACATATTTTTTAATAGACATTAGAAGGTTGGGAAATTTCCTCCCTGTCAGTTTATGGTTTAACATTATGATGAATTTACTGTTTAGTCCACAGACAGTTTTAGATAAATCAACTGATTGATAAAGTTTGGCATCTTACATGCACCTGGACATTAGTTTTACATTTTGCTTCCTTGTTTTTCTGAGTTATTTATATTGCAATTTTCTTAAACGGATCACCCTGTATATTTTCAATTTTGGAATTCGGCGTTAAATGATATTTTCAGAGACCTCTGACTGCATCGAAAACCAAGAAGTCAGAGGTCTTTGGAAAGAGAATTTTATGTCGAATTCCAAAATGTGAAAATGATCCATTTAAGAAAATCGATCTTAAAAGAGCCCCGTTGTAGTAAATCATCCTGTATATTTGAGAATAATTTTAAAATATGTCCCTTTTGATACCATACCACTTCCATAAAAAAAATTAATTTCAAATCTTGTTAGGCCTATATTGTACTTTGACATACTATTGGTGATTTCGTGTCGTGTTTCAGCATCCTAACACGACACGAAATCACCTTCATTAAGTCAGCCTCCCCTTGAATAGAATTCTCAAATAAATTGACATAACTCGACAGTTGAAGATAGGGAGAGCATACCTTAATAACTTTTAACCTAAAATTAGATGAGTATTCTAAAAATGCAATAATATACAGGATGTTCTATTTGAAATAACGATGTTTATATTACGGTGTAACCGGAAGTCCGCCATTTTAAAAATTATTTCCATTAAATAGAGCATCTTCGTAAACCCCTGTATACAAATTTTTAGCACTCAAAAATGTATATTTTCGGAAATAATTTAATACATTACTCGACGTTGGACACCTGTATGTGCGGAATTGATCATCAAGACCAACTTCTATCTTATTACCCCTCCGAGAGAAAAACCATTAGATGGTATAAAAAACTATTTATCCAAACAGTGCAACTTCTTATGACGAATGCTTTGCAATTATATAATACACATTCTGGGGCTTAAATATTGACCCTATACGATTTCAAGCTCTGTGTAATAAATGGATTTATACCCATAAAACCACCAGCTGAAGTTACTCTTAGACGTTCAAGACCAAGTTGGAGAGCAAATCATTATATTGTTAAGATAACCGAAACATATAAGGATAGCAGCAATTACACTAGAGTAAAACAAAAAAGGTATTTATTTACTCATTTCTTTATCTTATTTACTTATTTATTTATTTGTAAAAAGGTGTCGTCAGTGTACCAAAGTAGGAAAAGGGAGGTGACACACTATGTACCAGTGTAATGATAGCGAAGAAAAGCCAGGACTGTGCCCACCATGCTTTGATAAATATCATAATTTATTATAAATTACCTATTCGCTTTTTTTAGCTTTTGTTTACTAACATTGTTTTGTAAAAAAAACATCAATATCAATATTTTCATTTGTTGTTTTTTGTTCCTATTTTTTTTGTTTATATTTTTACTTTGTGATACGAGTATGTACCTATGTATTTGGAGTAGAACTTTATTTTGTTATCATATTTTTATGTTTTTAATTAAAAATGTTTGTAGTGCATTTTTTCACTGACACCCCGTACGTGACCGCCGGCTACTTATGTGGTCGTTTTTCTTCTCATTTTAATTGCTAAATAACACTTAGATGCTCAACTAAACAAGTGAAATATGTTTTAATTTGACATATTTTCTCAAATGAAGTAAAAATATTACGACGGCTTCTGGGGCCGAACATGTATGTTTAAAGCGGCAGCAAATGTGTTAAAGAAATAAATGAAATATCAATAAATAAAAGAATGTTATTTAATTAAATGTTCAAATTGTTACCCTCTACTTCTATATAATTGTAAAATCTTTGCTCCACTTCCAAACAAATATTTCAAAGCATTTCGGGCATTATTAGATGGCTTTTTTTTAACAATTTGTCGATAAAAATATTTTCTATTATGATTTTTCGTTAAACTCTTAATAAACTTTATCAGCTCAACTTTCTTACCTGTTTTACTTTAAACGAAACAAATGAATATCCCGTAAAATCACAAGAAAGTCGATTGAATTCCAATTTGTGAAAATGGCTTATACAATTGCTTAATAAGTGGAATGCGTTTGTTCTACAAGAATGGCAACTATGCACGACAGAAAGCTCAGATTTTTAATGATCGTCATCCTGGGAAAAACACTTCGCATCGGTACATCCTGGATTTAATGGATATATTTTGGGAAACTGGATCGGTTGAAAGCATCAACGTGAGCAGGTCTTACCAAATGAAGGTAATCATCAGGTAGCTGTCCTGCATCACATCGCAATGGAACCAAATTTGAGTCTCAGGAAACTAGCAAGTCCTTCAGGAATTTCTGTAGCTCGTTGCTGTCGAATCTTAAAAAGTAGTAAGTATCACCCATGCAAAAATAATGTAGTCTGGGAACTTAGTGAAGACAATCCTGATCGCCGCGTGCAGTTCTGTGATGAAATGAGTGGTCGTGCCAGAAGGAATCCAACCTTTTTGTACTCGATATCTTTTTCCGATGAATACGTTCCAACTGGATGCCCAAGTCAACCGCTATAATTGCAGCTACTGGAATGGTGAAAATCTAATCATTTTTCGTGAAACTCATACTCAGCATCCGGGGAAATTGAATGTTTGGGCGGGTATATGGGAGACCACCTCATATGACCTTCCTTCCTACCATGAAATCTGGATCTACTGGAAAGGCATATCTAGCCGACGATTGTGGAAGTATTGGAAAATGACAACGCTTTGGCAGAAGAGGATATGCGGCTTCGACAGGATGGTGCTCCACCACATTTTGCCGCAGCTGTACGTGATTTTCTTAATCAGAACTTTCCTAATCACTGGATAGAACGCCGAGGTTCAATTGAGTGGCCTCCAAGATCGCCAGATTTAACACCCTTAAACTTTTTTTCTATGGGGACACTTGAGCCGAATATTTATGCAACACAATAAAACTCAGTCAAGGGGCTTCGTCGGCGAATTGTTGAAGAATGTCTTCGGATAACGCCCGAAATGCCTCAAAATGTTCGTTTGAAAGTGGAGCAAGGATTTTATTATTTTATGGAAGTGGAGAGAAAACAATTTGACCATTTAATTAAATAACATTCTTTCATTTGTTGATATTTTTGGCGTATTTTTTAACTGATGATTTTATTACCATTTAAACCAAATCTGAAAAGTCGTATGTTGTCGTGAGCGGAATTGAGAAAGCTTTAAAATGAGGTGTCCCTTAACATAGGCTGCCATTTAAAATTTAAGGGTACTTTACGTCTCTGTCTAAAGGGTAGGTTCCAAGATACCAAAACTTACGCCATCATGTGTTCCCCTTGAAAACAAAGTCGACGTGTACTCAGCTTTATTTTTAATTTCGATATTTTCCAGGTGGGAAATTTAAAAAACTCAGATTGTTGCTCTAGACATATCCAAAGCATTCGACCAGGTCTGGCACGCAGCGCTGCTTAATAAACTTCCGGCCTATGGCCTACCACCAAAACTTTGTACCTGGACAGCAAATTTCCTCTCCAACAGGAACATTTCTGTTGTTGTGGATGGTTATTCCTCTAAACTGTATCCAATTAAAGCAGGAGTTCCTCAAGGTTCAGCTTTAGCCCCCACTTTGTTTCTTCTCCACACCAATGACCTCCTCTCTAGCACATCGAACCCAGTTCACAGTTACGCGGACGACAGCACCCTCCACTCAAATATACAATATTCTAAGCCTGTCTCTTTAGCCCAATTAGATGAGGATCGCAGACTCATGGAGGGTTCTGTCTCCGTGGATCTCCAAAAAATATTAGACTGGGGAAGTAGAAATCTTGTACAATTCAACCCCACCAAATCTCAGTCTTGCTTTCTTTCTCATAAGAGATACACCAGCCCTAGACCCATCACAATGAACAACCAAGTTATTCAAAGTAATGAGTCCTTTTCTCTTGTTGGCATTTCTGTGGATCGAAATCTTAACTGGCACCAACATGTCACATCAATTGCAGAAGCGGCTGCTAAGAAATTAGGTTTCCTCTTCCGGGCTCGCAAATACTTCTCACCAGCTAATCTCTATACCTTATATACTTGACAAATAAGGCCAAACCTCGAATACTGCTCCCACATCTGGGGTGCAGCTGCCGCTTCTACACTCGCTATCCTGGACTCCATTCAAAAGAGAGCTATACGTCTCATCGGTGACCCTACCCTCACCCAAAGGCTGCCATCCCTTGCCCACCGACGTGCCGTTGTTGACCTCTCTCTCTTTTATAGATATCTGCACGGGCACTGCTCAGAGGAGCTTTCCTCCATAGTTCCCCCACCTGCTGCCCCCAACAGATATACCAGGGGAACAGAGCGAATGCACCCTTTTACTGTCCAGGTCACCAGACATAGAATATCTTGTTATGCCCGCTCTTTTGTCCCGAGGACTTCCAAGTTGTGGAATTCCTTGCCGGCACATGTTTTTCCTTCTGCTCCGAACCTCCAAACCTTCAAGTCCAGAATTAACAAGTTGCCTCTTTCCTCCTTGTCAACACCCACGGTACGATAGTATTTAGGCTGTAAGCCCTCGTGGTGTGTTGTTAAAATTAAAAAAAGAAAAAAAACCTGTATGTGTGAATACGTGTCGTATCAGTCTTGAAGATAATTGAATAACTGTACTAATAGTTTTTAAGCAATTTTTATTTTACTAAATTCGTGTATGAGAAATGTAGAACAAAACGGAAATCTGAAATTCGACCTCAAACATGTAGTGCTTCTTTTAAAATGCCTGAAAAGATCGCTTTTTCGCTGCGTCGTATAATTACATGTATCACAGTAATAAAATTTATGCTGTTTCTCTTGGTCATGTCTAAACTGACCGATATCTGTTAAATTATGTTTCTTTCTCACATTTTCCATTTTTTTATGACACAAAAAAAAATTCAGGTTTGCATCAACCTTGTGGACACTTTTCAAGTGACTTCTTATACCACTCTGGCTAACGTATCGTTTCCAGCATATCTTGCAGTCAAAATTCTTCTTGTTTTGATGTTGTGTCAAAAAATGACGTGTTAAGTATTTCTTGTGTTTAAAATTTTTATAACAAAAATTACAGCTATGGTTTTTATACTCGCTGTGTTCCCTTTGAAAGTGATTCCAAAAATAATGCTCCGAATAAGTTATATAGTGACAATAACGGCATTTTAATTTGTTAGTAGTTTTTGAATGCTTTATCTTAAGGTGTTTGTATAGGCTGTATTTATACTTGAAATTTTGTTGGCATAATCCACAATAAAATAAATCTTGACTGTTTTTATGTTTGACGTTGAAATGTAGAACTAAATCATTCATAAAGTTCGTTTTGTATTCACAGTAGATGCAAGATAAGTTTTCACCATGATTTTTAACATGATTCATCATAAGTAGCTTAGATTTGCTACAATACTCACAAATTCTACAAGAAAATAACTTGAATATTATCTGATTATCAAAGGTTGCTTTGATATGTCGCATCTTAGACTGCTGAGAATTGGTTAGTTTACTTGTTTCTCTAGTTGGCTTAGTTTCAAAACAATTGTCGAAACATCGAGCACATTTTTTGGTGCTCCTGTCAAAACATTCGCCAAAGTCCTCTGTATCATTGTATTCGGCTTCATTAGGAAAGCGGCTTTTTTTAATCAATTTTGTAACGTATTTAGCCTTAATACCTGTTTTAAGATCTGCAGAATTATTAACGTTCAATTTGAAAAATGGAAAGTTGTTTTCACATGTTTTTTCGTCCATTAAACTTACATCATGTTCATATATTTCGATTTTATGGTCGCCAGCACTTATTATATAGTCGGTTTTTTCTAAGTTTTCTGCATCTTTTACAGTATTCGAGTGATATTCTTCTATTAAAGTCTTTTCGAAGTCTGTAGTTTTGAAAAAAATTTCCAGCTTATAATTTAGAGCCATGTGAAGATCATTTTTGAGAATCTCGATGTCTGCAATATTTTGACCAGAATTTGCTAAGCTAATTTTAAGGTCTTCGAATATATCTTCTTCAATGTTTTTTTCATTCTTTCCATTTTCTGTATTGATTTTATCAGAAAATTGAACTGATGTTAGAGTTTCATCCATATTCTTGAAACTGAAATATTTAAAGCATTTAAAAAAAAGTCTGGACGCAAGAAGTGCGGTATGATATTGAATTTTCATAGAAATGATCTAGACTTTATTATATATATATATATATATATATATATATATATATATATATATATATATATATATATATATATATACATACATATATATATATATATATATATATATATATATATATATATATATATATATATATATATATATATATAGGGTGGCACATTGAAAACGAAACAGACCGATTTGCGTCCAGACAATTTTTTTATGTTTTGACATAAAACTCAACTTTGTCACATCAACCCCTTAAGGGTGGTGATAACAACACTTATATTTTAAATAGGGAACATGGGTCGAGTGTTACATCATTTTAGACCTCTTTCTTTTCTTAATTCAGCACAGTTTTATCAACTCGTTTAAAAATTATTCACAGTTGAAGATGCAAAAACGCATTTCAGTCATTCCGATAAGAAATGTGCTGATAGTCAATGTTTTGTTGGTTTGTAAACAAAAAATTGACTATCAGAACATTTCTTATCAGAATGAGAGAAATGCGGTTTATTATTTGTTTATCAGTGTGTTTGATACTTGATAGTACTACCGAAAATTAATTTCACAATGGTGTATTCTGTAGAAGAAAGACTTGAAATAATTACCCTTTTTAAAAAAAAAACGATGACTGTGCCAACTGTACCGCAAATTTGTTTAATGAACAACATCCGAACAGACATGGTAACAGAAAATACATTTTGGAGTTAGTTGCAAAGTTTCGACAAAGTGGTTCAGTAGCCAACAAAAAAACGGGATCCTGAACGTGAATTTTAGGTTAGAAATGAGACTACTGAGATTGAAGTTTTAGGACAAATTGCTGCAGACCCAACTTTGAGCATGAGAAAATTGGCCACTGTTTCAAACATCAAAAGAAGAACTATTCAGTGAATATTGAGGCATCATAAATTTCACCCGTATAAAATGCATCTTTACAACAACTGAATGAAGATGATTTTGATCGGCGGCCGGAGTTTTTGAAGTTATGACTGCACGAATAGCTGATAACGGGAACTTTCTGTTCAATGTTTGTTTTTCAGACGAGTGTACGTTTTTTATTAAACTTTACAGTCAATCGTCATAATTGTCGTTATTGGGCAGATAATAATCCAAGAATCCAAGAAATTGTCACATTGTTGAAAATGGTGATCGCTATCAAGAAAATCAAGTAGTGTTTCAACAAGATGGAGCTCCTTCGCATTTTTCACAACGTGTTAGAGAGTTTTTGAACAGAGAGTTTCCAGAGCAATGGATTGGGCGTAGAGGTGCTATTGAGTGGCCCCCTAAATCACCGGATTTAACTCTTTTAGACTTCTTTCTATGGGGCCATTTAAAGAGTAGAATTTACGCAACAGAACTGGAGTATCTGGAAGAATGACGACGACGCATTGTTGAAGAATGCCGTCTAGTAACTCCACATATGCCCCAGATGAATGTCAGAGCTCAATTTGAACAAAATTTGTACTTTTGTATGGAAGCTGGTGGCCAACAATTTGAACACTTACTTAACTGAATAAACATTTTTTAACGTTTGGTTTTGTTTTTTAGTTTTTTAACGAAAAAATGACTAATTAGTGCATTTCTTATCACAATGAATGAAATACGTTCTTGCAACTCCAAGTGTGAATAATTTTTAAACGAGTTGATAAAACTTCCAAAAAAATTAGTGTGCTAAATTCAGAAAAGAAAGAGCTTTCAAATGATGTAACACTCGACCCATGTTCCCTATTTAAAATATAATGGTTGTTATCACCACCCTTAAGGGGCTGATGTGACAAAGTTGAGTTTTATGTAAAAACATGTCCCCCTCAATATTAAAATTGTGATGTTTTAGCGTTTCTTAAAAAAAATTCTCTGGACGCAAATCGGTCTGTTTCGTTTTGAATACGCCACCCTGTATATATATATATATATATATATATATATATATATATATATATATATATATATATATATATATATATATATATATATATAATTTTTGTCAAGGAGACTTGCAAAAAAGTTTGTTAGACAATTTGCTTTTACAAGAACATTGTGCAAATGACAAGTCACTAATGAAAGAAATTAAAATATATGCAATCTGATGTAAATTCAGACATAGAGACTTCTTCTGCGGGTCCACAAAGAATATTTTCTTTTGCCTGGCGATGCCATAAAAAGCGAAACCGGTTGCAGAGAAGCGAGAGAAAAAGTCTCTACGGTTGTATTAAGTATGGAATGGTTTCACCAAATTAGAGCAACAAAAACCAACTTGATCTGCTATTAAACTTTGAATTAAAAGGCTTACGCAAGATCTCATCTATTAGAAATTTGTTTCTATAAAAATTCGCTAAAAATTCATTGCAATTACATCATTTGATCATATAACGTTAAAAAAAAAGAAAGTTCACACACCTTCAGGATTTGAACCCGCGTCATCCTTGAGTTTAAGTATCATACCATTTAAAATTTTCACTTATGATATTTAAAACGCAATGTACAATAATTAGAGTGTTTTACAATGCAACAGCGAGTTATTAAATCGCTCTTATAAAGTATATTTAATAATATAAGTACAAGATCTTGTTTACATTGGGTTTTTTGTTATTGTACAAACCTCTACAGATGAGATTAACTTGTAAATAGATATCCAACAAAATAAAAACGAACTGGGCTAGGGAGCACATGCAGACCAACATATAGGCTCCCTTCGAACATCCACGGGAGGTTTTACAAGCTCGGGGGAGGAAACTATGGAAATATTACTCCAGGCGCACTTCCCCGGCTGTAACATAATAAACCAATCACCTCCGGACTGGGAACACTCAGAAATAGAGGCGCCTTATAGGCGCGCATCTAGAGTAGACTGGACAGTCGCTAAAGAGGTGGTTATTTGGAGCAAAATCAGATGGGCCATTAACGGCTTTAAACCATACAAATCCCCGGGATTTGATTGAATAATGCCCATCATGCTCCAACAGGGGATAGATATACTGGCGCCGGCGCTTACCCTCATTATGAGAGCCAGCCTGGCTCTGAGGCACATTCCGAGGGCATGGAGACTGACCAGGGTTGTATTCATTCCTAGACCTGGGCCGCCAACAGACCAGGCAAAGTCCCTGAGGCCAATAAGTCTCATATCCTTCTAGCTGAAAACAATGGAAAAACTGCTCGACCGGCACATTAGGTACCGGTGTACTGGAAGCATATCCCCTACACTGCGGACAATATGCATACAGAGCAGGAGTCGCAACAGAAACAGCACTGCACCAACTGGTGCTGAAACTGGAGAATACGCTGGAGAACAGGGAGGTGGCGCTGGGGGCCTTCCTAGACATAGAGGGTGCCTTCAGCAACACCTCATTCGAATCGGTTTTGGCAGCTGTCAGGGAGCGTGGAATAGAGGAGACCTGCTGCAGGTGGATCGGTTTCATGCTCAGGGACAGAGCGGTGTTCACCTTACTCGCGGGAGGGACTCTGCTGGTGGGGGTCGCGGCGGGGTGTCCGCTGGGGAGCGTTCTGTCTCCCTTGCTCTGGTGCCTAGTCGTGGACGGCCTGCTAGGAAGGCTCTCGGAAGGGGCGTATGAGGTACAGGGCTATGCGGACGACATTGTCATCATAGTCCGAGTACAGGTTACACAGTCAGTGTGGGAGCGCATGCAGACAGCACTGAAAGTGGTGGAAAGGTGGACGGTTGGTCAAGGGCTCGGGATGAACCTCGAGAAAGCAACCGTCATACCGTTTACGAGGAGGAGGCAGTGGGAGAGCCACAGTACTCTCACTCTATACGGCAGGAACATTCCAATGGCCAGGGAGGTAAAATATCTTGGGGTCGTATTATTGGACTCTAAGCTAACCTGGAACGGTCACGTTGAAAAAATACTGCGACATTACCTTAGTCGTCACTAGGTGGCTATATGGAAAAACGTGGGGACTAAGACCTAGTATGGCCCACTGGCTGTACTAAAGGGCGGTCAGACCATCGGTAACATACGTGGCACTGGTCTGGTGGCCTAAGGTAACACAATCCAGTGCCAAACAAAAACTAGGGAAGATCCAAAGAATGGCTTGCCTAGCCATCACAGGGGCAATGTCTTCAACCCCAACAGCCGCCATGGAGGTGTTGCTGGACCCCCCCACACACACACACACTTAGTTATTATGGGGGGGGGGGCGCTAGGATTATACAAACTAGCCTGCAATGGTAGACTGAAGATCAACCCAGGCTTCAGAGGCCACTGCAAAATTGAGTCGATCGTGAAGGAGCCCATGCTTGAAATGAGGTCAGACTTCGCGAGCCCGCGAATCTGCAGGGAAAACAACTTTACAGTGGAAATCCCCGACCGCGAGGCATGCCGGGAAGAGACGCCGGGTATACCAGCGGGCGCTTGTCTGGTTCACGGACGGATTCAGCGGGGAGCGTGGGACGGGGGCAGGTGTTTATTCGGAAGGACCGAGGGTAAGGTCCCCAAATAAAAACATTGTTCAGTGGTAACCAGTTTGAGTAATACCTATCAGATGCCGAAACTGAAGCTTGGAGATCTTTTGGGAATGTAGTTCCTGGATTTTTAGGGAATACAAAACGTGATAACTGTATGGAAATTTTTGCTGATTTGATAAAAAATTACCAAAAAATCGAGCAATACATATGTCACTTTTTACATTCCTATTTGGACTTTTTCGCAGATAACTTAGAAATGGTGAGCAACGAACAGTGCTTTCATCAAGATCTCATGGATTTAGAGCGCAAATATCAAGGCTTCTGGGATGGAAACATGATGGGTGATTCTTGCTGGTCAGTTTAAGGGGAACCAATGTAAAAATGTACAAAAGGAAAAATATGACCTCAAAGTTTTTTAGTTCTTAGTTTGTTTGCTTTGGTTGTATCTTATATGTAAGGATAATAAAGATTGGACAGATATAGATATAGTTCAGTTGTCTGTATCTAAAAATATAGACGTGATGGAAAAAATTTAATGGTATTTTTGAATTCAGAGCTCTTAAATTGGTAAAATAAAACTAGTTGATGAGCAAAACGCTTGTAAACTAGCGTAATTAGTTCTAAAGAATAAGTAATGCAGAGCAAGATGCAAATTTTTAAATCTAGTTTTCTATCAATGTCAAATTAAGTTAAGACAGTAATAAAATTTAATTAACATTTTAGGAACACTAATTAGTTTTAAAGGAAGGTTCAGAGCAATATACAAGTTTTTAATTCTAGTTTTGTTAATTAAGGAGGTAATCAAATTTAACTTACCTAGGACCAGACATGCAAGATCCAGATATTTAATTTTTAATTCCAAATTTCTATTAATATTAAAAAATCCGTTTATAAATTTTCCAATTGAAAATATATTTAAAGTGTTACTGCCTTAATTTAGATAAAGTAGAATAAGAAAAACAACTGCGAGATAAAATTTTTGGACCAGATAAACTTATCAACTCTGCAAATTATCTTTGCTTATTTTGATTTTATAAAATCTTGACTAAAGAAAGGAACTTATTCTCTCTCCGCTCTGTGCCTTTTTTAATTGACACTGTTTAAAAAAGACCTGCTCAATCCAGTAAAAAATAGTCATCAGTTTAGGTTTACACGAAGACGCGAGTTTTCTTTTATCAGTTCTAATGGGAATTTGTTATCAGACATTCTAAAACTAAGAACAACAAAATCAAAAAAACTCGGGACGCAGCAAGTGCGTTATGGTAGTGAATTTTTATTAAATGGCTAAGCAATATTTAAACTGACATTAGTGTCACTGTACAATTTAAAAACGGGACTGGGGTCGCCAAAATATGAACAATACTCTTATTGCTTGTGACTCCATAAGAGTATTGTTCATATTGTGGGACCCCAGTCCCGTTTTTAAATTGTACATTTTGTAGAAATGTTTTATAACTCCTGACACTAATGTCAGTTTAAATATTGCATGGCCGTTAGGGCTACTCTGTGTTTTGGACATTTAGCTTTGCTGGACCTTGTATTCTCTCTGTAGTTGCAGTGTTAGTCACTCGCATGGTAGACCTACCAGAAACATAGTTCCTGACAACCAATTTTTACATTCTAGGTCTAAACCCCCGAGGATGGTTCAATAATGGACCGAAACGCGTAGAGTTTTAAGAATAAAAAATCAGTTGTCTGGTAGTGAAAGCCTTGTAATTTCCCTTAATAAAAAAAATGTTTGTTCCCTTGTTCCCAAATCACATTAGCGAATTTTTCCTAAAACGAAAAATTCACTCTATATATATATATATATATATATATATATATATATATATATATATATATATATATATATATATATATATATCGTGTCGATAACTCAAAAAATAGTTGGCCGATTTTGATAAAATTTGGCATCTACCTTCGTTTTGTCAGTGGCTTGGATAAGTTCGTTAGCCAGGAAAATCGGATCAGTTTTTCCGTGAAAATTGTGGGTTTTATTTCGAAAAATTTTCGTATCTCCAAAAATAACTTATTATATTATATTATATTATAAAGGGTGAAACACAAGAAAAACGTAAACAGTTACCTTCATTAACACCAGAAGCATGTAATAGTTATTTTGCTAATATAAGTAAAAATATTTTTCAACAAATAGGTTAGGTTAGGTTAGGTTAGGTTGTATGTGAGTGGTCCATACCGGACCTTCCACCGCGACCAACGGTCTATTGTGGCTCACGCCTAATGTTTATATTTCGCCCAACAAATCCAGCCTCCTGCAGAGGTCGATAACCTTTGTGGGCGAAAGTCGATCCAGATACTCTGGAGCAAGCTTTACCTTGCCAAAGAGCAGGTGTCTAGTCCTATCCGCTGCCGGACAGGAACACAGCACGTGCTCTGCTGTTTCGTCATCCTCCATACACAGTCGGTACTCGGTCTCCTGACCGATTCCAATACGGTGCATGTGATGCCGCAAGCGGCAGTGTCCTGTATATAGGCCTACTAGAGTTCTCAGTTGTTGTCTGTTCAGCTCTAGTAGTTTGTTAGCCCTTGACTCAGACAGGCCATTTATGAAGGCCTTGGAGTGAGCTAATCCTGGAAGATTTTGCCAATATTGAATTGTCCTTCTATCTGTCCAGGTTTTTAAGGTGCGTTTTGCTGTGCATGATGTTATTCCCAGCACCGGTTCTGGTCCGATAAAGCCGCACTCGGCACCACTCCTGGCAAGCGCGTCTGCCGCAACGTTGCCATCATGATCCGAGTGACCCGGTATCCAGACCAGCGACACCTCATTACAGCTGCCCAATTCGTTAAGGGCAGATTTACAACTCCATACCGTCTTTGAATTGCACCGGTAGGAACCAAGAGCTTTTATTGCAGCTTGGCTATCTGCATATATCTTTATCGATTTGTTTGTGCATAGGTCCTTTAAACTTTCCCTTGCACACATCTCGATGGCATAAACTTCTGCCTGGTGTATGGTTGCGTACTTGCCGAGACTAGCTGATAGTCTAGCATCGGTGCTGCCCCCATAGGCGCCGGCTCCTACTCCCATATTGGTTTTGGAGCCGTCCGAGTACCAGCAGAGGTACGCTCTCAACAGGGTCGATTGGTTCCGGTCCCAGTCCTCCCTTTCCGGGAGGACGGTCTTGAAAGACAGATCTCTGCTGATTTTAGTAGGCATCAAGTCCGAGACCATTCCCAGAATCCTGTGACAATCACTGTCATCAAGGAGTCCGGACCCCCTCAGACTGACTTCCCTCGGCATGTTATCTGCCGTTTGTATTAATCTGTACGTTGTCCACCTCGCCACCCTCTCCAGCCATATGTGAAGTGGGGGAATATTGAGGAGGACCTCCAGAGCGACTGATGGTGCGGTGCTTATCGCTCCCGTTATCATCAGACATGCTTGTCTCTGTAGATGAGCCAGTTTGGCCCTCGCGGTACCACGAAGCACCTTAGGCTACCAAACTATGGCTCCATATGTTATCATAGGTCTGATAACCACTACATAGAGCCAGTACATCTGTTGGGGGTTTGTTCCCCAGTTGTTCCCACAGATTCTCCGGCAGGTCCACAGGGACATCTTAGCCCTGCGGATAACATTTTCTAACTGTCTGTCCCAGTTGAGCTTCTTATCTAGGATAACTCCCAGATATTTTGCTTGGTCCGAAAATGGAATGTTTTCCCCCATAAGATTAGGTGGTTTTAATTTGTCCAACCTTCTTCTTCTGGTGAACGGGACAATGATCGTTTTGCGAGGGTTCACAGACATCTGTTCCCTACGGCACCAATCATTGACTACATTTAGTGCTTCTTGAAGAGTACTAGATAGTTCCTCCTCAGATTTGCCTCTAACCATTATGACAAGATCATCCGCATACGCCTGGACCTTAACCTCCCAGAGTCCGAGGATAGCCAGCAGGTCGTCCACAAAGAGGGACCACAACAGGGGGGATAGAACGCCCCCCTGAGGACACCCTCTCGCAGCCCTAACGCTGACCACCTCTCCCCGTAATGAGGTAATAATGGTCCGATTGTGCAGCATGTTTCCGATCCAGCCACAGATGGTAGGTTTTTCAACAAATAAACGGAAATAATATAGTACCACGAACATATATTAAGACCAAAGTTATTAATACAATGAATTCATTTTATCTGCGGGAGGTGACGTCGCTGGAGGTTTGGAGAGTGGTATGTGCCTTGAAAACCAAAATAACGCCAGACTGTTATGGAATAAATGTAAAATTTTTAAAAACAGTTATTTACAGCATACTAGATCCAATAACAGCTTTAGTAAATGAATGTTTGCAGGCTGGCCTGTTTCCAGAGGAACTTAAGAAAGCAGACGTAAGTATGGCATATAAGGGTGGCAATGTTGCCTCTTTGGATAACTTTAGACCTATTTCCATTTCGCCAGCACTTTCAAAAATATTTGAGTACGTAATAAAGCAACAGCTTGAAGAATATTTAGAAACAAAAGGTTTTCTCAGTGAGGAGCTTCATGGCTTTCGAGGAGGTAAATCAACAGTCTCTGCGCTGGTAAACACAACAAATAAATTAAGTGAGGCGCTGGACTCTGGCAATATGGCACAATGCATATATTGTGATTTACATAAGGCATTTGACACAGTATCACATGAGATATTACTAACCAAATTGGAACACTATGGCATTAGGGGTTTGCCACTGAGGCTCTTTAAGTCATACCTTACCAACCGATACCAAAGAGTGAAGCTAAATGAACAGTACTCGAGTTGGCGGACACAAACATGCGGTATACCTCAGGGTTCGCTGCTAGGGCCTCTCCTATTCATTATATACACAAATGATCTTCCAGAGAACGTTTCGTCTGATGCAGTTTCTCTCTATGCAGACGATACCTCATTTGTAAACATTGGCAGAAATGAAGCTGAACTTAATGAGAGAAGAAATATCACAATGTCGGAAGCAGGAGAATGGTTTAGAAATAATAAACTGAAACTCAATGTAAACAAAACAAAAGTCTTGAATATCAGCTCCCACCAAACGCAACCAAGACAAAAACAATCTGTGAAATTTCTTGGTGTATATATACAATCAGATTTTCGCTGGTCAATGCACATTGAAAAGCTCCAGGGCACATTGGCGTCGTGTCTGTATCTGTTGAGGCGTCTGATGAACATCAGTAATTACCAGACAGTGTTGACAGCTTATCATGCATGTTTCCAAAGTAGGGCTACCTATGGTATCCTAATATGGGGGAGTAGCCCTGGAGTGTCTGAAATATTTCTGCAACAGAAAGCTGCAGTAAGAATAATCTGTTCTGTAGACAGCCGTACAAGTTGTAGAACCTTATTCACGAAGACAGGCATACTTACCATCTGTTCAGCATATATTTTGGAAAGTGTCTTATATACTTACCAACATCAAGAGGACTACAACCAAAACGGTGATTACCACGAATATGGTACCCGAGGTAGACAGAACATATCCATTCCTTATCATAGAATAAAAAGAGCTGAAACCGGGGTGAATTGCTGGGGTGTCAAGTTCTTCAATAAAATCCCCCAGAATATAAGATCAAAACATAAGCGAGAATTTAGGAGAAATGTGAAAAACACTCTTATGAAGTATGCATTTTATTCTTTAAGTGAATACCTCAATATGGACATTGAGTGGATAGAGTAGAGCCACTAGAGACAACATAAGATGCCATTTTTTTTATGTGTGTAAATTTGTTTCTTTTGTCTTTTTGTTTGTTTTTGATGTTTATTTCACAATTTTAGTTCTATAATCTTATATTTGGTATTTGTTTGACAAGGCTGTGTAATTTTTGCCAGAATAAATATTATTATTATTATTAACAGAGCTATGACAACCAAATTTGGCGTATACGTTTTTACTATCAAACTTACCTTACACGCCGAAATTCAAATCTCTAAGTTGAAAGAAAAAAAGTTATAGGCATTTTAAGAAAAAAAAAAGTGTGCCACTGGTGATCAGAGGAAAGCACAAGAACAAAATATTTTGTGTGATTAACAAAATCAATTGAATATTACATACAACTGTTGAGTTTTCTTGACGCTAAAAGGGCATGAAGTAGCAGGAAAAATAATGCCCATCATGCTCCAACACGGTATAGACATACTGGTGCCGGAGCTTACCCTCATTATGAGGGCCAGCCTGGCTCTGGGGTACATTCCGAGGGCATGGAGACTGGCCAGGGTTGTATTCATTCCTAAACCTGGGCTTCCAACAGACCAGGCAAAGTCCCTGAGGCCAATAATTCTCATGTCCTTCTTGCTAAAAAACAATGGAAAAACTGCTCGACCAGTGTACTGGAAGCATATCCCCTACACTGCGGACAATATGCATACAGAGCAGGAGTCTCAACAGAAACAGCACTGCACCAACTGGTGCTGAAGCTGGAGAATACGCTGGAGAATAGAGAGGTGGCGCTCGGGGCCTTCCTAGGCATAGAGGGGGGCTTTAGCAACACCTCATTAGGATCGGTTCTGGCAGCTGCCAGGGAGCGTGGAATAGAGGAGACCTGCTGCATGTGGATCGGTTCCATGCTCAGGGACAGGGCAGTGTTCACTTCACTCGCGGGAGGAACTCTGCTGGCGGGGTGTCCACAAGGGAGCGTTCTGTCTACATTGCTCTGCTGCCTAGTCGTGGAGGCCTGCTAGGGAGGCTTTCGGGAGGGGGGTATGAGGTACAGGGCTATGCGGACGACCTTGTGATCATAGTCCGAGGAAATGTTACACAGTCAGTGTGAGAGCGCATGCAGACAGTACTGAAAGTGGTGGAAAGGTGAAAGGTTGGCCAAGGGCGTGGGGTGAGCCCCGAGAAAGCAACCGCCACAGAACTTTCACTCTATACGGTAGAAACATTCCAATGGCCAGGGCGGTAAAATATCTTGGGGTCATATTGGACTCTAAGCTAACCTGGAATCGTCCTGTTGAAAAAATACTGCGTAAGGCAGTTATGACCCTAACCGTGACTAGGCGGCTGTATGGAAAAACGTGGGCACTAAGACCTAGTATGGCCCACTAGCTGTACACAGGGTGGTCAGACCATCGTTAACATACGCGGCACAATCCAGTGTCAAACAAAAACTAGGCAAGATCCAAATGATGACTTGCCTGGGCATCACATGGGCGATGACTTCAACCCCAACAGCCGCAATGAAGGTGTTCTGGATCTGCCACCCCCTACACTTAGTTACAGACTAGCCTGTAATGGTATACTGAATATCAACCCAGCCTTCAGGCGCCACTGCAAAATTCAGGAGATCGTGAAGGAGCCCATGCTTGAAATGAGATCAGACCTCGCGAGCCCGCGAATCTGTAGGGAAACAATTTTACAGTGGAAGTCCCCGACCGCGAGGCATGGCGGGAGGAGAAGCCGGGCTTACCACGGGACGCGCTCGTCTGGTTCACGGACGGATCCGGCAAGGAGCGTGTGACGGGGGCAGGTGTTTTTTTCGGAAGGACCGAGGGTAAGTCATAGTATTTCCCTCGGAGCCCATGCAACAGTCTTTGAGGCCGAAATGTACGCCCTCCTGCACTGTGTGCGGGAGAACAAGAGGAGGGGCTACACCAACAAGCGGATCCTCATATCCACAGACAGCCCTTAAGGCCCTAAGTAGCCCACAGGTAAATTCCAGGCTGGTAAGTGAGTGCCTAGATGAGGGACCTGGCTGGGCCGAAGGAGGTCACCCTCATCTGGGTGCCGGATCACTCGGGGATCAAAGGCAATGAAGAAGCTGACAGTCTCGCGAGGAGAGGGTCAGGTCACCCCTCTACATCGTGGTGCTCGGCTTGAGTGGTGATCAAATTGGGATGGTGAATGGAATCGTCTTGTGTTCTCTGACAAGTCCCGATTGTGTCTTTGGGTCCACGATGGTCGCAGAAGAGTAAGACGATTACGTGGATAATGCAGTAATTTAAAATTTGCTGTGGAACGGAATATGGCCCTTACACTGTGGGTGATGGAATAGGGTGTGGTAATATATGATAGCAAGTCACCTCTAGTTTTTATTGATATAAATTTGAATGCAAATAATTACATAAGAAATGTACTGCAGTCTTTTGCACTTCCATAACTACGAGGGTTAATTCAACCCTTTTTCAAACAAGAAAACACACGTCCTTATATAGCAAGGGCTACAAGGTTCTTAGACATAAATGGTTTTCTCATGAATAAATGTGAGATCAAGTTAATTTTAATTGCACATCGTAGGTGCCTATTGAAAATGTTCCCACCGGGAAGACAGCCAGACTGAAATTTATTTAAAAGAGTTTACTATCGATTAGGTGTAACTGGTTATTTGGTCTCAAACGATAATTTTGGGACATCCAAAGACTATCTAAGTAGATAAAGAAGAGACAATTTTAGTTCGTGCAACAGAAAATTTGGACATAAGTTCCGGGGGTATGTCTGCAGATACTGGAATAAGCAAAACGACAGCTTGCAGAATATTCCAAAGAAAACACTTTTTCCATAGACATAGACATGACACATTTATTTGACCACTTTTTACACTTAAAATTCAATAATTGTGGCAAGTCAAAATACACCAGTAAAAAATCCAAGTTTTGAAAGTACACAGCAAAATACACAGACATATAGATTAGTTAAAATTAACTATACAATAAGTGAACCTTGTAAAATACAAATTACTACATTTGCGAGATACTAAGACTATAGCACTATGGAGGCATCCATGTACTCACGGACTGAATAGTAAGCGTTTTGCTTAAAGTAATGCTTTATAGCATTTTTAAATTTCCCATAATTTAAGGATTTTATGTGAACTGGTAGCTTATTATATAAGGCGATATGTAAAGAATTATTTACCGATTTTTGTAGTCTAAATCTCTGCGGTCGTATTAAACTAGCCGATCTTGTACTATAGTTATGGTATGCAGAATTTAGCTGATAACCAAATTTATCCCTGTGTATATTCAATAACTGACTAAAGATGTATATCGTGGGAAGAGTCATAATTTCCAGACTAATAAAGTACGGTTTACAGTGTTCACGGCAGCCAACTCCAGCAATCAACCTAACCGCTTTTTTTGGAACCTGACGATTTGTATAGAATTTGATGAATTGCCCCACAAATGAGTGCCATACGATAGGTGGCCTTGAAATAGGCTGCCATAAGTGAACTTCTGTCAACAGAATTCCTCAACCTCCTGATCACAAAAATTGCTATTGACAACTTACTCTTCAACAGAGAAATATGAGCATCCCACTTAAGGGTTCCATCTATAGTAATGCCAAGAAGGTTAGCATCATTTTTCGCCGACACCTCCGGAGTTGTGGAAAATATTACCGTAACAGTTTTTTCTGTGTTTAATTTTAAGTTGTTCTGTGTAAACCACAGTTCTGCCAACTTCCCAGTAGAGATCATTTCATCGTTCAGCTTTTCTGGGTCGCAGCTTTGGCATATAAGCGACGTGTCATCAGCGTAACAGATGCAGCGACTCTGTGACATGAAATCGAATAAATCGTTTATGTAGACTATGAAGAGTAGCGGCCCCAAGACAGAACCCTGCCGCACTCCACTTCCCACAGCCCCAAGATTCGATATTTCCTCATTAAAAAATATGTGCTGCTTTCTCATATGTAAGTATGAACTTATTAACTTTAACGGAGGACCTCTAACACCATATCTGAACAATTTCTCAATCAGCAGGTCATGAGAGACACAGTCAAAAGTCTTGCTTATGTCACAAAGCGTAAGGCCGACATGATTACCCACCTCAAGACCCGCAACTGTATCCCCAACAACCTTGCTAACTGCCTGCACAGTCGAGCGCCGCCTTCTGAAACCGAACTGACAGTCACTCAACAATTCCCGACTTTCAAAATACTGGGCGAGTCGTTTGTAAATTATTATCTCAAATATCTTTCCAAATAGAGGTACAATAGAAACAGGGCGGTAATTATCCAAGCAATTTACATCCCCTTTTTTTAGCAAAGATATTACCCTGGAAATTTTAAAACAATCCGGAAATGTCCCCTGAGATACACAAAGGTTAAATATATATGTGAACGGCGACACCAAATATTCCTTTATTTCCTTGACAATAATGCTATTAATGCATACATTTTACACCGGTTCAGAATTTATAACCAATCGATCTTTCATCAAGGTTCCAGTTTTTCCGTTTTGATGTTGAGCTATTAAGAAAAATCAATAAAAAACAAATATATATAAGTATATAGATAACTTTATTTTCAAGTGAAGTAAAAATGGATGGAATGTAGCAGTTTGGAACATATGTTCGATTTAACAGGTACTTAAAATAATTTTATAACCTACTTAATAACTTGTAAAATAAAAATAAATATTTACATTTATACAAACCTTATATATGGTAATAAATAAATCGTAAACAATACAATGTGTGGAATGCTTAAACAAGTTTTGATTATTTTTAAGGCACCTTAGGTCAGGAAAGGAATCACAATTATTTTGTTCATAAGAATAAATACATATTTTTTAAGACTTAGCATTATATTCAATAGTGGAAACATTTGTTGCAAATACAGTGAAAAAATATTCCTTATATGTGGCAGTTGGTATCAAAAATGAAATATCACTTCAACCCTTAAGTTGCCAACGTATCCGTATGTTAAGGTATGATGAATATTTTACCTTTTTGATTTAATACTTCCAATATATTATCATCGATAATTGAGCTACGAGACTACAATAAAGATTTGTTGCTATGTGTTTCTTTATAACTTCATATGATCCATTGATTAACCCAAATACGACCATTGTTCTTTTAAAAGGATGCTATACTACATACAGACTTGGAGACTACTTCTCTGGCTTCACTGTTGGTTTTCGTTGGTGAAGGACGTAGCCAGCGTGTAAGCTAACTGGAGCAAGTGGCCCTTATGAATTCTGGATGTTCTTCAACGTTTCTGTGACTATAGTTTCGCTGCTTGACAGCAATCTCAGAATCTGTCTGAGAATGCTGTCAAGCAGCGAAACTATAGTCACCAAAACGTTGAAGAACATCCTAGAACATCCAGAATTCGTAAGGACCACTTGCTCCAGTTAGCTAACGCGCTGGCTACGTCCTTCACCAACGAAAACCAACAGTGAAGCCAGAGAAGTAGTCTCCAAGTCTGTATGTAGTATGGACAAGTTTCACCAAGTAAGGGCAACAACAATGAATGAAAGGATGCTATGTTATGTTACCGAAATCTGTCTTTCTGTTAATTAGTTTATTGACACAGAGATGACATTATAATAATTAAAATGCCATTGTTGTGTCCTGGTATCTTTCAATCCCCACCCTTAGTGAGACTATCCCCGTGAGAGTTGGCGGCCAGCGTCACTTGTTACCAGAGTTGTTGTGACAACAAAAAACTGTCATGAAAAAATGAGAACTGTCATATAAAACATACATTAGACCAGATCACCAATCAAGTGTAATCGAGCGTCACGGACCAAGCGTAGCAGCGACAAGAGGGCTCAACCCTGGGCATTGTAGCGGTACGTGAGCCTCCTTGTAGGGAACACCAACCTCCCGATGAGCGACGGACCCGTGGCCTGAAGTCGGTACGTGCGCCTCGCGTGCAAGAACCCCTCTTGCAGCGAGCGACGGACCAGTGGCCGGAAGAGCAACACGTGCTTGTGAGTCTGCATTGGTAACTAGACAAGTGCATCACCGTGGCCACCCCCTGAGGACGAAGCCCAGCAGCTATCAGCCTACCAGTCTCAGTCTCCCATTGTGAGTCACCTTTTGTTGTATTGTTATTGGGTCACAACATTCATTTCCCTGTATTTTAGCTTGTGACTTATATTAAATTCTTATTGTTTTACCGCGTGTAATTATTACAAATCTGTACCTACAAAGAACAGTTCCTCTGGTCCTTCATGCTAACCCATCTGAATCGAACAGCCATCTTGTAGGAGAGAAAAAATGACCATAATGAAGTGTGATTCATTTTGTTATATCTTTTCAAATAATGCCAGAAAAAAATTAAACAGATTTTATGAGTTTTCGTTTGTTCAGATTATCACCGGAAGTATTCGGAATTTTCTAATTTTCTAAACTGCATTTTGCTAAGCATCAAATTACGCAACTTTGCCATAATTTAACCGACGTTGTATCTCTTACAGCTTCTGAGATCCCAATGATGAAGCTCGAATTTGAGCCACCCTGTACACAGTCTCGATTTTATAACATTTTGTGTTAACTGGATCTGTCATGACAACATACTACCTGGTTTTCCACTAAGATGACAAACCTGTCGTACATGTCACAATGTTAATGAAATAAAGCTAAATGACCAACAATTTGAACAAGTGAATAATCTAGAAGATTAGGTACATCTTTTTTTACATAAAAAAACCTTCTGGACATTAATTGGTAAATATACATATACAAAGCTAACCTGTACACCTTCAAGGTATAAAAGACTCAGTACAAGTAAATGTATTCCAAGCCAAAATTCAATAACAAAAAAATTACATGAAAAAAGATGTATACTGCAAGACTTAAAGTTAACAAATAACATCATTGGTATAGTCAAAATAGTCTAAACAGATCTAACAGTAAAATATCACAATATACTTACAAACTCAAATAGCTGTTTCCGAATCATTAGCTATGGCAACAGCTAATTGAGTTTCCGAGGAATACGCTGGTGGTCCAGCACCTAAAAACGTCACAGGTCTATGCACAGTTGACAACACACTTCTTTTTTGAGGCACTTGAGGGGCAACCGTTGCACGACTTCTATAAGGCTCTGTCATACCGTAATTCAAAGTCCGAGCCCCATGAAAATTAGAATAGCTGCTCCTAACTGAAGCAGGTCTATTATTATAAATATCTTCAAACTCCTCATTTAACGACTGAGTTGAACTCTGCTGATACGTTGGATTTGTATGCCCATTTGACGACCAATGTATAGAAGCAATTGAATTGATCGTAGATGGATTCGCTGGCGTATCATACTGTCGACTTGCTTGTTGTTGCTGCTGCTCCAAAAGCTTCGTCACAGGATTCTGGACTGAACGTCTTGAGCTTCGTGTTGATGATCTGGCACCTGACTGCCTACGATTACTAGTTGAACGTCGGCTGGTCGACCCCCGAGCCATTACGTTCCTGCGTTTCACTCTACGAGGTGTCATGGGTTTTGGAGACGTAGACTGAGCAACGTGATCGAAATCATTATCACTATCATTGTGTTGGCTCTCTATTTGCGATGTAAACTCTATTGAATATAGCGATACACGTTTTGGTGTCTTGCGTGATGATGTGTTTCTTTTTTCAGGTGGCAAACTGTTTAAGTACAGCCCAAAAATAACACCTAGTATAGCAAGAAAAACTTGCAGTCCAGCTTGGAATACTTCGACATGGATGTAGTCAATAACACAGTTGTCTACTTCACCATTCCATATATCAGGATCAGAGTCGACAGTGAAATTTTTTCGACAACCTGGACCTTCTGTTCGCCACCATGTTTCACTTGTAGGGTCCAATTTTACCACTTTGTTTTGTTTGTGGTCTAAGCCTGCTACATCTAAGTACAAACATATCAAAAATATGTTCCAACCAAGCCACACTTGGTGCCAAATTAGATATGCAAATAGATATTTTGGACGGAACTGGTAGGCACCGAAAAATCCCAAAATTATGAAGATCACCTCGAAAAAGTTCATAAGTATTGGTATCCACAGAAAGCCGAGAAAATCGAATAATTGCCTTATAAATAATGTTAATATTTGTAGAGCACATACTGTAAGGAACAGATACCTTCTGCCACAGATTCCCATGTCATTTATTTCTTATTTATAGTTAGAACCTTCAGAGAACCATCATGTTTAAATTGTTCAATGCTATGAAAATATAACTTCATAGTTTTTAATACTTCCCTAATGTTGGTGTCCTACTAACATTTGGCTAAAATACTATGTTCTTACGGGAATGTAATATTCATGACAGAAACACAATTAAGATATAATCTAATATAATTTATCTCTTAAAGAGCTGTATTGCTCTAGATTATATACAAGGTAATGCAGTGATCACCGTAAAACAACACTCATTAAAAATATCACAGAACAAATTTTGATTATAAGTTTAAACATTGATTCAAGACTCTTCATGGACTTTACTCATTACTCACTTTATAAAGTGCATTTGCTTCCTGGATTTTCAAGTGATAACATGTTATTTCGTGACACTTGCGTTCCATAACTTTATTTTAACGCTGCAACTATTCTCATTCACGTAACCATTTATCTAACTTGCTGATTCTCATTTTCAAGTTCATGAATTATCGTGAGAAAAACATTCTTTGTTATGCAGCTTGGCCATAAATGTGCATAAAACGAAGCTGTTACTGCATTTGTCTGTACAATTACGTGTGAAATCACTTAAATACTTTAAATAATTGGTTAAAAGGGATATCCTGGGATTAAGAAATTGACACAGATTGCAGTTTAAAAGACCAACTAAAAGTAGAGTAACGAAATTTGAAGCTAACGGACCATAACAAATAACACACAAAACATTTTTGACAGCAAGAACAGGTTTCTTCTTTGACAGTACACTGACAGCAGAAGCAGACAAACGAGTCGTGCTTTTCATCATAGAAAACTAGACACTTTAGTTTCTCTATGATTTTAGACTAGGTTCATACAGGATTTGCGAAACGTAATCCTAAAGCTTAGTTCATACACTCGCGATTTGCTAATTATGTTCCTATTGGTCCATACTACGATACTATTTGAAATAAACAGATAGTGATAGGTGTTGTTGCGATTTCGCTATTCGCGAGTGTATGAGCCTGGCTTTTTTGTTTATTTTAAATAATATCGTAAAATAAACCAAGAGGAACACGATTAGCAATTCGCGAGTGTATAAAGCTTGGTTCATACACTCGCGAAATCGCAGAGAAAACCAACCCCATCGGTTTATTTTAGATAATATCGTAATATTATTGAAAATTCACCAATAGGAATCAGTTTCGCAATTCGCGAGTGTATGAACCTAGCTGTAATCTAGGCTAATAGGGGCGATCTGTACGCATTCAACACAATAATCACATTAACAAAAATTAATTACATGTATTTTTTTAAACTAAGATAAATTGTTTTACACTATTTTATTGTATATATAATTGCAGTTCCGCTGAAGTTTTCAGCTTTGTCAAATACAGAATTAAAGTAAGATTTTAAAATTCCAAATATCTACTCCGTGTCGAATGAACATTTCTAAGAATCGACACGTTTTTGTCTTCTTAGGTGTACAAAGGTGTAGTGGCGATATCTACTTATCCACTACCTGTCTTTATGAGGGGATTTATGACATAGTCAGATAAGTATCGGCCTTCACAATTTATCATATTTATTTTATATATAATTGCAGTTTCACTGAAGTTCTAAGCTTTGTCAAATACAGAATGAAAGTAAGATTTTAAAATTCCATATATCTACTCCGTGTTGAACGAACATTTCTAAGAATTGACACGTTTCTGTCTTCTTAGGTGTACAAAGGTGTAGTGGCGATATCTACTTATCCACTACCTGTCTTTCAAAGGCTTTTAAAACTAATAAAAAAATCTGAAGTTACAAACTATATCCTGATGTTGAAATTATTGTGGATACACTCGCTATCCTGGACTCCATTCAGAAAAGAGCTATACGTCTCATTGGTGACCCTACCCTCACCCAAAGGCTGCCATCCCTTGCCACCGACGTACCGTTGGTGACCTCTCTCTCTTTTATAGATATCTGCACGGGCACTGCTCAGAGGAGCTTTCTTCCATAGTTCCTCCACTTGCTGCCCCCAACAGATCTACCAGGGGAACAGAGCGAATGCACCCTTTTACTGTCCTGATCGCCAGACATAGAACATCTTGTTATGCCCGCTCTTTTGTCCCGAGGACTTCTAAGTTGTGGAATTCCTTGCCGGCACATGTTTTTCCTTCTCCTCCGAACCTTCAAGTCCAGATATAACAAGTTGCCTCTTTCCTCCTTGTCGACACCCACGGTACGATAGTATTTAGGCTGTAAGGCCTCGTGGTGTGTTGTTGAAATAAAAAATAAAAAAAATCAAGATTATAGTATTTTGTTTCATTTTCATAGCCATGATTCCGTAAATACAAGTATGTTTTGCTTGTCAGTAAGATTATTTACAATTAATTCTATATCATCTATTTTATTTCCTGAACTTCTAATATTTCTATGAAGCATATTTAATTTTCGCTGTTTAGTTTGTAGAAACTAAAACAACAACCATGTTAAACGATAATAATTATCTAATAACAATACACAGATGCAATTAGATTTTTTGTTGCCTGCGCCATCTACCACTAAGTAACGCAATGAATTCAAAGTACAAAATCTGTTAGTTACTTGCGCCATCTATGATCAAATAGAACAAGTTTTTTTTATTTCACGGAACTTTCAACATAGTGAAAGTACATTACAATACTAGATCTAGAAAGTGTTACAAAACTGTAACCTCTATCAAAGGAAATGCATTACAGACACGTATTTTAGAAACATTTGCAAAGGCATGGGTGCTTTTTATGCAAATATTCATCACAGAGAAGTAAGCAATGAAGAACAACGCAAAGTGCCATCTCTGGTGTTGTGATGGTTCTAGGCATCCACATCAGTTTCAACACACTCACACACAAACAGTACAGCAAGAAGGGAGCTGTGGGAAGCAAATTAGCTAGCGAAAACTACTTATTAGCCAGGGCAGTAGTTGCTGTACTCTGTGAGCATGGAAGAAGTAACATTAATATTTTTCACTTAGTATATTAAGACGTTATATTTGATTTGTGTTGCAAAAAACAAAAATAAAGCTTCAAATAAGTTATTTTATGTGGAAATCTTTTTGCTATCTCCAAGAAGTCGCCACACAGATACACTTTGGCAACCACTGAACAAGAGCATCGGACACTGACTTACATTTTAATTGTATATCTACGATTAAAACACAGCTTTGTAGGTGAAAATATATTTTAATACTAAACAACATACAAATATATTAATAAATAATTTAGCTTACAAAATACTATCATAAAATCGCACTTGCTACAAAAAAACACAAGAAAACTTACTTGTTAATAGTGACTAAATTACAAAATACACCATAGAGTGAAATTTTATATAACAAAGATCAAATATACCTTCATAAAGTCTATTGGATATAATTACTTTAGATTTATTATATAATTAAACTTTACGTATAAAATTTTGTTCTTGTGTTCCAAAAATACAAAGTTACAAGGACAATTACATTTTTTATAATCACAATAACTGTGAATTAAAACAAGTGATTTAATACTTGACATTACAAAGTGTCACATAAGTTCAATTGACAGATTTAGGGGCTAATCATGCAGGCCATTGTTGTACAAAATATTTCATTATAGTTTTGAGAATATTACAGTTTTACTTCTGAAGTGTAAAACTATTTAGAAATTGTAGTCTGGTAATCCTGCTGTTTAAACATCCATTAAAAATTCAAAGTTCGAACCAGTAAATTTAATAATTTTGATTTTATATTCCAGTTTACTTTGGAGATGGGCACACCTGATGATTTCAATAAGTGGAAAGTCCTGTCTCTATTAGCTAAATAATCATTTAAACATTCGAATAATAGTCAGCACTAAAATCTAAATAGCTTCAATTGTTTATAAATAGTCCGAGATAGATAGATAGATAGAGATAGATAGAAAAATAGTAACAGCATTGCTGAAATGAGAAGAGAATGTGTCCTTAAAAGACGGAAATATACAAAGAATGACAGAAGAATCCCACCACAAGAGAAACAACGCCTCTGGGAAGAATATAAAAATGCAAAAAAGGCGCTAAAATCCGGTATTAGAGACGCCAAAAGGGCCAGTTGGAAAGCAGTGAGTAACCAGGTCGACAGGAACATCTGGGGAGACGGATATAAAATCGTCACCAAAAAAATGTTTGGATACCCGTTGTGTACAATGTCGATGCCCATGGTGGAGAGTGCTGTCGACCGTATCTTCCCTATTCACGACCCAGTAGTGTGTCAGCGGGTGCGCGACGGTGGAATTACAAGTTTCACACCTCAAAAACTGTTAGTAGCCGTCAAAAAGCTTTAAATAAATAAGGCACCTGGACCAGGATACATCCCTTCAGAGATACTGAAAGTAGTAACGGAGGAAAGACCAGAACTCATCTTGTCTGTCTACAACCCCTTGGCAGCCGAAGGTTACTTTCCGACAAGGTGGAAACGGGCCAGACTGGTGCTGATACCCAAAGCGGACAGACTGTCGCGGAGACCCATCTGCCTGCTCGATATAGAAGGCAAACTATATGAACACATCATATTGGCGAGACTGAAGAGAGAGATTGAACGAACAGGAGACTTAGCAGAGAGACAATATGGCTTTAGAGTGGGTCGACAGACTGCAGACGCTATCAACGAAGTGTTAACCATCGCCAGGGAGGCCGCTGCCTACTTATGGAAATACCGAAGACTTTGTGCACTGATAACTTTGGTTATTAGAAATGCTTTCAATAGCGGGGGTGACTCTTGTGGGCTTCGCAGACGATGTGGCTGTGGTAGTGGTTGCCAAGACCGAAGAGCTACTGATGAGCACGGCAAACAAGGCACTGAAAAGCGTGACAGCTTAGATAGGAGCGAAACAACTTGAACTTGCCCCTGAAAAGACGAAAGCAGTCATACTTACACCTAAGAGGAAAATGGCTCCCATCCAATTTATTGTAGAGGGAAGCAAAGTATTGCCGAAAAAATCGATCAAATACCTAGGGGTTTGGCTGGACACCAAGCTAACGTTTGCTGAGCAGGTTAACCAAGTGGCTCAGAAAGCCGAAAAGAGAGTTGTTGCCCTAACTAGACTACTACCCAACATCGAAGGTCCCAGGGCATCAAAGAGGAGACTGCTAATGAGTGTCGCAATGTCGCAGATATTGTATGCTGCCCCCACGTGGCACAGTGTCATTAAAAACAAAAAGCTTGTACAGAGACTCACACTGGTGCAGCGAATACTCTCCATTAGAATATGTAGCGCCTATAGGACAATTTCAGCAGAGGCTGCGGCTGTGATTGCAGGAGTGCCACCAGTGGAGCTGCTCATCCAGGAGAGACAAGAACGATATGGCGGTCTAACACAGGAAATTGCTAGGTCTCAACTGATGACTAGATGGCAGACGAAATGGGAGAACAGCACGAAAGGCCACTGGACCTGGAGGATTATTCCTAATATTAGAACCTGAGTGAAAGAAATCATGGAGAGGTGGACTACTTTTTGACCCAAGCACTGTCGGGCCATGGCTGTTTTGGCAAGTACCTGTACGAGCGAAGGAGGAGGGATACGGAGTCTTGTGACTACTGCGGGGCGATTGACGATGTAGAACACACTCTATTCGCCTGCCCAAGATGGGAGAATGTCCGAAAGGAATATGCCCAAGCCAAGAGGGAGGTATTTAACGTCAAATCTATGGCGAGCAGCTTGCTGGAATCCCAGGAATGCTGGAATCTAGTGCACACAGTGGTCCGAAAAATTATCGAGACTAAAGAAAGGGAGACCAAGAGATGAAGAAGGAGGCAAGGCAGAAAAGAAATGTCTCTTGCTTACAGTAGTGGCAAACCATTTTAAAACGTGTTGTGTTTTATTTGTTTATGTGTTGTATATAGGTATATGTTGTGAGTATGTTTTAAATGTATTGTATTATATATTGTATTAACTATGTTATGTATTATATTAAAGCGAAGACAGCCAATGCCTCGAAGTAATGCAACAGCGGTTCCGAGGCTGCGGCGGTTCAGGAGGACCACTTGTTTGGTTAGCCCCTATTGGCGCCAACTACGCCCTCCCAAAAAAAAAAGATAGATAGATAAATAGATAGATAGATAGATAGAGAGAGAGAGAGAGAGAGAGAGAGAAATTCATACATTTGAACTTATTTCTTACTTCTATAGACAATGCAAATGATGATTCTTTTACCTTGTTTGTTTATCTACAATTTTTAGGTCTTAGGTGAAATAATCTAAATTTAGATTACTATTTTGCCCAGGAATTTCTATGATTTTTTTTTAATTCAAAAAAATTACATTTCCACAATATGCAAATGAAATTATAGTTGAATAATTATCAGTGTTTTAAGATATTTGTTTGTTTTTAGGATTCGATTTTACAGATTTAATTCCGATTATTGATTAACTGATCACTTGGGTGGCAAACAGTAGACACGGTTCTAATTTTACAATTCACTAAACAAAGTTGCATTACCACAGACTCTCAAGTGATTAGAATTAGGATAGTCAGTTGAGTGATTATAGATGCGTATGGACGTAACTGTGCAATTTATTTATTTATTCATACACCATCCAACAGCTTAAAAGCCAAATTAAAGATGGGCCGATACACAAAACATAATAACAAACAATAATCAAACAAACTACACAAAAGAGAGATTCACAAGTTATATCGCTTTGAAAAACATTCTTATCTCTGATAAATTACATGAGAAGATATCTAGGCTGTCTTGCAAAGTAATCATTGCAATTCTGGTAAATTGGAGACGATCAAAAACAAGGTCCAAGGTCCCTAACTGTCCTAGGGTGACCAAGTGAAAGCTCCCCTATATTGTATCTGAAAGTAATTGGGTGCTTATTTCGAGTAAAGAACATCACACAACACTTAGAAACATTCATAGAAAGACCACTCCGACAACAGTATTCATCAAGGGTCTGAAGACACTTCTGGAGCTGCAAACAGTCATCAACACTCGAAATACTTGCAACAATCTTAATGTCATCTACATACATTAAAAAAGGAACATGTTTAACTGGGTCTATAAATATATTAAATAGTAGTGGACCTAGTATGCAACCCTGCGACACTCCCGAAGTTATGTTATAGGTGTTAGATTTGAAGCCCCCGATCTCAACAAATTGCCTCCAGCCATCCAGGTAAGATCTGAATAGGCCAAGCAAGCCCTCAGAGATTCCGGTAGCTCTCATCCTCGCAATTAGAACAGAATGATTTAGACAATCGAAGGTCTTAGATTGGTCAGTATACACAACATCAACCTGTGAAGAGCAGTCGAGAGCAGAGGCAATGAACTGTGTAACATCAACTAAATTGATCATAGTCGATCTCCCTGTAATGAAACCATGATGAGAAATGAAGTCTGTTTTTGATGTGAAACAATATTCGCTGAAAAAGGTAGGTCTCGAAAATCTTACAGAAGACACATAGTATGGCTGTTGGTCAATATTTTGATGGATCACCACTATCTCCGTCTTGAAGACAACTTCCAAATCGCGGGGAATGTTCCAGATCTAAGAATTAATTTTAAAATTTTCTTATGTTAACAACAAATATCATCAAAAAAGTAGTTAACAATGGAATGGTAGCTAAGGTCGAAGTGTGCATATTCTTTCACTTACTAGGACAGTAAATTCCAGTTGCTCTGCGGTGATTATATTTTAAAATAACCCACATAGTGATCTGAGTAATGAATGACTGTGAATAAGGTTCAAATTGACCACTTACGAAACATGCACGCTAACTTTACTGTTGACTCTAAGCATAAGGTCCATAGGCAAATGCAAACTTGCATGACTGAATTTTAGAGTAAATATCATCTGAATAGTAGATGAATGATGAAACAATCACTGAGGTCCGAGTTTGCATGTTTACCCCCCACTACACAAGTACATATTCGTTATTCTTGACTCTAAAGCGATTATTATCTGAATACTTTTTCGTTAATCAGAATGTTCCGAATATATTAATAACCAAAAAGTCGAGTATTTTTCATTCGTATACTCCCATCACTAGTTTTATTGTGTTACGACACCTTTAGCCACATAATCTTGAAATTCCTGAAAATATGGGTAAAACGGTGGATGACAAGGTTATTTATTTATTTATTCAACGGATCAACCATTTACAATAATAATAAGAAGACCTAAAACCACATTAGTCTTAAATAACCTATCTCAATATGAGAATATAACAAAAAAGTAAAACATAACCAGTATGACAATTCAATCAATAACACCTTTCAAAATGCCTCTAATTAAACGGTCAAAATCATTAAACATATCCAAGAGCTCTGAATACTCATTTGCAGCTCTCGCTACTCTCGACATTGGTCTGAAAAAGCCATAATTGGTTCGATGGAAGGGAACCACAAAAACCTTCCTTGCTCTCGTGCGGTCCGGAATCCTTAGAGAGACTAACTCAAGCAAAGAAGGACTATCAATTTTATTCACTCATAATTTATGCAGAAAACAAACATCACTGACAATCCTTCTACCACTGAGTGACTGCATGTGCAGCCGATTCCGCAAATAAGAAAAGTTAAGATCATTTCTCTGCAAGCCCATTCTGTAAGCACAAATTCTCAAGAATCGATTTTGTATGGCCTCAATCTGATTGATATAAATATTGTAATTCGGACTCCAGACTACAGAAGAGCATTCCAACAAAGAGCGAACCAGATCACAATACAGTCTTCTCAAGCTATTGCATGAAAAATCCAGAGTTGATCTATGAATGAATCCTAACATTTTATATGCTTTAGATACTATATATTCTATGTGATCCTTAAAAGATAATTCCCTACCCAATACAATGCCCAAGTCTTTAATCATTTCCTTCCTCTGTAAAGCGTTAGAGCCTATGAAGTACACAAAGTCAATGGGAAACTGAGCTCTAGTGAATGTAATGCAGAGACACTTATTCAGAGTCAGAAGATTGTCACCACACCACCGAGCAAAACGATTTAAGTCTTCCTGTAAAAGTAAAGCGTCCTGTCTGGAACAAACAACCTTGAAAATTGTGATATCATCAGCAAACATCAAAATCTGACTATGCTTAAGTGAATGTATGACATCATTGATAAAAAGATTAAAGAGGACTGGTCCACAATGTGAACCCTGAGCAACTCCTGAACAAACAGTAATACTATCAGAAATGAAGTTTCTGCTCTTTACACTCTGGGACCTACCCGTAAGGAAGCTGCGCACCCAAGACAACAAATTGGCATTAAAACCCAACAATGCAAGTTTTGACAATAATAAAGCGTGATTAACCTTATCAAACGCTTTGGAGAAATCTGTATACACCGAATCAACCTGTAACCTATCCTCCAAAGCTGAGACCAATACATTCTGGTAAAGAATAAAGGTTGGTTGTTGTAGATCTTCCTTTAAGAAAACATGCTGCTGTTCGACGAAAACATGTCTGCATTCCCAAGTTATATGTCTAGAGACAAAAAAGTCAAGAAGTTTGGGTATCTCTGACTGGATACAAACAGCTCTATAATTAGTAACGAAATGCTTTGGCCCCTGCTTATGAACGGGCATCAAATAAGAATGTTTCCAAACATGTGAAAACTCGCCAGACAACAAAGACCTGTTAAAGAGAATCCTCAGTGGAATTGCCAAGGTGAAGGTGCAAGATTTTATCAGATGGGAGGGGATTCTCTCTGGACCGTAAGTAAATTTATCTTTCAAACCACAGATACGATCAATGATATCAGCAGAAGTAACACAAGGCACAGTCATATTTACTGACTCACGCAAAAAAGATCGGGACCGACACTCCCAGCTTGACCCTCATACACAGATGAGAAAAAAGTAGCAAAAAGACCCACCGAATCATGCAAAAAATCACTCCTAACATCATCATAATACATAGCCTCAGGAAGATCATGAACCATCCTCAACTTGTTAATATAAGACCAGAAAGAACCCGGATTGTTTTCAAAATTATTCTCAGTATAAGCAATAAAATTTCTGTAACGGGTATCACGAAGATTCCTACATTCCTCCCGGAGACCAGAAAACCTAACATAATCATCTATCCTACCATATTTCTTATATTGACTGTGTACCCTCTTCTTCTCAGTTATCATGCCTCTAAGCTCGACACTAAACCAAGAAGGGAAACATGATTTTTTACATCTCTTAACTGGAACAAATCGATTCACAGCATTAAACAGAACGTCATAAAAGCATTTCACAGCATTACTTATATCCAATGACTCAAGATATTCCCAGTCAAACTCGGACAGAAAATAATTCATGGCATAATAATCGGCATTACGGAAGTCATAAAAATACTCTTCATAGGGTTCAGTTGGAGGAGTCTCAAGTGAAAAAGAAATGTCCAGGGGCACATGATGTGCAGTAGCAGGAAAAATCGGATCCAAGGACGCACCAACACATATGTTATCTATATTACTAAAAACTAAATCTAAAGATCTATTCAATTCATTAAGTACAAATTTTTTTTGGAACAAGCCCCAAAAGCCAAAACTGTTAGAAACAAGTGAGGCTGATGGACTGTAACCACTAATAACTGGAGCACTATCAGCACTGCTTGTCCAGGTAACGTTTGGGAGGTTGTAGTTTAAAGGTCGCTGAGGAAACAATTAACAATGAACGCGATATAAATTAAGAAAACGTGAGGTTATCGAATGTTGTCTTTAGCAATACTAAAAAAAACCACTGAGTGCCTCACAGAGACGGATTATTGTATTATTACTTTTTATGTTAAGTATGCCAGTTATGTATCTTTCGTGAAATTATTTTCATTAAACTGTACTGCAAATTCTTTCGCTGGTTGTCATTTTAAAGATTGACAGTGACTGAATGAGCCAGTTCTCAAAGTCAAAACTCTAATCAAAAAAAATAATTGTTTTGGCACTGGATAAGGTTGTACATTTTGTGTTTATTAGCTCATAATGTAACTCCTTGCGCAGGTGTCGTTATTTTGAAGAAACGATAATTATAAAGTGGACGGGACCATTTTATCGGCCAGATTTGTTATCCATTATACAGGGCCTTCATTAATTCCCGAACCACGTGACCGGATTCTGTCTCTCTCTCTCTTAGTGGAATATGATTTTATGAGTTGGCAGTCCAAAAAGTAACCAAAAAAACCACTAAACTAGGGACCCTAAAGTTACTAAATCAATTGACAACTGACAGTTCAGTCCATTGGCGCTCAATTCCTTTTGACAGTTATTTTGTATGTATATTCACTATGTGAAAACTGGAACCTGTGATGAGCACTAATAAGTACACTTGGAGAACACCCAAATCACCACCTCACCAGAGACCTAGGTCTCTGAAATATGTGTTGTGGTGATTTGGGTGTTCTCCAAGTGTACTTAGTATGTATATTGTGCATTTTCCAAGTTCGACCAGTGTTTACCTTCTTCAAATAATTTTCTATCTGTTGGACAATAAAAATAAACAGTTTTTATCAAAACTTAGCATTTTCATTCCGTTTTTATCTAAGTTAAAAATGTAGGTATGTTAAGGTTATGTTGTTGACAATATTAAACATCGCATGGAACGAAGCCATAACAAATCTATTCGTCGGTAATCTGCCCAAACAGGTACATATTTGTTCAATGTTACACAATACACATTCCCAAAACCCCAAAATTAGAAGTTTAAATAATCGGACCTCACTTTGTTTAAGTACATTACAAAATTTTGATATCTATACAAAATAAAAGTAATATTTTATGGTTTTTAATTTATTTTTTAACAATCAATAACAGTAAACCATACATGAACAGACTTGCTGTTAAAAATACTAAATAATAAGTACATTTAAGACATTTACTGTTTCACCTTATTTTGATTTTTATATTTTTTTATAAAACCCCAAAGGAAATATGAGACCACACTGGCATCTTATAGGGATTTCATTAAATCAGGTTGTACAACCGTGTATGCCCGGTTGCCTAACTTAAGCGGTCACATCGGGTTCGGGAATTAATGAAGGCCCTGTATAATAGTATTTTCTTTATAATTACCATTTAAAATAGAAGTCTGATATAGATCCATATGAAAAACCCATCACATTGCATTTTAAGAGTTTCAAACAGCAAAATTAACTTAAGTGAATTATTAATTGTTGTTGTCGTTATTTGGTGTAATGGTTTAATACTAAATACAGATGTAGACTTCTTCGCTGACTTCCCAAGTGCTTGTTTTTCTCAGCAACCGGTTTTCTTCTGACTGAAGATGCCGTAAAAGCCAAAACCTGTTGCAGAGAATAAAACAAACACTTATGAAGCCAGAGAAAAAGTATCTACATTTGTGCTAAGTTAATGAATTAATAGTATTAACGCACCTCTGGACTACTGAAAGTCAACAAGAAATATAATACAGTATTACCATACCATTATTATTACTACTATTATTCTTCTTATTATTATTATATAACTGTTTTGTGCACTAGAAATATACTATAAAATCTTTAGTAACGGGAGCACGGTGTATCTGTTACAAAATACATAACGAACTCTCATTAAAAACAGCCTGATTTTTAGCTTAAAAACATTTTTAAACATTTACCGTCGTTTGGGAAAAACTTGTAAAACGTTTAAAAAAACTGGTTTCTTGATAGACTTTATTTAAATAAAAATTAGTTTATTTTTGGTTATTTTAATATCTATTCATCTTTACCATCTTCTTTTTCTTTCTTCTTCTTCTTGAAGATAATCCTGAAAAGGGGTCCATATATAACGGGCCATAAAACGAACAGTACTATTCCTATATAGTTAACGTTACTGAATGCAGTCCAGTAACGAGGGAATTTCAGCAACACAAAAGGCAATAGGCACCATCCCATGAAAACGAAGGTGTAGATCCTCAACATTAATTTACAAACAACCTTGGAAATATCCGATGAGAACAGATTTGTGAGAAACTGGTTTGATGCTACGATTGATTGGAACTGAAAACAAAAATAGTGCAACATGAGAAAAGGCATCATCTTGGGTGTCAATAGCTGTAAAATACAAATACAGTAGAAGTCCTCTTAACCGCCTTTGACGGGACTGAGGTCGAGTCGTTTAACAGGCCTCTTCAGTTCATTGATTGTTGTTGCCCTTACTTGGTGAAACTTGTCCATACTACATATAGACTTGGAGACTACTGTTGGTTTACGTTTTTGTAGGTGAAGGACGCAGCCAGTGCGTAAGCTAACTGGAGCAAGTGGCCCTTACGAATTCTGGAAGTTCTAGGATGTTCTTCAACGTTGTTTCTGTGACTATAGTTTCGCTGCTTGACAGCATTCTCAGACAGATAAAAATTGAATTAGTACGAAATCATGACAACTACAAATAAATATCTGTTGCTATGTTATATGTTTTGATCAAAAAATTTTATCAAAATGAAAATAAAATGAAACACAGATGACAGATGAATAGTTGTATAAATTTTTTAGACTTAACAATTAGAAAGTTAGAAAATAATTCATTTGAATGTTCAATATATAGGAAACCAACTTACACTGACATAACCATACCATACGATTCATGTCAACCTTTTTCACAAAAGCTGTCAGCCTACCATTCTATGATACATCGTGCATTTTCAATACCTATGTCACAAAACAATTTTGAAAAAGAAATTTCAATAATTCAGCAAACAGCATTTAATAATGGCTACTCTGTTAAAATAATAGATAAAATTATAGAGAGAAAAGAATACAAATTAGCGATTAATTTAATTTATCCAAATATTAGAGACAAAGAAGACAACAGATACGTTTCGATAACTTATTTTGGAACCATTTCAAAAATTTTAAATACCTGTACAAATACAAAGGTAGCTTTTAAATCTTACAACACGACACGTGATTTACTAAAGAAAAATCTTGTTTCCTGAGAAAAGCTGGAGTTTATAAATTAGCTTGTACACATTGTAACGCAATCTACATAGGTCAAACTTCTAGAAATTTTAACACCCGATACAAAGAACATATTTCTGCATTTAGAAATAACCACGCTGACAAATCTACATTTGCAAAACATATTATTGATACCGAACATAGACCTACAGTAAATAACTGCATACAACCACTACATTTTATAATGACAAACATAAACTAGACTTTTTTGAAGCTTTAGAAGTCAAAAAACACACACACGACAATAGCTACCTTGTTTTAAACGAGCAAACTGATTTAATGAATTCCCCTTTCTTGGATATTCTTCTTGCTAATTAAATAAGTCAAAGAAAATAAATTTAACTATTCTTTAAAAAAAAAGTTGTAATAAGATAATGAGTTGATGTATGTTGATATTTTCGTTGTATAGAGACTACTTTTAGTGAATTTTCTTTAAAAAATTCACTAATGAGGAGATCTCGACTTTTGAATTTTGAAAAAATTTCTTCAAATGAGCGCTAATTAGGCCCCCCAGAACACATATCCGGGGTCAGTTTGAATTTTTATATGTTTATATATATATATATTATATATATATATATATATATATATATATATATATATATATATATATATATATATATATATATATATATATATATATATATATATATATATATATATATATATATGTATCACACCGATAACTCAAAAAATAATGGGCCGATTTTGATTAAATTTGGTGAATAAATTCCTTTTGCAAATGGCTTGGATAAGTTCGTTAGCCAGGAAAATCTGCCCAGGTTTTCCCGGAAAATTTTGTGTTTTCTTTCGAAAAAAATTTATATCTCCCGAATTAACAAAGTAAGGGCAACCAAATTTGGTAGGTGGGTTTATGTCCTTATATGTAAGTTACCTACCAAAATTTAGCTTTGTATGTCAAAAGACAAAAAAGTTATAGGCATTTAAAGAAAAATAAATTGGGGTTTTCCTCAAAACGTCAAAGTTGCGACTTAAAACGTCAAAATCGGCAACATTTTGGCAAATAACTTGAAACTAATACGGGCTATGGAAATCAAATGTCTCAAGAAGGATGTTTTACAAACACTGAAGTCTTAGTTTCAACCGTCATTGTCCTTCATTTTACTAAAATGTTTCCAGAAAATTCATTTGAAATAGACGCTTTCCCTGGCGCTTGGCAGTAGCCTTAGCTATAGAGTTTATCGTTTAATGGTATATAATTTTTGTCGAATTTTCGTAAAAAATCAATAAAGCCCAATATATCCGTTATTATACAAGATTTGAAAAAATTTGTATATATTATATATAGGGTGTCTTGAGCTACATCTTAAAAAAATATTTCTACAATCACAGGATGGCCCATAAGTCATTGGTGATACAAATTTTCTTTTTTTTTTTTAATCAGACACGCCTTATGTTATTGCATTTTCCATCGAAATATAATGCATGTTTGTAAGAAAAGAAATTCTGGATGCAGCAAGTGCGTTATGGTAGCGAACTTTGATCAAATGCTTCATATTTGAATAGCCCAATTTGCTATTAACCTATAAGGTTGACCAAGAAACGAGTTTTTCCGGGAACACTTTAAGTCTACTTTTGGAAATCTTGGTACATTTTCACACAATAAAGTTATTTTTATGAAACATGGCACATTGCTTTTACTATATAGGTTATACTGGTAACCAAAATTGATGCCTGCTTTCTTAAAAAGAAAACACACATATTTGCAATAAAAACATTTTTATGAAAATTCACTACCATAACGCACTTGCTGCGTCCAGAGTTTTATACTGTTATTGTTTAGTTATTTTATTGTTGTAACTGTTATCATAGTTATTATAGGCTAGTTCTATTTTTATGTTAAATATTGACATACATCACATAGACATATTGAAAGCCTCATCTGTCATCTGTGTTTCATTTTATTTTCGATTTGATAAAAAATGTTTTGATCAAAACATCATATCATAACATAGCAACAGATCTTTATTTGTAGTTGTCATGATTTCGTACTAATTCAATTTTTATCTGTCTGAGAATGCTGTCAAGCAGCGAAACTATAGTCACAGAAACGTTGAAGAACTTCCTAGAACTTCTTTATAATTGGATCACTTAGGGGTGTTCCAATTGCGACCCCCATGATAATTTGGAGTCCAGGACCACCCCCAGATGTTTGACCCCCCACACTAAAGCCAAAAGTTTTTCAAACATCACCGGCGCCCTGAACTCCAGATTCCTCTTCTTTGTGAAAGATCAGCCCACCAGCAGCATATGCCTAGGCAAAGAAGCCATTCTCAGAGAGCTGTTCCGTGAGTCCATCCATGACCGACACCATAGATGACGCGAAAGGCAGCTGCCCTGGGGGCAGCCGCCAGTCACTCCAAAGTCCAGCACACAGCCTCTTAAGGTCAGTGAAATTCTTCTGTCTTCCAGCATGCTCGCCTCGTATTGCCTAAGATTGGCATCTACTGTTACATATATTTACTTGGCAGTGTTAAGTAAAAATTAACAAAAAAATCAGTGACAAATGTTTATTAAAAAAACCCAGCAGTACCTAGCAGCCAATGGCTCAGTTTATCGGGTGCCAACAGCTGAGTATAAGTGCTCATCTGCTAACTACCGATACATTTCAGCGGTTGAAGACTGCTGAACTCACTGTTGACTTCAAGCATTATTTTGTGATGTTTGTCTGTCATTCCGCTTTGACAAATCGGTGACAGTCGAGTTTCAGGAGAAACTCAGCCGGACTGGTGAACGCATAGGTTGACACAACTATTGCACTGTTGGGGCCTAGTGAACTCGACTAATGATCAGTGCAGTAGATGCTATAATAATGATAAAAACAATACTTACATCTCTTTCCATGTAGATAACGGCGAATTCGAAGAAGAAACAAACATAATATCCGCTGTGGAAACCATGCCAGATAGCCAAGAACAGAAGAGCACCTAGTTGACTTAAATGTCTGTTACCTAAAAACTTCAATCTCTTGTAAATGTACTGTGCTACCCAATGGTTTGTGTTGGTATTGAACGATTGGATGTAATGATTGAACTCTGTCGTGTTTTCAAACACTTGTAGCTTGACATTTTCAACGCCGTCCCATTTTGTCACACCGTTTTCGTCTTTTCCATTGTGAGCCATACCTGTTGTATACAAAAACAAATATAGAAGTAAGAAAAAATTATTTATAATTAAATAGAATAAAGTCAAAAGAGGGAGACTGGACAGATCGGAAGTGATGAAAATTAGGATATGATGAGATGTTTTTTTTTATAGAATGTAAATGGTTTGGATAATAATAATGCTATCACAAGATGACTAAGAAAATACAGGAGAATACTACAACAAAAAAATGTGAGTATTTTTAAGACTTTAAGAGTACCCCAATGAGCCAAATTGAGAATGAATAATTTTTTATCACTGGGAGAAACTCATCTGTATCAATCTTTCTCGACACAAATTAGTTGATGGATTTTCCTCTCACTTCGAGGACAATTTTTATCAGAGTAATTTGCACTCTTCTGATTCAAATGTTAACAATATCAACACTCTTTCAATCTACACACTGGAAGACACAGGTATTTTTTTTAGGCAGCTGACCTTGCATTTCTTGTTTAAATATCTTTCTAGTACCACATAAAAAATGTTCAACCTCATACTCTCTACATGTGTTTTCCCGGACATTTAAAAGTTGCTGCATAGTGTTCCACACATTTGAAACTTTTCGCATGGTTTTCCAATATTCAAGGCTGGTGATAGAGGTGCTTTTTTCTAATTATCGGGCAGTTGCTACTCCTTGCGTATTCTGGAAAAGCTTTGAATCATTTTTTTTTAATATTTCAACAACACACCACGAGGGCTTACAGCCTAAATACTATCGTACCGTGGGTGTCGACAAGGAAGAAAGAGGCAACTTGTTAATTCTGGACTTGAAGGTTTGGAGGAGAAGGAAAAACATGTGCCAGCAAGGAATTCCACACCTTGGAAGTCCTCGGGACAAAAGAGCGGGCATAACAAGATGTTCTATGTCTGGTGACCTGGACAGTAAAAGGGTATATTCGCTCTGTTCCCCTGGTAGATCTGCTGGGGGCAGCAGGTGGAGGAACTATGGAAGAAAGCTCGTCTGAGCAGTGCCCGTGCAGATATCTGTAAAAGAGAGAGAGGTCACCAACGGCAGGTCGGTGGACAAGGGAGGGCAGCCTTTGGGTGAGGGTAGGGTCACCAATGAGACGTATAGCTCTCTTCTGAATGGAATCCAGGATAGCGAGTGTAGAAGCGACGCGGCACTCCAGATATGGAAGCAGAATTCGAGGTTTGGCCTTATTTGTGAAGTATATAAGGTATAAAGATTAGCTGGTGAAAAGTATTTGCGAGCCCGGAAGAGGAAACCCAATTTCTTAGCAGCCGCTTCTGCAATTGATGTGACATGTTGGTGCCAATTGAGATTTCGATCTACAGAAATGCCAACAAGTGAAAAGGACTCATTACTTTGAATAACTTGGTTGTTCATTGTGATGGGTCTAGGGCTGGTGTATCTTATGAGAAAGAAAGCAAGACTGAGATTTGGTTGGGGTTGAATTGTACAAGATTTCTACTTCCCCAGTCTAATATGTTTTGGAGATCCACAGAGTCAGATCGCTCGTCTGCCATCCTCATCTAATTGGGCTAAAGAGACAGGCTTAGAATATTGTATATTTGAGTGGAGGGTGCTGTCGTCTGCGTAACTGTGAACTGGGTTGGATGTGCTCGAGAGGAGGTCATTGATGTGGAGAAGAAACAAAGTAGGGGCTAAAGATGAACCTTATGGAACTCATGCATTAATTGGATACAGTTCTTGTTTATACCAGTTCATATCCTTCAACAGAAAGAACAAATTATCAGTCTCCCAACATGGTTTCCTTGCTGGGTGTTCTACTGTGACAAATCTAGTCTCAAGAGTTTATTGCTACAGCTCTTGATGATCATAGGCAAATCGATGTTATACACACTGACCTGTCAAAGGCTTTTGACCGTTTAAATAACATGGTTGTTTTTAACAGGCTATACCATTTTGGGTTCTCAGCGAATCTTACTAATTATTTAAATCGTATCCTAGTGGAGGAAAAGTGCTGAGGACCTAAAAATATAATTATGTGTCAATCATTCTGATAACTGTTTAAAGTTATAGAGTAATCTAGAGCTTCTTGATAGGTGGTGTAGTAGTAACGGACTATCTCGTAACATTAATAAATGTTGCGTCATGTCTTTTTCTAGTAAAAAGACCCACATTCTTTTTGATTACAATGTAGATATTCACACAGTGAATAGATCAGCTGTTGTTAAATATCTTGGGGTTATGTTTGACCATGTTCTGTCGTTTGATCAACATTTGCAGCAGACCGTTAGGTTAGCTGATGAGAGACTATGTTTTTGATTAAGAACAGTAAGTACTTTTCTTTCTCAAATACATTTATAAGCCTATATTGCAATCTAATAAGATCATCTTTAGAATATGCATCGGCCCTCTGGACCCACTCTTATAAATATTCTTGAAACTATTCAGAGAAAGCTTGTCAAGTATATTTGTTTTTTTTAGAATGGATGGCCAATGCCCTTGTATTGGCTTTACACTTTACACATAATGGTTTATTGCAACATTTTAATCTACATAGGTTGGAGAGTCGAAGGAGGTGTAGTTGGACTTCTATATAAATTAGTTAATTTATCAAGAGGACTGTCCAACTTGGTTGGAGCAGTTTAACTTCAATATACCACGTTTAGAATCTTGCTATGCACTAACATTTTATGCATCTGTGACTTGTACAGAGTATACAGTCTTCACCTGTTCATAAAATACTTAAGACATACCACAGCCTTCTACACTAGAAGGCGTGGTCCTCAAATCTGGCAACACTGTATAGCTTGGAAATAGAAGGCTGGTTGGGGCCGAATACTGCCAAGATACATAATACAAAAATTAAGATGAAAAATGAACATTTCAATTGTTGAATTGTGTAAAAACATTAAAAGGTATCTACAAACTATACATTGATAGGCATATCTATTAATTTGTGTAGGGAGGGTGTAATAAAAATATCAGATTACATTTGTAATGTGTTTAATTTCTTCCTTTTTGTATTGTTTTGTTTCACAGAAGCTATAACATCATTTTTGTGTTTCATAAAGTTATTCAACATTATGTTTGAAAAAATAGGCAATAATAAATTAAGAATATCAAGTTCTGCAACTCCACAAAAACAATAATTTTAATTTGCTGAGGCTCACGATTGTTGAAAATTGTGTGGAACACTAGGTAGCTTTAGTAGATGGCAACATTGTGTGACCATATGTAAAAAGGGCCACACATGCAGGAAACATCTGTAGCATAGGGTAGATAAGTTTTAGTTTTAAGGAAATACAGAAGTTAGTTGTGAACGAGATTTAAACGCATAAAGACACAGATCGAAAGAACGTTTACTGATAGTTCTTAAAGTTATTAACGTAAATATGGTATAGGTAGTAGTTATTATTCAATCGTGCATTATTAGGCTTTTAAGTAGTTCTGTGTACATATTCATTGTTTTTACTCATTGTCGTATTGTTATATTTGTTCCCTTTGTTTATTAAAAAAGCTGAACCAGCAACGTGTGTGTATTTTTGCAACGAACGCCACATATTTCAGAACGATATCTACATAATAAATTCCCTAGTTGAGACCAGTAAGTTGATATCAAATTACCTGGTAAAATCCAATTAAGGGACTATTTTGTTAATATACAATTATTTACACAGACTAAAACTTTTAAATTGCTATTTACACTAATACTAGTCTCTATGCTAATTACACTATTAACATTCTTCAAAGTATAAAAAAAGATCCTATTTATTTCCATAGTATGATACCACTTTATGTCTCCCAGTTTATCTTAAACTTATCACATAGGGTTGAGAATCTAATATTATGTCTGCAGATTGCCACTCATCTTGTTCTCTATTTACCCGATCAATAGAGTATCTCCTTCTATCCACACGGTTCCTCCATTCAGCTGGCAGATTTTTACTAAAATAGTCAGGCAAGTTGGGATATGGTGTAGGAAGTGCCTCAGGAGAAAGAGTCCATCTATTTCTTGGGATTTCTAAGCCATTGCCATTTTTCTCTTTTACTGTCAGAGTTTTTAGAATATGTCTGCTTTCAAAGTGACAAGCACAAATAACAGAATTAGCAGATGGTTCAAAATTTTATCTTGGGAGACTTCTGACCCACTTTCTTCTTACACCGTTTTATAGCCAGGTTCAGATTTATAGTTGCTGTTGCAACCTGCTGCACATTTATTTGGCATATGTAAAGAAACATCATTCATTACCCGTGACATCTATTATTATGATTCATATGAAACGAGAACTTAAACTGAGTTCTTTGAAACACACGCAAAATTATATCCTAAAATATGAACCTCATGGAACTCAGGCTTACCTTCAATGTTGGATAACACACCGATAATTATAACTGGAATTGATAAACTTTGAATGTCAATTCAATGGCTTTCGGCGGTAATTTCATCACATTATTTATTAAACGCAAACAAAAAACTAAATGGAGACCTCCCAAATCAAACGACTCCCACATTTAAAAGTACAAGTACACTAGTACAGAATACAGAGTACAGCGAAACAGAGAGAAATTAACTGAAAGACCAGCCTTCGACACATTGTTGCCAGTTTGAAAAGACCAGGCCTTCTAATGTACAAGGTTGTGGATATACTCTACTCAGCAAGACAGTCTCGATATTTTCAATTGCTGGATGTCGGAGATACAAATCTCGTTCAATAAAGCTAACTGAAATTTTGTTCCTAATTTATGTTATGCTTTCTTTTATTTTCATATTTTTATTGTATTATATACTATTATTGTATATTTTGTAGAGTTTCGCCCGTTCTCTATAAGGCACTAGTTTGTTGTTTCCTAAAAAACGTATTCATGCGACTAAAATTAACTAATATTTACCAAAGAGTATGCATGCTCCTTCAGTTAACAACCAGCAGGAAATATATTTATACAGGCTGAATCTTCCCCATAAACCAAGTAACAGGCATCTCCTGAAAAAGCCTAGCTGTCCGAATTCTTCAGACATCATGTAGTCATCGGAAACAAGAAGTCCAAGAATCTGGAATACCAAGAGGTATATCATACCCAATCCAAATCTTATCATTGACGCTTTCACACTATCTGGTGGGTGTTCAGGTCTATCCTAAAATTCAGAAAACAATAACATATAAATTAAACAAAATCACATTTTAAACAAGTAAGCTGAAAACATTTAAAATATGTCGTATCATATAATATGGTAGGTATCATATAAGCTGGTAGGTGATAGTGGACTTTTCCTTTACGTGAGAGTAAATAATTTTTTTCACTCCCGAGGAGGTACCACCCCTTACATCAACAGGTCAGTGAAGTCCCAACGGACATTTCCGGTTCTGGTGTATGAATCGGTTTCCCTTATAAACAAAAATGATGATGGTTCCTCCTTGTACAAAAGATTCCAGAGATAAAATACCCCTGCATTCGGATCTCCGGGAGATGGGTGTGCAGGGGACGCCGGCATCAAGATTCAACATATCCTTCTCGAATATATGTGGCCTAAATTCTAACCTGAACTCCGGCCACCATTTCCTCCAAGCTAATAGGCCCCCAACTCCTCTTCCTCACCGAAACCCAAATCAGTGCCAAAACAGTCTCTAATCACCTTAATTTCCCGGGGTATGAGCTCCTTACTTCCTTTAGATTGCATGGAGGTGTGTGTGCATACGTCTGTAGCAATCTACCCTGCACCAGACTCATTTGGAAGCTGGAAGAAAAGACATACTTTGAATGAAACAAACTCTCTCAGGGCAGCAACTAAATTCATCTGTTGCATTTATCGGTCACCTTCTGACAAGAACTTTGTCCAGCTCTTTGACTACCTTTCTGAAAAACCGACCATCTGATTTCTGAATATCCTTTCTCCAAGGTCACTATTCTTGGTGACTTTAATGTCCGTAATAAGGAATGGCTAGGATCTTCAAAAACCGATCCACAAGGGAGAGCTGCGGAGGCCTTCGCAGTCAGCAATTCTTTAGCCAATATGATTCAGCAACCTACTTACTTTCCTCGCATCCCAACACACAGCTCAAATCCCTTGGATTCCCTTCTTACCACAAATCCTCAATGCTATAAGAAATCAGTCACCGCCCCCCTTGGTCGCTCAGACCACAGCATGGTCACTGCTTCCTGCGCAATGCAACCCAAGGTCACACAGTCATCACACCCACGTATCAGTTGGCACTACAAGTCCGCGAACTGGGACGAAATGCGGGATTACTTTTCCTCATTTCCAAGGGCGTCTGTCTGCTTCTCTCATCCTAACCCCTCTGATATCTCACAAAACGTCACCGAAATCATCCACGCTGGCATGGAATTATTTATTCCACATACACAGAAAACCTCTTCAGCCACTCAAAAGCCCTGGTTCTCTAAATCATGTGACAAGGCCAGACTTAAAAAGGTCAAAGCTAACAAAACGCTTCTACACAATCCCAGTCAAGAAAACCGTCAAGCATTTAACGACGCAAGAAACCGCTATGTCCACATTATTTCTGAGGCTAAAAACTCGTTTAGTAACCACATCAAAAACAAAGCCTTCTCAAGCTCCAGCGGCAGCAAACCCTTCTGGACTCTTACTAAATCTATTGGGAATAATTTCTGCAAGAGCACGTTTCCACCTCTTGTTTCAGGGGATGAAATTGTTTCTACCGCCCTGCGCAAGGCTGCCTCGTTGTGCGACGGCAATTCTATTCTCAATCCACCTCCAAATATTCAACCACCAACAGTCCCCAAAGTCGCGCATAAAATTACGGATATCATTTTCAAAACTAAAAAGGTACGAAAGATACTCTCTCCTCTTAATACCTGGCCTTGACGAGATCCCAGAAACTGTTCTCAAAAAATGCACACCATAACATGCTCCTGTCCTAACTCATCTGTTTCAGACATCTTACAATAGAGGCATATTCCCTAGTAACTGGAAAACTGCTCGAGTACAACCCGTCCCCAAGAAAGGATCTAAAGTGCTTCCTAGTAACTACATGCCTATTTCTCTCCTTTCAGTCGTTTCTAAAGTGATGGACCGAATTACTAAAATTTCTTGAAAAATACAGTCTAATCCACGACAGGCAGTATGGATTCAGTCAGTGCAGATCAACTGCCGACCTCCTTTCTTTTGTCACCCATTCTTGGAACAAGTCTATGGAACTACACGGTGAATCCCAGATTGTCGCTCTAGATATATCCAAAGAATTCGACCAGGTCTGGCACGCAGCGCTGCTTAATAAACTTCCGGCCTACCACCAAAACTCTGTACCTGGGCAGCAAATTTCCTCTCCAATCGGAGCATTTCTGTTGTCGTGGATGGCCATTCCACTAAACTGTATCCAATTAATGCAGAAGTCCTTCAAGGTTCAGCTTTAGCCCCTACTTTGTTTCAGTTTCAGTTCACAGTTACGTGGACGACTGCACCCTCCACTCAAGTACACAATATTCTAAGCCTGTTTCTTTAGCCCAATTAGATGAGGATCGCACTCATGGAGGGTTCTGTCTCTGTGAATCTCCAAAAAATATTAGACTGGGGAAGTAGAAATCTTGTACAATTCAACTCCACCAAATCTGTCTTGCTTTCTATCTCATAAGAGATACACCAGCCCTAGACCCATCACAATGAACAACCAAGTTATTCAAAGTAATGAGTCCTTTTCAATTGTTGGCATTTCTGTGGATCGAAAGCTCAATTGGCACCAACATGTCACATCAATTGCAGAAGCGGCTGCTAAGAAATTAGGTTTCCTCTTCCGGGCTCGCAAATACTTTTCACCAGCTAATCTCTATACCTTATATACTTCATAAATAAGGCCAAACCTCAAATACTGCTCCCACATCTGGGGTGCCGCTGCCGCTTCTACACACGCTATCCTGGACCACATTCATCAGTGACCCTACCCTCACCCAAAGGCTGCCATCCCTTGTGCACGGGTGTGCTGTTGCTGACCTCTCTGTCTTTTATAGATATTTGCACGGCCACTGCTCAGAGGAGCTTTCTTCCATAGTTCCTCCATCTGCTGCCCCCAACAGATCTACCAGGGGAACAGAGCGAATGCACCCTTTTACTGTCCAGGTCACCAGACATAGAACATCTTGTTATGCCTGCTCTTTTATCCCGAGGGCTTCCAAGTTGTGGAATTCCTTGTCAGCATATGTTTTTCCTTCTCCTCCGAACCTCCAAACCTTCAAGTCCAAGTTGCCTCTTTCCTCCTTGTGGACACCCACGGTACGATAGTATTTAGGCTGTGAGCCCTTGTTGAAATAAAATTTAAAAAAAAAAGTTTAATCGCAGTTGCTGTATTTATTAGCTTTTATATTTTATTATTTGTACATATTCTCAATTTGTGTGCTATATTTAATCAAATACATGTGTAATATTACCAATGGTTAAATAAATGTTGTTATTATTTATAGATGCAATAATGTCTACGGCTAAGCGCCTCCGTGGCCGTGCGGGAAAGTCGATTCAGACTTTCCAATACGGACTCGGGTTCGACGGTTCGAGACTCACCGGCGGCAGATGATTTTTCAAATCACTGTCGTCGTTGAGATCGAGCTCAAGGTGGAGGGTAGGTTAGTTTAGATGAGCAAAAAGGGTCAGCAATGGCCTAATTGCCAGTAAGCATCTTACCTTTACCTATGTCTACTGCTACGTACGTTTCCTGTAACGTTGTATAAAAACATTTATTATTGTTATTAAAATTTCAATACAAACCGGTTCACTGAATTCCCCATTGACAAAGGCTTGGTATCTTTTCATTGGAAACTGGGGACCAACCATATAACTTCCCGGAAACATACAATAACCAAAAAATTCTAATAGAGATGGCGTTTCTCTCAATGCCACTTTTTTATTATCAGCTGACAGTTTCTCTTCCGGTTGTCTGCCATCATACAAATCGAATGACACACCTAAAAATCAACAGTTAATAATTCAGTGGTTCAGATGAAAAGTACAGTAAGTGACACTTAGAGAAAAGTAAGGCAAGTACACTTAGATCATATTACTTTAACAACTTTTGAATATATTTATAGTAGTTAATCTTTCCACTCCCACTATACCAGTGCTGTTTCTGATTGTGTCATTCTTGCTCTTCCTTGTCCATGTGGCGATTATTATCTCATATATATTGTGCCACACATATGCTTGACACTTATGAAAGTGTATATTTATCAAGACCACTAGCCTAGCCATTAACGTGGTTAGTGAAACGATCGTAAGGTCTTTAAAAAAATATGTGTTGTGGTGATTTTAGATTCTCCAAGTGTACTTATTAACATCTAATAATTGAAAAACACCCTGCCTGCTGTTTTTTTATAAATAAAAACAGTGGCATCCTTTGTCACGGGTTTTCTTGATAAAATAAGGAAAGCTTGCCCGGCTTCTCGCCCGTCACAATTTATGGAAAAAGGGGAAAAATAAAGAAGAAGAGAAACAGAAATTAAACAAAACACAGAGAAGAGTAAAAGAGAAAGAATAGAGAATGGTTTCACGCTACACCCGGGAATTGGGACTTTAGCGTCGGCAGTTGGTAGCAGGCTTCGTAGATAGGTCACGACTGCTCGCCTATTTCTAGTGACAAGTGCAACGTGAAACAGAAATACAAGAACAGTTTTTAGGGTTAATGATTTATAAATTATTCGACAGCTAAATAAATACAATGGTAAGCGAAATTTTAATCGCTGGATTTACAACAATATAAGTGTGGAATGGTTTACATTAAGTAACTGTTGTCTTTTTAGGCGGACAGCGATGGTAAAAAGTGTGGTACTGTGTCCGATATAAATGTTAATTTCACTTATTCTAACAAAGACGTAGAGATCCCCCCGTACAGTCGACTGTTCGAGTTTACACACAATTACAAAATTCAAATATTATGGAAGAAAAGTTCAAATGTTAACTTAAAGGCAGGTATGGCGTTATAGTCAGCTGATTGTAGAATCCAGCAACACTTATACAGAACAGACAAACAAAACTTCGTGGACTTATCTGGGTGTATCCGTGTCTAAGGTAGAAGACCACCAGACTTCAGCCCCCGACAAGAAACCCTACAATGAATAAATGGTTTCCTTAGCAGGTACTACGTATTTTAATTTTTCTTGTTTTTATTAGGCCGAATAAATGTAAGGAAAATTTAATTAACTATAACAGCTTACTCAAAATAGATGAGGTTTCTTGTTCCACAAAAAAATAAACAATCTCCACTGAATAATCAAAGTTATTAATTGTAAAGCAACAAAATCCAGCTTTTAGCTGCAATCAACCCTACTGTTCAGTTACAGGATTATTAATAATATATCATTTCATGTGGATACTAATCATTTTTCAGAGAACAAAGAAACCTTTTGATAAGAAGTGATAAGAGATATTGATATTTCATTTTAAGTGAATGTTATTAAATTTCAGAATTATATCTGGTAGAAAGAGAGAGAATGAAAAGATGACACTATACACTAAAGAGGGAGAGAGACAAACATGGATAGTCAAAGGAGAGAAGGAGACACTACATACATAAGGACAATTGCTTTTATTTAAAAATGTAAACAAAACCTCCAACTTATTTGTTTACTGTTTTGGACTTCGTTAATTTTTACCAGTGAAATTAAATGAAGAGGGTTGTTTATTTGTATTTAACCTTAAGCTACAACATAAGTGAAAGTGTAATTGGTGCCTCTCTAAGGTTTTACAAGTGTGCAATACAAACAAACTATTTATAAAGCAAAACATGCAAACTGTTATCTACAGAGTGTTCACAAGTAAGTATTATGTCCCTATATTTACTATGCTTTTTTCCACCCCGGAAGTTAACAAGCTGGTAGAAATCTTAAGAGAGGTTTAGAACTGTCTCACCTTGGTCTTTCGTTACCGAGATATCGCCAGTACCGTTAATAATTTCCGTTTAGTGCGCATAGTGTACCAGGTGTTCTAAAAAATTTGAGAGTACTTCATATGGTATAACTTTATCATAATAAAATGCAATATAATTTTTGATTTCGTTTTAAACCTTTTATAAGCAGAACCTGCACTTATTCCACATATGATGAAAATGTCACTTGCACTAGTTTTGTCTGAGCCCCTTAATTATTTTAACATTCTTGTACTATGTATTTCTGTGAATAATTTAAAAGTTGTAGGAGCTCTTAAGAGAAATTCACCAAACTTTCAATTATTTCCAATGAAAACTCCGCAGACTTGAGATGGGAAGATCTGAGTGGCCATTTCAATTAAGATCATTTTGAAACTTACCTATCAGTCTTAAGACAAGGACGCAATGCGGCATAGTCCAGTTAATATCATAATTATCTGTGCCTATCCAGTAATAACCTTAAAAATAAATAAAAAACAATTTTACAGACAATTGCTAATGTCAAGTACAAATATATACAGGCTGGCATATATAGTGCTTTCATAATGAACTTTAAATCGAACGCAACGCCTGGTCATCTATTATTAATTTCAATATTTGATATTTCGTAATAAAATTCGTTATTTTAAATTCTACGAGGTAGACGCCAAAATTTCCCGGCTTGACCATGAAAAAAAAAGTTCTGGACGCAAAAAGTGCGTTATGGTAATGAATTTTCATTAAATGATTCAAATTTCAATAACGCAATTTTCTATAAACTTTGAATTTTGGTTTGTACTAAGGTCTTTCACAGGGATCAACAACTTTAAGCCATACAAATCCTCGGGATTTGATGGAATAATGCCCATCATGCTCCAACAGGGGATAGATATACTGGCGCCGGTGCTTACCCTCATTATGAGAGCCAGCCTGGCTCTGAGGTACATTCCGAGGGCATCGAGACTGGCTAGAGTTGTATTCATTCCTAAACCTGAGCGTCCAACAGACCAGCAAAGTCCCTGAGGCCAATAAGTCTCATGTCCTTCTTGCTAAAAACAGTGGAAAAACTGCTCGACCGGCACATTAGGGGCGGTGTACTAGAAGCATATCCTCTACACTACGGACAATATGCATACAGAGCAGGATTCTCAACAGAAACAGCACTGCACCAACTGGCGCAGAAACTGGAGAATACGCTGGAGAACAGGAAGGTGGCGCTGGGGGTCTTCCAAGGCATAGAGGGGGCCTTCAGCAACACCTCATTTGGATCGGTTCTGGCAGCTGTCAGTGAGCGTGGAATAGAGGAGACCTGCTGCAGGTGGATCGGTTCCATGCTCAGGGACAGGGCGGTGTTTACCTCACTCGCGGGAAGGACTCTGCTGGCGCGGGTCGCGGCGGGGTGTCCGCAGTGGAGCGTTCTGTCTCCCTTGCTCTGGTGCCTAGTCGTGGACGGCCTGCTGGGGAGGCTTTCGGGAGGGGGAGTATGAGGTACAGGACTATGCGGACGACATTGTCATCATAGTCCAAGGAAAGGTTACACAGTCAGTGTGGGAGCGCATGCAGACAGCACTGAAAGTGGTTGAAGGGTGGACGGTTGGTCAAGGGCTCGGGGTGAGCCCTGAGAAAGCAACCATCGTGCCGTTTACGAGGAGGAGGAAGTGCGAGAGCCACAGAACTCTCACTCTATACAGTAGGAACATTCCAATGGCCAGGGAGGTAAAATATGTTGGGTTCGTATTGGACTCTAAGCTAACCCATTGGAAAAATACTGCGTAAGGCAGTCATGACCTTAGCCGTCACTAGGCGGCTATATGGAAAAACGTGGGGACTAAGACCTAGTATGGCCCACTGGCTGTACACAAGGGTGGTCAGACCATCGTTAACATATGCGGCACTGGTCTGGTGGCCTAAGGTGACACAATCCAGTGCCAAACAAAAACTAGGCAAGATCCAAAGGATGGCTTGCCTGGGGATCACAGGGGCCATGTCTTCAACCCCAACAGCCGCCATTGAGGCGTTGCTGGATCTGACACATGCCCCCCCCCCTCTCCCCCACTTAGTTATTATGGCGGAGGGCAAGACTATACAGGCTAGCCTGCAATGGTAGACTGAAGATCAACCCAGGCTTCAGGGGCCACTGCAAAATTCAGGAGATCGTGAAGGAGCCCATGCTTGAAATGACGTCAGACTTCGCGCGCACGCGAATCTGCAGGGAAAACAACTTTACAGTGGAAATCCCCGACCGCGAGGCATGGCGGGAGGAGACGCCGAGCATACCACGGGACGCGCTCGTCTGGTTCACGGACGGGTCCGGCGGGGAGCGTGGGACGGGGGGAGGTGTTTATTCGGAAGGACCGAGGGTAAATCATAGTATTTCCCTCGGAGCCCATGCAACAGTCTTTTAGGCCGAAATGTATGCCATCCTGCACTGTGTGCAGGAGAACAAGAGGAAGGGCTACACCAACAAGTGGATCCTCATAGCCACAGACAGCCAGGCAGCCCTTAAGGCCCTAAGTAGCCCACAGGTAAATTCCTGGCTGGTGAGTGAGTGCCAAGACGGGACGAGCGACCAGGCTGGACAGACTGAGGTCACCCTCATCGGGTGCCGGGTCACTCGGGTGTCAAAGGCAATGAAGAGGCTGACAGTCTCGCGAAGAGAGGGTCGGCAGAACCATTTATGGGACCAGAACCGGTTATGGACGTGACAAAGAGCACTGCCAGGGGAGCCATTAAGTCCTGAGTCAGAAACCAACACAAGGTGTACTGGGCAGACTGTCCAGGGCTCAGAGATGGGAACTCAATAATTGACGAACCCAGTTCAAAGAGAGCTGTGGAGCTGCTAAATCTTAGCAGAGGACAGCTCAGAAACATAACAGGTCTCTTGACGGGACACATGGCCGTCAAGAAACACCTGCATAAAATGGGGCGGTTCGAGGGGGAACTGGCACACAGCTTCTGCGGCGAGGGGAAGGAATCAGCCCAGCACATCTCTGGACCGCAAAAGACATCTGATCTACGGTCAGTCTAGACCGCAGACAGAGCAATATGAAACTTCACCCTACCAATTGCTGTGCAGACTAGTTCAAGGCACAGTGATTGTGGAATGGGTGGAGTAAAAAGACAAAGGGCATGCACAATAAGCCGAAGGCTGCAGTGCTATCGGGGCGGCTAAGCCGCGGACGAGCCCTGAGGAAAAAAAAAATGTCACCGCGGCAATATCCGAATGGAAACATTCAAACTCAAATGTCATTGTGTGAAATCATTCTGACGGAGGTAGGGACTTAGGTCCGGTAGTCCAGGGAGCAGAGTTTTAGTGAGTGAGAGTCTCACAGTACCTCGATATCCCACGCATGAAGCATTTCTCCACTCCTGTATCCAAAAACAAAACAAAAACAAACAAAAAAGTTGTCATTATCTGAGCATAAATCTCCGTTATTATTTTGTGGTTTTCGGGGTGATTATGCTTTTTGTTCCTCCCATCTTATAACAGCAATGGTAATAAATTTAAACTATGAACCGACCGGGAGAGAAATTTCCTAACCTTACTAAAGTGGGGCGATCCCAAAGAGGTTGTATATGTTAGAGGGAACAAAGCCGAGTTTGCAGCCTGTCGATTTCCCACTCCTGTCACCGTCCAATCACAAACAAAATTTTGAATAACGCGCTAATGTGTTTTGTTTTGATTCGTTCCCCCAACCGCTCTTGAAGTTATTGTCAGCTGTCAACAAGTATTTGAAGTGTTTGTTGATTTGCCATTAGAGGTTATCTTGTGTGTTTTGCCGTTTTTTAGCAGTGTTTTAAGAGTGTAAAAGTTAAAAAATGCCAAGGTGTATTGTGAAGAACTGTATGTACAATAAAAGTGCCAATTATGAAAAGGATAAAGCAACTGTGCATTTATTTCGGTAAGTTGTTTACATGTCTTCTGTTTCCTTGTTTGGCGCCAAATGTTTATTTGTTTTCACAGGTCCGTATTTACCATAGATATATAAAGAATATATAAGTCTGTGGTATTTACACATTGTATTGCTTTTGTTAAATCTTTAGCATTTATTATTGTCAATTGTGTTTTTTCAAGAAATAAAATCTTAATAATGCATTATTTATTGAATATTTGTAATGAAATTAAGCATTTTGTTTGGCAATTATTATTTGAATTAGATGTATTTACCTATGTAGTTCCAGTAGAAGCAGAAAAAAAGTAGAATAGTTTTGTTTTATCTATTACTGCATCTTTCTAGAGGTTCAGTCACTGATAAAGTAGATAATTTGAGATATTATTTTCAGATTTCCCAAAGCTGGTGAAAGATACGAGGCTTGGAAACGAGCATTAAATTTAAGCGATGAAGATATTTTTATGAACTCAAATGTGTGCAATTTACATTTTACCGAGGAATCTTATGATTTAGAAAAATCACCTTTTGCAGTATACTTAAAAAAAAAGTTCTATACCTGTATTGGTAAGTACTGAATCAAGGTTATTAATTTATGTAACTATTAGTGATATATATATATATATATATATATATATATATATATATATATATATATATATATATATATATATATATATATATAAAGTAGATAATTTGAGATATTATTTTCAGATTTCCCAAAGCTGGTGAAAGATACGAGGCTTGGAAACGAGCATTAAATTTAAGCGATGAAGATATTTTTATGAACTCAAATGTGTGCAATTTACATTTTACCGAGGAATCTTATGATTTAGAAAAATCACCTTTTGCAGTATACTTAAAAAAAAAGTTCTATACCTGTATTGGTAAGTACTGAATCAAGGTTATTAATTTATGTAACTATTAGTGATATATATATATATATATATATATATATATATATATATATATATATATATATATATATATATATATATATATATATATATATATATATATATATATATATATATATATATATATATATATATATATAGCCAAACAGCGGTTTTTCAATGGCACTGCTATCAGTGATGGCTATTTTTAAATAACAGGGACTTTAAACAGCTACTGCGATTGTGGTTTAGCCATTTACAATGCTGCATGTGCGTATGCTATTATTTTAAACACTTACAAGGTGTTAGTGTTAACCGCTTAATTGAAACCACAATATGATCTTCAGATAGCTTTTAAATTATATTAATTTTAAAACTACTCAGATTTTTACTATTAATAGAAGTTCTATAAAATTAGCATATTACAAGAATATACGATGAGAGAAATCTACATATTATTTTTATTTTAATATAATGAAAAAGTTGGAAGGCATATATATGCTACAGTTCGGTGCTGCTTTAATTTTAGATTCAGCAGGTTTTTCCATGATATAATGACTTACAAGATATATGATATTGCGCATATGCCCCGTCCCCTCCTATGACATCACATGGTGAGTAACGTTATAGAAGGCCAACTACACACTTAACACAAAGTCATTCGCAATCAAAAAGTTTCTATACGTCACTTTAATGTGGTTGAAGTTACATTCCATTCCATTTTTATATTACATATATATATATATATATATATATATATATATATATATATATATATATATATATATATATATATATATACAAGTGAAGTATAATAATTAAGGGGAGCCCTGAATTAGCATTGGTGATACACAAACTTAAAAAGTAGAGAAGACGTTCGTAGACATTTACAGGGGGCGTTAACATTCATAAACTTGATTTGATCATCATGTCACATAATCATAGTATAGTATTCTGATCTTAAAAAATTAATTCCAACTGTATGCACTCAAATATCAGTAAAATACCTAATTTGTTAAGGGGTTGTGATGAACCGTCAAACTCCACTGTACGACAGCATATTATTATTGCATTGGACTCACCACATGACGCCATGCGCGTGACGGTTCTAAAAATAGATAGTCTCATTTTTTTTTTTTTTTTTGTTCCCTCAGGGCTCGTCCGCGGCCTTGCCGCCCCGATAGCACCGCAACCCTTGGTTGATTGTGCATACCCCTAGTCTTACTCCACCCATTCCAAAATCACTGTGCCTTGAACTAGTCTGCACAGCGATTGGTAGGGTGAAGTTTTATATTGCTCTGTCTCCGGTCTAGAGTGACCGTAGATCAGTTGTCTTTTCCGGTCCAGAGCTATACACTCGCACAAGATGTGCTGGGCTGATTCCTCCCCCTCGCCGCAGAGTCTGCATGCGAGGTCCCCTTCGAACCGCCCCATTTTATGTAGGTGTTTCTTGACGGCCATGTGTCCCGTCAAGAGACCTGTTGTGTTTCTGAGCTGTCCTCTGCTAAGGTTTAGCAGCTCCACAGCTCTCTTTGAACTGGGTCCGTCAATTATTGACTTCCCATGTCTGAGCCCTGGACAGTCCGCCCAGTACACCTTGTGTTGGTTTCTGACCCAGGACTTAATGGCTCCCCTGGCAGTGCTCTTTGACACGCCCAGAGCCGGTTCTGGTCCCATAAATGGTTCTGCTGACCCCCTCTTTGCGAGACTGTCAGCTTCTTCATTGCCTTTGACCCCCGAGTGACCCGGCACCCAGATGAGGGTCACCTCATTCTGCCCAGCCAGGTCGCTCGTCTCGTCTCGGCACTCACTCACCAGCCAGGAATTTACCCGTGGGCTACTTAGTGCCTTAAGGGCTGCCTGGCTGTCTGTGGCTATGAGGATCCGCTTGTTGGTGTAGCCCCTCCTCTTGTTCTCCCGCACACAGTGCAGGATGGCGTACATCTCGGCCTGAAACACCGTTGCATGGGCTCCGAGGGAAATACTGTGACTTACCCTCGGTCCTTCCGAGTAAACACCTGCCCCCGTCCCACGCTCCCCGCCAGATCCGTCCGTGAACCAGACGAGCGCGTCCCGTGGTATGCCCGGTGTCTCCTCCCGCCATGCCCCGCGATCAGGGATTTCCACTGTGAAGTTGTTTTCCCTGCACATTCGCGGGCTCGCGAAGTCTGACCTCATTTCAAGCATGGGTTCCTTCACGATCTCCTGAATTTTGCAGTGGCCCCTGAAGCCTGGGTTGATCTTCAGTCTACCATTGCAGGCTAGTCTGTATAGTCCTAGCCTGGCCTCTCCCATAATAACGAAGTGTAGGGGGGGTAGATCCAGCAACACCTCCATGGCGGCTGTTGGGGTTGAAGACATGGCCCCTGTGATGCCTAGGCAAGCCATCCTTTGGATCTTGCCTAGTTTTTGTTTGGCACTGGATTGTGTCACCTTAGGCCACCAGACCAGTGCCGCATATGTTAACGATGGTCTGACCACCCTTGTGTACAGCCAGTGGGCCATACTAGGTCTTAGTCCCCACGTTTTTCCATATAGCCGCCTAGTGACGGCTAAGGTCATGACTGCCTTACGCAGTATTTTTCCAATGTGACCATTCCAGGTTAGCTTAGAGTCCAATACGACCCCAAGATATTTTACCTCCCTGGCCATTGGAACGCTCCTACCGTATAGAGTGAGAGTTCTGTGGCTTTCACACTTCCTCCTCCTCGTAAACGGCACGACGGTTGCTTTCTCGGGGCTCACCCCGAGCCCTTGATCAACCGTCCACCCTTCCACCACTTTCAGTGCAGTCTGCATACGCTCCCACACTGCCTGTGTGACCTTTCCTCGGACTATGATGACAATGTCGTCCGCATAGCCCTGTACCTCATACCCCCCTCCCGAGAGCCTCCCCAGCAGGCCGTCCACGACTAGACACCAGAGCAAGGGAGACAGAACGCTCCCCTGCGGACACCCCGCCGCGACCCCCGCCAGCAGAGTCCCTCCCGCGAGTGAGGTGAACACCGCCCTGTCCCTGAGCATGGAACCGATCCACCTGCAGCAGGTCTCCTCTATTCCACGCTCCCGGGCAGCTGCCAGAACCGATCCGAACGAGGTGTTGCTAAAGGCCCCCTCTATGTCTAGGAAGGCCCCCAGCGCCACCTCCTTGTTCTCCAGCGTATTCTCCAGTTTCAGCACCAGTTGGTGCAGTGCTGTTTCTGTTGAGAATCCTGCTCTGTATGCATATTGTCCGCAGTGTAGAGGATATGCTTCCAGTACACCGCCCCTAATGTGCCGGTCGAGCAGTTTTTCCACTGTTTTCAGCAAGAAGGACATGAGACTTATTGGCCTCAGGGACTTTGCCTGGTCTGTTGGACGCCCAGGTTTAGGAATAAATACAACCCTGGCCAGTCTCCATGCCCTCGGAATGTACCCCAGAGCCAGGCTGGCCCTCATAATGAGGGTAAGCACCGGCGCCAGTATATCTATCCCCTGTTGGAGCATGATGGGCATTATTCCATCAAATCCCGGCGATTTGTATGGCTTAAAGCTGTTAATGGCCCATCTGATTTTGCTCCAGGTAACCACCTCTTTAGCGACTGTCCAGTCTACTCTAGATGCCCGCCTATAAGGCGCCTCTATTTCTGAGTGTTCCCAGTCCGGAGGTGATTGGTTTATTATGTTACAGCCGGGGAAGTGCGTCTGGAGTAAAATTTCCATAGTTTCCTCCCCCGAGCTTGTAAAGCCTCCCGTGGGTGTTCTAAGGGAGCCTATGTTAGTCTGAGGGCCCTTAGACAGGATCTTGTGTAGTCGAGCACTCTCGGACGTGTTTTCCACTTCTTCGCAGTGCCTCCTCCACGACTCCTTCTTGGCGTCCCTCAGTCTTTTGTTATAGGTCGATAGGGCCTGTCTATATTCATCCCATGCTCCCGACCTTTTGGCCGCGTTAAACAGCTTACGAACCTGCGTCCTCCTTTGCCTGAGGTCCTCGTTCCACCATGGGACGTTCCTGGTGGACACCCTCATTTTCAGGGGGCAGTTGGCGTTATAGGCCGAGGTAATTGCGTCTCGCAATTGGACTGCTGCAATCTCGAGGTCTATTGAATCCCTTATGGCCCTCTCAACCCCCCGCAGTTCCACAGCTAGGTCTGCCCTGTAGGCTTCCCAGTCCGCCTTGCGGGGGTCCCGGTACCATACCGTTTCTCTTTCGACTTTGGCGATTTCAAACCGGATGTATCTGTGGTCTGAGCTACTCACTTCCCCAGACACAGCCCAGCTTTTAACAAAGTCACCCAGAAACTGGGTGGAAACTGTTAGGTCTAAAACTTCCTCACGCCGTGTTGTGACGAATGTCGGTTTATTACCTCTATTCAATATGTCTAAATTAAATTTCATAAAGAATTGTAAAAGTGCCTCACCCCTAGAGTTTGTGTCCGAGCTACCCCACAACTCATGGTGCGCATTCGCATCCATGCCGATGATGGTCTGCCATCCACCTGCTCTGCTACCCACCATCAGCTGCTCCAATTCGTTGGGTGGAGGAGGGTCCGTGCTGTCCCCTGGCAGATAGGCTGACGCGACAGTAATGTCCCTCAGCCCATCCGCTCCTCCACATCGGATTTTGATCGTTGCCAGGTCCCTGGAACAGAAATTCATTAGAGGGAGAAACTCTATCCCTTCCCTGACAAAAATGCAGGCCCTCGGATTCTCGCTGGACCTGCTGTAGATGAGCTTTCCATTAGCTCCGCCGAGTCCCTTGATCTCTCCTTTGTAGGAGTACGGTTCCTGGATGAGGGCCACATCCGTGTTCCTCAGAGCCATTAGTAGTCCGGCCGTGGCTGCCCTACTGTGTTGGAGGTTGACCTGAAGGAACCTAAGTCCCATTAACCCTTAATTGCTTCCCCAGTGGGCGGAAGCTAACCCTTCCCATGCCCCAGAATGCCTTGAAGGAGGTTCCTTCAAGGGCTCTGTAAGATGTCGGGTCGATCGAGAAGGCGAGCGTCTGTCCTTTCTCCTCTGCCTTCCTGCTTAGAACCGACCAGTGTTGCGTCCCCAGTTCAGGGTTCTGGATCTTAAGTCTGCTGATCACCGTCTCCTGCGGGACGGTGTCAGGGATCCGTACGAGGACCTTGCGTCTCTTTGGGAGTTCCTTGGGCTCGACGGCTGTCAAGTCCGCCCCCTCCCAAATCTGACCGAGGCCCCCGATCGTTTTCCGCAGCCAGTCCCGCGACTGCGGGCCGGCACAGGTTATCCAGAGGATGCCCCCCGTCAGGCGCGTCCGGTGGAACTGAGGCGGGCTCTCCCCTTCCTGAAGAGAGTCCACTGCAGCTACCACCGCAGCCTGGATCAGGTCCGCCTTCCCCTGGTCTAGCGTGACCTCAGGATGGCGTCTGTCAATCACCGCCATCCCGAGGCCCTCCGCAGCCTCCCTGTAAGAGCCAGTCTGCGCCGGTGTTCCGGCCTTAGTTCCTTTGGGAGGTCTGTCTGTAGTAGGCGTGCTAGAGCCAGAGCGCGGCGTCTTCCGACTCGCACTCTCCTCTTGCGCCTTTACAGGCACCCTGGCCCTTTTGGAACGTCTGTCTGTAGTGGGCGTGCTAGAGTTCGAGCGCGTCCTCTTCTGACCCGCACTCCCCTCTTGCGCCTTTACAGGTTTCTCGACCGTCCAGGTCCCGGCCGCCATTTTTTGCGCCCTCCGGAGCTTCTTTCTTTGCGCCCCGGAAAGACGCTTGGACTGCCGGGGCAGTCCCTCTACTCTAACAGTAGAGTCCTCACTGGTGGAGGGGCCCCCGGAGTCCGCGGAGCTCGCCGCCCTCCGGTGGGACCCAGCCTCCAGCTTGGGTGTCGGGGACAGGTCTCTGGCCGAAGCTACCCCCTGATCCCCCGTATCTACGCCGGTCGTGGGACCTCCAGAGTCCGCTGCCGCACCCTGGCTCGTCTCCGTTTCCGGGATAGACTCAAGGCTCAAGTCTGTAGCCGGAGCCACTCCTCGAGCCTCATTGGTTTTGGTTTTATATGTATTTATAATCTTCATGTTGTTCCCACGAGAATGGGGGAAATACTGTCCACACCATCAGAACCCCCTGTGTGGTGCAAGGCGGGTTACTCTGGAGGGTTGCCTGGTACTCCAGAGGTTCCGTTCACGACACCATCGCCCTGGTGCCATCCATCCATAGGCACGGGTCACGTGACACCGTAGATTGGGGGAGTTTAGTTCGACCTCCTTGTCTAGATCCGTCATGTTTAGTTATTAGCAGGGTCACCTCGTGCAGGATGCGGATTTTTACCGCGCATGACGGTCTTGGGGAAAGCTTCATCGGGAGTTTATGTTGTTATTTCCACTTCCTCAGCTTGCCCCCTGGAGTCCTTTGGCCCGCGACTCCTTAACCCCAGATAGTCTCATTATCATATCTCGCGTTATTTGTATCATGAGTTTTTCGTTTTCTACCTATAAGAAAAGGAGAAATGTTGTATTCTAATACTGGCGAGAAGGAAAGTATACAGATACTTCTACTCGCTCGCACAAACTGCGATTGCGTGTATTATGAATACAGCAATTGCTGTTTGTCATGGAGTTTTTAGTATAAGATGAATTTCATAGAAATAATTACTCTAATGATTTGTGTAAATCTCGGTTTTCACAATCGCTGTTGTTTTGTGTTTTAATAACAGCTACTAACAGCGATCTTTTAATAGAAGCGATTAAATCACCGGTAGCTATATATCGCTCATCTCTAGTAACTATGCTACTAATTACATTCACGTAATATATTGTTATGATATTTATCGTAATTTAATTAGCCCTGCAAATTTACATTAATGGTATTCGTTTCAAATTTATTTATGCAGGTAACAAACAAGCCATCAACACAAGTCGTTTTTGGCGAGCAGCCAATGACTGATATAACTGCTATCAATGTGCCATTTGCAGCTGACCCGTCAACTAGTACTTGGTCTGGTAGCAATGTACCTGTAATGGATTATTCTCGGCCATCAACAAGTGCTGGTTTTTATGAAGAGAAAACTGTTGTAGAGGTACCGCAAAGATCGTTTAGTAGTTTAGGATTTGCTGAAATGAAAACACCTTCAATGCCACCCACTTTGAAGGACATGGTGAGTTAAATTCAGTTTTTGCCGTTTATGAAATCAGTATAATTTTAAAAAACCTAATATGTTATTCCATCACATTTTATATGGTGTTTAAGTTTGTATAGTCCATGATTAAATAAGTTAGAAACAACTGTTTTGCAATTTATCTCAACCACTATTAACCAAAATGTGTTGTTGGAAATTTTGTTTATATATTCATTTTACTTGAGAAAATAAATGGTTTATCATTGAACATTTTTTATAGGTTGTTACACCGCGCAAACGTAAACTGAAGAAGCAGTTATTCGATGCACGAAAAAAAATTAAACGGCTCAGCAGTAGTGTTCATCATTATAAGAAGAGAACAGCAACCCTTGCGAATATAATCAAACAACTAAAAGGTAAAGTAACCGACGAAACATTAGAAACATTAATGCAAATAGGACCTAATGAAGAATTTTTACAAAGACAATTAGGTCGTAAACATAAGTATGAAAATCAACTTAAAGCTTTTTCTCTTATGCTGCATTATTACTCTCCCAAAGCTTACAGTTTTGTCAGAAACACATTTAACTCGGCTCTTCCTCATCCAAAAACTATATCTAGATGGTATCAAAGCGTTAATGGGGAAGCTGGTTTTACGTCAGAGGTGTTCAACTTATTAAAGTCAAAATCAGAAAGCACAGATGGAAAACTTATATGTTCTTTAGTCATAGATGAGATGGCAATTCGCCAACATATAGAATGGGATGGGGTAAAATATTATGGGTTTGTAGATTTTGGTACAAATCTTGAGACCGATTGTAACCCTGTAGCCAAAGAAGCTCTTGTTTTTATGCTTGTTAGCATTAATCAATCATGGAAGCTTCCTCTTGGATATTTTTTAATCGACTCTTTAAGGGGTACACAAAAACAAAATTTGGTATTACAGTGTTTAACGCTACTAAATGAGTCTGGCATATACGTGGTCTCAATAACTTTTGATGGGGCAACAAATAATCTAACGTTAGCAAAAGAACTTCTCTGCGATTTGAATTGGAGGAACATTAACTCTACGTTTGTTGATCCTAGTTCAGGTAGCAAAAATTGCAGTCTTTTTTGATCCATGTCATATGATCAAACTGATAAGAAACACATTAGGCGATAAAAAATTAATAATTGATGAGAATGGGGAAAATATAAAGTGGGATTATTTAGTAAAATTAAACGAGTTACAGGATCAGGAGGGCGTTCATTTAGCAAATAAATTAAGAAAATCGCATATATTTTATACAAACCAAAAAATGAAGGTTAAATTAGCCACACAACTTTTTAGCCACTCAGTGGCACATTCTTTGGAATATTGCAATGAAGTTTTACATCTTGAGGAGTTCAAAGAATGTGAGGGAACTGTGAAATTTATCCGACTTATAAACAATTTATTTGACATTCTTAATTCTAGAAATTTAAACAATTCAGATTTTAAGAAAGCAATAAACGCAGAAAATTTTGAAAACATTAATGTATTTTTAGAAGAGCTATCACAATATTTAACGTCACTTAGGATAATTGATGGACCGCTTCTGTGTGAGAGTGGTAGAAAAATGGGTATAATTGGCTTTTTATTTTGCATACAAAGTTTGCAATTTGTTTATAAAACTTTAATTGCCGACAATAATTTTTTGCTGTATTTTCCCACTTACAAAATCAGTCAGGATCATATTGAGCTTTTTTTTGGGCAAATTAGATCCATGGGAGGCTATAACAATAACCCATCAGCAAAGCAATTTAAAAGTGCATATAAAAGGATGATGGTGCATCTTGAATTAAAAGATTCATTTAAAGGAAATTGTATCCCTTTGGAAGCAATTCCTATTCTGTCACCCATTGAGGTAATAAATAAAACTTGTGGGCGAGAACGAATATCTGAAGAACCAGATGAAGACATGAGTCAAATAGATAATTTTGACGACGACACAGTTCTTCAAATATTAGATATGAATATATCAGAGTTTAAGAAAGAAGTCGTGACATATATATCTGGCTATGTAGTAAGGAAAATAACAAAAGCTCTGAGATGCGAAGAATGCGCGGGTGAACTTGTTGGGGAGAGGTCTGCGTTATTAACATCGTTTATAGATCAGAAAGACAAAGGTCAACTCCTCACATACCCATCTGACGATGTAATATCTATTTGCACTATTGCAGAAAAAGTTCTTCAAACATACTTAAATGAATCTGCGGTGATTATAAATGTAAAGGAAATAAACATGCGAATATTAAAAACTATAATAAACCAAAACAGCATATTTAAAAAACTTGAAGTTCACTTTCGAGAACAAAATCTTTTGACTTGCCATTATGGCCATCTAATTAAACTAATATCATCTATGTATGTTTCTATTAGAATACATCATTATAACAAAAATCTATTTGATAAAAGTAGAAGTTTAAGGGCTGTTTATAACAAACTTCTCTTATTTAAGGGCCAATAATTCAGTGGACATTTCAAATACTCGTATGTCCTTCAAATAATGTTATCGGGAAGTTATTATGTCTTATAATATGACCAATAAATTTTAGCTTCCTCTCGATTTCTTTGAGCAAGCCTCTTTATTCTTTCACCTCTCCTAGCACACTTTGAAGCGTCTTTCTATCAACCTGCACTGTCTTTGACATTTTTCTTGTCTACATTTCAAAAGCTTATATTCTCTTCATATCCTGCTTAACTACAGCCCAAGTTTCCGCCCCATACATTACCATACTCCATACACGTACGACTTGCATTTGTTCCTCATGTACAGGTTAAAATGTTTATTAGTGAGAACAGTACTGTGGTTATTGAATGCTTGTTTTGCCATCGCGATCCTCTTCAGACCTTTCCTACACTTACCATCATCTGTGATAATACTTCCAATCAATTATTTGAAATAATCTAATAAATCAACGGTCACGTTATAAGATTTAAAAGCTACTTTTGTATTTGTATAGGTATTCAAAAGGCATAAAACCACAACATTTTTGTCATGACAAGTGTAAACTAGACTTGTTTTAAGCTTTAGAAGTAAAAAAGCATATACACGACAATATTTAGGATTTCTGAGATATTCTTCTTCCTAATTAAATAAATCAGACAACATAAATCTAACTATTTTTTCCAAAAAGTTGTTATAAGACATGATGTGTGTCGATATTTTCATTGTATAGTCTGCTTTATTAATGTGTTTGTTTAGTTATTTTATTGTTGTAATTGTTATTATAGTTATTACTGTTATAGGTTTCTTCTATCTTTATGTTAAATATTGATATACATCACGTAGACATTTTAAAGGCGTCATCCGTCATATTTGTTTTATTTTATTTTCACTTTTAAAGATTTTTTTGATTATAACATCATAAAATAGCAACAGATCTTTATTTGTAATTGTCATGATTTCGTACTAATTCAAATTTTTTCTGTCTGAGGATACTATCAAGCAGCAAAACCAGTAACAGAGACGTTGAAGAACATCTAGAATTCAGAAGGGCCACTTGCTCCAGTTAGCTTACGCGCTGGCTACATCCTTCACCTACAAAAACGAAAACCAACAGTGAAGCCAGAGAAGTAGTCTCCAAGTCTGTATGAAGTATGGACCAGTTTCACGAAGTAAGGGCAACAGCAATCAATGAAATTAATCTCTATTTCTTTAAAAAAGACAAGGAATGTTAACATTAATTTGTAAACAGTACAATGTACTTTATGTTGTATTTTCTTCTGTTGTTGAAATAAAAACTATTATTATTTATCTAACCTTTTGAATATAAAACTTTATCCAATATATTCATCCAACAATTTATCCAACCAATAACCCAAAACATATTTCACTGATTTGGAGAAAATTTTGGAATTACGCTTATTTTGCTAATGGCTTGGATGAGTTGGTTCATCAGATCTTAACACATAGTTTTTCCTAACAAAAAATTAAATATATTTTTTTAAACGCAATAGCTTTCAAATTGTTTAAGTGATTGGAACGAAAATTTACAACTTAAAAGAACATACAGAGATGTGGTTGTTTACCAATTTTCAAGTCTTTTGATCAAAGAAAAATGAAGTTATTCGAAATTAATAATAAAATAATCCTCGACATCACTTCAAATTCTGTAATGCAATATCTACAATGTTGGACAAAGGCAGAGCAATACAGCTACCTGTACTGTTATGCTATTTAAATAAATTGTAGATAAAATCTAAATAATGGAAGTCACAACCATTGCCAGATGTCAAGATGTTGCTGACCGGGGTTGCCCGATCTTCAGAAATTTCATGTAGTTAAACCTTTCATGTATAAACATATGAAATTTTTACAGCTTCTGATAATAAAGAAAACATTTTATAAAATTTAATTTTATCAGTCAGTTAAAAAATACTGTGTTTAATACCTGCAAATTTCGAATTACCCATTTCTCATGATTTTTAACTTAGGTATCCCTCCGATCATAATTTACTCTATCAGACAACTTTGTTAGACTGCGTCTGTGCTGAAGCTCAGCTGTCATTGTGTGGTAGTGTTATTTATTGACAATATCAAATTGGAAATTTAGGACAGTAGAAACAGACACCATAAACAAAGAAGAAATTGGAAATTTAGCCTCTAGTGTAGGTTTTTGACATGATACCATTACTAGAGAGATATGATAATGTGGCAGCATAATAATATTATGCTAATGCTGTGGTACAGTCAGTTTGGCGTTTCATCACATCTCGTAACACACCAGCTGTTGTGTGCATACAGTTAGATGTAATTTTTTATTATCAGAATACTACTGTAACATGATGAAATCAAGTTTATAACTGTTAACATACTGTAAATAATTTCTCCACTTTTCAAGTTTGTGTTGCTGCAATGTTAATTAAGGGTTCCCTTAATTATACGCATATTGTGCTTATAAATGTAATATAAAAATAAAAAATAAATGAAAATGCAAGTGAACCTATTTAATTTAGCTCTGTATTCTACATTATCTGAAAAAGACATTATAGGCGACGAAGTAGAATGTAATTTCGGTAAATTTGCAGTTGACTGCATGAGGGTTTTAGATATTTTTTTCCAGCAACATGCTTAAAACCTTCCTCGCCCACAAGGCAAATTTTCTGGCAAACAACCCCCAAGAAAATTAAGGGACTTTGAAAACATGCGTTTTTCACATTTTACAGCAATACCTCCTTTAAACCCTGTCTACCCCATATTCGCCCAGGTCCAGCAACCTTCTTGGGGGTTGCTCACAAGAAATTTTTCTTGTGCTTTATGCTTTGAAGGTAGTTGTATGCATGCACAAGGGGAAGGAGAACCCCCCGAATTTTTGGGTGAGGAGCAGAAACCCTCTTCCTCCTGGGGTTCTTCTCCTGCATGCACACAATCACCCTCAATGCATCAACCAAAGGATTTTTTTTCCAGCTTTCTAGTTTATTTTTCTAGAGTATATTTCCTGTTTATCAATTGCTTTGTTTGAGTTTTGTATCCAAATTACTCTATAAATATATGTCATAGATCATGTTTTTGCTTGTCCTTCTTTACCTTGTTTTACTGTTCCTAATTAAATTAATTAATTTTCATAACTTTTAATATAAGGCTAAATCTTACAGCTTATATAAATATATTATTTAATATTGTTATGAAAATTCACTATCATAACGCACTTGCTGCGTTCCGAACCCTTTTAGGTTACCTATTTATACAAAAGCTTAAGAAATTCATGAATAAGCATTACATTTCAATGATTGAATAATTTCAGTTTTATTTCTAACCAAACTAAAAATTCCTAAATACGTCCCTGACGTTTCTCCCACTCAAGTCACCGAACTCCGCCCAGTTAGGAAAAGTGTACAGGCTTCTTGTATTGCAAAACTGCACCTTTGTTACCTCTATCCCTTACAACCTCTTTGGGCGATCCTTAAGTAGACGGGTCACGTCATTTCATGCATTGTGAGAGCGGCAAATCCCGGACGGTGCTTATTGCTCTAGGGGCCTGCCTGAACTGACCTTCCTGACCTACAGGGCAGGTCAGGAAGGTCAGGTCAGGCAGCCCTGTAGGTCAGGAAGGTCAGGTCAGGTAGGACCCTAGAACCATAAGCACCGTCCGGCAATGCCGCTCTCTCGATGCATGGACGGGGCCCGTCTACTTAAGGATCGCCCTAAAGTCTACTTAAGGATCGCCCTAAAGTGGTCCATTTCGGACACACGGCGTATAATATGCCAGACACTGTTTTCAATACAGGTTTTCAAGATGTCTGTAGAAAACTTACCTGTTAACAAATATATCATGTTAAAGAGGAATATTGTGGCGACCGCCATTTCGGTGGCCTTGAAAATAAACAGCATGCAGTATGTGAGAAAAATAGCACATACTGAGTGTAAACTGTCGAATCCATAGTTGAAATAACCTAACAGGAATCCAGTTAAAATGAAAAATACGTGCTGCAAGTTTTTTGGTTTACCATAAACGCACTTTCTGTGTATAAGCGCAATTGGGTATCCTGAAAAAAAAATGAATTAAGTAAACAGCACACACATTAAACATATAAAAGCCTGGACGCAGCAAGTGCGTTATGGTAGTGAATTTTCATAGAAATGATCTGGCACAAAATATTTTATTGTAACTTTTTTTCTTGCAACATAGAAATCTAAATTTTGGTGTATAGTTTACTTTTTATATCGTAAACCTACCTACCAAATTTGGTTATCATAGCTTTTATATTTTTTAAGATAAACAAATTTTTCCAATGAAAACTCAAAATTTTCCCGGAAAACCTCGTCCGATTTTCTTGACTAACAAACATGTCAAAGCCATTTACAAAAGTAAGGTATGTGCCAAATTTTATTAAAATCGGCTTATTACTTTTTGAGATATGAATTTTTTTCGAATGAAAACTCAAAATTTTCCCGGAAAACCTCGTCCGATTTTCCTGACTAACAAACATGTCAAAGCCATTTACAAAAGGAAGGTATGTGCCAAATTTTATTAAAATCGGCTTATTACTTTTTGAGATATGAATTTTTTTCGAATGAAAACTCCAAATTTTCCCGGAAAACCTCGTCCGATTTTCCTGACTAACAAACATGTCAAAGCCATTTACAAAAGGAAGGTATGTGCCAAATTTTATTAAAATCGGCTTATTACTTTTTGAGATATGAATTTTTTTCGAATGAAAACTCCAAATTTTCCCGGAAAACCTCGTCCGATTTTCCTGACTAACAAACATGTCAAAGCCATTTACAAAAGGAAGGTATGTGCCAAATTTTATTAAAATCGGCTTATTACTTTTTGAGATATGAATTTTTTTCGAATGAAAACTCAAAATTTTCCCGGAAAACCTCGTCCGATTTTCCTGACTAACGAACTTATCCAAGCTATTAACAAAAGTACATGCCAAATTTTATCAAGATCGGCCCATTATTTTTTGAGTTATCGGTGTGATATATATATATATATATATATATATATATATATATATATATATATATATATATATATATATATATATATATATATATATATATATATATATATATATATATATATATATATGTATATATATATAAACATATAAAAATTGAAACTGACCCCGGATATGGGTTGTAGGGGTCCTAGTTCGCGCTCATTTGCAAAAATTTTTTCAAAACTCAAAAGTCGGGATCTCCCCATTAGTGAATTTTTTCTACGAAAATTCACTAAAAAGCGTGCAAAATAAAACACTTTATCGCAACTTATAGTGATAGTCCAATATATATATATATATATATATATATATATATATATATATATATATATATATATATATATATATATATATATATATATATATATATAATAATAATAATAATAATAATAATAATAAAATAGCCTTTATTCACACAGTAAATACAATACTCAAGTGCACAATTAAAAAGAACAAAAAAATACAACAATACAACGTAGTTTACAAAAACACAGTTCCATGTACATAATTAAAAGAAAAATAATAAGAAACTGTGTGAATTGGGCGAAGTTCAGACGAATGTATAATCATCCCCTGCTCTCCCACTTACGCCCATATGCAAAACTGGTAGTCAACAGCCAGCCCGGCAACCTGCTTAAACACCACGCATAATCAGCAACAGTTTCTTTTTGAAGGAACTCACAGAACAGCTCTTAACACTCTCATCAAGACCATTGTATATAGCGTATATCTGATAGGTAAAAGACCGTTTAAACAATGTTAGCCTGTACTTAGGTGGTGAAATTAAGCCCTTCGACCGTATGTTAATGCTATGAACATCAGTTCTGTGCGTTACCTTTCTATACAAGTATGTTGGGACTCTAGATACAATAATAGAATGGAACAATGTTGCCTCTTTGGATAGCTTTAGACCTATTTCCATTTCGCCAGCACTTTCAAAAATATTTGAGTACGTAATAAAGCAACAGCTTGAAGAATATTTAGAAGCAAAAGGTTTTCTCAGTGAGGAGCTTCATGGCTTTCGAGGAGGTAAATCAACAGTCACTGCGCTGGTAAACACAACAAATAAATTAAGTGAGGCGCTGGACTCTGGCAATATGGCACAATGCATATATTGTGATTTACATAAGGCATTTGACACAGTATCACATGAGATATTATTAACCAAATTGGAACACTATGGCATTAGGGGTTTGCCACTGAGGCTCTTTAAGTCATACCTTACCAACCGATACCAAAGAGTGAAGATAAATGAACAGTACTCGAGTTGGCAGACACAAACATGCGGTATACCTCAGGGTTCGCTGCTAGGGCCTCTCCTATTCATTATATACACAAATGATCTTCCAGAGAACGTTTCGTCTGATGCAGTTTCTCTCTATGCAGACGATACCTCATTTGTTAACATTGGCAGAAATGAAGCTGAACTTAATGAGAGAAGAAATATCACAATGTCGGAAGCAGGAGAATGGTTTAGAAATAATAAACTGAAACTCAATGTAAACAAAACAAAAGTCTTGAATATCAGCTCCCACCAAACGCAACCAAGACAAAAACAATCTGTGAAATTTCTTGGTGTATATATACAATCAGATTTTCGCTGGTCAATGCACATTGAAAAGCTCCAGGGCACATTGGCGTCGTGTCTGTATCTGTTAAGGCGTCTGATGAACATCAGTAATTACGAGACAGTGTTGACAGCTTATCGTGCATGTTTCCAAAGTAGGGCTACCTATGGTATCCTAATATGGGGGAGTAGCCCTGGAGTGTCTGAAATATTTCTGCAACAGAAAGCTGCAGTAAGAATAATATGTTCTGTAGACAGCCGTACAAGTTGTAGAACCTTATTCACGAAGACAGGCATACTTACCATCTTTTCAGCATATATTTTGGAAAGTGTCTTATATACTTACCAACATTAAGAGGACTACAACCAAAACGGTGATTACCACGAATATGGTACCAGAGGCAGACAGAACATATCCATTCTTTATCATAGAATAAAAAGAGCTGAAACCGGGGTGAATTGCTGGGGTGTCAAGTTCTTCAATAAAATCCCCCAGAATATAAGATCAAAACATAAGCGAGAATTTAGGAGAAATGTGAAAAACACTCTTATGAAGTATGCATTTTATTCTTTAAGTGAATACCTCAATATGGACATTGAGTGGATAGAGTAGAGCCACTAGAGACAACATAAGATGCCATTTTTTTTTTGTGTGTAAATTTGTTTCTTTTGTCTTTTGTATTTTTGTTTGTTTTTGATGTTTATTTCACAATTTTAGTTCTATAATCTTATATTTGGTATTTGTTTGACAAGGCTGTGTAATTTTTGCCAGAATAAATATTATTATTATTATTATTATTATTAATGTTGCTGCTCTCAGAGTGAAACGATTACGCATATTAAGCCACTTCGCTTCATTTAGTTTATGCGAGATATGTTCGAATTTTCGAATACCATATATATATATATATATATATATATATATATATATATATATATATATATATATATATATATATATATATATATATATATAGGGTGGCGCATTGAAAACGAAAGAGACCGATTTGCGTCCAGAGAATTTTTTTTTAAGAAACGCTTAAACACGTCAATTTTAATATTGAGGGGGACATGTTTTGACATAAAACTCCTTAAGGGTGGTGATAACAACCCTTATATTTTAAATGGGGAATATGTGTTGAGTGTTACATCATTTGAAAGCTCTTTCTTTTCTGAATTCAGCACACAAATTTTTTTGGAAGTTTTATCAACTCGTTTAAAAATTATTCACAGTTGAAGATGCAAAAACGCATTTCACTCATTCCGATAAAAAATGTGCTAATAGTCAATGTTTTGTTGGTTTGTAAACAAAAAATTGACTATCAGAACATTTCTTATCGGAATGAGAGAAATGCAGTTTATTATTTCAGTTTATCGGTCGGTTTGATACTTGATAGTACTACTGAAAATTAATTTCACAATGGTGTATCCTGTAGAAGAATGAGTTGAAATAATTACTTTTTTTTCAAAGACCATAACTGTGCCAACCGTACCGCAAATTTGTTTAATGAACGACATCCGAACAGACATGTTAACAGAAAATACATTTTGGAGTTAGTTGCAAAGTATCGACAAAGTGGTTCAGTAGCCAACAAAAAACGGGATCCAGAACGTGAATTTCCGGTTAGAAATGAGACTACTGAGATTGAAGTTTTAGGACAAATTGCGGCAGACACAACTTTGAGCACGAGAAAATTGGCCACTGTTTCAAACATCAAAAGAAGAACTATTCAGCGAATATTGAAGCATCATAAATTTCACCTGTATAAAATTCATCTTGTACAACAACTGAATGAAGATGATTTTGATCGGCGGCTGGATGAGTTTTGTAAAGTTAGGACTGTACGAATAGCTGATAACGGGAACTTTCTGTTCAATATCTGTTTTTCAGACGAGTGTACGTTTTTATTAAACTCTACAGTCAATCGTCATAATTGTCGTTATTGGGCAGATAATAATCCAAGAAATTTTCACGAAGTCCACAATCAAACTCCACAGAAATTGAATGTCTGGACTGGCATTTTTGAAGACCGTTTAATCGGACCAATTTTTCTTGATGGCAATTTGATTAGCTAAACGTATTTGGAGTTACTAGAAGATATCGTTTACCCTCTACTAATTGACATTGTTGAAAACTATGATGGCTATCAAGAAAATCAATTAGTGTTTCAACAAGATGGAGCTCCCCCGCATTTTTCACAACGTGTTAGGGAGCTTTTGAACAAAGAGTTTCCAGAGCAATGGATTGAGCGTAGAGGTGCTATTCAGTGTCCCACTAGATCACCGGATTTAACTACTTTAGACTCATACACCCCGGAAACGTCCGTTGGGACTGATGTATGGGGTGGTACCTCCTCGGGCGTGAAAAAAATCCTTTACTATTACGTAAAGGAAAATTTCACTACCACCTGCTATGGATTGGATTGAAACAATGTCTACCCCTTTAGAAATAAGCTTACTAAAGGGACTATCAATTGTCCAATAGTTATGCTTTTCGACACAGTAGGTGGATACAAAACACAATCGTTTTGCATCCATGCCTATTGTCGGCAATATGCCTATTGTGGTTCCGCACCGAGATGGCGACCATGTCGTACATCCCACAATGTTCTAGGAAGCTGGATACCATAGCCGTATTACTTTATATATGTGTTCTCGCTGTAATTAGTATAGCGCACTGACGAGCTCTAATTAGAACGCGGTGTGCGGTTCCAATTATGGAGAGAATACATCTAGCCTTACATATATTGTCTCTGTATTAGGGAAGAAATGGGCCAGGGCTGACAATTTACAAAATACACGGCGGCGTGTATTTTTCGGCGCTCTCAGGCAATGCGATACTTCAGTGCGAAATGATCGCCTATCATCGTCGAAAACGACCGAATAAGTAATCTGGGCTATAAAATTACACACTTCCAGTTTGTAGTGAACTTTTGGCAGATTGTGTGTACCTACTACGTAGTAATTTTCGTCTTCGCGTCGGGTTGATTTTTAATTAGATCATTTCGTTGTTGTTTACATGTTCTAACAAGACAATTATTATTATTATGATGGTTACTACTTCGGGTTGCTTAATAAGTGGACAAAATAATTGTGATACTGTGATTAATTCAGTGGATATTTTAAATTTAAAGGTTAACTTTTTAAGGGACTTTTTAACTACTATAACGTATAACTAATTAGAGGAAAACTTGGTAAGTAGTTAATAATTATTAAGTTTAGTAAGTAGGTTTTTTATAATACATTTTCGGGGAAAAAATTGGCGAGCCCTTCACTTTTAGTGAATTTTTTATTTTAAAAACATTCACGAATAAAGAGGTATTGATGGAGACTTTGCAAAAAATTTTTCGAATGAGCGCGAACTAGGACCCCTAGAACCCATATCCGGAATCAGTTTCAATTTTTATATGTTCATATATATATATATATATATATATATATATATATATATATATATATATATATATATATATATATATATATATATATATATATATATATATATATATATATATATATATATATATATATATATATGTATGTATCCAACTGATATGATAACTCAAAAAATAAGCAACTGATTTCGATGAAACTCGGCAAGTGCCTTTCTTTTATTAATGGCTTGGATGAGTTCGTTAGTAAGGAAAATCGGATAACGTTTTCCGGGAAAATTTTTAGTTTTGTCTCAAAAAAATTCATTTTCTCCGAAAATTCCAAAGGTATTTGAATGAAATTTGGTGGATATGTTGCTTTATAAAAGACCTTACTACACACTAAGATTAAACTTTCTACATTTTTAGAAAATTGAGTTATTCAAATTTTGAGTTTTCTTTTGAAAAAAAAAATTTCTTCGAAAATTACAAAGTTATCTTAATGAAATTTGGTGGATATGTTGCCCTGGGTAAGACCCTACTATACACCAAACTTCAACTTTCTAAGTTCGTAGAGACTTGAGTTATTCAAATTTGAAACATTTAATAAAAATTCACTACCATAACGCACTTGCTGCGTCCCAAACTTTTTTTTCTTGCGCACCCCCAATGCATTGAGGCACTAGCCGCTACTGAATAATGTTAACTGTTAACTGTATCAAAGAATTACAAAGTACATAAATAAAAGTCTGGACGCAGCAAGTGCGTTATGGTAGTGAATTTTCATAGAAATGATCTGGCACAAAATATTTTATTATAACTTTTTTTTCTTGTAACATAGAAATCTAAATTTTGGTGTATAGTTTACTTTTTATATCGTAAACCTACCTACCAAATTTGGTTATCATAGATTTTATATTTTTTAAGATAAAAAAATTTTTCAAATGAAAACTCAAAATTTTCCCGGAAAACCTCGTCCAATTTTTCTAAATAACGAACTTGTCAAAGCCATTTACAAAAGGAAGGTACATGCCAAATTTTATTAAAATCGGCTCATTACTTTTTGAGATATGAATTTTTTTCAAATGAAAACTCAAAATTTTCCCGGAAAACCTCGTCCGATTTTCTTGACTAACAAACATGTCAAAGCCATTTACAAAAGTAAGGTATGTGCCAAATTTTATTAAAATCGGCTTATTACTTTTTGAGATATGAATTTTTTTAGAATGAAAACTCAAAATTTTCCCGGAAAACCTCGTCCGATTTTCCTGTTTAACAAACATGTCAAAGCCATTTACAAAAGGAAGGTATGTGCCAAATTTTATTAAAATCGGCTTATTACTTTTTGAGATATGAATTTTTTTCGAATGAAAACTCAAAATTTTCCCGGAAAACCTTGTCCGATTTTCCTGACTAACGAACTTATCCAAGCTATTAACAAAAGAAAGGTACATGCCAAATTTTATCAAAATCGGCCCATTATTTTTTGAGTTATCGGTGTGATACATATATATATATATATATATATATATATATATATATATATATATATATATATATATATATATATATATATATATATATATATATATATATATATATATATATTTATATATATATATATATATATATATATATATATATATATATATATATATATATATTTATATATATATATATATATATATATATATATATAAACATATAAAAATTGGAACTGACCCCGGATATGGGTTCTAGGGGTCCTAGTTCGCGCTCATTTGCAAAAATTTTTTCAAAATTCAAAAGTCGGGATCTCCCCATTAGTGAATTTTTTCTACGAAAATTCACTAAAAGTGAATAAATAAAATGGAGTACGTGTCAACGTGAACTTTTATTACTTAAATAATAAAAATAAAATCAATAGTGTAAATAACTATACTTCCGACCTAAGACGATTTGTATAACAATCGATAACCTTCGAAATACCATCATTACATACAAAGTCGTAGGTCAAAGTTAAAGTTAACACAATCAGTGGCGTAGAGCAAACGAAAATAAGAATGTAATTTTAATCTCATACTGGAAATGACTAATTTAAAATGCAGAGATCGGTTTCTATGAATTAAATAAAGCATGGACGCAGCAAGTGCGTTATGATAGCGAATTTTCGTAAAGATGTTTTAATGGGAAATATGTCTTGTTTTAAAAGAAGGACATTTGGTTGACACTATAACCTATATAGTACTACCAAAATAACTTTGTTGTTTCAGAAAGTACAAACATTTTCCGAAAATAAACTTCAAAAGTTCCAGAAAAACTGGTCCGATTTTCCTGCCCATCGAACCTATTTAAGCTATTTACACACCCGACAAGATATAATTATTCACAAACAGCTTTAGGACCAAAATTGCAGAAAAAAAAACTTTTTTTTTTTACAGAAATTGCCTTCAGTAATGTAACTCTATGGGCGGTTAGTCATGGGCTCGGGGTGAGCCCCGAGAAAGCAACCGTCATACCGTTTACGAGGAGAAGAAAGTGGGACAGCCACAGAACTCTCACTCTATATGGTAGGAACATTCCAATGGCCAGGGGGGTAAAATATCTTGGAGTCGTATTGGAGTCTAAGCTAACCTGGAATGGTCACGTTGAAAAAATACTGCGTAAGGCAGTTATGACCTTAGCCGTCACTAGGCGGCTATATGGAGAAACGTGGGGACTAAGACCTAGTATGGCCCACTGGCTGTACACAAGGGTGGTCAGACCATGGTTAACATACGCGGCACTGGTCTGGTGGCCTAAGGTAACACAATCCAGTGCCAAACAAAAACTATATCCAAAGGATGGCTTGCCTAGGCATCACAGGGGCCATGTCTTCAACCCCAACAGCCGCCATGGAGGTGTTGCTGGATCTGCCACAAGCCCCCCCCCCCCCCCCGCGCGCTTACACTTAATTATGGGGGAGGCCAGGCTAGGACTATATAGACTAGCCTGCAATGGTAGACTGAAGATCAACCCAGGCTTCAGGGGCCACTGCAAAATTTACGAGATCGTGCTTGAAATGAGGTCAGACTTCGCGAGCCCGCGAATCTGCAGCGAAACAACTTTACAGTGGAAATCCCCGACCGGGAGGCATGGCGGGAGGAGACGCCAGGCACACCACGGGACGTGCTCGTCTGGTTCACGGACGGATCCGGAGGGGAGCGTGGGACGAGGGCAGGTGTTTATTCGGAAGGACCGAGGGTAAGTCATAGTATTTCCCTCGGAGCCCATGCAACGGTCTTTCAGGCCGAAATGTACGCGATCCTGCACTGTATGCGGAAGAACAAGAGGAGGGGCTACACCAGCAAGCGGATCCCCATAGCCACAGACAGCCAGGCCCTAAGTGGCTCACGGGTAAATTCCTGGCTGGTGAGTGAGTGCCGAGACGAGACGAGCGACCTGGCTGAACAGAATGAGGTCACCCTCATCTGGGTGCCGGGTCACTCGGGGGTCAAAGGCAATGAAGAAGCTGACGGTCTCGCTAAGAGAGGGTCAGCAGAACCATTCATGGGACCAGAACCGGCTCTGGGCGTGACAAAGAGCACTGCCAGGGGAGCCAGTAAGTCCTGGTCAGAAACCAACACAAGGTGTACTGGGCAGACTGTCCATCGCTCAGACATGGGAAGTCAATAACTGACGAACCCAGTTCAAAGAGAGCTGTGGAGCTGCTAAATCTTAGCACAGGACAGCTCAGAAACATAACAGGTCTCTTGAAGGGACACATGGCCGTCACGAAACACCTGCATAAAATGGGGCGGTTCGAGGGGGACCTCGCATGCAGGCTCTGCGGCGAGGGGGAGGAATCAGCCCAGCACATCTTGTGCGAGTGTAAAGCTCTGGACCGCAGAAGACAACTGATATTCGGTCAGTCTAGACCGGAGACAGAGCATTATACAACTTCACCCTACCAATCGCTGTGCAGACTAGTTCAAGGCACAGTGATTTTGGAGTGGGTGGAGTAAAAAGACTAAGGGCATGCACAATAAACCAAAGGTTGCAGTGCAATGCGTCACCCTGTATATGTCTCAACAGACAAAAACAGAAACTGACCCCGTATATAGGGTTTTGGGGTTCTAGTTCGCGCTCATTTAAAGAAATCTTTTTAAAATTCATAAGTCGCGGTCTTCTCAATAACGAATTTTTCCTACGAAAATTGCTAAAATATAGACTATTAAACCACAAACTCTATAGCTGAAACTACTCCCAAAGCATTAGAAAGACGGTATATTTGAAATGGATTTTCCGAAAATATTTTAGTAAAATGAAGGACAATGATGGTTGAAGCTGAAACTTAAGGTTTTGTAAAACACACTTATGACATCTCTTCTACATAATTGTTTCAAATTCGTTGTTTGAAAAATCAAAATTTTGACGTTTCAAATCGTGATTTTAACGTTTAAAGAAGCAAAATTATAAAATCTTTAAAGTATTTTTTCTGCTAATTCTTGACCTTTATGCGTCAAAAAAGCTTAACGGTTGTGTGTAATATTCAATTGGTTTTATTAATCACACAAAATATTTTTTTAATAACTTTAGAAATCACTACCCCCATTTATATTTCCTAGACAAAAACAAAAAACAAATTCAAACACACAATAGTTAGCTTCATATATCAGTTTGGCACTTTTCAAATTCAGTCAAATTTACAAAGAGGTTTTTTTCATGTTTGTTATTACACAATTAGTTATAGTAAAACTCACGTTATATGTAAGTATTTTAAACTTTTATATTTTTCCTATGTAAATTATAAACTTTTTTCTTTCCATGTTGTAGCCTTGAGAATAAACTTTTCCCAAAGCTCGGCATTTAATAAAGAGTTTTATTTTGCAATTGACGGCTTTCCTACAATTTTTTAAGTATATATATATATATATATATATATATATATATATATATATATATATATATATATATATATATATATATATATATATATATATATACCAAATGTCAAAATAAAACATAAAAAAACATACATTCATCGAGCTGGATTCGATCGCGTAACCTTCTGCTTAGGAGGCAAGAGCGATGCCCCCTACGCCATCTAGGCACAGATCAACTAAAGTTTTATTTGCATGATACTTTAGATCGGCTTCATGCCCGGGATATTATATTCAAAGTATACGTAACAATTAATTAGAGAAATTAGTAGAATTACCCTTGAAACACATCCCACGACTGTTTCGGTCTTATATGACGTCTTACGTTTAAGTTTAAAGATAAAAGAAACTATTTTAGAATCATTTTTATAGAGACTTGGCTGATTTTGTTTACATTTCTGCTACATTATGTGACAGCATTATATATATATATATATATATATATATATATATATATATATATAAGCTGCGCTAAAAAAACTGTACTTGGGGCCGTTCATAAAGCTACAAATATAGTGTACTTTAATAATTGATCGAATCCCCCAGTTAAATAACAATCACTTGGCCAATTCTTAATTTTATGTCGTCCGTCATTTTCCATAACTGCGGCCGAGATTTCACGATTGTTGGTTCGGGTAGTATGTTTTATGCCCGGTATGTATTTACTTTGGTTACCGTTGATATGTATGGTTTATAGCTGTTGTATGAATCATTCTACGCGTGGCAGTTATCTATTCTGTGTGTCAGGCATTGGACTTTAACCACTAAATCGTTTCAATGCATGTCTTTGGCATTTGATTTTTAATTTGGAAAAAAACTCTAAATATTGTGTACCAAATAACTTAAAATTCACAACATAGCTTTATTTGCACTATTTCTAGCCACATGTAAAATCTCATTCCAGTTACTCTGATACTTACAAAAATATAGCATTTTCAAAAAGTTTTCCCCGATTTTCCACCGTAAAAACTTAAGCATAAAGGCTGATTAACGAACTCGACCTCTGTTTTCGCCCACATATGATCGCGCTCATCTGAAGAAATTTTTTCAAAAGCTTTTTATCGTAACCTCTCTAATAGCGGATTTTTCTTAATGAAAATTCGCGGTGAATTTACAGATTAACTCCCGAACGATTCTAAAAACATCGACTGCTGATAGATAAAATTTGCTATCATACATGCACGGTAACACTATTATTACCTTTTGTTCTCTCTTATTTCCCGAGTTAATGGCATTTAAAAGTTCGTTACATATGAAGTCACGGGACAGGACCGCACTGGGAAATTGTTGAAAAACTGTATAGTGTGTAAGGAACTTTAAAAATAGTCAGCGTGCATGTAAGACACCAAAATTTATTTATCAGTAGTCGTTTTATCTAAAACTGTTCGGGAGGTAATCTGCAAATTCACCAATTTTTCTTGTGGTTTGTACATCTAGGGGGGCCCTACGCATGTTTCTGAAAAAAAATAATTGAAAAGCGTTCGGGAGGTAATTTGCAAATTTACCAAATTCGCTAATAGTGCTAAGGTGCATGTAAATTGCCAAACTTTATCTCTCAGCAGTTGATTTATCTAAAACTGCAAATTCACCGCGTTATCTTTCAGCAGTCTTGCCGATACCGCAAACTGACCAGGGAATAATCTACACAAAAAAATAGCGAATGTTTTTAATGAAAATTCGCCAATATAATAAGTAGTTGAATTTTACGCTAATAGATGGCGGAGCATTATAACTCATTTTATGGTACCTAGTTTCTATTTTAGCACTAAAAATGAAAAAAATTACTAAATTTGCCTTGGGTTCTGGCACCTGCATACCTGTTATGGATTTTTTTTTTTTTTTTGGTACCTACCTAGTATTATTTTTTTTCCACTGCTACGTTTCAATCTCCGCTACTGACTAAATTGGTACTATTAGTTAACATTATCGAAAATTACTGACATGAAAATAGAAGTCGTAAATAAAAACGTAATTATCTTAATATGAGTAAACGATAAGGTAGGTATTAAAATCGAACTTACAACTTACTATAATACACGTAATCGCAAAAATAAAACGTGCATAACATGCAACAAAATAAATTATGCATCTGATCGCATTTAAAATTAGTTTCATTGCCTTCAATTGGTATTAATTCCGAAGTCTTTATTTATAATTTAAAACGAAATTCGATAGGTGACATTTCAATCGTTAAAGGTTAGGTTGATTATCAAATGGCATTTTTGAATGAAGATTATCATACCTGCAAAAACTGACAACAGGAGACGTATCGCAGCTTCTGATGTGCCTATAAATTCACTCAATTTGTACACAACACCACCTGAAATTTCTGCAGACATTATTGAAATTTTGCTAAACACAAATTCACTTTAGCGTTTTACATTTTATGACTGCGGACGCAGCGCTGTTTTGTTGACATTCTTGACATTACTGTCATTCTGCGACGTCACCTGTCAAATAGGTAAACATAACTGTCACACGATGCTGTTTTTAATATAGAGGAGTGGCATCGATGCCAGACCGCGGTAAAAACTCAGGTTTTCCAGCTAAAGTGTTAATTCTACTAAAATAATTGACATTTCTGTTTATCAAGTCTAAATTGTACCGTAAATTATATGTAGTACATTTTAGTAGACCTAAAAGGGTGTACAATATACAACAGTAACCTACTAGCTTATAAATTATGAATAGTTCTTTTCTTATCATTATTATAACCTTAAAGGGCGCATCCAGAATCCTAATAAAAAGCAAAATGGATAACTTTATTTTTATTACTTACCACGGATTTTGATCAAAATCAAAATGTTTATCTACGATTTATTTAAATAGCATAGCAGTACAGATAACGTCATTTGTCTTTGTCCAACATTGTAGATATTGCATTACAGAATCTGAAGTGACGTCAAGCGTTATTTTATTACATACATACATACATACATATATATATATATATATATATATATATATATATATATATATATATATATATATATATATATATATATATATATATATATATATTTATATATATATATATATATATATATATATATATATATATATATATATATATATATATAGGGCTGATATCATTGGTGATCACGTAGTCGGACCTGTTTTTATAGAAAATCTAGACGGTCCAAGATATTTAGAAATGCTAAGAGAACAGGTTGTCTTAATGTTAGCAGAATTATATCCAAATGTAATGGAACCTAATATTCACCATAAAAGGATATGGTTTCAACAAGACCGTGCAGCGCCCCACTTTGCTCTTCAAGTACGGGAGTATTTACACGAAGTCTTTCCACAAAGATGGATTGGACGAAGAGGTTTCGTAGAATGGCCCGCTAAATCACCAGATCTTACACCTCTTGATTTCTTTTTATGGGGGTACCTTAAAAACAGAGTATATAAAACGCAACCTGCTGATTTAGATGATTTGACAATGAAAATAACAACAGAAATTGGGGACGTGTTGAACAGAGTTAGGAAGAATTACAGAGCAGATTATTTCGTTGTGTGCAAGTGAATGGAGAACATTTATTATAAGAAAGGGGCGTTTTTATTAAGTTTATTTTCGAAATTTGAATTTCAGTGTAAACTGTTTAGTTTTAATATTCCGGTAGTAAATTTCCACCATATATTGAAAACTGTAATATAATAAACTGTAATGCAGGGTATCTCCGGATTCAGAAAAATGTTATCCATCGAATTGTGATGAAAAAATGTAGGGTTGCTATTTAAAAAAAATTGGATAAAGTGGTGGGGGTAAAATGGTGGGAGTTTAACTTTTTCAACTATGATTATAAGATAATGATCGACAAATTAAACTACAAGGTTCTCAGCGTTTTCCACAAAAACTATTGTTTGCTAAATAATGAATTTTATTCCATAAGTGTAGTTCACACTGTATATATATATATATATATATATATATATATATATATATATATATATATATATATATATATATATATATATATATAATATTATTTGTCAGATCTATACTAGAAAATTTTAATCTGAAATTCCATAGTACCAGCGTCTAAAAGCAGTTGAGTTTAACATTTTAAGCCAAATGAAGTATATTAGACTTGCGCGCGTGTGTGTGTGTGTGTGTTTTTGTTTCTTTAACGTCTGCCTATTTCCGCGCCTATGGCCAACTACCTGATGCCAGGGTGCAGTTTCACCTCACTATCCTGGAAATTTTGCCGAACCCCTGCCTTTCTGTAAGGAGGGTAGGGATATTTAACGTGCCCAACATCGCATGGACACGGGATTGACGGCTTTACGCCCCCTCCGGTGGGCGGAACGTGCAGACATTCAACTTGTTTAAATACAATGCCAGAACCTCGGTTGATGTTAATGTTACAGTTTGTACTGAAAAAGTGAAAGGAGAACCCTGGGATCGAACCCAGTACCCTTGGGTTCAAAGGCACACGTTCTTGCCCCTGAACCACCGAGGCTCTATACATTATCATTTAAATAAAATCAATTTTATATTTAGTCTCGTGACAAATATATCTCATAAATTGGCAACATTGTAAATTTCATTATTATCTACTACTCTACATCATCATTAGTGACGTGGCGGTTATCGTTGGCGTAATGCCTAACACAAATCGAATGACGAGCATGTGATGTGGTGTCGTCACATCGTATGATTTTTTAACAACCATGTTATGTTTTATAAACGAGATAATAAGCCTTATTTAGTGAACATGTATTTTGAAGACATTCTATTTTCTCAATTTCTCCCTTTTAGTGAATATATATATATATATATATATATATATATATATATATATATATATATATATATATATATATATATATATATATATATATCCTTCTGATAACTGATAACTCAAAAAACAATTAACTGATTTCAATGAAACTCGGCAAGTCCCTTTATTTTATTAATGGCTTGCATAAGTTCGTTACCCAGGAAAATTGGACAGGGTTTTCCGGAAAAATTTTGAGTTTTCTTTCAAAAAAAAATTTTTTTCTCCGAAAATAAAGTTGTTTTAAATAAATTTACTATATATGTTGCCTTAGGAGAGACCTTACTAAGTACCAAAATTCAACTTTCTCAGTTTATAGAAATTTGAGTTATTCAAATTTTAAATATTCTTTCAAAAAAAAAATTTTTTTCTACAAAAATTACAAAGTTATTTTAATGAAATTTGGTGGATATCTTGCCCTAGGAAAGGTCTTACTACACACCAAAATTAAACTTTCTAAGTTTATATAAAAGTGAGTTATTCAAATTTGAAGCATTTAATAAAAATTCACTACAATAACGCACTTGCTGCGTCCAGAGTTTTTACTATATAGGTTATACTGGTAACCAAATTTTTGTTATGTGCTTATAAACCAAGTGCTTATAGGTGGAATCACTTTGTTTTGCTTACTCGATCACTTTTTTATGAAATTTGCTCTTCGTTCTAATCAAAAAGTATATTTATTTATTTGGTCTAAAAAATATTTATATTTTCAATTGCTGAATTGATCAGACGATTAGATAGACAGTATACATTTTTTTTTTTGTTATAAGATCAATTAATTTCGCAATAAAAGGCATGTTTATCAATTTTTTATACCATAACAAACAAAACACAATACGAATGAATGCGCACAGTCGATTTGTGTTGACTCTTTGAAACACGGTTTTCGAATCTCACTTCAACCTGACGTATCAGGAGCACATAAGCTGTCAAGGAGTATAATAACACACGAAAACAGTAATTTGCCTCTGCGAGTCAATGGCTGCTGTAGTCAATGGCTACTATTATTGCCATTGACTCATTATTTTCACTTTTAAGATTTTGATAAATGTCAATAACAAAGAATTCCCTGATGGTTAATCATTGGTTACATTTACGATTATATATAACCCTATTATAATTTATATTTGGCTAACGTCTCTATTATAATTATTTACTATGTTTAACCAGGGTGGGTAATTAAGTATTCAACGTTTAATCTTAGATTAGGGAAGCATCTAAGATATAAATGAATGTAGTCAATGAATACTTTGACTAACATAAATTATGTTTAGGATCTCTAGACTAGATTCTTATACTTAGTCAGTGGTATTCCTATATAATGTTTAAACAAAAAGACATCTTCGCATTTTATGATATCCTGGTCGGAGATGTGAACAATTTGATATTAAAATACCGGTGGCGTGGCAAACTGAAGGAGACGACTTCGCACAAGTAAATTAAACACATCAGCAAGTAGATAGACATGTTTTGTTGGCTCGTGCTTATACTTTGTATGTATTTTATCTGCTTGTAGTAGTATTTAATTGTATAAAGGTACAGAATGGAGGAAATGTTTTAAGCTAACATTTAGTGAAAGTAGTGGGGTTGTTTGAGCTGAAAACATTGCGAAAACTAAAAATTATTTCATGATTACTCTATTATAAAAGGAAATATAGAGAGAGGTATGGATGGTGTGAGACTGTAGAAATATCATGAGCAGATTGTGGGTGGCGCTGGCGTCGAAAGAAATTATTCGATAGCAGGACCTTTAAAATCTTTTTTTTTCGGTATCAGCTGTCATTTCTAAACAATTTTTGTTCTATCAAAAATTTTCGAAAAGTTGACAGATTTTGAGATAATGAAACTATTCTGGAAGATTACAACTTGAGGACGGAATATAATTCTTATAATCTGTGAAAACTAAGGATCGAGGTCAATGATGACTTTCGTTTGCATTCTGCTTAAGCTTTTAAATAAAAGTCATCGTTGACCTAGGTCATTAAGTTTTCACGGATTACAAACATTATTTTCCGTTCTCAAGAATCTCCCAAAGTTTCATAATAGTACCTTCATTATCTCAGAATCTGTCAACTTTTAGAAAATTCGTGATAGAACAAAAATTGTTTAGAAATGACAGGTGATACCGAAAAATACTTTTTTTTAAGTTCTTGTCATCTAATAATTTCTTTGGACGCCAGCGCCACCTACAATGTGCATATGACATTTCTACGTTAGTCTGCTAAACGAAGCCATCGATGGCTGCGTCATTTGTTTTTTTTTAACAAGGTTGAAAAATTCCTACTCGTTACCAAGATGTATGTTATGTTTTACCTGAATCAGCCTGTGTGCATATATATATATATATATATATATATATATATATATATATATATATATATATATATATATATATATATATATATATATTGTTGCGTTTTCTCCGGGTTCTGGATAAGTGAGACTTTAAATTTTAACAAAACAACTTTATTTACACTCTAAATATGGATACAATAAAATTTCTAGAATGTCTCTCTCACAAAACACTTAATTTATTGTCTACAATTACTACTCTCAACAAGTCACTAATCTGGTACTACAGTCACTACTCTCTTAACACTTTACACTGCTTCAAGTCACTACCACATTCTCTTACTGAACTGAACTGTGCTGGCTTGCTTTCGCTTTTATATACTCGCCGTACCTTCCCCTCCTTTCTAGAGCATTCCATTCCAGAACGTTCCAGGACCTTCTTTCACTAGAAGGTTCTGTGAATACAGATCGGTCCCGTGTGTATACAGGGGGATGTATATACAGGATGATCCAAATGTGGTCACCACTCCTATGTTACACAAGAGGTGTTTCTCGAACTATAAGATCTCTCTGCGTATACAGGGTGTAAGGGTTCTCTGCGTATACAGGGTGTATATACAGGGTGTTCGGAATGTGCAGACCTCAGTTATCCGTTTCGACGGGGTACAAGTTGGTAACTTCGTTATTTCTGGTCCTAGAGGGTTGAGACTTCGCCTGAGGGGGGTCACCCCAGGCACCCCCAGGGGGGTGGGGAGGCGGTGTTGCCAGACTGTGCAAAAATTCCCAGATGTTGGGGAAATTCTGGAGATGTGGCAACACCGCACCTACGTCTATTGAAGTGCTTTGTAACACTGCCCCCCTCCTTAAGACTGTTCGTCCCGAACAGTATTTACCGGCCGCCAACTTGGGGGTTCGTTGCCCCGATAGGGACTCAACCTCTCTATGTGAACAACTTTGGGTTTAGTTCTTGGAGACAGCTGGATTCTGTAGACTAGGTCATTAATTTTCTTAGTCACCAAGTATGGCCCTTCCCATGGTTTCTGAAGTTTTGGACTGAGACCCTTTCTCCTTGTTGGTTGGTACAGCCACACTGCATCACCTTCCTTGAATGTATGGGGTGTTGCTCTGCGATCCAAGCGCATCTTCATCCGGTCACTGCTTAAGAGGAGCCTATCTCTGACACATCTGTGTATAGTGCGCAGTTTCCCTTCTAGGTCGGCGACATACTCAGGTAACGTAGCTAGGTCCGCTATGTCCTCGTTCGGTGGTGGTCTCGTCATGTCGATTGGTAACCGCATCTCTCTGCCGGTCAACATCATGGATGGAGTGTAGCCGGTAGATTCATGCTGAGAGCTTCTGTAAGCTAGGAGGAACAGAGGTATCAGCTTGTCCCAGGTTCTCTGATTCTCGTCGACAAACATAGCAAGATACTGATTGATGGTCCTGTTATGCCGTTCTACCATGCCGTCTGATTGAGGGTGGAGTGGCGTTGTTCTCGTTTTCTTTATGCCTAGCAAGTCCATTAGGCTCTTCCAGACCTCTGATTCGAAATTCCGGCCCTGGTCGGTGTGAATCTCCAAGGGTACGCCATGCCGTGATATGACATTTTCCATCAGGGCTTCTGCTACGGTCGTTGCCTCTTGGTTGGGGATCGGCGCAACTTCAGGCCATTTCGAGAAGTAGTCCATCGCCACCATTATGTATCTGTTCCCAGACTCTGTGATGGGAAAAGGTCCTGCGATGTCTACGGCAACTCTCTCCCACGGTGTACCTGAGATGTACTGCATCATTTTTCCTCTGGATCGGGTCTTTGGTCCTTTCTTTGAAGCACATTGGTCACACCTTTTGCACCATTCTTCCACGCTCCTTCGGCAGTTTATCCAATAGAAGCGGTCTCTCACTCTGGCAAGAGTCCTGTTGACACCAAAGTGGCCTCCACTTCTACTATTGTGTAACTCTTGAAGAACACTGTCTATGCACTCACTTGGCACAACGGTCTGGTATATACAGTCTCTACCATCGGCAGTTTCCCATTTTCGAGTGATCATGTCATTCTTTAGACACAATGAGTCCCATTGTAGCCAGTATCCTTTAACCTCCGCCTCAAACCGGGACACATCATGCCACTCAGGTCTTTTCCCTTTTTGTAGCCATTCTCTAATATTTTTCAAGTCTGGATCTGTCTTCTGTGCGTCTCTGATGTATTCAAGATTTACGTCTAGATCGGTATTATTCTCCTTTTCCGTCACCAGTTGTTTGATCTGATGAGTTACTTTATCGATCTCTTTGTTCTCTTGTCGCTCGCAAAATTTACATTCATGCACTGAACATGGTCTTCTTGACAGGCTGTCTGCATTGGCGTGACTTCTTCCTCTTCGATGTTCAATCCGGAAGTCGTAGCTCTGCAGTTTCTCTATCCATCGGGCTATCTGTCCTTCGGGATTTCTAAAGTTCAGAAGCCATTGCAGAGCAGAGTGATCTGACCTCACGCGGAATGTTCTTCCGTACAGGAAGCTGTGGAAATGTTCGATGGATCTTACAACTGCCAGCAGTTCTTTCCGGGTTACACAGTAATTCCGTTCTGCTTTTCCGAACGTTTTGCTGAAGTAGCCTATCACAACTTCTTCTCCGGCTCGGAGCTGCGAGAGTACTGCCCCGATGCCATACTGGGAAGCATCGGTGTCCAGTATGAACAGTCCTTCGTCCTGAGGATAAGCCAGTGTAGGAGCAGTGAGAAGACGATGTTTGAGTTCTCTAAAAGACTCTTGGCAATCTGGTGACCAGATGAACTCGGCCTTATTTTCAGTCAGGCTATGCAGAGGTTTCGCAATGCTGCTGAAGTACTTCACAAAGCGTCGGTAATAGCTGCAAAGTCCCAGAAAACTTCTGACCTCATGTTTGTTCCTCGGCACAGGCCAGTCTCTTACTGCCTTTATTTTTTCTGGATCAGTTTCTATCCCTCTCTCAGAAACGACATGTCCGAGGAAACTCACTTTCTTCTGGAAGAGGACGCATTTCTTGGGATTGAGTTGCAGATTGGCACTTCTCAGCCTGGAGAAAACTTGTTTCAGATTCGACAGGTGTTCATCGAAAGTCCTTCCAATCACCATGACATCATCGAGATACACCAGGCATGTTTCCCATGTCAGTCCTCTCAGCACTAACTCCATTAGTCGCTCGAAGGTGGCAGGAGCATTACATAAGCCGAATGGCATGACCTTGAATTGGTACAACCCATTCCCGGTTGAAAAAGCAGTCTTCTCCTTATCGTCTTTATGGAGTTCTACTTGCCAGTAGCCACTTTTCAGGTCTAATGTAGAGAACCACTTTGATCCGGCCAAAGTGTTCAAAGTGTCGTCGATCCGGGGCAGGGGATAACTGTCTTTCTTGGTGACATCATTCAGCTTTCTATAGTCCACGCAAAATCTCATAGTGCCGTCTTTCTTGGTGACCAAAACTACTGGGGACGACCAAGGACTATTAGACTCCTCGATCACCCCATCTTCCAGCATTTCGTCAACCATTGCCTTGATTTCTGATTGCTTGGCGAAAGGCAGTCTTCTCGGCGGCTGTCTAATTGGTCTTGCGTCGCCAGTATTAATTCTGTGTTGCACTAGACTCGTACGACCTGTGATTTTCTCTTGAGCGAAAATATCGGCCTCCTCCAATATGAACTTCAGGGCCATTTCCATCTCCATGTTGTTCAATTGGCCCCATGAATTCTTGAACCGCTCTACTATTTCTACTGGCAGTCTTCTGTCTAATGCAGTGGGTGTCACGTTTCTTGACAACGTCACTCGGTCAATGGGCTCGCAAGTGGCGATAACCTCACCTTTCTTCAATGTGACTCTGTTAGTTTGCACGTTAGCCACTCTTATGGGTATTGTCTTCTTCGGGTCTACTAAGCATCGTGCGACGAGGGCACCATCATGTCTATCTTTTAGGGGCTCCGCTATGAGAGCAGACATACCATCAAGTTTCTTCTCTAGCCTGGCTCTGACAATCTTCTCACTGTTACCAGGAATCCGTGTATCCTCGTCGACAATAAGTCTCACCCTGGGATTAGCTTCGCCTACTGTTGGAGATAAATACAACTCTTCGTTACCGATTCTCAATATCTTATTCTGGAAGTCTACTGAAAGGACATCGAACTCTTCCATTAAATCCAAGCCCAGAATAAATTCGTCGACGATTTCTGCGACGACAGCCTTTACCTGCAGCTCGGTACTGCCAAGCTTAATGTAAACAATGGCCTCTCCATGCACGGGTATCCTATCTCCTTTCGCTGTCTCCAACACAGGCTGTTTGTTGGTCGTGAGTGACGACATATTTTGCAACATGTCTGGGCGTACAACGGATCTAGTGGCGCCAGTATCGATGGTGAAGCTGCATCGTCTTCCGCCTAGGTTGCCAGGTATAACGAGGCTCTCGCGGTAGCGTCGGATAGTGGAGACCTTGACTTTGGGGCCTTGAGACTCGCACGCCAGCTGTAGCCCCCTTACACTGGCGTCAGGTCGTTTCCCTGACGGCGCTCCCTGTTGGTGTATTCTTGTCCTTTGCGAGCCACAGGTTGGGTTTGTGAGCACTGCCTACTTATGTGCCCTTTCCTACCACACTTGTAGCATTCTATGTGCGACCAATCTGATTTCGTCTTACGTGCTCCAACCGTTGCAGTGAGCTTGCTTATGGCTTCCTTCATCAACTTCATTTCTTGCCTTAGTTCCTCTGTCGCGTCTGCATGGTCCTCTATCTCCTTCACTTCGCGGAGCCTGTTGCGGCGAGGTTGAGATGCATTCTTGGCTGCTTCAAATTCCAAACCATAAATGACGCAGTCTGTAAGTGTTTTTAACCTTCCGAGCCTTAAAGCTTGTTGCATTTCATTGTCAAGTACCCCATCGATGAAGGTCTGGACGGTAATCTGGTTGACAAATTCTTCTGGGGCTTGGGGATATGCCAGTCGCACAAGTTTCTCCACTTCGGCACTAAATTCTTGCAGCGTCTCATTTGGCTTCTGCACCCTTGACTTTAGTTGTGTCTGGTAAACCTGGCTCATGTACTTGTTACCATATCTCAAATCCAGGGCCTGTATCACTGTTAAGTAGTTTTGCTGTTTCGACTCCGGGATGTTCTGGAGGATTTCTAAGGCTTTACCTCGAAGCGAGAGAATTAAAGCAGTTGCTGCCTGTTGTTCGCTCCACCCATTGCTGAGAGCTGCCGCCTCAAACTGCCTCCTGTACATGGGCCACGATGTTTCTCCGTCAAAAGTCGGCGGCTTTAAGGTTCCATGAGGCTTCTGCACGGGTGGCATATCTTCTTCCGGACGATTTTGAACTGGGGATGTTCCAGTAACTCCTCTTGGTTGAGTTCTATCAGTCTGGCCCATCACCTGTTCTGTCCGTTCTTTCGGTGTGATTTCTGTGCCTTTCATGATCATCTTAATTTGTTCTTTCAACCCTTCAACTTCTTTCCATCGTTTGTTCCAATCCTTTACATTTTCTGTTACATTTTCTACTTTACTGTTCACATTTTCTACTTTCTTGTCCACACTTTCTATTTGTTCGTTGATCAGTTCAATTTCCTCTTTTACATCGACTCTCATATTGTGAAACATACTTCGGAGGTCTTCTTTGTCTTCTAGTCGTCGTTTTTCGTCTTCTTCGCGTTGCTTATTGAGTTCTTCTTTATCTTCAAGACGCCTCTGTTCTTCCTCTTGTCGTCTTCTGTCGTCTTCTTCGCGTTGTCTTTTCAGTTCTTCTTTATCTTCAAGACGCCTCTGTTCTTCCTCTTGTCGTCTTCTCTCGTCTTCTTCGCGCCGTCTTCTTTCTTCTTCTTGTCGCCGTTGTTCGTCTTCTTCGCGTTGTCTTTTCAGTAAGTCCATCAACTCTTTGATTTCAGCCATCTTGTCGTAGTCAGTCGATCTGGTGTTTACCATTTACAGCTAGCTTGTTTGTTCACTTCTTCACTCACTTATCCCACACTTCTGACACCAAATTGTTGCGTTTTCTCCGGGTTCTGGATAAGTGAGACTTTAAATTTTAACAAAACAACTTTATTTACACTCTAAATATGGATACAATAAAATTTCTAGAATGTCTCTCTCACAAAACACTTAATTTATTGTCTACAATTACTACTCTCAACAAGTCACTAATCTGGTACTACAGTCACTACTCTCTTAACACTTTACACTGCTTCAAGTCACTACCACATTCTCTTACTGAACTGAACTGTGCTGGCTTGCTTTCGCTTTTATATACTCGCCGTACCTTCCCCTCCTTTCTAGAGCATTCCATTCCAGAACGTTCCAGGACCTTCTTTCACTAGAAGGTTCTGTGAATACAGATCGGTCCCGTGTGTATACAGGGGGATGTATATACAGGATGATCCAAATGTGGTCACCACTCCTATGTTACACAAGAGGTGTTTCTCGAACTATAAGATCTCTCTGCGTATACAGGGTGTAAGGGTTCTCTGCGTATACAGGGTGTATATACAGGGTGTTCGGAATGTGCAGACCTCAGTTATCCGTTCCGACGGGGTACAAGTTGGTAACTTCGTTATTTCTGGTCCTAGAGGGTTGAGACTTCGCCTGAGGGGGGTCACCCCAGGCACCCCCAGGGGGGTGGGGAGGCGGTGTTGCCAGACTGTGCAAAAATTCCCAGATGTTGGGGAAATTCTGGAGATGTGGCAACACCGCACCTACGTCTATTGAAGTGCTTTGTAACTATATATATATATATATATATATATATATATATATATATATATATATATATATATATATATATATATATATATATATATATATATATATATATATATATATATATATATATATATATATATATATATATATATATATATATATATATATATATATGCACACATATATGAGTTAGCCCTATCCGACCAGTTTTTATTTAAAAAAAATTGATTTTTCCCACAGAAAAATTTGTATCTCAAAAAATAACAAAGTGATTTTGATGAAATTTAGCAGTTATGTTGCCCTCGTATATACCTTATTATACTACACACCAAAATTCAACTTTCTAGGTTAATAGAAGATTGAGTTATACAAATTTAAAGCATTGAATGAAAATTCGCGACCATAATGGACTTGCAGCATCCCGAAATTTTTGCTGTGATGATGTGTTATGAACCAAATGTTTTTAATATACGTAAATCACTTTGTTTTTCTTATTCAAACTCACCATGATTTTTATTGAAATTTGTTTTTTTCTAACCAAATAGTTATATTTGGCCAACAAAAAATATTTATATATTTCACAATTCTGAATTAACCAGACGATAGATCCGATTTTTTTTGTTATAAGATCAATAACTTTCGTCATAAAGGGCAGGGTTTATCCACTCTAATTTTTTACTCAATAACGAAACACACAAAACACAAACAAAAAACTAAATTGGTAATTGTGGAACGAACGCCTTGAAACGGCGTTTTCGAATCTCACTTAAACCTGACCCATCAGGAGTACATAAGCTGTCAAGGAGTATATTAGTACACGAAAACAGTTTTGCGCCGCTGGTTAGTCAATGACAGAGAGCTATTATTGTCATTGACTCATGATATTCATTTGTACGGTTCAGAGAAATGTCAATAATACTGAATTCACTGATTGTTAATCATTGGCTGCATTTACTATTATATATAACCCTATTATAATTAATCATCTCTGTATTATAATTATTTACTACATTTTAGCAGTGTGGGTAACTAAGTATTCAAGGTTTAAATCTTAGTTGCGGAAGCGTCTAGTATTTCACTGAAAGTAGTCAATGGATACACTTACCTACGATAATTTATGATATTAACATTGATTTTACCATCTGCTGACTAAAGTAGAGCGCCACCTGTTGACATTATTTTTATTAACAACATGTGCATTGACTAAAACCAACCATGCCAAGAATCTTATGATAATGTGAAGACAAGCATAAATAGGGAATGGAAGCAATCTGATCAAATTAATTAATTTAGTTTTGAATGTGATAAGCCCAAACAAACAAGGACGGACCATCAATCATTCTAGAGAAAACGGAATGTTCGACCGTTTTGCATCAGGATCACAGAAAAGCGTGGAATTGTTTGAAGCAAAACTAAGGGATTTTTCATTAAAAATTCTCCCTAATCACCCAACCCATAAATTGAATAAATTAACCGATTTTGATTAAACTTGGCACGCATATATTTCTTTTATAAATAATTTGCTTGAATGAGTTCTTTAGCCAGCCAAACTAGTCATTTTTTCAAAATAACATCTCCGAAACTACCAACAAAACTGCTTTGAGGAAATTTCGTACAAGTTTTGCTTAGAGACTAAAAAACGGTTACCCTTATTTAATATTATTATGTTAATTTGACATTTAAATACTGAAAGGTTTGATGAAAATTCGCAGATATAACACACTTGCTGCGTACGGACTATTTTTTAAATAAAAATAATGAAAAGGAAAATAAATAAATGTTCGTTGATTCAACGGGAAAAGAAACCTTACAGATTTGGACGAACTAGACAGTTCTCAGATACCGTCGATCAGGATCACAGAAATGCAGAAGCAGCGTTTGATATTAATGTTCTTGGTATAAATTTATCTATAACCAGCGACATCTATCAACGGATGCAAAAGATGTAAATCCATTGAATAAGAATTCTTTCTTTTTGCTAATTCAATTATAATTGAATATAGTATTAAAATAGTGAAAGGAAAGCTTTAACGTCATTATGGTGTAATGTTATGTTCAATAATAATTAATTAGGTAAATTTCAATGATTAATTTGTTTAATATCCATTGAATCAAAATGTTCAAACCACGAATAACCTATCATTGACTAAGACATCCATTGACAATGGACACAAAACAACAATTGTTGTCGAATTATTATTGTAAATAATTGCATTCGCAACTGCAGATAGTGTAGTAGTTTTATGATAAGCTTTAATATAATGCGGATTATAAAATTATATAACTGTGTAACAAGAAACATTGTTGAGAAGAATCAATCGTAGGAAGAATACTATTAAATCTATTTATGTTTTTGCATTATTTAAGCTGTGTGATCGACGAATAATAACTGTCCCACAGAACACTCCCTATAGAAGGGAAACGCCAATGCTGACGTTTTGAACAATATTTCAGCGCCTCTGGCGGATGCGATGAATTTTATTCACACGCGGGAAATTTGATTTCATTTTCATTTAGCAAATCCAAATAAATTCTATTTAATTTTATACCACTGCCAGTAAAGAGGTTAAATTAGTCAAATAATTTTTTTAATGATTTTTATAGTGAAAGCAAAACAAGTTATGTTTTAATAACACGCATAATATGCCTGTTTTAAGCTTTGCAATCATAGGAAAAATTAATTGGCAATTTGCACCTTCTACTTTTGCAGCTTCAGTTTTTACTATCGATATGATTAATGGAATATCAAACAAGATAAAATACACTTCTGTTTTATTAGAACAGTATTACTATTACATTTATTTAAAAAACATTTTAATTCTGAAAGTAAGATGAAGTATATATGGCCATTCCTTATCGATAGGTAGGTATATTACAGCAGTCTGGTGCTTGTACACTATTAAGTTTATATGCTCACATGACCACAATGTATGGCAAGGTTGGTTTTGCCTTCTTTTAGGGTATATATAAATGACGTCATATTGTCATTTATTAGAAAAACAATTGTGCACCCTTTTTTTTTTTTTTTTGTTCCCTCAGGGCTCGTCCGCGGCCTTGCCGCCCCGATAGCACCGCAACCCTTGGTTGATTGTGCATACCCCTAGTCTTACTCCACCCATTCCAAAATCACTGTGCCTTGAACTAGTCTGCACAGCGATTGGTAGGGTGAAGTTTTATATTGCTCTGTCTCCGGTCTAGAGTGACCGTAGATCAGTTGTCTTTTCCGGTCCAGAGCTATACACTCGCACAAGATGTGCTGGGCTGATTCCTCCCCCTCGCCGCAGAGTCTGCATGCGAGGTCCCCTTCGAACCGCCCCATTTTATGTAGGTGTTTCTTGACGGCCATGTGTCCCGTCAAGAGACCTGTTGTGTTTCTGAGCTGTCCTCTGCTAAGGTTTAGCAGCTCCACAGCTCTCTTTGAACTGGGTCCGTCAATTATTGACTTCCCATGTCTGAGCCCTGGACAGTCCGCCCAGTACACCTTGTGTTGGTTTCTGACCCAGGACTTAATGGCTCCCCTGGCAGTGCTCTTTGACACGCCCAGAGCCGGTTCTGGTCCCATAAATGGTTCTGCTGACCCCCTCTTTGCGAGACTGTCAGCTTCTTCATTGCCTTTGACCCCCGAGTGACCCGGCACCCAGATGAGGGTCACCTCATTCTGCCCAGCCAGGTCGCTCGTCTCGTCTCGGCACTCACTCACCAGCCAGGAATTTACCCGTGGGCTACTTAGTGCCTTAAGGGCTGCCTGGCTGTCTGTGGCTATGAGGATCCGCTTGTTGGTGTAGCCCCTCCTCTTGTTCTCCCGCACACAGTGCAGGATGGCGTACATCTCGGCCTGAAACACCGTTGCATGGGCTCCGAGGGAAATACTGTGACTTACCCTCGGTCCTTCCGAGTAGACACCTGCCCCCGTCCCACGCTCCCCGCCAGATCCGTCCGTGAACCAGACGAGCGCGTCCCGTGGTATGCCCGGTGTCTCCTCCCGCCATGCCCCGCGATCAGGGATTTCCACTGTGAAGTTGTTTTCCCTGCACATTCGCGGGCTCGCGAAGTCTGACCTCATTTCAAGCATGGGTTCCTTCACGATCTCCTGAATTTTGCAGTGGCCCCTGAAGCCTGGGTTGATCTTCAGTCTACCATTGCAGGCTAGTCGGTATAGTCCTAGCCTGGCCTCTCCCATAATAACGAAGTGTAGGGGGGGTAGATCCAGCAACACCTCCATGGCGGCTGTTGGGGTTGAAGACATGGCCCCTGTGATGCCTAGGCAAGCCATCCTTTGGATCTTGCCTAGTTTTTGTTTGGCACTGGATTGTGTCACCTTAGGCCACCAGACCAGTGCCGCATATGTTAACGATGGTCTGACCACCCTTGTGTACAGCCAGTGGGCCATACTAGGTCTTAGTCCCCACGTTTTTCCATATAGCCGCCTAGTGACGGCTAAGGTCATGACTGCCTTACGCAGTATTTTTCCAATGTGACCATTCCAGGTTAGCTTAGAGTCCAATACGACCCCAAGATATTTTACCTCCCTGGCCATTGGAACGCTCCTACCATATAGAGTGAGAGTTCTGTGGCTTTCACACTTCCTCCTCCTCGTAAACGGCACGACGGTTGCTTTCTCGGGGCTCACCCCGAGCCCTTGATCAACCGTCCACCCTTCCACCACTTTCAGTGCAGTCTGCATACGCTCCCACACTGCCTGTGTGACCTTTCCTCGGACTATGATGACAATGTCGTCCGCATAGCCCTGTACCTCATACCCCCCTCCCGAGAGCCTCCCCAGCAGGCCGTCCACGACTAGACACCAGAGCAAGGGAGACAGAACGCTCCCCTGCGGACACCCCGCCGCGACCCCCGCCAGCAGAGTCCCTCCCGCGAGTGAGGTGAACACCGCCCTGTCCCTGAGCATGGAACCGATCCACCTGCAGCAGGTCTCCTCTATTCCACGCTCCCGGGCAGCTGCCAGAACCGATCCGAACGAGGTGTTGCTAAAGGCCCCCTCTATGTCTAGGAAGGCCCCCAGCGCCACCTCCTTGTTCTCCAGCGTATTCTCCAGTTTCAGCACCAGTTGGTGCAGTGCTGTTTCTGTTGAGAATCCTGCTCTGTATGCATATTGTCCGCAGTGTAGAGGATATGCTTCCAGTACACCGCCCCTAATGTGCCGGTCGAGCAGTTTTTCCACTGTTTTCAGCAAGAAGGACATGAGACTTATTGGCCTCAGGGACTTTGCCTGGTCTGTTGGACGCCCAGGTTTAGGAATAAATACAACCCTGGCCAGTCTCCATGCCCTCGGAATGTACCCCAGAGCCAGGCTGGCCCTCATAATGAGGGTAAGCACCGGCGCCAGTATATCTATCCCCTGTTGGAGCATGATGGGCATTATTCCATCAAATCCCGGCGATTTGTATGGCTTAAAGCTGTTAATGGCCCATCTGATTTTGCTCCAGGTAACCACCTCTTTAGCGACTGTCCAGTCTACTCTAGATGCCCGCCTATAAGGCGCCTCTATTTCTGAGTGTTCCCAGTCCGGAGGTGATTGGTTTATTATGTTACAGCCGGGGAAGTGCGTCTGGAGTAAAATTTCCATAGTTTCCTCCCCCGAGCTTGTAAAGCCTCCCGTGGGTGTTCTAAGGGAGCCTATGTTAGTCTGAGGGCCCTTAGACAGGATCTTGTGTAGTCGAGCACTCTCGGACGTGTTTTCCACTTCTTCGCAGTGCCTCCTCCACGACTCCTTCTTGGCGTCCCTCAGTCTTTTGTTATAGGTCGATAGGGCCTGTCTATATTCATCCCATGCTCCCGACCTTTTGGCCGCGTTAAACAGCTTACGAACCTGCGTCCTCCTTTGCCTGAGGTCCTCGTTCCACCATGGGACGTTCCTGGTGGACACCCTCATTTTCAGGGGGCAGTTGGCGTTATAGGCCGAGGTAATTGCGTCTCGCAATTGGACTGCTGCAATCTCGAGGTCTATTGAATCCCTTATGGCCCTCTCAACCCCCCGCAGTTCCACAGCTAGGTCTGCCCTGTAGGCTTCCCAGTCCGCCTTGCGGGGGTCCCGGTACCATACCGTTTCTCTTTCGACTTTGGCGATTTCAAACCGGATGTATCTGTGGTCTGAGCTACTCACTTCCCCAGACACAGCCCAGCTTTTAACAAAGTCACCCAGAAACTGGGTGGAAACTGTTAGGTCTAAAACTTCCTCACGCCGTGTTGTGACGAATGTCGGTTTATTACCTCTATTCAATATGTCTAAATTAAATTTCATAAAGAATTGTAAAAGTGCCTCACCCCTAGAGTTTGTGTCCGAGCTACCCCACAACTCATGGTGCGCATTCGCATCCATGCCGATGATGGTCTGCCATCCACCTGCTCTGCTACCCACCATCAGCTGCTCCAATTCGTTGGGTGGAGGAGGGTCCGTGCTGTCCCCTGGCAGATAGGCTGACGCGACAGTAATGTCCCTCAGCCCATCCGCTCCTCCACATCGGATTTTGATCGTTGCCAGGTCCCTGGAACAGAAATTCATTAGAGGGAGAAACTCTATCCCTTCCCTGACAAAAATGCAGGCCCTCGGATTCTCGCTGGACCTGCTGTAGATGAGCTTTCCATTAGCTCCGCCGAGTCCCTTGATCTCTCCTTTGTAGGAGTACGGTTCCTGGATGAGGGCCACATCCGTGTTCCTCAGAGCCATTAGTAGTCCGGCCGTGGCTGCCCTACTGTGTTGGAGGTTGACCTGAAGGAACCTAAGTCCCATTAACCCTTAATTGCTTCCCCAGTGGGCGGAAGCTAACCCTTCCCATGCCCCAGAATGCCTTGAAGGAGGTTCCTTCAAGGGCTCTGTAAGATGTCGGGTCGATCGAGAAGGCGAGCGTCTGTCCTTTCTCCTCTGCCTTCCTGCTTAGAACCGACCAGTGTTGCGTCCCCAGTTCAGGGTTCTGGATCTTAAGTCTGCTGATCACCGTCTCCTGCGGGACGGTGTCAGGGATCCGTACGAGGACCTTGCGTCTCTTTGGGAGTTCCTTGGGCTCGACGGCTGTCAAGTCCGCCCCCTCCCAAATCTGACCGAGGCCCCCGATCGTTTTCCGCAGCCAGTCGCGCGACTGCGGGCCGGCACAGGTTATCCAGAGGATGCCCCCCGTCAGGCGCGTCCGGTGGAACTGAGGCGGGCTCTCCCCTTCCTGAAGAGAGTCCACTGCAGCTACCACCGCAGCCTGGATCAGGTCCGCCTTCCCCTGGTCTAGCGTGACCTCAGGATGGCGTCTGTCAATCACCGCCATCCCGAGGCCCTCCGCAGCCTGTGTGCACCCTTTAATTTCCTTTATTTAAAATGACACTTGGTAATATTCATCTGACAACAGTGTACACTATCAGGCTTTCTGGTCGCCTTCCGAATCCACCCGATCCATTGTTTACTTCCGACATGTTGTATAAATAGAAAAAGAAATTTTTATTTGCACTTTAAAATATATGAATACTTACTCAAAGGAAGATGTAATATAGGAACAGCAGTTCTTTTCAGACCTCTTCTCATTTGAGGTACTTTATCCTCATCAACGAAATGACGATCACAAATATAAACTCTATCGTAAATGGCTTGTGGATATAAACCAAGCATCTTAGGGTTTTGTACAGCTTTCACCCAGTCATCAAAATGGTCCTCAGATGATTTCAACGAAAAACGATGTATTTTGCAAAATAATTCCAGGCACCCCGGAACGTAATTAACAATAAATCGTTTTCTTGGTTGGTATCATATTTATATCCACAAAGCTTCTGTGAGAAAACGTTATATACTTATAATCTATAAACTACTAAAACGTTCTAAACTTGCCTGAAAACTAAAACATTTGTAATTATGTTTCACCAAAACACCTTGAACTATGAAAGCACCTTGCTTTTTTGATAAGAAAACTGAAAATAGAATTGAAATTACATGATTGTTTAGACACAAAGCTTATGATAACGATCATATTTTGATTCACAAAAAAAAAAACGCACCTCTAAAACACAAAACCGACGAACAATGAAAACACTGTAAAGTATCCACTAAAAGTTAATATAGGTAAAACTTAATTAAAAGAAACGTTTAGCAACAAACTTGTATTGTAATTATACAATGAAAGAACTAGAAGCGAACAAAAACTTTTACATTCAAAACATTTGAATTTTGAAGGTATGATAAAATGACGCACTGAACAGCTTGTTCAGTAGAATTGTAGCACTACTAGCGACATCTACTATATGCGATGTCCGAACTAGAGCCCTAATAAAGTCCAGGTTAGCTCCATTTAGGTGAAACTTCTATAGGGAGTGTTCTGTGAACTGTCCTTATCAGTTTGTCAAGGAGAAATTGAGCATATTTAATTGATTTCACCACGTGCTTAAAGTGACGCCTAGGATCCAATAGATGGTGCTGGCAGTGCTTTAAATAAATTAAATTTTTATTTTATAAGATGTAGGAGGTGTATGAAAACGATATTACTTTGTATAAAATACAAAGAAGAGACCAAGAAAAGTTTCGTAAAAAAGCTTTTATAAAAAATGATAGTTCAGACAGTTGAATATAGTAGGCACATTCATTTAGTAGCATAAAATGTAGCTTTCGTTAATTGCATTCATATGTTGATTTACAATTTTCTTATCAATTTTTGAAACTGTTCTGGTATTGGTAATGAATATTATGTGATTTTTGTATTTTATCAGCATTCAACAAAATGTAAACAACATTTTGCAAAATTGGTAATGTAGAAGACCGTGAAAATATAGCTAATAATTACAATAAAAATAAAAAGCATTTATTTAACAAAAAAGTATTAAAGTAATAAAATTACTAGCCACTAATTTAAACTGGTGTTAACACAACAATTTATCTAAAATGTTGTTAAAATATAGGCACGTATTTCGAAAAGAAAAAAACTAACGGGACGCAGCAAGTGCAGTAGTGAATTTTTATTAAATGTTTCAAATTTCAATAACTCAATTTTCTATAAACTTAGAAAGTTTAATTTTGGGATGTAGTAAGGTCTTTCCTGGGGCAACATATTCACCAAATTTCATTAAAATCACTTTGTAAGTTTTGGAGAAAAATTTTTTTTTTTCGAAAGAAAATTGAAAATTTGAATAACTCAATTTTCTACAAACTTAGAAAGTTGAATTTTGGTACGTGGTAAGGTCTCTCCTAAGGCAATATATACGTTAAATTTCATTAGAACAGCTTTGTAATTTTTGGAGATTTTTTTTTTAAGAAAACTCAAAATTTCCCCGGAAACCTCCTCGGATTTTCCTGACTAACGAACTCATCCAAGCCATTAATAAAAGAAAGGCACTTGCCGAGTTTTATCGGAATCGGTTAATTATTTTTTGAGTTATCAGACGGATATATATATATATATACATATATATATATATATGTGACTTACCCTCGGTCCTTCCGAGTAGACACCTGCCCCCGTCCCACGCTCCCCGCCAGATCCGTCCGTGAACCAGACGAGCGCGTCCCGTGGTATGCCCGGTGTCTCCTCCCGCCATGCCCCGCGATCAGGGATTTCCACTGTGAAGTTGTTTTCCCTGCACATTCGCGGGCTCGCGAAGTCTGACCTCATTTCAAGCATGGGTTCCTTCACGATCTCCTGAATTTTGCAGTGGCCCCTGAAGCCTGGGTTGATCTTCAGTCTACCATTGCAGGCTAGTCGGTATAGTCCTAGCCTGGCCTCTCCCATAATAACGAAGTGTAGGGGGGGTAGATCCAGCAACACCTCCATGGCGGCTGTTGGGGTTGAAGACATGGCCCCTGTGATGCCTAGGCAAGCCATCCTTTGGATCTTGCCTAGTTTTTGTTTGGCACTGGATTGTGTCACCTTAGGCCACCAGACCAGTGCCGCATATGTTAACGATGGTCTGACCACCCTTGTGTACAGCCAGTGGGCCATACTAGGTCTTAGTCCCCACGTTTTTCCATATAGCCGCCTAGTGACGGCTAAGGTCATGACTGCCTTACGCAGTATTTTTCCAATGTGACCATTCCAGGTTAGCTTAGAGTCCAATACGACCCCAAGATATTTTACCTCCCTGGCCATTGGAACGCTCCTACCGTATAGAGTGAGAGTTCTGTGGCTTTCACACTTCCTCCTCCTCGTAAACGGCACGACGGTTGCTTTCTCGGGGCTCACCCCGAGCCCTTGATCAACCGTCCACCCTTCCACCACTTTCAGTGCAGTCTGCATACGCTCCCACACTGCCTGTGTGACCTTTCCTCGGACTATGATGACAATGTCGTCCGCATAGCCCTGTACCTCATACCCCCCTCCCGAGAGCCTCCCCAGCAGGCCGTCCACGACTAGACACCAGAGCAAGGGAGACAGAACGCTCCCCTGCGGACACCCCGCCGCGACCCCCGCCAGCAGAGTCCCTCCCGCGAGTGAGGTGAACACCGCCCTGTCCCTGAGCATGGAACCGATCCACCTGCAGCAGGTCTCCTCTATTCCACGCTCCCGGGCAGCTGCCAGAACCGATCCGAACGAGGTGTTGCTAAAGGCCCCCTCTATGTCTAGGAAGGCCCCCAGCGCCACCTCCTTGTTCTCCAGCGTATTCTCCAGTTTCAGCACCAGTTGGTGCAGTGCTGTTTCTGTTGAGAATCCTGCTCTGTATGCATATTGTCCGCAGTGTAGAGGATATGCTTCCAGTACACCGCCCCTAATGTGCCGGTCGAGCAGTTTTTCCACTGTTTTCAGCAAGAAGGACATGAGACTTATTGGCCTCAGGGACTTTGCCTGGTCTGTTGGACGCCCAGGTTTAGGAATAAATACAACCCTGGCCAGTCTCCATGCCCTCGGAATGTACCCCAGAGCCAGGCTGGCCCTCATAATGAGGGTAAGCACCGGCGCCAGTATATCTATCCCCTGTTGGAGCATGATGGGCATTATTCCATCAAATCCCGGCGATTTGTATGGCTTAAAGCTGTTAATGGCCCATCTGATTTTGCTCCAGGTAACCACCTCTTTAGCGACTGTCCAGTCTACTCTAGATGCCCGCCTATAAGGCGCCTCTATTTCTGAGTGTTCCCAGTCCGGAGGTGATTGGTTTATTATGTTACAGCCGGGGAAGTGCGTCTGGAGTAAAATTTCCATAGTTTCCTCCCCCGAGCTTGTAAAGCCTCCCGTGGGTGTTCTAAGGGAGCCTATGTTAGTCTGAGGGCCCTTAGACAGGATCTTGTGTAGTCGAGCACTCTCGGACGTGTTTTCCACTTCTTCGCAGTGCCTCCTCCACGACTCCTTCTTGGCGTCCCTCAGTCTTTTGTTATAGGTCGATAGGGCCTGTCTATATTCATCCCATGCTCCCGACCTTTTGGCCGCGTTAAACAGCTTACGAACCTGCGTCCTCCTTTGCCTGAGGTCCTCGTTCCACCATGGGACGTTCCTGGTGGACACCCTCATTTTCAGGGGGCAGTTGGCGTTATAGGCCGAGGTAATTGCGTCTCGCAATTGGACTGCTGCAATCTCGAGGTCTATTGAATCCCTTATGGCCCTCTCAACCCCCCGCAGTTCCACAGCTAGGTCTGCCCTGTAGGCTTCCCAGTCCGCCTTGCGGGGGTCCCGGTACCATACCGTTTCTCTTTCGACTTTGGCGATTTCAAACCGGATGTATCTGTGGTCTGAGCTACTCACTTCCCCAGACACAGCCCAGCTTTTAACAAAGTCACCCAGAAACTGGGTGGAAACTGTTAGGTCTAAAACTTCCTCACGCCGTGTTGTGACGAATGTCGGTTTATTACCTCTATTCAATATGTCTAAATTAAATTTCATAAAGAATTGTAAAAGTGCCTCACCCCTAGAGTTTGTGTCCGAGCTACCCCACAACTCATGGTGCGCATTCGCATCCATGCCGATGATGGTCTGCCATCCACCTGCTCTGCTACCCACCATCAGCTGCTCCAATTCGTTGGGTGGAGGAGGGTCCGTGCTGTCCCCTGGCAGATAGGCTGACGCGACAGTAATGTCCCTCAGCCCATCCGCTCCTCCACATCGGATTTTGATCGTTGCCAGGTCCCTGGAACAGAAATTCATTAGAGGGAGAAACTCTATCCCTTCCCTGACAAAAATGCAGGCCCTCGGATTCTCGCTGGACCTGCTGTAGATGAGCTTTCCATTAGCTCCGCCGAGTCCCTTGATCTCTCCTTTGTAGGAGTACGGTTCCTGGATGAGGGCCACATCCGTGTTCCTCAGAGCCATTAGTAGTCCGGCCGTGGCTGCCCTACTGTGTTGGAGGTTGACCTGAAGGAACCTAAGTCCCATTAACCCTTAATTGCTTCCCCAGTGGGCGGAAGCTAACCCTTCCCATGCCCCAGAATGCCTTGAAGGAGGTTCCTTCAAGGGCTCTGTAAGATGTCGGGTCGATCGAGAAGGCGAGCGTCTGTCCTTTCTCCTCTGCCTTCCTGCTTAGAACCGACCAGTGTTGCGTCCCCAGTTCAGGGTTCTGGATCTTAAGTCTGCTGATCACCGTCTCCTGCGGGACGGTGTCAGGGATCCGTACGAGGACCTTGCGTCTCTTTGGGAGTTCCTTGGGCTCGACGGCTGTCAAGTCCGCCCCCTCCCAAATCTGACCGAGGCCCCCGATCGTTTTCCGCAGCCAGTCGCGCGACTGCGGGCCGGCACAGGTTATCCAGAGGATGCCCCCCGTCAGGCGCGTCCGGTGGAACTGAGGCGGGCTCTCCCCTTCCTGAAGAGAGTCCACTGCAGCTACCACCGCAGCCTGGATCAGGTCCGCCTTCCCCTGGTCTAGCGTGACCTCAGGATGGCGTCTGTCAATCACCGCCATCCCGAGGCCCTCCGCAGCCTGTGTGCACCCTTTAATTTCCTTTATTTAAAATGACACTTGGTAATATTCATCTGACAACAGTGTACACTATCAGGCTTTCTGGTCGCCTTCCGAATCCACCCGATCCATTGTTTACTTCCGACATGTTGTATAAATAGAAAAAGAAATTTTTATTTGCACTTTAAAATATATGAATACTTACTCAAAGGAAGATGTAATATAGGAACAGCAGTTCTTTTCAGACCTCTTCTCATTTGAGGTACTTTATCCTCATCAACGAAATGACGATCACAAATATAAACTCTATCGTAAATGGCTTGTGGATATAAACCAAGCATCTTAGGGTTTTGTACAGCTTTCACCCAGTCATCAAAATGGTCCTCAGATGATTTCAACGAAAAACGATGTATTTTGCAAAATAATTCCAGGCACCCCGGAACGTAATTAACAATAAATCGTTTTCTTGGTTGGTATCATATTTATATCCACAAAGCTTCTGTGAGAAAACGTTATATACTTATAATCTATAAACTACTAAAACGTTCTAAACTTGCCTGAAAACTAAAACATTTGTAATTATGTTTCACCAAAACACCTTGAACTATGAAAGCACCTTGCTTTTTTGATAAGAAAACTGAAAATAGAATTGAAATTACATGATTGTTTAGACACAAAGCTTATGATAACGATCATATTTTGATTCACAAAAAAAAAAACGCACCTCTAAAACACAAAACCGACGAACAATGAAAACACTGTAAAGTATCCACTAAAAGTTAATATAGGTAAAACTTAATTAAAAGAAACGTTTAGCAACAAACTTGTATTGTAATTATACAATGAAAGAACTAGAAGCGAACAAAAACTTTTACATTCAAAACATTTGAATTTTGAAGGTATGATAAAATGACGCACTGAACAGCTTGTTCAGTAGAATTGTAGCACTACTAGCGACATCTACTATATGCGATGTCCGAACTAGAGCCCTAATAAAGTCCAGGTTAGCTCCATTTAGGTGAAACTTCTATAGGGAGTGTTCTGTGAACTGTCCTTATCAGTTTGTCAAGGAGAAATTGAGCATATTTAATTGATTTCACCACGTGCTTAAAGTGACGCCTAGGATCCAATAGATGGTGCTGGCAGTGCTTTAAATAAATTAAATTTTTATTTTATAAGATGTAGGAGGTGTATGAAAACGATATTACTTTGTATAAAATACAAAGAAGAGACCAAGAAAAGTTTCGTAAAAAAGCTTTTATAAAAAATGATAGTTCAGACAGTTGAATATAGTAGGCACATTCATTTAGTAGCATAAAATGTAGCTTTCGTTAATTGCATTCATATGTTGATTTACAATTTTCTTATCAATTTTTGAAACTGTTCTGGTATTGGTAATGAATATTATGTGATTTTTGTATTTTATCAGCATTCAACAAAATGTAAACAACATTTTGCAAAATTGGTAATGTAGAAGACCGTGAAAATATAGCTAATAATTACAATAAAAATAAAAAGCATTTATTTAACAAAAAAGTATTAAAGTAATAAAATTACTAGCCACTAATTTAAACTGGTGTTAACACAACAATTTATCTAAAATGTTGTTAAAATATAGGCACGTATTTCGAAAAGAAAAAAACTAACGGGACGCAGCAAGTGCAGTAGTGAATTTTTATTAAATGTTTCAAATTTCAATAACTCAATTTTCTATAAACTTAGAAAGTTTAATTTTGGGATGTAGTAAGGTCTTTCCTGGGGCAACATATTCACCAAATTTCATTAAAATCACTTTGTAAGTTTTGGAGAAAAATTTTTTTTTTTCGAAAGAAAATTGAAAATTTGAATAACTCAATTTTCTACAAACTTAGAAAGTTGAATTTTGGTACGTGGTAAGGTCTCTCCTAAGGCAATATATACGTTAAATTTCATTAGAACAGCTTTGTAATTTTTGGAGATTTTTTTTTTAAGAAAACTCAAAATTTCCCCGGAAACCTCCTCGGATTTTCCTGACTAACGAACTCATCCAAGCCATTAATAAAAGAAAGGCACTTGCCGAGTTTTATCGGAATCGGTTAATTATTTTTTGAGTTATCAGACGGATATATATATATATATACATATATATATATATATATATATATATATATATATATATATATATATATATATATATATATATATTTATTTATAAACATATAAAAATTCAAACTCACCCCGGATATGGGTTCTAGGGGTCCTAGTTCGCGCTCATTTGAAATTTTTTTTTGCAAAGTCTCACCATCGATATCTCTCTATTAGCGAATTTTTTTAAATAAAAATTCACTAGAAATCTGTAACGTAACAAGAGCGTTATGGTAGCGAATTTTCATTAATGTTTTAAATTTGAATATCTCAATTTTCTATAAAGCTAGAAAGTTTTGGTATGTGGTTAAGGTCTTCACCAGGGCAACATATCTACCATTTTTCATAAAATAACTTTGTTATTTTTTGAGATACGATTTTTTATTCGGAAAAATCATTTTCTATTTAGAAGAACTAGTCCGATCGGGCTCGAAAACGAACCCATCCAAGCTATTCATAAAAGAAAGGTATACGCTGAGTTTCATAAAAAACGGTTTACTTTTATCGGTTGGATACATACATACATACACACACATACATATATATATATATATATATATATATATATATATATATATATATATATATATATATATATATATATATATATATATATATATATATATATATATATATATATATAATTGACCTTGGTTTCGGGTTCTAGTGGCCCAAATTCGCGCTCATTTGAAAAGATTTTTGCAAAGTCTCACCATTGATAGATACCCCTCTATAAGCGAATTCTTTTTAAATACAAAATCGTTAAAAAAACACAATCAGCGATATTTTTTATTCGTTCTTAAATTCACATAACAAAATTTCTCGAATCTCTTGGTTTTGTTTCTTATTCTCAATCAATTTTTAAGGTTTATGCAAATTCGCAGCCATAACACACTTGCTGCGTACGGACTACTTTTTCAATAATAACAATAAAAAGAAAATGCTTTAGATTCGTTATTGTATCGATAATATTTCCCCTCCAATACGAGGAAAATAATCAAATCACATTTTAAATAGGTTTTCAAAATTTGTACACACAGATGAACTAGACAGTTTTCGGATCGCTGTAATCAGGAGTACAGAAATGAAAAAGCAGTGTTAAGCAAGTTAACGTTTTGATATATCTATAACTACTGACATCTATCCACAGTTAACAAAGATATAAATCCATTGACTAACAATTGTAATATTTTTGCTGATACCATGAATATAGTATTATACCAGTGAAAGTAAAGCTTTAAGGTCATTAATATAAGAAAAAGTTTATGTACAGGACAGTTGTTAATACTAGATGCTAGAGGTTTTAAGTTCAGTTAATAATTATAAAGGTAATTGTAATAATTAATTTGTTCAATATCCATTGAATACAAACGTTCCATAACCTGGTTCGAACCAAGATAAAGTTTGTGATTGACTGTGACCTACATTTTCAATAAAGATAAAAAAACAGCAATTGTCCAATTTATACAAATAATTGTTTGCAATCGCATCAGCAGATAGTGTAGTAGTTTACGATAACCTTTCATCTAATGCTGATTGTATAAGTAAATTATTGTGCAATCAATAAGAACCTCTAACAAGAATCAATAGGTGCGACATCTAGCAGTGAAAGTTCATACTATCAATCAATTGTGTCCTGCTTACCTTGTAATGTGTGATCGGCAAATTATTGTCTTTAAGGTAATTGAGTAACTTAAAAGATTCCCATTGACTGAGATAAAGTATTACTACTAGCGTCTATTAGATGGTACAGGTAGTACTTTTAATATATTAAATAGAAAACATTATTTATTTTATAACTGTCGAAAATGACTACTCCTGATACAAGGAATGGGTGATAAAAGAGAAAAAAAAAACTATTTTATTTAAAATGATATTTCACACAGTTTATTATAGGAAGTACATTGATTTAGTAGCACAAAAAAGTAAGTTTCGTTGTTTGCAATTGCTGATTTATATAATTTTCTTGTCAATTTTGAAAACTATTGTTTATTATGGGGGATAATGAATTTTATATTTTATCAACATTCAATAAAATTTAAATACATACATTTTCCAAAATCGGTAACGCAGAAGACAGTGAAAATATTTCTAATAATTACAATAAACAAAAAGCATTTCGCTAAAAAGTATTAAAGGTAATAAAATATATAATAAGGTAAGTACACTTTGAGAACACCCAAACTCACCACAACACATATTTCAGAGACCTTACGATCGTTTCGTTGACCAAGTCAACATCTTCAGAGGAAGAAAAATTCTAACATAAAAAACTAGATCCCGTATATTTATATCGCGTCAAAGAAAACGAACTAGTCCGAAGGAAAGTTGTCGTCCAAGAACGATCGTTTGTTTATTGCGCAGTGAAACAGGTCGGAGACCTGCTTTAATCTTTTGGTCGACAAATTTATGACCCTTATCTAATATAGGTTTAAAAAGGACCGGCGTTCTTTAAAGAAACAGCACGTTTCCTTTCGATCTAGAACTTTACAATGTGGATATTGGTTTATGCCGATAAAGACATCTGCTGAGATAAACAACATAAACTCAAATCATCTCTTTTAAAAATAGAAAACTAAAACCCAGATGTCTGTCTCACCGTGTTACCTTTAACAAAGGAAAAATAGTTCAACTAAAATACTACACAAAAACTATATATTGATTTTAATTCTACGTGAAAATAATTATATTGACTACATAGATACAAAAACCGAACAGGTATTTAAATCAAGACAAACATAGTGATCAGTATAATAAGGTACTTAGTAGACATACATTTTGTCCTTAACTTAAATAAAACTGGTGTTAGTGGAACAATTTTTCTAAAATGTTGTTAAAAATATACTTATTTCGAAAAAAAAAAGTTCGGCAAGCAAGTGCGTTATGGTAGTGAATTTTTATTAAATGCTTCAAATTTGAATAACTCAACTTTCTATAAACTCAGAAAGTTGAATTTTGGTAGGTAGTAAGACCTTTCTCAAGAAAACATATTCACCAAATTTCATTAAAATAACTATGTAATTTTCGGAGAAAAAATTTTTTCTCGAAAAAAAACCCTCAAAATTGGAATTACTCAATTTTCTATAAACTTATAAAGTTAAATGTTGGTACGTAGTAAGGCCTTAATTACAACAACATATACACAAAATTTCATTGAAATAGCTTTGTAATTTTTGGAGAAAACAAATTTTTTCGAAAGGAAACTCAAAAATTTCTGGGAAAACCTTGACCGATTTTCCTGGCTAACCAACTTATCCAAGCCACTAATAAAAGAAAGGCGCTTGCCGAGTTTCATCGAAATCGGTTAATTATTTATTGACTTGATGGATACCTATATATATATATATATATATATATATATATATATATATATATATATATATATATATATATATATATATATATATATATATATATATATATATATATATATATATATATATATATATATATATATATATATATATATATATATATATATATATATATATATATATATATATATATATATATATATATATATATATATATATATATATATATATATATATATATATATATATATATATATATATATATATATATATATATATATATATATATATATATATATATATATATATATATATATATATATATATATATATATATATATATATATATATATATATATATATATATATATATATATATATATATATATATATATATATATATATATATATATATATATATATATATATATATATATATATATATATATATATATATATATATATATATATATATATATATATATATATATATATATATATATATATATATATATATATATATATATATATATATATATATATATATATATATTGAAACTGACCCCGGATATGGGTTCTAGGGGTCCTTGAAAAAAATTTTGCACAGTCTCACCATCGATACCTCTCTATTAGTGAATTTTTTAAAAATAAATATTCACTAAAAAAACACAAGCAGCGACATTGTGATTTGTTCTCAAATTTTGAAATATAGAAAATTTCTTGAATCTTGATTTTGTTCCTTCTCGTCCTTCGATCATTTGAGTGAGTCCATTTCAAATATTGAAAGGTTTTATGAAAATTCGCAGCCATAACACACTTGCTGCGTAAGCACTATTTTTTCAATAATAATAATAATAAAAAGAAAATTTTAGATTCGTTATTGCATCCAGTACGTGGATGTGTGTATGAAACGAAACAAATTTTATTTACAGATTTGGATGAACTAGAGAGTTTTCGGATCGTCACAACCAGGATCGCAGAAATGCAGAAGCAGTGTTTAAAACTTGTGTTCTTGGTATAAATTTCTCTTTGACTAGCGACATCTATGAACAGATGCTAAAGATGTTAATCCATTGAATAACATTTATATTTTTTGTAATTACCATTAGAATCGAATTTAGTATTATAACAGTAAAAGTAAAGCGTTCACGTCATTTTAAGAAGTTAAGGTACAGACTATTGTTGAAACTAGTCTTAAAACAGTGAAAGAAAAGCTTTAACGTTATTATGATTTGAAAATTTATGGTACAGGACTGTTGTTTAATATCCATTGAATCAGAATGTTCAAATTGTTCCAAACAACGATAGAGTTGTCATTCCTAATCCATAAATAGTCAATGGATACAAAACAGTAATTGTTGTCCAATTTTTATTGTAAATATTTGTTTGCATTCGCATCTGCATATAGTGTAGTAGTTTTATGATAAGCTTTAATATGATGGGGAATATATAATTGTGTAACAAGAAACATTGTTAAAAAGAATCAATAGCTGTGACATCTACCGGTAAAGTAGAATACTATTAAATCTATTTATGTGTTTGCATTATTTAAGCTGTGTGATCAGCGAATAACTGTCTTTATTAGTATTGTCAAGGAGTAATTCAGCATGTTTAATGGATTTCCCCACTGGGCTTATAGTAAGAAGTAATGTCCAGTAGATGGTACTAGTAGTGATTTAAATAAATTAAATTTTTATTTTATAAATGTAGTTTAACGATTATACTCTGTATGGTACAAAGAATGCGAGGAAAAGAAGGACCAAGGGAAGTTTCGTCAAAAAGATTTTATTTCAAATGATATTTCAGACAGTTTAATCTTCACAGTGTTAGATATAGGCTTTGTTTATACCAACGACGTATACGTCATTGGTTTATACTTTTAAGGAGACTATCTGTTTATTATTGTGACCTAGACTAGCGTTAATAGATGGCGCAACATGGAATATAATCGATAAATTGAAGCCTGCGCCGTTGTTCTCTAAAATGTCATCGAGTGAAGAAAACGACAAGGACAGTTTGAATCGCATTTGAGTAAGGGTATCGTGTTTTATATGTGTGTGTAATTTAACTTAAGATTTATGGATTGCTAAATCTTTGATTAATTATAGTACAATTAAAAACACAATTGTATTTTATTACCAATTATCCTTATCACACAGTACATTCATTTAGTAGCATAAAAAAAATGTAACTTTCGTTGATTGCATTCGTATGTTGATTTACAATTTCTTATCCCGACTTTTGAATTCTGAAAAAATTTCTTCAAATGAGCGCGATCTAGGACCCCTAGAACTCATATCCGAGGTCAATTTAAATTTATATATATATATATATATATATATATATATATATATATATATATATATATATATATATATATATATGTATATATATATATATATATATATATATATATATATATATATATATATATATATATATATATATATATATATATATATATATATATATATATATTTGGTACGTAAGTTTACAACATTAAAAGGAAACTATGTACCAAAATTTATATTCCTATGTCAAGAGAGAAAAAAGTATTTCGTGCCAGATCATTTCTATGAAAATTCACTACCATAACGGACTTGCTGCGTCCAGACTTTTTAAAACTGTTCTTGAATTATCGGCGATAATAAATATTTTTGTATTTTATCAGCATTCAACAAAATTAAAACTACATTTTGAAAAATTGGTAATGTAGAATAGAAAACCGTGAAAATATTTCTAATATTTCTAATAATTACAATAAAAATAAAGATTATTTAACCAAAAACTATTAAAAGTAAATAAATTACTAGCCACTAATTTGAATAAAACTTGTCATAGCCGAACAATTTGTCTAAAATGTTGTTAAAAATATAGGTACTTATTTCGAAAAGAAAAAAAATTCGCAACTGGCTTTAAATTTGAATAACTCAATTTTCTATAAAGCTAGAAAGTTTTTGTATGTGGTAAGGTACCAAGGCAACATATCTACCCTTTTTTATTAAAATATTTGCAGTCTCACCACCACCAGTATTTCAAATTGACGACATAACAAAATTTCTTGAATCTTGATTTTGTTTCTTCTTCACCTATAAGGTTTATGCCAATTCGCAGCCATAACACACTTGCTGCGTACGCACTATTTTTTCAATAATAACAATAAAAAGAAAATGCTAGATTCGTTATATAAATAGGAAAATCATATTTAAAATGTATTCAAAAGTACACGCAGATTGATGAACTAGACAGTTTTCGCATCGCATCAATCAGGAGTACAGAAACGAAGAAGCAGTGTTTGACATTAACATTTCAACAGTTACCAAAGATGTATATCCATTGACTAACAATTTTTAATATTTGTTGCTACCATTAAAATCGAATATAGTATTATACCAGTGAAAGTAAAGCTTTAAGGTCATTATGATAAGAAATACTTTAAGTACAGGACAGTTGTTTAAGCTAGATGCTAGAAGTTTTAAGTTCAGTTAATAATTATAAAGGTAATTTTAAATCATTTATTAGTTCAATATCCATTGAATACATACGTCCCATTAACTGGTTCGAACCACGATGAAGTTTGTGATTGACTGTGACCTACATTTTCAAATTTTTTATGAAAATAACTGTTTGCAATCGCATCAGCAGAGAGTGTAGTTTATGATGATGTAGCTTATGATAACTTTTCATCTAATGCTGATTGTATAAGTAAATTATTGTGCAATCAATAAGAACATCTAATAAGAATCAATCGCTGTGACATCTAGCGGTGAAAAGCTGATATTATCAAACATTTATGTGTTACTTATCTTGTACTGTGTGATCGGTAAATTGCTGTCCTTGAGGTAATTGAGTATCTTAACTGTTTTCGATTGACTGAGATGAAGTGTTATCACTATCGTGCAGTAGATGGCACAGGTAGTACTTTTAATATATTAAACAGAAACATTATTTTATTTTGTCTAAAAATGACTTTACTCCCTATGTACAACGAATAGGAGATAAAAGAGTACATGAAAGTATGGTAAAAATGATTTTATTTAAAATGATATTTCACAAAGTTTAATATTTATAGGAAGTACATTGATTTAGTAGCACAAAAAAGTAAGTTTCGTTGATTGCAATGCTGATTTACAAAATTGTCTTGTCAATTTTAAAAACGATTATTCTTTTAAATTTTATATTTTTTAAACATTCAATAAAATTTAAAGTACCTACATTTTCCAAAATCGGTAATGCAGAAGACAGTTAAACTATTTCTAATAATTACAATAAACAAAAATCATTTCACTAAAAAGTATTAAAGGTAATAAAACATATATAATAAGATAACTAGTAGCACACACATACATTTCGTCATTAATTTAAATAAAACTGGTGTTAGTGGAACAATTGTACTAAAATGTTGCTAAAAATATACTTATTTCGAAAAAAAAAACACACAAGCAGCGATATTGTGATTTGTTCTCAAATTTTGATATAACAAAATTTCTTGAATCTTGATTGTTCTTCTTCACCCGTCTTTAAACTTCAATCATTTCAAATATTGAAACGTTTTATGAAAATTCGCAGCCATAACACACTTGCTGCGTAAGGACTATTTTTTCAATAATAATAATAAAAAGAAAATTCTAAATTTGTTATTTTGTATCCAGTGTAATGTCTAAAATATGGAACGAAAACAAACATTTTTATTTACAGATTTTGATGAACTAAAGAGATTTGGGATCGGCACTACCAGGATCGCAGAAATGCAAAAGCAGTGTTTGAAATGAGTCTTCGTGGTACAAATTTATCTCTGACTAGCGACATCTATCAATACATTATAAAGATGTAAATCCATTGAATAACAATTATAAATTTATTTTTCTGCTAATACCATTATAATCCAATTTAGTATTATAACAGTAAAAGTAAAGCTTTAACGTCATTTTAAGAAGAAGTCAAGGTACAGAACTATTGTTGAAACTAGATGCTAGAAGTTATAACTTCAGTTAATAATTATAAAGGTAATTTTCAATGATTAATATGTGTAATATCCATTGAAAAAAAATTGTAATTGGTTTAAACTACCGTGACTGTAGCTCAAACTAGGATAAGGTGAGTCAATGACTAAGATCTCCATTATGAATGGTTAAGGAAAAAGTAGGGCTAAAGTTTGTTCAATTTTAAATGAAAATAATTGATTGCGCTAACTAAATTACCAAATTACCTATGTAAGTTATATATATATATATATATATATATATATATATATATATATATATATATATATATATATATATATATATATATCTTACGTTGATAGGATGAAATTATTTTGTAAACAGTAACGAAAACTACGATAGGAATCCGACGAGCCGTGTCATCTAGCGGTGAAAGGAGGATACATCGCCTGTATCAAATCAACTAATGAACTTGCTTATCCTTTATCCTGAATCCTGAACTGTATGGTTAATATATCTCCTGGATTAGTCGTGTCAAGCAGTAATTACGTATATTTAGTCCAATATCCATAAATGTAATTAGTTTTATAGATCTCGTATTTAAGTTCTGAGTTTCCATTGTTAGAATAAAATTGTTACGGCTAGTAGATGGCGCAAGTAGTACTTTTAAATTAGAAAATTTTTATTTTCTAAGATGTCAAACGATTTTATCTTATGTGTATGACATAACGAATGGCAGACAAAAGAAAACATGAAAGTTTCGTAAAAATGATTTTATTTTAAATGATATTTCACAGTTTAATATTATAGTACATTTATTTAATAGCACAAAAACGTAAGTTCCTTGATTGCATTGAATATATGCTGATTTATAAATTTCTTATCAATTTTTAAAAATATTCTTGTACATTGTCGACGACAATGAATACGCTGGCGTCGGTGATTGGCCATAGTGGCGGAAATAGGCCGACGTTAAAGAAACAAAACACACACACACGCACAAAATTTAAAGTATATTTTGCAAATTTGGTAATGCAGAACACAGTGAAAACATTTTTGATAATTAGCTACAATAAAAATAAGGAGCATTAACAAACGTATTAGATTACTTGCAGGCAATAAAATATATAATATACAGGTGTCCCAGAATATGCGGGCAATCTCTTAGATTAGGATAGAACACAAAAAATAGCGCGGCAAGTTCCTATCAAATTTTCTCCTACGGAGATGCAGGCCCCTAAATGACGCTCTAGAGAATCGGTTTTTTAAAACAACTTTTAAAACACTTTGTGTAAATTAAAAATTTAAAAATTTAATTATTTTTTAAATGTGATGGACAATAGATAAGACTTATTTAAAGGGATCCATGAAAATAATCTGGCTTATTTGGTTTGCCAGCGACAGACTAGCTTTAGCACAGTAATGTTAATTTTTTTTCACCTTTTACGATAAAAGCAACCCCTATTCATCCGCTAAACAAGACACATGCACGAAACATTTCAAAATGGACAATAATCATCCACTTTCAAACATTTAATTTCAACTCCTATATAATGTTTCTCAAATGTTCGTTTCAATGTGGCACAATCATGGAACGTTTCAATGGCGAATATTATTGAGGATTTAAAACACCGAGTATAAGCGTGCAGTAATGTTTTGGAAAAAATATGTGCCGTTAAATTATCGACACATGTAGCCCATATAGGAATCGTATCTATGACTAAAAAAATAAGAAAAAGTATAGGAAGAAGAATAAGGTAATGGCTCTATGCTATTTCGATAAAAAATGCAATAAAATAATGGTGTTCGAAAAATTTTTTTGTAGGGATTGCCAAAATAATTTTATAAGATGCAGCTCAAGACACCCTATAATTAACGTATACAATGTTTCTCGTCTTTTGTATAATAATAATTATATTGAGCTTTACCGTAGAAATGCGACACTCTGTATATATGTAAACAGATAAAAACTGCACGTAAACCCGGCTATGGATTCTAGGGGGTCTAGTTTGCGCTCATTTGAAGAAATCTCTTTAAAATTCTAAAGTCGCGGTCTCCTCATTGACGAATTTTTTGTACGAAAATTAGCTAAAAATTATGGACCGTTAAACCATAAACTACCGCCAAAGCAAAAGCGAGAATAACTAACCTGTTGCATATCAGCCCTTTTTGTAAAACTTCGATCATTTATATCTGTTGACAAACAACACAAACACTGTTTAGTCCACCCACTAACATTAAGAAAATCGTAAAGGAATAATTTGCGCTTGTATATCTATTAAAATTTCCAAATAACATAAATAATTTGTCAACTGAAATTGAAAACAGATCAACGCTGTAATACTATACGCTAAATGTCAGTTACAGCGTGTAACTGACCTGCACAATAATATCAAATGTTCCGTTGCTAGGTAACGACTCAGACATACTAGATCTCATATACCTATAAACCAGTTTTTACCATTGTCAATAAAAAGCGGTGACAATAAATATAAATGTTTTAAATTTGAATAGCTCAACTTTCTGTAAACCTAGAAATCTGCATTTTGGTACATAGTTAGGTCTTTCCCAAAGCAACATGTCCACCAAATCTCATCAGAATAGCTTTGTAATTTTCTGAGGAAACTTTTTTTTCGAAAGAAAACTCAAAATTTTCCCGGAAAACCTTGTTAGATTTTCCTGGCTAACAAACTCATCCAAGCTATTAATAAAAGAAAGGCACTTACCGAGTTTAATCAAAATCGGTTAATTACTTTTTGAGTTATCGGGTTGGACACACACACATACTTATATATATATATATATATATATATATATATATATATATATATATATATATATATATATATATATATATATATATATATATATATATATATATATATATATATATATATATATGTTCAGAAAGATTTCCGCGGTCTTTAATGTGAGACATGGTTGGTTCTCGGGTTAAACCGCATCCAGAATTTATGGAAACTCGACGTTTCGGCTCCTGTTTTAGAGCCATTTTCAAGAGGTAAAGGTGCGGGTTGCGGTGCTATCGGGGCGGCAAGGCCGCGGACGAGCCCTGAGGGAACAAAAAAAAAAGAGGTAAAGGAAATATGTAAGGACACTCTAAGGCCTCAATCTGCCTACTCCTTAGAGTGATGGACAAAGGTGGGTAAAGGAAATATGTAAGGACACTCTAAGGCCTCAATCTGCCTACTCCTTAGAGTGGTGGACAAAGGTGGGTAAAGGAAATATGTAAGGACACTCTAAGGCCTCAATCTGCCTACTCCTTAGAGCGGTGGATAAAGGTAGGTTGGGTTTTTGTAGCTCGATTACGGAGCCTCAATCTGCCTACTCCCCAAATTTCGCCAGAGATGGTCTGTGAGATCTCAGTGTGTTCAACCCTAGGCAGTTCGTTGCAAGTCTTGTCTTATATATGTCGTTCCGTCTACCTGTTGCGTCATCAGTGAAAGTAGTGGGGTCACCGTCGATTAAGTGGGGGGCTTTGGTCACGGTATTTAGAGGAGGATTAAGAGGGTCACCGGCATTTGTTGAGGCAGATAATGATGCAATAAAATTGTCTGTGGAATTTATTTCCTTTTTGTGTGTTTGTAAAGAAGATATAATAGGTTTCCAAGTAGTCGGAAGGCGAAGACCATCATCTCTCTTATTTAAACAATCGGGACGTTTTTCAATCTCGATTGCTTCGCGGATAATTCTCGTTTTGAAATTGTAAACCGGTGCTATTGTTTTGGCATTATCGAAGTCTATTTTGTGCCCTGTATGAATATGATGCATGGCCAGCGCCGATGAGGGGTCGGATTTTCTAACTGCGAGGGTGTGTTCGTATATTCTATTGTGGATGCGTCTGTTTCTTTGTCCTACGTAAGTTCGGGAACAAGGAATTTCGTAAACTCCGTGGGACCTCAAAAGAGGCATTATCTGATTCTTTTACATTCTCAATTTCTTTTTTCACTAGCGTTGGCAATTAGCCATAACCTATAATGCGATTTTCTAGGACGTTTTTTAAGGGCGTGCATCTCCTTAGGAGAGGGCCGTAGGAAAAAATAATATAGGAACTTGTCTTGCTATTTATTTGTGTTCTATCCGAATATGAGAGATTGCCCACATATTCTGGGGTAGCCTGTGTATATTAGTCACTAATTCAAATAAAACTGGTGTTAGTGTTACAATTTGTCTAAATGTTGCTAAAAATATACTTATTTCGAAAAGAAAAAAAACACACACACACACATAATCAGCGATATTTTGATTCGTTCTCAAATTATTCTGTTTTAGGACTTCCGTGAAAAATCAACAATTTTTGTCATTTCTGTCTTACAAATTACTCAAAATAAACTCTGAAGATGGATGCTTTGAAAGTTATATATTTATACATCGGATTACGACGATTTGCTTCATACTAAAACCCTGTAACACTTAGGAAATAATTGAATGAAAACAAACAAAATATATGTTACGATAGCATTATTACCAACAAAGGGGTTTAAAATCAAACCTTTTATTGTCCCACGTTGGGAGCCATAAAAAACATTACTAAAAACTCTCTACAGCAAATTATTCACATTTAAATCAACCATTTCCGGAAAATTGTTTGAAGATCTTGATAAACTGTTAACTTTAGTATAGTTATGCCGACAAAATCGATTTAATTGCTGACATTGACTGATTTTAATATTTAACGTCAGACACTGTCAGTAGCTGGATGGTTGACCAATTTGGTATCCCTTTTGGGTTTGTTGATATGGACAGCGTGCAAATCCCTCCAACACCCAGGCAGTTAATGGGAAGGGTCAAAACTTAAGAAAGTTGTTATACAATGACTTTTACGTAAATTTTCTTGGTGTAAGTTTTATTTATTAGCCGTTTGTATAATAAAATAACGTTAAAAATAAGGACAATGACGGATTTGAAAAGTCATAATCATTTTCAAGACCTACTGTAGAGCACTTTTTGGCTAATTGTTATAAGACTCATATAATTTGATTGTTAGTTTTTGCAAAGCAACGTAAGCAAACCGTTTTTCACTCTTGCATATATCAAGAAAACCAGCAAAATTGTTATCAGATTGATTTTGTTTTATCACTTAAAATCTCACATACTTTATTAGTGTTACAAAATATTTGGTAGCCTAATTAAATCTATAAAGCCTAAAATTACACTGCATAGCATATCCACAGTTAGTAAAGAAAATATAAGCAATGTTGCCAAGTTTAAAAAATCCCCGCATCTACCACCTTTCCTTTCGTAAAATAGTCTAACTCACTTTATTTTCAACTGTAAAATGAAGATGACACTACTATATTTCTAACGTTTGCGCGAGAGTGATAGCACCTTTTAATGGACTGACAATAATAACAGAATGTAGCAAATAACAGTTATAATATACGTGTATAATAATAACAAAGTTTAACAACACAAAACTCAACGGAATACCACAGGAGTCAATACTTCATGCATCACTAAGGTCATTATAAACACAAGGAAAACGTTGAGATGAATGTTTTTGGCACTTTTGTTTGAGTCTTTGATCGTGGTGGTGAGAGCTTTCTCCCGTTCTCTGAAGAGGTTCTTGGCGAGCATGCGCATCTTTGTGATTTTGTCATCGAAGATGGCGGTGCTGGAGTTTGTTGGAACGTTGACGTTGCAGTAGTTCTGGTCACAGCATGATACACACATCTGCGATAGAAATATGACATATATTAGAATTACATTGGTGAAGAAAAAATTATAGACAAGTTTATGCTTCTCCCTGTATATGGGGGTTCTAGGGGGGCCAAGTTCACGCTCATTTGAAGAAATCTTCTCATAATTCAAAAGTCGCTAAATGGCGAATTTTCTCTATGTAAATTCATTAAAAATTATATACCATTAAACGATAAACTCTATAACTAAAATTACTGGCAAATTATCAGAGAAAATGTATATTTAAAATGAATTCTCTGGAAATATTTTAGTAAAATGAAGGACAATGACGGTTGAACCTGAAACTTGAGGCTTTTTAAAATACGTTTCCTGCGATATTTTCTTTACATAATCCGTAATTGTTTCAGGTTCTTTGTCGCCATGTTGCACATTTTTGACATTTTAAATCGCGACGTTTTGAGAAGAAAAACTATAAGATTTGCAAAGTAATTTTTTCGGTATTTCTGGAACTTTTTGCGCCAAAAAACCTCAAACTGGGTTTGTAATATACAATACTCAAAATATTTTGGTTTTATTCGTTTCTCTGGTCGTCAGTGGCACCCAAAAATGGTTTTTTAACTGCTTATAACTTTTTTTCTTTTAACTCAGGGATCTAAATGTTGGTATATAGTACACTTTTGATTATATAAACCTGGGGATCATGTGTGGTTGCCGCAGCTTTGGTATTTCCCGAGATACAAATTTTGTGTGAAAGAAAACCCACCATTTTCCAGGAAAAACTAGTGCGATTTTCCTGATTAACGAACTTCTCGAAGCCACATGCTAAAGAAACGCACTCACCAAATTTAATCAAAATCAGGCCGTTAGGTTGTGAGTTATCGAAGAAATTTTTTTCGAAATTCAAAGGTTGGGTTCTCCTCATTAGTGAATTTTAAGAAAATAAACTAATACAAATTCACTACTACACAAGTTCAATCAAGATTTACAGTTTTGAATGTTCAAACTTCTATAATATAACCAATGAAAATAAAGCCTGGACGCAGCAAGTGCGTTATGATAGTGAATTTTCATAAAAATGTTTTAAATAAGTAATATGTGTTTTTTTTAAGAAAACAGACATCAAATTTGATTACCAGTATAACATATATAGTAAAAATAATGTATCATATTTCATCAAAATAACTTTATTGTTTGAAAATGTAAGAAAAAATTTCGAAAATAAATTTAAAATGTTCCCGAAAAAACTAGTTTCCTGGCCAACGAACCTTATAGGTTAATAGCAAATTGAGCTATTCAAATTTGAGGCATTCAATAAAAACTCGCTACCATAACGCACTTGCTGAGTCCCGAATTTATTTTCTTACAAACATGCATTATAATTTCGTGGTCTAAATTCCATACATTTAAGGCTGGCTTAGAACTGACACTGATAGGGGGAATCCGTCTGTCTAATTAAAAGAACACATCGTTTAATCTATTTCAACTGAGCAGATTTTCCTGGTTAACGAACTTATCCAAGCCACTTGCAAAAGTAAGGTACTCACTAAATTTTATCAAAATCGGCCCATTATTTTTTGAGTTATCGGTGTGAATTTTTTTTTTATTTTTGTTCCCTCAGGGCTCGTCCGCGGCCTTGCCGCCCCGATAGCACCGCAACCCTTGGTTGATTGTGCATACCCTTAGTCTTACTCCACCCATTCCAAAATCACTGTGCCTTGAACTAGTCTGCACAGCGATTGGTAGGGTAAAGTTTTATATTGCTCTGTCTCCGGTCTAGACTGACCGTAGATCAGTTGTCTTTTCCGGTCCAGAGCTTTACACTCACACAAGATGTGCTGGGCTGATTCCTCCCCATCGCCGCAGAGTCTGCATGCGAGGTCCCCTTCGAACCGCCCCATTTTATGCAGGTGTTTCTTGACGGCCATGTGTCCCGTCAAGAGACCTGTTGTGTTTCTGAGCTGTCCTCTGCTAAGGTTTAGCAGCTCCACAGCTCTCTTTGAACTGGGTCCGTCAATTATTGACTTCCCATGTCTGAGCCCTCGACAGTCCGCCCAGTACACCTTGTGTTGGTTTCTGACCCAGGACTTAATGGCTCCCCTGGCAGTGCTCTTTGACATGCCCAGAGCCGGTTCTGGTCCCATAAATGGTTCTGCTGACCCTCTCTTCGCGAGACTGTCAGCTTCTTCATTGCCTTTGACCCCCGAGTGGCCCGGCACCCAGATGAGGGTCACCTCATTCTGCCCAGGTCGCTCGTCTCGTCTCGGCACTCACTCACCAGCCAGGAATTTACCCGTGGGCTACTTAGTGCCTTAAGGGCTGCCTGGCTGTCTGTGGCTATGAGGATCCGCTTGTTGGTGTAGCCCCTCCTCTTGTTCTCCCGCACACAGTGCAGGATGGCGTACATCTCGGCCTGAAACACCGTTGCATGGGCTCCGAGGGAAATACTATGACTTACCCTCGGTCCTTCCGAGTAAACACCTGCACCTGCACTATCGGTGTGATACATACATACATACATACATACATACATATATATATATATATATATATATATATATATATATATATATATATATATATATATATATATATATATATATATATATATATAAACATATTGAAACCGACCCCGGATATGTGTTCTTGGGGGCCTAATTAGTGATAATTTGAAGAAATTTTTTCAAAATTCAAAAGTCGAGATCTCCTCATTAGTGAATTTTTTTAAAGAAAATTCACTAAAAGGGTTATAATTGGCTTCGCATAAGTTGAAATTTGTCAATGTCTAAAATTAAACAAATCGATTTAAATAACTTTTAGCAGAACTAAGATACGGTACTATAGATAGATCATACGAGGCCCGACATATTTGGGATAATAATCACCACGTAGATAAAGTGAACCTAAAATTAATCAAAAATGTCAGACAACTAGGACAGCCAAACGCTTTCGAAAGTATATATATATATATATATATATATATATATATATATATATATATATATATATATATATATATATATATATATATATAGATAGTCAGATTTGTCTATGAGAATTACCGTTATGGACTTTGTTATTCTGTAGTCAGATGTCGGTTATAAAGTGTGTTGGTAAGAGCGAACACTCTGGAATTATAATTCTGGAATGGACCAGAAGTGACAGGTATAGAATAGTGTAGAAGGTCTAGAATCTCTATGGACAGTATAAATAGACAAGCGGTGCGCAGAGTAAGTTAGTTCAGTATTAAGTCGATGTGGTGTATAATAGTGATCATATAGTATTAACCGAGTTAGCAGTAAGTAAAAAAATAGGAACTTTGAGCACGCCAATGAATCGGTCCATTATTACAAATGATATTTTATTAAACTGTTTCACATAATAGCATTATTACCTAATTAAGTATTGTAAATTAAATCACAATATTTTTTTATGGTGAATTAATACGGAAAATTATGTTAAAAGTAGAAGCCTATTGTTAGACTCCATGGCCTACTGCTTTTTGAACACTTTTTTTGTTTTTTTCGTCATTTGTTTTATGGTACTGGATTTCAAAGACTACTATCCTCAAAACGGTTTTTCTCAAAATTGTCAGTGCAATTACAAGATTTCTCAAGCATGTTGTACATCATTGGAAAGCTATTTTCACAGGCTATCACATGAGCAAAAAATCCAATATGGCTGCCATAATAAAAATAGACGTTGATACCTGTAGCTCAAAAACAAATGAAAATCCAAAGCTGAGAATAGCACAAAAAGATTACTCTGTAAAATGTGTCCTTAAAATGTGCAAGTCTTAAACATGTCAGATCAACGCCTACTTAGATATTGAAGAAAAAAAGAAATCGACAAATTTTGTTTTTTTCAAAATAACTCGAAAACGAAAAAAGCCTGGACGCAACAAGTGCGTTATGGTTAGTGAATTTTCATAGAAATGATCTTATAATTATAACTTTTTTTTCTTGTAACATAGAAATCAAAGTTTTGGTGTATACTTTTTGTATCGTAAACCTACTTACCAAATTTGGTTATCATAGCTTTTTTATTTTTTGAGATAATTTTTTTTTCGAATGAAAACTCAAAATTTTCCCGGAAAGCCTCGTCCGCTTTTCCTGACTAACGAAGTTATCTAAGCCATTTTCAAAAGGAAGGTACATTCCAAATTTTATCAAAATCGGCCCATTATTTTTTGAGTTATCGGTGTGATACATACATATATATATATATATATATATATATATATATATATATATATATATATATATATATATATATATATATATATATATATATATATATATATATATATATATATATATATATATATATAAAAATTGAAACTGACCCCAGATGTGGGGCTCTTCGCGCTCATTTGCAAAAACAAATTCAAAATTTAAAAGTCGGGATCTTCTCATATGTGAATTTTTTCTATCACTAAAACCTAACACCCCTAAAAGAGGGTATTCTACCAATTTGGTGTTATAAAAAAAGCAAACAAAAGTTGTTAACCATCATTTTAGTGAATTTTCTTAAAAAAAATTCACTAATGAGGAGATCCCGACTTTTGAATTTTGAAAAAATTTCTTCAAATGAGCGCTAATTAGGCCCCCCAGAAAACATATCCGGGGTCAGTTTCAATTTTTATATGTTTATATATATCTATATATATCTATATATATATATATATATATATATATATATATATATATATATATATATATATATATATATATATATATATATATATATATACTCAAAAAATAATGGGCCGATTTTGATTAAATTTGGTGAAAAAATTCCTTATGCAAATGGCTTGGATGAGTTCGTTAAGCAGGAAAATCTGCCTAGGTTTTCCCGGAAAATTTTGTGTTTTCTTTAAAAAAAATTTATATCTCCGGAATTAACAAAGTAAGGGCAACCAAATTTGGTACGCTGGTTTATATCCTTATAAGTAAGCTACCTACCAAAATTTAGCTATGTAAGTCAAAAGGCAAAAAGTTATAGGCATTTTAAGGAAAATAAATTGGGGTTTTCCTCAAAACGTCAAAGTGGCGATTTAAAATGTCAAAATTGGCAACATTTAGGCAAATAACTTGAATCTAATACGGGCTATAGAAATAAAATGTCTCAAGAAGAATGTTTTACAAACCCTAAAGTCTTAATTTCAACCGTCATTGTCCTTCATTTTACTAAAATATTTGCAGAAAATTCATTTCAAATAGACCCTTTCTCTGATGCTTGGCAGTAGCCTTAGCTATAGAGTTTATCGTTTAATGGTATATAATTTTTGTCGAATTTTCGTAAAAAATCAATAAAGCTCAATATATCCCTTATTATATAAGATATGAAAAAAATTTGTATATATTAATTATAGGTGTCTTGAGCTACATCTTAAAATAATATTTCTACAATCACAGGGTGGCCCATAAGTCATTGGTGATACAAATTTCCTTTTTTTTTTAATCAAACACGCCTTATGTTATTGCATTTTCCATCGAGATATAATGCATGTTTGTAAGAAAAGAAATTCTAGACGCAGCAAGTGCGTTATGGTAGCGAATTTTGATCAATGTTTCATATTTGAACAGCTCAATTTGCTATTAACCTATAAGGTTGACCAATAAACGTGTTTTTTTCGGGAACGCTTTAAGTTTACTTTTGGAAAATGTTGTACATTTTCACACAATAAAGTTATTTTGATGAAACATGGCACATTGTTTCTAATATATAGATTATACTGGTAACCAAATTTGATGCCTGCTTTCTTAAAAAAACACACATATTTGTTATTAAAAACATTTTTATGAAAATTCACTACCATAACGCACTTGCTGCGTCCAGAATTTTTATTTAAATTTTATTATATTTTGTTCATTAAGCACAGTCTCGAATGTGGCCGTCTCGTATCAGGATCACAGAAGACGCAAGGAATTGTTTGAAGTGATAAATATTTTGTGCCAGTTTACTCGACTAATAATGTTTACAGTGGGCGACATCTGCTGGTCAAAAGTGCAAATATAAAACCATTGAGCAACAAGAATTGATTTGTTAGTGAATAATAGTGACAATGTCCATATTTTTATAATAATAGTAAATTAGTAACATTATCACGTGTGGAAATAGGTAACTACAAAGTCCTTGAATAATACGAGATTTTGAAGCTGCAGTCAATATAAATATAAAAATTTCGGAACGCAGCGAACAGTCGTCGAAGATCGGGTTTATAGGTCGTAATACACACACACATTTGAAGAATTTCTCTCTTATTATCATACAAATATCTTGTGTTCTAGCTCCTTTTGAGAAAAAAACTTTCAATCCTCAAAACTCAATGTTCTATGACGTTAGAAAATTAAAATTTGGTGAATCTAGATACTGTAAGTCTCTTTAAAAGAAATTTGTATTATAAATTTCATTAAAGTTATAAAAGCTTTCCAGAAGAAAATTTAATTCATGTTTAGAAAAGGAGAATGTATCTGCCAAATTATTAACGTGGCAGGTATTTTTCGCTGCTAATCGCCTGGATGATTTGGTTTTATCCAACCCAATCGAAAGGGTTTTGCCAACAACAAAAAACTTTTTTTTGAAACAAATTCTGTCAGTGAATTTTCTTAATAAAAATGTATTAATATTAATAATAAAATTGTTACTTTATCTAACTTGTATTATTTTCTGTGAGCCTCATTTTATATATGAATCCGTTATGGTGAACTAAACTAACTTTTTTTTTTAATTTCAACACCCTGTATTTTCCTTAGGAACTAGTAGTAGGACTTTAACAATCAATAGAACAGATCATTTTGAGAAAAAAAGTTTATATAAAGATAACCTCTAATCAGCTTTCTAAGGAAGATACAGGGTATTGAAATTTAAAAAAAAAACATAACTGCTTCAAAAAACTAGTAATATTTCGCTGACCGCTCAAGATAGCATAAAACTACAAGAAACCAAAAATGTTTCTAAGAGAGTGTTCTTTGAGAAAGGGGTATTTACAAAAGGTCAGTGATCTACGTAAAAGAAGTTATATTATTTCAAATAGTCTACGGAACCCCGAAATGTAACACGCAGTATATCATTTGGGACAATAATACCACAGAACAATAACCTAAATCTACATAGAACGTGTGGCATGCAAATATCTCAGTCCGTTCCAAAGATATTATAAAAGATTGTTCAAAAATATTACATTTCAACACCCTGTATCTCCGTTAGCAAACTAGGTATGTTTACTCAACGCAAAAACCAATTTAAAATTTCTGGAAACTATTAACCACTAATAAAATTGTTATTAAAACAAAACCAGATTGGTCGGTACATTTGTACTCAAGTACTCACGAACAGGCTCTTTCTAACAAACTGAAAACGGAATATTTGCCCGTCTCGGATCAGGAGCACAGAAAGATCAAGACAGTGGTTGAACGATCAGAAGGATTCTTCTGTCGAGAGGCACAACTCTTCGGACATCTAGTGGTAAAAAGCAGAAGCTCTATGCATAATTATATTGACTATAAATAAATTTTGTCATGGGTTTTATATTTCTACTGACTACAACTAGATACTCTCCTATTATTCAATGATTTTGTAGTTATCTATTTTAACATGGGATAACGCTTTTATTCTAATAATTCCATTGATATGTGTTACTCTTATTGACTAACATTACTTTTCTAGGTGCTCAATAGTAATATGTTTTTTCTATCGATCAACAGAGGGCGCCGATGGTACATAATCTTAGTCAATTACACTCGCACAAAATATTTTGCACGTCAAACAATTCCTTGCGTCTTCTGTACTCCTGATACCACACGGTGAAATATTGTGTTAGGAAGATGTACAAAATATTTGAATTTTATAGTTTTCAACGAATTAATTTAACAATTTCAGAACGGCTCACAGTTTTCCCACCCTAAAATTATCTTGCCGGTTTTAGTATTTTGACTAAATTTACTTTATGAGAGCAATAATAATAATAATAATAATAGTAATAATAATAATAATAATAATAATGATAATAATAATAATAATAATAATAATAATAATAATAATAATAATAATAATAATAATAATAATAATAATAATAATAATAATAATAATAATAATAATAATAATAATAATAATAATAATAATAATAATAATAATAATAATAATAATAATAATAATAATAAAAATAACTGTTTATGAGACCAATTGGGTAGAATTAAAATTTATGTCATAGATTTTCTAGTTTTCAACAAAATTAGAGAATTCAGGACGTGCGTTATGGTAGCGAATTTTCGTTAAATGTTTCACATTTCAATTGCTCACTTTGCATTTATTAACCTATAAAGTGTCTATCAGTGCAACAACATGCCTTCCAAAATAACTTTTTTGAGTTATCGGTCGGACACACACACACGCACACTGATATATATATATATATATATATATATATATATATATATATATATATATATATATATATATATATATATATATATATGTATATATATATATATATATATATATATATATATATATATATATATATATATATATATATATATATATATATATATATATATATATATATATATATATATATATATATATATATAAACATGGATCAAACATGTTTACTCAATGCAAAAACGAATTTAAAATTTCTGGAAACTATTAACCAATAATAAAATTGTTATTAAAATGAAACTAGATTGGTCCATTCCATATTCACAAACAATAATAATAAATAATTAATAATATTATATGCCCTTTCTTCAAGCAAAATCACCTAGGGAAAACGAAATATTTGACGGTTTCAGATCAGGATCACAGAAATGTCAAGGTAGTGGTTGAAGGATTAGAAATTCTCTTCTGTTGGGAGACACAACTCTTTGGACATCTAGTGGTAAAAAGCAGACGCTCGACGCATTATTATATTGACTATTAATAAGTACAAGTTGTTTAGTGACGCCATCGTCGGGTTTTTATGTTGTTGATTCAGTACTCATCGCAAGTTCTAATATTCACTTATAATTTGAGTCTGCTAGCGTTGTTATTTCGTGTTTACTTTATAAGTTAGTAAATCAAAATAATAAAAGAATCCTCAAATCAAAGGTAATTGCGAGCCTTTTTATTGAAACAAAATAACAGTTGCTGTCTCTTATTGGTCTTATACTTTTAAACTAATGACTAGATGCTGCTAGTTTTAAGAAAAATTAATGATCATATATCTGAATAACACAGTGTTTGCGCTTTTCACCGCTAGATGTCAGGCGTATTGTTTCCTCTCATAATACAATTTTTCGTGTGCCTAATGATTTAATAATTACATAATAATTAACTATATATAAACAAGTTATCACAAAACGGTTAGGCTTATCGCATAGAGGCATATTATGTAACTATACTTTGATTCTTATTTCTCACTAAGGGATGACTACCCAGGAAAAGCTGGTCGAATTAAAAATAAAATTAAAGATCTGAGACCCATCTAGTGGTTCACTTAAATTTAAATTGTAATCTGTATAACTTAAAAACAAACACAGATTGCAAACAATTCCTTTACGTTTCTGTGATCCTGATGAGCAACGGTGAAATATTGTGTTTCTACACAATCATAATTTTAAGGATCAAAGCATATTTAATAAAATGGATGACGATTTGAATTTTAGTGAATTTTCATTTAGAGAGGTGAGACTTTTGGAAAATTTCTTCAAATGAGGGCGAATTCGGGTCTCTAGAACCCAAATCCAAGGTCAGTTATAAAGTTTATATAGGTATATATATATATATATATATATATATATATATATATATATATATATATATATATATATATATATATATATATATAATATATATATATATATATATATATATATATATATATATATATATATATATATATATATATATATATATATATATATATATATATATATATATATATATATATATATATATATATATATATATATATATACATACATATAATATGTATGTATACAACCGATAACTCAAAAAATACTTCACCAATCGAAACCAAATTTGCAATTCCCTTCATTTTCAATAACTTAGATGAGTTCGTTAGACAGTTTTGACACTCAAATACTGTTAGAAAAAAATACAACAAACTGCTTGAAAACGCAATATTATTCAGTGAATTTTCAATAAGAAAATTCACTAATAGAGAGGTATCTCGATGGTAAGACTTTCGGAAAATTTCTTCAATTGAGCGCAAATTAAAGCCCCTAGAAACGAAATCCAAGGTCAGTTAAAAAGTTTATATATATATATATATATATATATATATATATATATATATATATATATATATATATATATATATATATATATATATATATAAATTGAAATTGACCTCGGATATGGTTTCTAGGGGCCCTGGATCGCGCTCATTTGAAGAAATCTTTTAAAAATTCAAAAGTCGGGAGCTCCCCATTAGTGAATTTTTTCTAAGAAAATTCAGTAAAAGAACGGTAACACTTACCTTTTTCATCTCAAGCAAATGAGGTAGATCCGGTCCTTGGCTGCAAGCAACCTGCCACCTCGCATTTTCCTCATTACAAAAACAATGTAGGAAACAAATTTTATGCGACGGATCACGAACTCGCGACACATGCACGCTCCAACCACTGCAACACTAGGTATTCTACCTAGTTATTGTGACCATTCGATCACAATAAGAAAATAGAAATGATCTGGCACAAAATATTTTATTATAACTTTTTTTTCTTGTAACATAGAAATTTAAATTTTGGTGTATAGTTTACTTTTTATATCGTAAACCTACCTATCAAATTTGGTTATCATAGATTTTTTATTTTTTAAGATAAAATTTTTTTTCAAATGAAAACTCAAAATTTTTTCAGAAAACCTCGTCCGATTTTTCTGATTAACCAACTTATCAAAGCCATTTACAAAAGGAAGGTACATGCCAAATTTTATCAAAATCGGCCAATTATTCTTTGAGATATAAATTTTTTTCGAATGAAAACTCAAAATTTTCCCGGAAAACCTTGTCCGATTTTCCTGACTAACAAACCTGTCAAAGCCATTTACAAAAGGAAGGTACATGCCAAATTTTATTAAAATCGGCGTATTACTTTTTGAGATAAGAATTTTTTTCGAATGAAAACTCAAAATTTTCCCGGAAAACCTCGTCCGATTTTCCTGACTAACGAACTTATCCAAGCCATCTACAAAAGAAAGGTACATGCAAAATTTTATCAAAATCGGCCCATTATTTTTTGAGTTATCGGTGTGATACATTATTTGATTTTAGGTGGACTTTTATTAACAAACCTTAGTCCTATCTTCAAATGCTATCGAAATATTTCAATTTTTTCGAAAATTCGAGCCACGAGAAGGCTTTTTTGATAAGGGTATTTTAGCTTTCTGGTGGGTGTGTTAGGATATTTTTTTTAACTGTGCATTGCAGGACAACAAAGGTGTGTTGCGACATTATTGAAACAATATTTCATATACAGGGTGTTTTGTGTAATGTATATGAATTCCGTAGCTTTCAAACTCAAAAAACTTGTTTATTTCAAATAGAACACTCTGTATTTTATTATTTTATCAAATGCTTCTGAAGACACTCTTTCAAACTGTATTAGCATTCCCTATACCTAAAAACGATGTTTCTTGAGTTATTGACATTTTTTAGAAAAAAGCACAGAATTCCGCAAAAAAAGTTAATTAATTAACTTATTCAATAGAACACCCTGTATTTTATTGTTTTATCAGATGCACTAGAAGTCACTATTTAAAACTGTATTAGCATTCCCTATACCTAGAAACCATTTTCCTTGAGTTATTTACAACTTTTGGAAGAAAGCACAGAATGCCACAAAAATAAGTTAGTTATTAAACTTATTAGAGTGCTGTCTACAGTTTGACGTTTCAGTAATGTGACATTATTGTTTTATTACCTGAGTTGATGTATGTTTGTGTGAACAATAATTATTATTGTTATATCTTGTATATCGTGTTGGACGAATTATCATAAATAGATAAATAAAAATAAAATAAATTACGACTCGAGAGTATAATGGAAAGCCGTAACTACTCACATGACAATTGCTCAATTTGTTTTACTTTTACGGGGAGTGTAGCAGAATTGCCAGCAGGACATGTTGAATGTTCAACGAACGGTATCCTGAGGTACCACCAATGACGATTAAAAAATTCAGAAGGTACTTCTTGAGCACTGGTAGCTGCCATATGAAAAACTCATCAAGAAACGCACCACTAACAGGAAACGAAGACGTTGAAGTCACTGTATTGTCGTATTTTGAAGCCCATCCCCAGGCATCAGTAAAAACTGCTGAAGCTGATTTGAACCTGTCGCATTCGACAATACATAGAATAGTGCGTAAGCACAATATGCACGATTATAAATTTACAACTGTGAATTTTCAACAACCTAGTGATGCAACACGAAGAGTGGAATTTTGTGAATGGCTCCTGGATCGTCACCAAAATAGTCCCTCCTTTATAAAAAATATAATTTGGACAGACGAAGCCAAGTTTTCACATGAAGGAATTTTTAACAGACACAATTCGCATCACTGGGCACAGCAAAATCCTCATGTGACAAGAGAGCGCTGTTTCCAGAATAAATTTAGTTTTAATGTATTTGCTCTTCTAATGGACAATAAAATTTCTTACTGCTTTTACGATAGTAACCTTACCTCCAATCAGTACCTAAGAATCTTACGAACCACAGTCAGTGATTTCCTGGACACTCTACCCCTCAACCATCATATCAATTGTTGGTATCAACTAGATGGTGCCCCTGCGCATTCTTCAGCAGATGTCAAGGTGTACATGAATGAAGTGTTCGAAGATAGGTGGATAGGACGCGGAGGAAGATATGTTTGGCCTTCACGGTCACCCGATCTGACGCCGCTCGATTTTTACTTGTGGGGCAAGATCAAGTCAGACGTTTATGCAACTCCAGTTAATTCAAGAGAAGAACTTGAAAACCGAGTTCGAAATAGTCTCGACAACCTTAATCCCTTCGAAATACAGCGTGCAACAAGTGATGGAGTTCTATCTCGCTTGGAAAGATGTGTTAATGCAAATGGTGGACAATTTGAACAATTCCTATGATAATATAATTTCTTTTATGTGTGACAGACATTCACATACATACATAAATACATACATAAATGCATACATTATTAACATAATACTGTATTGGCCGAATTCTGTACTTTTTTTTATTAAATTGTTAACAACTCAAAAAAATGGTTTCTAGGTATAGGGAATGCTAATACAGTTTTAAATAGTGACTTCTAGTGCATCTGATAAAACAATAAAATACAGGGTGTTCTATTGAATAAGTTAATTAATTAACTTTTTTTTGCGGAATTCTGTGCTTTTTTCTAAAAAATGTCAATAACTCAAGAAACATCGTTTTTAGGTATAGAGAATGCTAATACAGTTTGAAAGAGTGTCTTCAGAAGCATTTGATAAAATAATAAAATACAGAGTGTTCTATTTGAAATAAACAAGTTTTTTGAGTTTGAAAGCTACGGAATTCATATACATTACACAAAACACCCTGTATATGAAATATTGTTTCAATAATGTCGCAACACACCTTTGTTGTCCTGCAATGCACAGTTAAAAAAAATATCCTAACACACCCACCAGAAAGCTAAAATACCCTTATCAAAAAAGCCTTCTCGTGGCTCGAATTTTCGAAAAAATTGAAATATTTCGATAACATTTGAAGATAGGACTAAGGTTTGTTAATAAAAGTCCACCTAAAATTAAATAAGCATTCTAAAAATGTAATAATACACAGGGTGTTCTATTTAAAATAACAAAGTTAGCACCTACTTCTGGTAGAACCGGAAGTGCGCCATTTTGGAAATTATTTTTTTCAGATAGAGCATCTTCTGCAACCCCCATGTGCAAATTTTCAGCATTCAGATATGCATAATTTGGAAAATAATCTAATAGGCTACTCAACTTGGGAGACCCTGTATATAAATATATATAATATATATATATATATATATATATATATATATATATATATATATATATATATATATATATATATATATATATAACATATAAAAATTGAAACTGACACCGGATATGGGTTCTAGGGGCCTAGTTCGCGCTCATTTGCAAAAATTTTTTCAAAATTCAAAAGTCGGGATCTCCCCATTAGTGAATTTTTTCTACGAAAATTCACTAAAAGGCAAAATACAAGTCATATTTGGAATGAGCATGAAATTCTACAAAACATTGATAGTTTAACCGTCTCCCTATCTCTAATAATAACGGAGATAGCAATACATTCCCATCCAGTTTGGGACACACTGTATAATAGTATATATATATATATATATATATATATATATATATATATATATATATATATATATATATATATATATATATATATATAACTTGGTCATTGTTTACATAATAATTACTGAGAAATTATTCAATAATACAACTCCCTATTTTATTGAAAGAATATGAAATATTTTAGACCGTCCGAATCAAAATTCGAAATGCATCCCAACCTAGAAGCATAATAAAATTCTGGACGCAGCAAGTGCGTTATGGTAGTGAATTTTCAAAAAAATGTTTTTAATAACAAATATGTGTGTTTTTTTTAAGAAAGCAGGCATCAAATTTGGTTACCAGTATAACCTATATAGTAAAAACAATGTGCCTTGTTTCATCAAAATAACTTTATTGTGTGAAAATGTACAAAAATTTCCAAAAGTAAACTTAAAGTGTTCCCGAAAAAACACGTTTCTTGGTCAACCTTATAGGTTAATAGCAAATTGAGCTGTTCAAATATTAAACATTTGATTAAAATTCGCTACCATAACGCACTTGCTGCGTCCAGAATTTCTTTTCTTACAAACATGCATTATATTTCGATGGAAAATGCACAAATTCAATAACATAAGGCGTGTTTGATTTTAAAAAAATGGAAATTTGTATCACCAACGACTTATGGGCCATCCTGTGATTGTATAAATATTATTTTAAGATGTAGCTCAAGACACCCTATAATTAATATATACAAAATTTTTTCATATCTTATATAATAACGGATATATTGAGCTTTATTGATTTTTTTACGAAAATTCGACAAAAATTATATACCATTAAACGATAAACTCTATAGCTAAGGCTACTGCCAAGCATCAGAGAAAGGGTCTATTTGAAATGAATTTTCTGGGAATATTTTAGTAAAATGAAGGACAATGCCGATTGAAACTAAGACTTTAGGGTTTGTAAAACATCCTTCTTGAGACATTTTATTTCTATAGCCCGTATTAGATTCAAGTTCTTTGCCTAAATGTTGCCAATCTTGACATTTTAAATCGCCACTGTGACGTTTTGAGGAAAACCCCAATTTATTTTTCTTGTGCCTATAATGCCTATAACTTTTTTGTCTTTTGACCTACATAGCTAAATTTTGGTAGGTGACTTACCTATAAGGATGTTAACCTGCGTGCCAAATTACTTGCCCTTACTTTGTTAATTCCAGAGATATAAATTTTTTTCGAAAGAAAACACAAAATTTTCCGGGAAAACCTGGGCAGATTTTCCTGGCTAACGAACTCATCCAAGCCATTTGCAAAAGGAATTTTTTCACCAAATTTAATATCGGTGTGATACATATATATAATATATATATATATATATATATATATATATATATATATATATATATATATATATATATATATATATATATATATATATATATATATAACATATAAAAATTGAAACTGACCCCGGATATGTGTTCTAGGGGGCCTAATTAGCGCTCATTTGAAGAAATTTTTTCAAAATTCGAAAGTCGGGATCTCCTCATTAGTAGGAATTTTTTTTAAGAAAATTCACTAAAACGTAGACAGAAATGTCAGGTAATGTCAGCGGCCTCATTCAATTTTCGCGCTGAATTGGGAACCAATAAAATCTAGTCATGAACTTGCCTATGTAGTACTGATTGCGATTAGTAAATAAAGAAGAGAAAACAATTATTGTCTCAGAAGAACAGTAAAAATAAAACTGTGTATTATTTTTGAATACTGACCTTTTGAGCATCTATTTCAACACAGCCTACTTTTGTTCTTTGACATTCTCTGTCTGTTGTACATTTCTTATTTACCAAAACGCTTGTTCCTTTGGAGTCCATAATATGCAGTGTGTGGCAGAAGGTTTCGCCTGTAATTAAAACAAATATATAAATATATTGAAAAAGGCATTATCTTGGTAAAAGTCATAATTTCTCTCCTAAAATCTAGTTTCTGAGTCTAATAACATATTGTTACAAAGCACTTCAATAGACGTAGGTGCGGTGTTGCCACATCTCCAGAACTTCCCCAACATCTGGGAATTTTTTGCACAATCTGGCAACACCGCCTCCCACCCCCCTGGGGGTGCCTGGGGTGACCCCCCACAGGCGAAGTCTCAACCCTCTAGGACCAAAAATAACGAAGTTACCAACTTGTACCCCGTCGGAACGGATAACTGAGGTCTGCGCATTCCGAACACCCTGTATATACACCCTGTATACGCAGAGAACCCTGACACCCTGTATACGCAGAGAGATCTTATATTACGAGAAACACCTCTTGTGTAACATAGGAGTGATGACCACATTTGGATCACCTGTATATACATCCTCCTGTATAGATACGGGACCGATCTGTATTCACAGAACCTTCTAGTAAAAGAAGGTCCTGGAACATTCTGGAATAGAATGCTCGAGAACGAACTGGAAGGTGCGACGGCTATATAAAGATGGAAGTAAGCCAGCGGAGTTCAGTTTAGTAAGAGAATGTGGTAGTGACTTGAAGAAGCAGTGTAAAGTGTTAAGAGAGTAGCTACTGTAGTACCTGTGTAGAGACTTGTGTGCACATTAGTAATTGTAGACAGTAAATTAAGTGTTTTGTGAGAGAGACATTCTAGAAATTTTATTGTATCCATATTTAGAGTGTAAATAAAGTTGTTTTGTTAAAATTTAAAGTCTCACTTATCCAGAACCTGGAGAAAACGCAACAGTATTAAAAAATGTCTTAAATATTGTAAACTTGGTACACTGAACAATCGTCACAAGCTAAAGGCGATGTCACCTTGTTGTCCTAACGACCAATATGTGTCCAGCAGACATTTTAGTTTCGTTATAGCTTTCGTATTTTAGCGATTTTTTTTTAAATTCGCTAATGAGGAGATCTGTGTTTATATATATATATATATATATATATATATATATATATATATATATATATATATATATATATATATATATGAAACATACTTGGTTCTTGGGTTGAACCGCGTCCAGAATTTATAAAAACTCGACGTTTCGGCTCCTGTTTTGGAGCCATTTTCAAGAGGTAAAGGAAATATGTAAGGACACTCTAAGGCCTCAATCTGCCTACTCCTTAGAGCGGTGGACAAAGGTGGGTTGGGTTGGTTCCAAGAGGTAAAGGAAATATGTAAGGACACTCTAAGGCCTCAATCCGCCTACTCCTTAGAGCGGTGGACAATGATGGGTTGGGTTGTTGTAGCTCGATTACGAAGCCTCAATCTGCCTACTCCCCAAATCTCGCCGGAGATCGTCTGTAAGGTCTCAGTGTGTTCAACCCTAGGCCTCAGAGAGATCTGGCAGTTCTTTTTTTTTGATACAGGAGGGGGAAATGCTCATGCAGACCCCATTCACGGCCCCGTAGGTGCCGTGGGATATCGAGGTACTGTGGGACTGTACTCACTAAAACCCCCTCCCTGGGAGTACTGGACCTTAGTCCATACCTCCGTTGGAAAGATTTACACACAATGACTTTTTGGGTATGAATGTTTCCATTCTGTTTTTGCCGCGGGGACGTTAGCGGGTAAGTATAAGCTTTGGACGCTTATGCTTATGTAAAAGTTGCTCGTCGTAGTCGGTGGCACTACGGAGAAGAGCATTTGGGTGAGAAGCGGCTTTTGCGAACTGAGTTGTTGATAGTTGAGTTATAAACTCAAGTATCGAAGGCATTTCCAGATCAGAGTGAATCTGACTGTTTCGGAGAAACCATGGCGCTCCGGTTACCATTCTCAGAATTGTGTTCTGGATGATTTGAAGGGTCTTGATGTGTGTTGCGGCCGCGGTGGCCCATGCAGGTGATGCATAGGTCAAGGCTGGCCGGATAATGACTTTGTACATGAGCAACATATTGTTCATGGACAATTTGGAATTTCTATTCTTTTCGAGATGAACATCGAGCCTTTTTTTCGGGCGTGATCGACATAGGGGCGCCATGTTAATTGTTTTTCGAGGAAAACCCCGAGGTATTTGGCGGAATCTTGCCAGGCAATTAGACGGTTGTCTAATGAAACGTGTTCGTGAGGTGTGTGTCTCCTCTTGGAAAATAGGACAGCTGAACATTTATCGGGGTTTATGGCTAGAAGGGATTTCCTATACCATGATTGCAGCTCGACTACGGCGGTCTGAAGTCGTTCGGTTAATATCCTCGGCTGAGTGGAGCTGCTGAGGATGGTAGTGTCGTCTGCGTACAGTGCGTATGTCACGTTTAGGGGGGCTGTCGGAATGTATCTGGCAGTTCGTTGCAAGTCTTATATATGTCGTTCCGTCTAAGTGGGGGGCTTTGGTCACGGTACTTAGAGGATGAGGAGGATTAAGAGGGTCACCGGCATTTGTTGAGACAGATAATGGGGAAATAAAATTGTCTGTGGCATTTATTTTCTGTTTGTGTGTTTGTAATGAGGATATAATAGGCTTCCAAGTGGTCGGAAGGCGAAGACCATCATCTCTCTTATTTAAACAATCGGGACGTTTTTCAATGTCGATTGCTTCGCGGAAATGGAAATAGAAAATAATTTTTCTTTGCCTTTCTCAGATGTACGCATCACTAAAAACCTCGTTTAAAGTTTATTTTCGGAAAATGTTTGTACTTTTTGAAACCACAAAGCTATTTTAATGAAATATGGTACACTGTTAGTACTAGATAGGTTATAGGCCAACCAAATGTCCTTATTTAAAAAACTAGACATATTTGTCATTAAAAACCTTTTAACGAAAATACGCTACCATAACGCACTTGCTGCGTCTAGAAAAATTTGGCGTCTACCTGTCCGTTAGCAAGGAAAATCGGACCAGGTTTTCCGGGAACATTTTGAATTTTCTTTCGAAAATTTTTTTTTCCAAAAGATTGAAAAGCTATGGTAACCAAATTTGGTACGTAGGTTTATGATATAAAAGATAAAATATGTTACAAGAGAAACAATTAATAAAAAATATTTGGTGTCAACCATTTCCTTTAAAATTCACTACCATATCGCACTTGCTGCGTCCAGACTTTTTATGTTTTATCTGCGGCATTTTATTTGTAGATTAGGAAAATTATTTATACGCTTTTATTGTGTTTTTTGTAGTTTTGTAAAAATCTTGTGTTTTATTGTTATAGGTGTACCTAGTAGATCTTTTATGCTGTAAAATTGTGAAATATTTTATAACGTCTCAGGTGACAGTTGGTGAGATTGTCGTCACAAATGTATGGTACCGTTTCTTGCCTACGTTTTAATTAACTTCAGTGGGATCAGTCCTCTGTTTTTTTTTTAAATTTATAATTTAAGTGCCTTAACAACTAAGGTCATTGACACTAACGAAGCGCCTCCGTGGCCGTGCGGGAAAGTCGATTCAGACTTTCCAATACGGACTCGGGGGTCGACGGTTCGAGCCTCACCGGCGGCGGATGATTTTTCAAAATCACTGTCGTCGTTGAGATCGAGCTCAAGGTGGACGGTAGGTTAGTTTAGATGAGCAAAAAGGGTCAGCAATGGCCTAATTGCCAGTAAGCATCTTACCTTTTTCTTTTTGACACTAACGACACTTTAAATAATTACATAACAAAATTATATATAAAAAGAGGAAATAATAAATACACTTGAATACTATTATATAAATTAGACTGTCTTAAAAATCTAAGTAAACAGCTTACATTCGTAAAATTTAGACCTAAAATTTCAGATGTTTCTTTCACCAAAATTTTCAAATCGTGGACAGGCATCTAAGGGACATTCCAATAGTAAGTGAAAAATTGAAGTTGGTCGGTAACAGAGCTCACAATAAGGGCGTTGTTGTTGATTTAAGAGATAACCATGTGTATGTAGATAGTGGCCAATTCGGAGTCTTATAATAATCACTTCTTCCCTGCGTGATAAATCAGGAAGTTTCTTGATTGCCACAGTTGGTTCAATTTATCGCAGCTTGTTGCTTAGCAGAGACCAATGGATTTGCCATTTCTGTCTATAAAAATTTGCTATCTGTGCAGAAACGTCGGAGTAAAGTTGAAGAGGAATTACATTATCGATTAAGACAGCATTTCTGGCACATTCGTCTGCATTTGCATTTCCAGTAATGCCACAGTTTGATGGGACAAATATGTCTGATAGATTTTCCAGATTGCAAGGCACAATGAATAGATTCTTGTACTTGGATTACATGATGGTCCTTTGGGTAAAGGTTTGTGAGTGATATAATCGACGAATGAGAATCGGTGCATATTAAGGCGTTATTGAAATGAGAGTTGACGAATGTGTTAGTTGCTTTCATTATGGCGTATAGTTCTGCTGTATAGTTACTACATATTGACGGTAAGTGATATGATTCTTCCTTTAGTGCAGCAGTGATATTACATCCGACACCAATTTCACTTTTTGATCAATCAGTGTAAAGACTTATATCATATCGATTGTAACAGTATAAATTGAATAGCTAAACAACTAAGCTAGTTTGGACGTATTTGTGGTTCCTCCTCTGCTTTGAACAGAGAATTATTGGCGACAATCGTGGTTATTTCTTCTGGCTATCCCTCGTATAAGGAATAAAATTGAGATCTTTCGTTAAATCCTTTTTATTTGTACTTCCCCTGGTATATCGTGTCGGCTGCCACGCTTGCGTTGCAGTTGTCGGTGGTTCGATAATGGTCCGCATGTTGAGAAGGATAGATGGCTGGGGACGTATGGGATGCGAGTGAGAGCGAGGGAGTGGCGTGCCTGTTTTCAGGTAGGAAATGTGAATGCTCCGGAAGTTTCGAGAGAGAGATCTCGTTGGCAATTGTTGGAGTTAACACGTGGTTCGTTCTGAGGAGCAAGTTGGATATTAATTAGTGGATTTAATTGCCCTCAGAACATAATCTGCAGTCTTTTTGGTGATGTCGTAATGTACGGATTTAGTGCTGAAGACTGTAGATATACCCGGTTGAGGGGATTTAAGGACCACATTGATCGTGTCCCGTTGTTGGAGTTTCGTTTCCCTCTTAGGACGTAAGAAATCATCCTCTCTCGTAACTATAACACCTCTAGTATTCCGTTACTTGTTGTTTTTAGGGTTCTAGTAGCGGCTAGAGCGATTCTAGTAGTGGATGGAAAATTTCTAGTATTGGATAGGAAATTTCTAGTAGCGGATAGAAGAGTTTTAGTGCTGGATAGACGAGTTCTAGTAGCGGGTGGAGAGTTCTTGTGCCGGATAGACGAATCCTTGTGCTGGATGGAAAATTCCTAGTATCAGGTATAGAAATTATTTGTGTTGAGAAATTCTTGTGCAGGGCGATTCTTGTGCCGGATACTCCTTGTGCCGGATACTTTTTGTACCGGATAGGGAGATTCTTGTGTAGGGCGATTCTTGTGCCGGATAGAAGAATCCTTGTGTTAGGCAGAAATTATTGTATCGGCCAGTTTTTGTATTGGGCAGTACCTTTGGCAAATTCACGTATCATAGGAGAATTTTTAGTAGAATAAGTCTCGCATGGAATGGCGAATTTTCATGTACCGAACGAAGTATGGTTATTGAATTAAATGGAGTTTATGTGCTAGTCAAGAGCAATGATAATTCCCGTCAGCTGTGGAATCTGGAATTTATGAATTAGGATCTCAGTGAGGAGGTCTTCGCTTTTCGTTGTCGCATTGCCGTTCCGTTGTTGCATTATTCCCGTGGTTGCAGTCCCGTACCCTTAAAGGCCTTAGTTTGGTATGGAAATTGTTGGTAATTTGATGGCCTAGAAGTCCAGGATGTTCAAGTAAGAATTTTCCGTTTTGTGATAAAGAATAGAGTGATAAGAGATACAATCTTGATAAGCTACATTTTTAAATATTCATCTCTGTTAAATTTGCTAAAATCAAACTGAGTTTATTTTATTTAAACTTCAATAAATGTGGTACAGATTTTTACGAAACCTTTGTTAATATAATTGCTTCACTTTTGATAGTAACATCAGTCATCATATATTGTTAGCATTAGTCAAGCTTATTGATTATTCTTTGGGACTTGATCTTTAATCAGGCCACTTACCTTAATTAACGTGTAATTAATTAATATTTGGGGAAATAAGTTGTGAGCTTTGCGTGCACGAAAAGTGGAATTTTTCCATAGAACAATTATATTTGGAGTACATTCTACATAGTCATTAAAGATCTTGATTATTTTGTAGTAAGCCATTTTAGTTATATTATAGAGACTTTTTATTTTAGATCAGAATTTTAGAACAGCTTTTAATAAATTCTTGTATGCCAAAGAAGCTTAATAAAAGCCCTTATTTTATCATATTTTAGGTGTGTTTTGGTTTTGTGTTTGTGTTTTGTTTTCAGGGCTGTTGATAATTAGATCATTACCGTTATCTTTACTTGTGGGTCTATGAGACCTACCGTTCTGGAATTTAATTTGTGTTACCATAATCATAACTCCCTTGTGGCTTCCTGTGCTCGATTGTGGTTGGCTAGAGTTGCCAGTGTGATCCAAGAATTCTTGGTTGTGTTGGATCTGGGCAAGGAAGCATATTAGTGAACATCTTATTAGAATATCCGGTGGAGGTTAAACAATCAAGTGGCGCCCCTAATTAACATCTTATTTTAACCCACGCCCATCTCCACTGTATAAAAGCTGGCGGCCCTCTAACTTCCCGGTAACTTAGCTTATGCCAATGACAAATTAGATTTGTGGATAGATTAGGAATTATTTGAGCATTTGTCATCTGGTATAAAAGGAAGCGCGGCGGCGTCATACGATATCTAGAGATAATCTCTTGAAACAATCTATTGACACATTCAGCTGGTAATACATTCGATTTATGCGATAAAAAAGTCGTATCAGTAGGTGGAAAAACAATGATCCATGGAGAAATAGCACCATTGCATATATGATTTGTCAGATCTGGATTGAAAATATGATTTAGTCCTCTGTTTGTTGTGTACGAATATTGCCAATGTTTCTACATTTTGAACACTTTGTATATTTTTACTTCGTCCAATAAACATATTATTATTATCAGTGTATTATATTAATACATATTAAATTTTTTTTGACGTCCGTCTATTTCCGCGACTATGGCTAATCACCGACGCCAGGGAGCAGTTTCACCTCACTATCCCGGAAAATTTTCTGAACCCCTGCCATTCTGTAAGAAGAGTAGGGATCTTTAACGTGCCCAACATCGCGTGAACACGGGACCGACGGTTTTACGCCCCCTTCGAAGGGCGGAACGTGCAGACTTCAACTTGCTCAAATACAATGCCACAACCTCGGTTGATGTTAATTGTACAGTATGTACTGAAAATGTGCATGGGAAACGCTGGGAATCAAACCTGGTACTACTCAATTAAGAGGTACACGTCCTTACCACTCAACCGCCGAGCCTCTACAATTTCTTAAAAAAAGTATTTCCATCCTATCATAAAAAGAAATGAAAAAACGCCGCTCGAATGCCATTACAACTCCCTGTTATGTAATAAATATTATAGTACTTGAGGGAGATAATAATATCAGGTTGACCAACATGATAAATAATACCATCCTGGTGTCATGTTGCAGTGCTGCCACACGTTTCACTCTGAGAACAAACTTGGCTTTTCCTTTATTTAGAATTCTTTGGCCCGACGCAAGATCATGTAACCTATAACGGCCATTTATAAAATTCAGCATTTTTTATTCCTGACAGGTCTTTGTTTAATGTTTAATGTATTTCGTGGTTTATTGAGTTAGCTGGAAAGTTACCGCCAGACTTGGGGGAATTCCCTTATTCCAAATCACAAGAGAAATGAATTTATACCGCTTACATTTACAGTGACGGACAGCTGTGAAATATGTCACCGGTTATTTTGTTTACTGTAAATCATGAAGCCCCTTACTGAACTTTTTATTCTGTGCTTATTTAAGGTCTGGTGCAGTTTGTTGAATACAATTATTAAAAAAAAATCTGCATCCAGCATGTTCCCTATGGTATCAAATTTTCGTAAAAAATTATACAGTGTCCAAACTAAAATTTGCACCCCCTACAATGTCCCAAGTGTGGGAAAAATGCTAAAACAGGTTAAATTTAACTTGAACGGATACCAAACTTTTTCTTCGTTTCGAAGTTATTTCTGCATCCCCCTTCAAAAAATTTAAATGGAAGGACTGGTCGAGTGACACACCATTTTGAAGCTGATTTCATTCTCTATGCAATCATGTCCTCTTTTTAAATCTTGAGAGATTGGTTTCCGAGAATATCGAAGGTGTCCCAACAAAATTTGCACCCACTAAAGTGCCCGATTTCGCGCAAGCGTGGAAAAAACGCTAAAACAGGTCAATTTTAACTCGAAGGGGGACCAAATGTTTTCTTGATTCCGAAGTTATTTCTGATCCCTTTAGGGCCCAGAGCTAACTTCAAAAAATTGGGGTCGAATGACACATCATTTTCAAGCTGGTTTAATTCTCTATGCAATCATCTTTTTTTTTCCAATTTTTAACGCAGGTACGGCATGGGTTCTCGAGGTCCTAGTTGGAGCTCATTTGAAGAAATAGTTTTAAAATTCGAAAGTAGCGATCTTCTTATGAAATTACACACACACACAAATATATATATATATATATATATATATATATATATATATATATATATATATATATATATATATATATATATATATATATATATATATATATATATATATATAGGGTGGCGCATTGAAAACGAAACGGACCGATTTGCGCTCAGAGAATTTTTGTTTTAAGAAACGCTGAAACACATCAATTTTAATATTGAGGGGGGACATGTTTTGAGATAAAACTCAACTTTGTCACATCAATCCCTTAAGGGTGGTAATAACAACCCTTATATTTTAAATAGGGAACATGGGTCGAGTGTTACATCATTTGAAAGTTCTTTCTTTTATGAATTCAGTACACACATTTTTTTGGAAGTTTTATCAACTCGTTTAAAAAAAATTCACAGTTGGAGTTGCAAAAACGTATTTAATTCATTGTGACAAGAAATGCACTAATTAGTCAATTTTTCGTTAAAAAAACTAAAAAACAAAACCAAGCGTACAAAAATGTTCATTCAGATAAGTAAGTGTTCAAATTGTGAACCACCAGCTTCCATACAAAAGTACAAATTTTGTTCAAAACGAGCTCTGACATTCTGGAGCATTTGTGGAGTTATTAGACGGCATTCTTCAACAATGCATCGTCGTAATTCTTCCTGAGACTTTAGTTCTGTTGCGTAAATTCTAGTCTTTAAATGGCCCCATAGAAATAAGTCTAAAGGAGTTAAATACGGTGACTTAGTGGGCCACTCAATAGCACCTATACGCCCAATCCATTATCTTGGAAACTCTCTGTCCAAAAACTCATTAACACGTTGTGAAAAATGCGGAGGAGCTCCATCTTGTTGAAACACTAATTGATTCTTGATAGCGCTCATCATTTTCAACAATGTCAACTAGTAGAGGGTAAACGATATCTTCTAGTAACTCCAAGTACGTTTCGCCACTCAAATTGCCATCAAGAAAAGTTGGTCTGATTAAACGGTTTCCAAAAATGTCAGTTCAGACATTCAATTTCTGTGGAGTTTAAGTGTGGACTTCGTGAAATTTTCTTGGATTATTATCTGCCCAATAACGACAATTATGACGATTGACTGTAGGGTTTAATAAAAACGTACACTAGTCTGAAAAACAGATATTGGACAGAAAGTTCCCATTATCAGCTATTCGTGCAGTCATAACTTTACAAAACTCTAGCCGCCGAACAAAATGATCGTCATTCAGTTGTTGCACAATATGCATTTTATACGGGTGAAATTTATGATGCTTCAATATTCGCTGAATCGTTCTTCTTTTGATGTTTGAAACAGTGGCCAATTTTCTCGTGCTTAAAGTTGGGTCTGCAGCAATTTGTCCTAAAACTTCAATCTCAGTAGTCTCATTTCTAATCGGATATTCACGTTCAGGATCCCGTTTTTTGTTGGCCACTGAACCACCTTGTCGAAACTTTGCAACTAACTCCAAAATGTATTTTCTGTTAACATGTCCCCCTCAATATTAAGATTAACGTGTTTCAGCGTTTATTAGAAAAAAAATTTCTTTGGACGCAAGTTGGTCTGTTTCGTTTTTAATGCGCCACCCTATATATATATATATATATATATATATATATATATATATATATATATATATATATATATATATATATATATATATATATATATATATATATATATATATATATACATATATATATATAAGTAGATAGTGCCCCACCTGGGCTCACCCCCTCCACTTTTTACTGCGCATGCGCGAGTCATCATGCGCATGCGCTGACCTGCGCAGACCTGTGACAGTTGACAGCTGACCTGTCAGATTTGACAGGTGTCAAATGTCACTGACCTGACAGCTGTCAACGTCAGCTGTCACCTGACCTGACATGTGTCAACGTCAAATGTCACCTGACCTGTCAGATGACGTCACAAGCATTCCAAGATGGCTGACCTGTCATAGACAGTCGCAAGCCGGGTTCTCTCTATGGAACTAACCTGAGATGACGTCACAAGCATTCCAAGATGGCTGACCTGTAAGAGACATCTGCAACTCCGGGGTTCTCTCTCTATGGAACTAACCTGAGATGACGTCACAAGCGTTCCAAGATGTCTGACCTGTGTGTCCATAGATAGCCACAAGTCAGGTTAGGTATTAACTGTCTTGTGATGACGTAAGATGTTCCGTCTGACCTGTGTGTCCATAGATATCTACAAGTCAGGTCTCCATGTGTGTATTTGAAGAATACCATCTGTCTGATTGTTTATTAAGGTTATGTATGTATGTGTTTATTAAGGTTAGTTGTTCGTATACAGACTGATTACCAAGCCATTTTGATTGTTTATTGTACTTACATACAACAAGAGACGTCAGCCTTCTTTCACAGCTTAATACACACACTACTGAACAGGTGTCTTCTGTGTTGAGGATACAGACAGACAACTGATTGCCATTGTTAAAGCTTATACATGCTGTTTAACAAACACGTCATGACAGTTCGATGTCTTTGCTTAGACTGACAGATGCATGTGTATTTGAAAGAAAAGCATTCGCCTGAACTTAGATTTGAACCCACGAACCTCGAATCAGCCGTTGTTTGCTTTACATATATACACTGTCCCTAAACCAATAGCTCCACAGACACACACGTTAAAAGTTTGTTCGCTGTTGTATATATAAAACAAAGACAGTTGTTGTTGACATATGAGGTTAGGTGTTTGTATACATGTTGATTACCAATCATCTGATTGTTTAGTAAGGTTATGTTTGTATTTGTTATTTGAATGCAAACAGACATAATAAGAAGAGTGTACTTACATACAGCAAGAGACGTCATCCTTGTTTCACGACTTAACACATACTGAACAAGTGTCTCTGTCTCTTGTATTGAGGAAACAAACTGATGTAAGAGAGAGAGGCCTTACAAAGGATAAACAACGTTTTACAGTTGTTAACCTTGATCCTGTTTGAGCTTGTCTGTGTATCTGTTTAATATACACAAGAGAGAGGTCCTCTTAAAGGTAAACAACCTGTCAGTTGATGACCTTGTGTTATATCTGTTCAATAACCCCACATTATTCGTGTTTGAGCTTGTCTAGAATACAGTCGTTAGAAGTATGACATCATCCATGTATTTTAGCAGATGTACCACAAGATAAGTTTGTTCAGGATATTATTGCTTTAAGACATACTTTTTAATTGTATTACAAAATAAAAACACATTAATTTTAACAAAGACTTTTATTTGATTCTAAGTACAAGTATGTAAACTCTTTGTTGGAATACATTTATAGAATTATTAACATTAGATGGTTCAGTGTTGCGTTGGTGCTGTTGTTGTTGTTGTTGTCGTCGGTGTCTCTTCATGGCTGTGGGCTTACTAGGTGATAACACTAGCTTCTTTTAGTTCTTCCAAGATTGACTGAATTTCGTTGTTATGAGCAGTATTACCTGCAACTTGGGAAGCCACTAAAAGTCTAAGTCTGTCAACCAACTCGTTTATGTCATTCCAATACACATAGGCTATTTGTTTGTTATTTTGTATCATATAGTTGTTGGTGCTGATGTTGTTTGGGCTCATGCCGTTGCTATCGCTGCTCTTATCACTCTGAGTTTTAAGTTCAGTCTTTTGTTTTTTGTTAAGATGTCTGTCGGTGCTGTCGTCATCGTCTTCCTCGTAGGTGTAACCAAAACCTTGAGGAGTTGAGGATCTACGACCTCGTGGATTTATCACTGGTTTTATTAGAGTCAGATACTTTTCAGAGGAACAACCCTTGGTTCGGGCGTTAGGATCATAGTTCATTTTATAAACACTAGTTGCTTCTAGAATATCTCTATAGTGTTGAAGATCGTCATAAGTATACCCCCGGGGTCTTTTCATAAATAACAATTCTAGCAAACCTTGTGTTTGCGGGTATCTCCTTTGGCCCAGTTGAATCTCAGCATCAGTAAAGTCTAAGTGTTTGTTACCAAGACTCCAGCTACCGGTATCTTTAGCGTAGCGGGCACCATACGTTTGATCAATGGTACCGAGCCTTGGTGGTTCAGTAAAATACTTGTCTACATAATATCGAACTCGGTCAGGATATTGCTCCAAAAATTCTTGATATGCAGGGTTGGTTGTGACAGTTTGTAGGTCTGCCTCAAGCTCTTCAAATGTTGGGATGTCCTCATCGGAACTTGTCGCCTCAGCCTCTTCCCTTGGTTCAGCTTCAAAAACTTCATGGTCTTTAAGGAACTGTACTTGGGGTTTCGTTTCTGGTATATCGACTTCGTCTTTGATTTGTTCAACCTTTGGTGGTTGCGATGGCTGTTGCTGCTGCAGTGCTGCTGTGTTTTTAGATATTTCACTTAGGGGCTCAACAAGTGGTTTATATAAACGTTGCAGAGCATCATCATTCTCAGCTCTGTTAAGTTTAAGCATTAAATGTTTTTTTCGAATATTGTCAGCAAGTTGTAAAATCCTTTTCTTAACTTTTTGCTCTTCCTTACCCAACACTTCCATTGTGCTACAACTGTTTTTGGTTTTACCAGTCGGTCTAATCATTTGTTTGAGCGATACAGGTTGTGTGGTGGTTTAACATATACTGACTCTGTCACGGTACATGCCTTCTTATTTATCACGATGTCCGGCTGTCTTGTTAGACAGCTGTCTGTTAGACAGCTGTCTGTTAGACAGCTGTTAGACAGCTGTGTGTTAGACAGCTGTCTGTTAGACAGCTGTCTGTTAGACAGCTGTCTGTTAGACAGCTGTGTGTTAGACAGCTGTCTGTTAGACAGCTGTCTGTTAGACAGCTGTCTGTTAGACAGCTGTCTGTTAGACAGCTGTGTGTTAGACAGCTGTCTGTTAGACAGCTGTCTGTTAGACAGCTGTCTGTTAGACAGCTGTCTAACAGACAGCTGTGTGTTAGACAGCTGTCTGTTAGACAGCTGTCTGTTAGACAGCTGTCTGTTAGACAGCTGTCTGTTAGACAGCTGTGTGTTAGACAGCTGTGTGTTAGACAGCTGTCTTAGACAGCTGTGTTAGACAGCTGTCTTAGACAGCTGTCTTAGACAGCTGTCTTAGACAGCTGTGTTAGACAGCTGTGTTAGACAGCTGTGTTAGACAGCTGTCTTAGACAGCTGTGTTAGACAGCTGTGTTAGACAGCTGTGTTAGACAGCTGTGTTAGACACCTGTGTTAGACACCTGTATGACAGTTATCTTCTGACCTGTATTTAATCGAACGAGTGTTGAGAAAAAAAGGCCCCAAGTCTTACGTGAAATGGCTTGGTTTTGATCGTACTCATAATTCCTGGGTCAACACTAAAGACATTAAATAACTTGTATTATGTTATGAATAAAGGAAACATGTTAAAAGTATTTTTTTTATTTCAAATCTTCCTTTATGCATTCACGCCAACAGAATGATTGTCAGAAAATACAGCTAATAAAACACAGAGATTTTTACACATATATTTTATTATCAACTAGTGTTATAGGTAAATCTGTTACATGTTAGCATATCTTTCAGTACAAGTTGATATTTAGTAATAAATTCACACACTATACACAGATTCTCAGAGTATTTTAAGCGGGCAATGAAGAAGGCACAAGGTATAACTGCCCTGTCTCTGAACTTGGACAGTTCCGATCTAATGTCAGCCATAAACATGTTTAGGTCAAAGAAACTCCTAAAACGTAATTCCAATAATAAGTCTTTGACCACAGAGCCAACATCTTCTAGTATTTTCAATGATTCCAAGCTTAGGTTGAAATTAGTGACATATTCATCACTGCACAACCTAAACTTAAAAAACACTGATTTTCGTTGTGTTTGAACCAAGTATTTAGTAAGTGTATACGAATCGGTGTTTTTGTCTGTACCTTGTGATTGGTTTTCCAGGTTGAAAATTATGGTGGGTAACACGTTTAAAAATTCTTCAAATGTCCACATGTCGAAAAACACAGGTATATTACAATTTTTCTGTGAAACCTTAACCAGAAGCATAAAGTTAAGCATGGGGTCAGCTCCGATCGTAAGTATTTTCTCACCGTTTGCCAACAGCGCAAACGTTGTCTGACCAACGAGCTCACAGTCTTGTGTTTTTAGTTTTTTCTCCATACTTTTCTGATTGATCTGCACCAACTTCTCATTGAATAGCTCATCGTGTGTAGGCTGATATTCGACTGTTTGTATGTTTGTAGGATCTGCAGCATTCATACTAATATCAGAGAGATTATTCGGTTCACTTGTGTTTGTTGTTGTTGGATAGCTTGTGTACAGCTCACCTATGATATTATCCCACGTCTTTGGTTCTTCTTTTGTTATAATACTTTCAACTGCGTTAGCCAGCAAGACATCTTGTAACACTTTAAGCTTTTTACCTCCACCAGCACCTCTACCTGTATTTTCTGTGTTGAGAGATTTTCGTTTTCGCGTATTCTGCACCATATTAGTTTTAGTTACACCTTGTTCAACGTACACCAACAAAACTAGCTTCTAGACAAGCTCAAACACAACTGATGGCTGGATACCACCTAACAGAACTAACCCCTTAGATCATAACTGTAAAGACAACGTCAAACAGGTTTATCAGATCAAGGTCATCAACAGACAGGTTATTTACCCTAAGAGGGCCTCTCTCTTGCGTATATTAAACAGATACACAGACAAGCTCAAACACGAATAATGGTATGATGTCATTCTACAGGATATGAGTCATAACCATGTTGTTTGTTCTCTGTTTTATTGTGTTATGTATTCTGTTATGGACATGTGTACAGAGCGACATACTTTTTACTCGTTTACAGGCCTAGGATCGACGTCAGCTCTCTTTAGACATATTTGTTTGTGTCTATAAATGGACGTTCTCAACATTTGTTTATTACAGTGTAAACATGTAACCTTCCTCCTGTCGTACGTGTATTGCCATTTTACGAAATTTTCATAACTTTCCCATGAGTGTGCGTTGTATGGTAGCCATTTTCCCAAGTTTTGACCATTTTTAATGAAACATTTGTCACAACAGCTTCTCTCTGTTGGTGGACAGCGTTTAAAACAAATGACACAGCAACGGAGACCATCATCATTCAGTTCTTGCTTGTCATCCTGTGTTAGTGGTTGTGTTGTTGTTGTTGGTCTCGCGGCTGTGTGTTCTTCTTTACTCTCTTGTAGATTGATTTCATTAAACTGCTGTTGGTGCTGCTGCTGCGTCGACAAACCAGAACCTTGTGAAGTGGTTGCTTGCTGGTGCTGTGATGATCCTAGACTTGTAGCTGTTATAGTAAAGGCATCACCTTCAATGGCCCCCTTATTGCTCTGATACATCTTGTACAGCTCAGACCACACTTCTTCAAACGTCAGCAACGACAGCTTCCTAAACGGCATATGATAGTCTCTATCCAAGCCGGAGAATGTAAAGCTTACTTTGGTGTCGGTGTTCAAGTCTCTAATAACTCGATTATAAATTTCCTGCATACCGTTCTTAAGCCATTGTTCAGGATTATTGACGCCACTGCTATTGAGTGGATTCAACTTGAAATGCACCATGTTCTGTATAATATTAAAACGACTGTTTCTTGTAGTCGACTCTCCAACAATTGAGAACGCCATAGTATGGAACTAAAATGTTTCTTGTTTTTACGGAATCAAACACAAGACTGGCTTGTGTACGACGACCGTTGTACATCTATAACTCTCTAGTCATAGAGTGCTTGTGTGTGTGTTAACAATCAACAACAGCGTCTATATGTTTTGTTTGGTTCAAGTGGATGTCATTAAACAACTGTGTTATTTCTATAACGGGGCCCCATTCAAGACCTCAACATACGTTAGTGTGTGCTAAGTCGTGAAACAAGTATGACGTCTCTTGCTGTATGTAAGTATACTATTATATTATTTATGTTTACATACAAACAATACTTATCAAACAATCCTCGTATATCAAAGTTTAATTTAGTTGTTTTAAATTGAGTTTTGTTACACTGTGTGTTTTTGATCACTCCCTATATAAATTTAGATTCATTCATTCAAAATACAAACACACTAACATAAACAAACACGCCGGCAATAAAACCAAGTCCCGAGTTTTATTAGGCTATTAAAATAAACTCATTAACATATCTAGATGTAAATACGTTTTTCTTATTGATATAGTTTACTTCAAAACGTTTTTGTTATTAAATGATATTAGATAGGTAAATTGGTACGTGTTTTAAATTTCTTTTTACTATAAATAAACAATTGTTTTTAACATTACAGTTCCTATTATTCAATTGGAATGTAATAGAGATACCACCCCTGCCCACACACACAAACTCAGCAGCCTCATAAACTCGTTTTATGTAACAGGTTTCTGTTTTATATATATACCCACTGATAACAAACTTTCATCGTATGTCTGAATAGCATGATCGGTTTAGGGGCGTTTGCATATCTTAGTAAGTTGTATGGTTGGGGGTTCAAATCTAATTTCTGGCGAATGCTTTTCTTTCAAAAATCATATTTCAAATTAAAATCAAAATTTCAAATTACCCGCTCAATATATCTTCCTCATATATGTATGTGTGTGACTAAACCGAATGACTGTGTCCAACAGATGTCTCCCCTCGAGCTAGAGAATATTCTCTACACTCTACAACTTTACAAATAGAATGTTCTCTAGCTTGAGGAGTAAGATCTCTGGACACAACAGACAGAAATTTTCAAACAAATTCAAATTTCCCGCCAAAAACGAAATACCCTAACAAACTTCAATACACCTTAACAACAACAACACAATAAACAAACCAAACAGCTGTGTTTACGAACACCTAACCTTAATAAACAAAATACATAACCTTAATAAACAAACAGATGCATGGTAATCAACACACACACATGACATAACCTTAATAAACAAATACAAACATAACCTTAATAAACAAACAGATGACACGTGAGCGAACATAACCTTAATAAACAAATACATAACCTTAATAAACAATCAGACAAACACACATGGAGAGCTAACCTGACTTGTAGATATCTATGGACACACAGGTCAGACATCTTGGAATGCTTGTGACGTCATCTCAGGTTAGTTCCATAGAGAGAACCCGGGTTGCAACTGTCTATGACAGGTCAGCCATCTTGGAATGCTTGTGACGTCATCTCAGGTTAGTTCCATAGAGAGAACCCGGCTTGCGACTGTCTATGACAGGTCAGCCATCTTGGAATGCTTGTGACGTCATCTGACAGGTCAGGTGACATTTGACGTTGACACATGTCAGGTCAGGTGACAGCTGACGTTGACAGCTGTCAGGTCAGTGACATTTGACACCTGTCAAATCTGACAGGTCAGCTGTCAACTGTCACAGGTCTGCGCAGGTCAGCGCATGCGCATGACGTCACGCGCATGCGCAGTAAAAAGTGGAGGGGGTGAGCCCAGGTGGGGCACTATCTACTTATATATATATATATATATATATATATATATATATATATATATATATATATATATATATATATATATATATATATATATATATATATATATATATATATACTTAGGAGGAAGTAACGGTCGTCACTTGTTAGTTCCAAAAACTTAGAATCTCATTTCAGGGCATTTGAACTTTCAAGGTGAGAGAACTCGATACGAGGTTAAGCATGCCGGACTTGAGAATTACATCGGCCTTTTTTAAAATAACTTAACTATGTTTTTATGAAAATGAGTATGTAAATGCGTGAGTGCGTGCAAGTGTCTGTGTGTAAGCGATAACTAAAAAAAACACAACTGATTTGAACGAAACTTGGCACATATCCTCACTGTATTAAGGCCGCGGACGAGTTTGTAAATCAGCTATAACAGACCTTTTTTTCCACCAAAAATATACAAAAATATTTTTGAAAACGCTATATTTTTGTAAGCACTGAACTGACTAGAATGAGACTTTACACGTAGCTAGAAATAACGTAAATAAACGTATGTTGTGAATTTTAAGTAATTTGGTTCACAATATTTAGAGTTTTTTCCAAACTAAAAATCAAATCTAAAAGACATGCGTTGAAACGACTTAGTTGTTAAAGTACAATGCCTGGCAGACAGAGTAGTTAACTGCCATGCGTAGATTGATTCATACAATATGTACAAACCATACATCAACGGTAACAAAACAAAATAAATAACAGGCATAAAACATACTACCCGAACTAACAAGCATGAAATCTTAACCACAATTATGGCAAATGACAAACGACATGAAATTAAAAATTTGCCAAGTCATTATTTTTTAACTGAGGGATTCAATAAATTTCGAAAATACAGTTTATTTGTAGCTTGATGGAACGGCCCCAAATACAGTTTTAGACTGAAAGTGTAGCATAATGTAATGGAAATGTAAACAAAATCAAGTCAAGTCTCTATAAAAATAATTTTAAAACAGTTTGTTCTTATATCTTTAAACTTAATCTTAAGACGTCATCCAAGATCGAAACAGTTGTTGAATGTGTTTCAAATGCCAATTCTATTAATACTGTAATTAATTATTACGTTTACTTTTAATATAATATAAAATGTCCCGAGGCATGACGCCGGCGTCAAGTATCATGTAAACAAAACGTTAGTTAACGTATCCTTAGAGAGTTCAGTGGTAGCGTTCGTGTCTTCTACGCAAAAGGTTCCGAGATCGATCCCAGCTCGATGAATGTATAATTTTTGTTTGTTTTACTTTGACCTTTGGAGTAAAAAATGTGGAGATTTCAAACGTTTTCCAGAAAATCTCATTTTTCTTTAAAACGCCTAAAAAAACTTTGTCAAGGGCTAGTATATATATATATATATATATATATATATATATATATATATATATATATATATATATATATATATATATATATTCCCTCGTAGAAACTTTGAAGAGAGTAATAGTACTTAGTAGCAAGAAAGTAAGGATCAAAGCCAGAAGAGAATGGATAAGTAAGGGAATAATAACATCGATAAACAAGAAAAATGTATTATATAGAAAAACAAGAGAGTCCCAACGATGTCGAACTGAGGAAGGAATACGTGTTCTATAGGAACAGAGTTAATGACTTAATTAAACAAGCAAAAAGAAAGTACTATCAGAGAGAGATTATTCGTGGACCAAACAGTACAAAAAACTCATGGGAAACTGTAAAAAAGATTACGAATGAAAAAAACCGGAATGAGGAAGATAACAGAAATAAGGATAAATGCTGAACTGACAGAAGACAGAAGGAAGGTATCAAGTGAATTTAATGAATATTATGCTAATGTAGTAAAAAAAATTGGCAGAAAAATTGGAGCACAATGAGATCCAGGAAAAGAGGGTGCACAGTAATAACTCAATATATTTATTGCCAGTATCTGAGGAAGAGGTTATAAAACTGATAGGGGAATTGAAACCAGGAAAAGCACCGGGACTGGATGTAATTCGATCTGAAACCCTGCTTCAGATTTCCGGCGTTATTGTTAGGCCTTTGACCTATCTGCTAAATAAATGTTTGAAAGAGGGTAAAGTGCCTGGGATATTCAAAATTCCAGTTATTAAGTCGCTTTAAGAAAAGGCAAGAGGGAGGATATGAAGAACTACAGAGCGGTGTCACTCTTGTCAAATATTTCCAAGTGATGGAGAAAGTAATAAAAAGTAGATAGTGCAATTTTTTAGCCAGATATGAAGTGCTTTCTAAAAGTCAGTTTAGTTTAACAGAAGGTAAGAGCACGGAGGATGCCATGGCTGCCTTGACTGGGTAGATGGAACCTTTGCGTCTTTTTGGACTTAGAGAAGGAGTTTGATACCGTCAGTCACAGAATATTACTTGATATGTTGTTCGATATGGGGGTGAGGGGCGCGGCTTTGAAATTGTTTCGCCTTCAGTGCGTATGTATTAACGGAACATACAGTAAGCCTAAAAATGTCACCTATGGTGTGCCAGAGGGACGTGTTTTGGGGCCGCTGTTGTTTATTATCTATCTGAATTCACTATTTCGGCAGGAAACAACGGGAAATATAATAAGTTTTGCAGACGACACGGCGGTTTTCTAGAGTGCTGATTCCTGGCATCCACTTAGAGAAAAGGTGGAGACAGATCTCGTGAAAATAAAAAACTGGTTTGACCAGAACCACCTTAGAATTAATGTAAATAAGACATGCTATGTTGCTTTTTCGAACCACGTGGACAGCGGATTATCATATCAATCTTTGAGCATAGATAGATCTAGAAATATGGAAATCAAGTCCGCGATGGAAGTTAAGTATCTAGGAATAATGATAGATTCAAATTTAATTCTGAGAAAAAAACTGAGAAATTTGGTTTATATATTCAAGTATCTAAAGAATATTCGGGAGTATAAACAGATGAAAATATTATATTATTAACTAGTTGATAGTCACTTGAGATATGGGATTATATCTTGGGATGAAGCTGCAGAGTGTCACCTAAGAAACATTAAGGTAGCTCAGAGGTGGATCCACAGATTAATCACGGGAAGGGCACGTACTTGCCCGTCTCGTCTCGTATATTATGAGGCAGGCGTGATGGACCTAGAACAAATATTCGCCTTGACTTCAATATTGTATCTCAAGAGATGTGATGATACCTTGGAGCTATGTAATCCTGCGTATGAATTCCGCAATAGGAGGAACAAAGTGATGACAGATAGGCCACGGAAAACGGTGGGGCAGCAATGTCACTTGTTTTTATTGCGGTCGACTCTATAATGCACTGCCTGGTGACATTGGAAGCATTGGAACTTATAATGGATTTAAAACTAAGATTAAAAAGTGGATATTTACTAAACGTGAAGTAGTCCATCGAAATGTGCATAGACAGGTTATGCCACCATAAACAACAGGCTTGGAAAAATGTGCTGATATTGATGCTATGTTTGGATGCATGAGCGTGTGGCGGTGTTATTTTGTGTACCAATGTGTGTGTATGTTGAGAGTAGGTAAGGGCATATTGAGGTATGTGGTGTGGGTGAATGTGAGCGACTGGGAGCACTATAAGTTTATGAATGGGCGTGCAAAGACTGGTATGTACGTGGTGAAAACAAACCTGTGTGTTTATGTGTGTATGGCGAATTGAGATAGTGAGTGCAAGAAATGTGTCAATATGAATACAGCGGAACGCTGGCCAGTTCGTTTTAGTTCCTTACAGGTATTATCTATGAAATGATGCATTTTCATGTGAGAGTATGTGCCTATATGCTGGTCACCGGTTGCGATGTTTTATGGGTTTGTTTGTTGATTGGGGTACAGAGCGATTTGAATTTATAGTTTTTTTTTTGTTATTATGCAATTTGGTATACAGATTCCCAAAATCCCACACACAAGCTATGCTTCTGTGGGAAAACGTGTTTATTTTTACCGCTTATATTTTATAGTCGGTTTGCCTTATTATTATTATATAGCAAAAAACGTAATTTGTATTTTTTAAATTTATTTTGTTTCCTATTTTGTATTATTTTTGCTGAAAATAAACTTTATTCTTGCTTTATATATATATATATATATATATATATATATATATATATATATATATATATATATATATATATATATATATATATATATATATATATATATATATATATATATATATATATATATAGGGTGGCGCATTGAAAACGAATCAGACCGATTTGCGTCCAGAGAATTTTTTTTTCAAGAAACGCTGAAACAAGTCAATTTTAATATTGAGGGGGACATGTTTTGACATAAAACTCAACTTTGCCACAGCAACCCCTTAAGGGTGGTGATAACAACCCTTATATTTTGAATAGGGAACATGGGTCGAGTGTTACATCATTTGAAAGCTCTTTCTTTTCTGAATCCAGCACACTAACTTTTTTGAAAGTTTTATCAACTCGTTTAAAAATTAATCACAGTTGAAGATGCAAAAAAGCATTGCACTCATTCAGATAAGAAATGTGCTGATAGTCAATGTTTTGTTGGTTTGTAAAACAAAAAATTGACTCTCAGAACATTTCTTATCGGAATGAGATAAATGCGGTTTATTATTTAAGTCCACACTCAAACTCCACAGAAATTGAATGTATGGACTGGCATTTTTGGAGACCGTTTAATCGGACCAATTTTTCTTGATGGCAATTTGAGTGGCGAAACGTATTTGGAGTTACTAGAAGATATAGTTTACCCTCTACTAATTGACATTGTTGAAAATGATGATCGATATCAAGAAAATCAATTAGTGTTTCCACAAGATGGAGCTCCTCCGCATTTTTCACAACGTGTTAGGGAGTTCTTGAACAGAGAGTTTCCAGATCAATGAATTGGGCGTAGAGGTGCTATTGAGTGGCCCCCTAGATCACCGGACTTAACTCCTTTAGACTTCTTTTTAAGGGGCCATTTAAAGAGTAGAATTTATGCAACAGAACCGGAGCTCTGGAAAAATTACGATGACGCATTGTTGAAGAATGCCGTCTAATAACTCTACAAATGCTCCAGAATATCAGAGATCGTTTTGAACAACATTTCTACTTTTGTATGGAAGCTGGTGGTCAACAATTTAAACACTTACTTAACTGAATAAACATTTTTGAACGTTTGGTTTTGTTTTTTAGTTTTTTTAAAGAACAATTGACTAATTAGTGCATTTATTATCACAATGAATGAAATACGTTCTTGCAACTCTAACTGTGAATAATTTTTAAACGAATTGATAAAACTTCCAAACAAATTAATGTGCTGAATTCAGAAAAGAAAGAGCTTTCAAATGATGTAACACTCGACTCATGTTCCCTATTTAAAATATAAGGGTTATTATCACTACCCTTAAGGGGTTGATGTGACAAAGTTGAGTTTTGTGTCAAAACATGTCCCCCTCAATATTAAAATTGACGTGTTTTAGCGTTTCTTAAAAAAACTTTGTCTGTTTCGTTTTCAATGCGCCACCCTATATATATATGTATCACACCGATAACTCAAAAAGTAACGGGCCGATTTTGATCAAATTCGGTGAGTACCTTCCTTTCGAAAGTGGCTTGGATAAGTTCGTTAGTCAGGAAAATCGAACCTGGTTTTTCCGAAAAATTTTGCATTTTCTTTCGGAAAAAAATTATATTTCCGGAAATAATAAAGCTATGGTAATAAAATTTGTTACAGAAATTTATGACATCAAAAGAAAACTATACACCAAAATTTACATTTCTATGTTACAGGAAAAAAAAGTTATAAAAATATTTGGTGCTAGATCATTTCTATGAAAATTCACTACTATAACGCACTTGCTGCCTCCAGACTTTAAATTATTTTAGAAGGCATGAACGTCGTGACCAGTCTACCAAGTTGCGGATTTTCGGAAAACGATCTAGCAGAAAGCGCAGTTTTCAAACTAACAATTCTCCTAATTGCAAGCGCGATAAACTGAAATCATAAATAAGAATCAAACGTAGAAAAATCCTTTTACTTTTAAGAAAGATATGATTTATTCTCACCCAGTCTGACATTAAGGCGATTTCGCCCACTTCTCAGTATAATATTTCTCTTCGTGCTGTATTTCAATTTCCAATATAGCGTTTTTATACACAATACGCCCGTATAGTTATGGAAATACGCTATTCTTTATATCTCCTGTGGTTCAAAGGGCAAATCTCTTTTAGACTCCCTCAAAACCGTACACATTACAGTTAAAAAATCAGACAATTTCAACATTAAAAATTTCGACACGCAGCAACTGCGTTATCGCAGCGAATTTTCATTAAATGCTTCAAACTTGCATAACTGACTCATCTACAAACCTAGAAAGTTTAGTTTTGGTATGTAGTAAGGTATTTATGAGGACAACATAGCAACCACATTGCATCAAAATAACTTTGTTAGCTATTGACCTTGGTAAAGAACGACAAAAAATGATCCAAAAGAGCAATAAATCAAATTAATTAAACCAATAAATCCAGCAGATTTGAACAGTGGATCACCACTAAATTAACCAAGGCTGAAATAGAACACACCATTGGTAATGACATCAACAAACTGAATAATATCATCACAACCACAATAACTGAAGCCCACAGTCGGCACTGCTCAAAAAATCAAATGAAGGAAAAACTAAGCAAGGAGACCAAACTCCTCATAGAAAAAAGAAGAGATATGAGGTCCAAAAGCTATGCATCTGAAGGAGAATTGGGAGAAATAAATAGAGAAATTTCAAAAGGCATCCGACGCGACGTAAGAGCTTCTAGACACAACCAAATCAAAGATACCATAGAGAACAACAAGGGTATGAAAGTTCTACGTAGAAAGCTTGAGAATGGAAAGAGACAAATAATAAAACTTAAAAATGCACAAGGGCACACATCGACGAACAGGAAATATATTCTAAATATAGTGGAAGAGTTTTATGGAATGCTATATAAAAGCCAAAGTGATATAAATCCACATCCAGAATCTGACATACTAACCCGTAAAAAAGGTGTGGTTAACCAAGTCTCGGAAATACTGATATAAATATCACTAGATGAGATTAAACTAGTCCTGAAAAAGATGAAAAATCAAAAACCACCCGTGGTTTCCGATGCGATATAGATTGGTGGTCCTTGCTTGCTCCAAAAAATTAAATCTCTTTTCAACCTTTGTCTCTTCAATAGTACGATACCAGAAAAGTGGCACAACACCATCGTAATACTGGTCCACAAGAAAGGAGATACCTCGAACCTAGAAAATTACAGGCCGATAAGTCTACTTAACCACCTCTACAAATTATTTACTAGAATAATTACCACACGACTTGAAAAGAAGTTGGACTTTGTCCAGCCAGTGGAACAAGCCGGTTTTCGAAGTGGGTTTGGAACCAATGGTCATCTCCAAAGTGTCAAAACAGTGATTGAAAAGACCATCGGATATGGCAGATCTCTTGTCCTTGCTTTTGTGGACTTCCATAAGGCTTTCGACACTGTGGAGCTGGACGCCGTGTTGCAGTCCCTAGAAGCATGCCGTATTGACTATCGCTACACCAAACTGATTAATATATATATATATATATATATATATATATATATATATATATATATATATATATATATATATATATATATATAAATGCTACTCTTGTGGTAAAACCACATGCAAACACGAATCCTATAAAAATTGGGAGAGAAGTACGCCAGGGAGATACGATGTCTCCAAAACTGTTTATCACCGTCCTGGAATATGTGTTTAAGAAGCTAGATTATGATCAAAAAGGTCTAAGAATAGACGGCCAAAGCCTGTCAAACTTACGGTTTGCAGACGACATTGTCTTACTGGCTGACAACTTGGAAGATAATAGAGTGATGCTACAGGAACTTCAGGAGGCCTGTGCAACAGTAGGTCTAAAAATGAACATTGGAAAAACAAAATTTATGACAAACCTCGTTCCTAGTAACAACCTAATTATTGAAAACTCTGAGGTGGAATGGGTAGATAAATACACGTATTTGGGCCACAAATACATATCCAAAGCCAACCAAACATGCGAGATAAACAGAAGAGTTATACTCTCCTGTACAGCTTACGGAAAACTTGGAGACGTTTTCAGAGGCGACCTTCCAATATGCTTGAAAAGAAAAGTTTTCAACCAATGTGTTCTACCGGTTATGACCTACGGCGCCGAAACACTAACCCTTACCAACGCTTCTGCTAAGAAACTAAAAGTAACACAGCGCAAAATGGAGAGGTCGATGCTTGGCGTTTCGTTACGTGACCACATTAGAAATGAAGAATTACGCAGAAGAACAGGCGCGACTGATGTGGTCGTACATGTGTCGAAACTCAAATGGAAGTGGACGGGACATGTGGCTCGCATGCAAGATGACAGATGGACAAAACGATTATTTGAATGGAGACCCAGATGCGATAAAAGAGACAGAGGAAGACCACCAACTCGCTGGACAGACGACATTACAAAAATTACAAAAAACTGGATTCGTAGCGCTCAAGACAGAAAAGAATGGACTCAACTAGGGGAGGGCTATGTCCAGCAGTGGACGCAGAGGGCTGATTGATGATGATGATGATATACTTCAAGTAGTTAGTTTCTTGTTGGGATGATGTGATCTTGTATGGTCAGCAAAAACCCCGCTGTCTCTTATTGTTATTATTATGATTATGAAATTAAATTAAAACATTCAAAGGTTTTATTCAATTTTTAATTAACAAATATCTATCTCTCTTTTAGAAAGTCATGACCTCCTTACTGGCGAATTTTTTCTACGAAAATTTGGTGAAAATGCGATTTCAAACGTATGAAGTGAAACGCAAGTTGTTTTGAAACAACGCTTATAATGTGCCAATAATACACCCGACATTTTATTTAAAGCGCTTACATTTTAGAATATCACCTGACAAATTTCGTGACATTTCGCTCTTATTCTCAACAATTTCTTTCGTATAAAACAGCCAACACATTTCACATATCAGGCAGTCTCACACGGCATTCACACTATTTTCATGCCTTTCACATCGACAAGAATCTCATTATTTCATAGAGACAGAAGCAAATTCGTTACTCCACGTCTCAAGTCTCGGCACACTGAAAGAGATGTATGTATGTGAATACGAGCATGCGACGAAGTTAGGGACTTCCTCGGGATTATATAATGTAATGAATATCTGAGTAGAGAGCAGATCAAATTAGATTCACAAATCCTGGTCATGCTGTGGCGATGTGTAAGGTTTTACAGGGCTTTCTCGCCCTTCTAGGTTTAAAGTCTCAACTTCGAAATGCATAGATGTAAGGTTCCATTGGCGTACGGTAAATTTTGCTGATGGGGTGCAGTACTACAGTTACATCGAAAGAGTAATTTGCCGGTATATTGATTGTGCAGTTTGTAGAATGGTGTGAAATACTACATTTTAGTGAATTTTCTTAGAAAAAATTCACTAATGAGGAGATCTTGACTTTTGAATTTTGAAAAAATTTCTTCAAATGAGCGCGATCTAGGACCCCTAGAACCCATATCCGGGGTCAGTTTCAATTTTTATATGTTTATATATATATATATATATATATATATATATATATATATATATATATATATATATATATATATATATATATATATATATATATATATATATATATATATATGTTCAGAAAGATTTCCGCGGTCTTTAATGTGAGACATTATCCAAGCCATTTACAAAAGGAAGGTACATTCCAAATTTTATCAAAATCGGCCCATTATTTTTTGAGTTATCGGTGTGATACATACATATATATATATATATATATATATATATATATATATATATATATATATATATATATATATATATATATATATATATATATATATATATATATATATGTATCACACCGATAACTCAAAAAATAATGGGCCGATTTTGATAAAATTTGGCATGTACTTTTCTTTTGTAAATAGCTTGGATAAGTTCGTTAGTCAGGAAAATCGGACGAGGTTTTCCAGGAAAATTTTGAGTTTTCATTCGAAAAAAATTCTTATCTCAAAAAGTAATTAGCCGATTTTAATAAAATTTGGCATGTACCTTTCTTTTGTAAATAGCTTTGACAAGTTTGTTAGTCAGGAAAATCGGACAAGGTTTTCCGGGAAAATTTTGAGTTTTCATTCGAAAAAAATTTGTATCTCAAAGAATAATAGGCCGATTTTGATAAAATTTGGCACGTATCTTCCTTTTGTAAAAGGCTTTGACAAGTTCGTTAATTAAAAAAATCGGACAAGGTTTTCCGGGAAAATTTTGAGTTTTCATTTGAAAAAAAATTTTATCTTAAAAAATAAAAAATATATGATAACCAAATTTGGTAGATAGGTTTACGATATAAAAAGCAAACTATACACCAAAATTTAGATTTCTATGTTACAAGAAAAAAAGTTATAAAATATTTTGTGCCAGATCATTTCTATGAAAATTCACTACCATAACGCACTTGCTGCGCCCAGGCTTTTTTTATCGCATACTTTGATAGTATTTGGAAAAAAGCGGATCTGTATTTTTTATTTAAAAATTATGCATTTCACTTTACCCCTTAGTACTAATTTAACATCAGTGTACCTACTAGGGCTTCAGAAAAATATACAACCTTATTAAGTGAATAAAGAGGAACAGAGTGAAAACACCGAGTAAACTCCAATACAGAAATTCGTGTGCACAAGAGCCCGAGCGGCAAGGAGAGCTAAACTGTAAAATTATCGAGGTGCTATGTTTCTATGTTCATATTCATATGTTTATATATATATATATATATATATATATATATATATATATATATATATATATATATATACTTTATTTGTTTGCTGTACTTTAAAAAAATCACAAAAGTACAGCAAACAAATAAAGTGTATATTTAAAAGTGATTACAGTGTAGTGCAACATTTCAAAATATATATATATATATATATATATATATATATATATATATATATATATATATATATATATATATATATATATATAGTGTGAAACATAGTTATGGAACAAAATTCATTCTTCGGCAAAAAATAGTTTTTGTGGAAAATGCCGAGACACGTGAAGTTTAATTTGTCGAACACTATCTTATAATCATAGTTAAAAAAATAATCTCGCACCATTTTACCCCCACCACTTTAACCTTTTTTTTAAATAGCAACCCTAAATTTTTTCATCACAATTCGATTGACGGTTCAACCAAACTTTGATGTTTTTAGCATTTCTATACATTGTGCCTGTGGCATTTATTCAAAAATCATGAGTTTTGCAAATGAAGAAAAGAGAAACATGATTAAAATATATTACCTACCGAAATAAGAAAGTTCGGTGAAACACACTAATGGAATAAAATTCATTATTCAGCAAAAGATAGTTTTTGTGGAAAACGCTAAGACACGTGAAGTTTCATTTCTCGAACATTATCTTATAATCATAGTTAAAAAAAATAAACTCCCACCATTTTACCCCCACCACTTTATCCATTTTGTTTTTAAATAGCAACCCTACATTTTTTCATCACAATTCGATGGATCGCATTTTTCTGAATGCGGAGATACCCCATATGTATGGTCTAATATTACAGTTTTCAATACAGCGTGGAAATTTTATACCGGAATATTAAAACTAAACAGTTTCCCCTGAAATTCAAATTTCGAAAATAAACTTAACAAAAACGTCCCTTTCTTATAATAAATGTTCAAAATGTTCTCCATTTACTTGCACACAACGAAATAATCTGCTCTGGAATTCTTCACTGACTCTTATCTTAAATTTCTTATCTTGTCTATTATCTAAAACGTACTTGGTATCATTAATCGTTTCTTATTAACTACCAATTTTTGCAGTGTGAAAGGTGAAATTTAACAGTTGTGTTTTATTTTGTGGTGTATTGTGTGGAATGCACGGTCTCCTAATAAATTATTCGTAATTTTGTTCCGATAATTTCAATTAATTTTTGGTCTAATAATGCGATACTTAACTGAAACTCTACGAACAGAAATATTAATGATGATTGGGGTATGGTGATATGTGTAGAACACAGGCACAATTTGTTAACCTATTAATAAAAAACATCCAGATTTGCCCCCACTAACCCAGGGAACTGTGTCTAAGATACATTCACAGTTTCGTGATTATGGACAAGTCAAACCACTGCCTAGGAGACCAAAGTTTGTTGAAGAAGATGTAAAACTCAATATTTTATTGTCTTTTCAAGAAGAACCAACAACTTCTACCCGTCAAGTTGCACGTGAAAATGATGTTAGTCAATCAACAGTTTTAAGGTGTCTCAAAAACGAAAAAATGCACCCCTATAAACTACAACACGTTCAAGAGTTGATTGACGGTGATTCTGATAGACGACTGCAATTTTGTGAACAACTGCTGGACATGTTACATAGAAATGCTATTTCTTCTGCTGACGTTCTGTTTTCCGATTTCTTTTGAACGGTGATGTAAACAGGCGAAATTGCAGATATTGGGCTGCCGAAAACCCCCACTAGATGCGACAAACACACACTCAGCGTCCTCAGAAGTTGAACGTTTGGGCTGGTATCATTGGTGATCACGTAGTTGGACATGTTTTTATAGAAAATATAAACGGTCCATGAAATTTAGAAATGCTAAGAGAACAGGTTGTCCCAATGTCAGCAGAATTGTATCCAAATGTAATGGAACCTACCTAATATTCACCACGAAAGGATATGGTTTCAATAAGACGGTGCGCCGACCCCTTTTGATCTTCGAGCACGGGGGTATTTACACGATGTCTTTCCACAAAGATGAATTGGACGAAGAGATTTCGTAGAATGGGCCCGCTAGATCACCAGATTTTGCACCCCTTGATTCCTTTTTATGGGGATACCTTAACATTTCTGCATATAGACCAACTTCATCTTGTTCTTTGGGCTCCTTTGAATGCGACAGACAACGTTACTGATCCGTTGAACCAACTGTATGGACTTTCCCATAATTTGTGTAGTTTCGGTGATCGTCCCTTGCGTCGTACTGGATTGTGAAACGACACCCGATCTGCTTTTTTAAAACCAGTCGAATTAGCTCATAACGGGTTTAAATGCGGTCGCTTACTACTCGTATATGTATTCTGACAGCAGAATGGATGGCTTACATTCTTTTTTCCAAATGTCGATGTAGTCATCAGTTGAACGTGGAGCATCTGTGGGTTTTCCAAATATGAGATCAGGAGGAAGTCTTAACTCTGGCCCAAAAACCACGCTGGCTGGGGTATATGGTAGTCTCATGTACGGCCGCACGGTATGCCAGACGAAATCATGGAATTTGTCTGTCCTAATCCGTTTGGTGTTCATTGGCATATATTCTTCAATGGTACTCCAATGTAGCATCGAATAGTTCCATGGCTATGAGCAGATAATGATTTCCTGCGTCTGTTCTAGGAAAATGGCCAGCTATCTCGATTGCAATTCTTTCGAATTGGCCTCCACGTTGTACTGATTCATGCGCCTCATAGTTTTAGGTCCCTTACTGGATGCACATTGTTGGCATGTTTTGTACCATTGCTCCATATCAGCTCTGCATCTTAACCAATAAGAACGTTCTTTGACCTTCCTTAAAAGTTTCTTTGTCCCCAAATGGTCTCCACCTGCTGCGCCATGGACCTCTCTGATTATCTCTCTAATTATTGGCCGCGGAAGGACTAGTTGCTGTAATATGCCGAGTCCATCGTCTGATTTCCAATTCTTGACCAGAAGACCATCTTTGATTTTAATGGAGTCCCACTGGGCCAAGTAACTTTTGGTGGTAACGCTTCTATCATTAACTTTGGACCAAGCGGGTCTTTCGTGGCAAATCTCCTCTTATCTGTAGATTGGTTGGATATCAGGGTCCTCTTTTTGATCCTCCATTAACCTCTGCGGGTCCCATCGGTTAACTGGTTGCACCGTTGCCCTCATATACACTTTGAGGTTCAACCATTCACTAATAGAGGTATCATCGATGGTGAGACTTTGCAAATTTTTTTTCAAATGAGCGCGAACTAGGACCCCAAGAACCCATATTTGGGATCAGTTTTAAGTGTTATATGTTTATATATATATATATATATATATATATATATATATATATATATATATATATATATATATATATATATATATATATATATATATATATATATATATATATATATATAGTTATCCAACCGATAACTCAAAAAATAATCAACCTTTGGATAAAACTCGGCAAGTACCTTTCTTTCATTATAAGCTTGGACGAGTTCGTTAGCTAGGAAAATTGGACAAAGTTTTCCGGAAAATTTTCGAGTTTTCTTTCGAAAAATTTTGTTACCTCCGAAAATTAAAAAGCTATTTTAATAAAATTTGGTGGATACCTTACTACATACTAAAATCAACTTTCCAGGTTTGTATACAATTGAGTTATTCAAATTTGAAGCATTTAATGGAAATTCACTGCCATAACGCACTTGCTGCGTCATGAACTTTTAGTGAATTTATCGATGGTAAGACTTTGCAAGAATTTTTTTAAATGAGCGCGAATTAGGACCCCTAGAACCTATATCCAGGGTCAGTTTCAATTTTTATATGTTTATATATATATATATATATATATATATATATATATATATATATATATATATATATATATATATATATATATATATATATATATATATATATATAGGTATCCGTCCGATAACTTAAAAAATAATTAACCGATTTCAATGAAACTCGGCAGCTGCCTTTATTTTATTAATGGCTTGGATGAATTCGTTATCCAGGAAAATCGAACGAGGTTTTCCGGGAAAATTTTGAGTTTTCTTTCAAAAAAAAATTTTTTTCTCCGAAAATAACAAAGCTACTTTAATAAATATTACAATATATGTTGCCTTGGGGAGACCTTACTACGTACCAAAATTCAACTTTCAAAGCTTATAGAAAATTGAGTTATTCAAATTTTAAATTTTCTTTCAAAACATTTTTTTTCTCCAAAAATTACAAAGATATTTTAATCAAATTTGGTGGATATCTTGCCCTAGGAAAGACCTTACTACATACTAAAAGTAAACTTTATAACTTTATAGAAAATTGAGTTATTCAAATTTGAAGCATTTAATAAAAATTCACTACCATACCGCACTTGCTGCGTCCCGAGCTTTTTCTTTCTATGTTGTAGCCTTGAGAGAAGCTCGGCTTTTAATAGAGAGTTTTTATTTTGCAACTGACGGCTACCACACGATTTTTTAAGTAGTCAAACAACGTTGTCCGGGAAATTTTTGAGTTTTCTTTCAAAAAAAAAAAAAATTCTCAGAAAATTACAAAGCTATTTTAATGAAATTTGGTGGATATGTTTCCCTGGGAATGACCATACTACATACCAAAATTCAACTTTCTAAGCTTATAGAAAATTGAGTTATTAAAATTTGAAGCATTTAATGGAAATTCACTATCATAACGCACTTGCTGCGTCACGAACTTTTTTGATTTTCGGCAGAGATGCAATATTTGCATTTTGGTGGGTAAGGGCTCCTAGATAGGGCACCGGCAATTGTACTCGTGAAGGCGTTCAAGCCACCTCGCCATCTGTTCCTATGGGTTTTTGAACTGAAGAAGCCAACGTAGGGAAGCGTGCTTGGTTCTCAGGAGAAATATTTGACCTTATAGATATTTGTGATAATGTCCAAAGTCTTGATAATGGTTAGGAGTTCTTTCCCCGATACGCAACAGTTCTTTTCCGCTTTCGGCAACTCTTTGCTAAAACATAATATAACCTTTTCTTGGCCGTCCTGGTCCTGCGATAGATTGTCTCCAATGCCAAAATTGCCAGCGGCTGTGTCCACAATAAACCGGAGACTAGGCTGAGGGTATGTTAGAATCGAAGATGAACAGAGAGCTTCTTTTACTGTCTCGAATGCTCTTTTACAATCATTCACGCAAGTGAAGGGTGTCTTTTCTTCCATCAGTTTTGCAAGGGTTTGGCGATGTCAGCAAACCCGTTTACAAAACGGCGGTAATACGTGCAGAGGCCCAGTAAACATTTGGATCTGATGTACATCGTTTGGAATGCCCTGGTTCATAATAAAATCTGTTTTCTCTGCGTCGGTTTTGACCCCATCTGGGGTGATAATGCGGCTTAAATAGTTGCTTGATTGGTAAAGATGTCCCACAATCAATGCGATGGCAAACTAGGCCTGTTCCTTCAAAATCGTTCATGTCGGTTGCGATATTTCGACAGCAATTTAGCCACTACTTGAATCCGTGGTGGAGCAACATTTCCACTAACTTATGCTAAGACGCCACGTAGATGTTCTACAAGCGGTTCACCCGGGATGGAAGTGGCTGGTTCTTCATGGTCGTGGCAACAGCTTATGATGGTCACCGGCGAGAATGTTCCGATTTAGGAGCCTTTGGGAATCTTCTAATAAAAGCTTTTAAGGCTGGATACTCGGACAGCTGCCAGTTCTTTTACTTGAACCAGAGTTTTATCGACGAGTAGAGCTTTCCTACAAAGAGCATTGTCCTTACTCTGTTTCAAAATCATAAACTTAACTCTCTCTTAGAGACGGATGTGACAATATTTCAAAATCATGATGTTCATTTTTGATCAAAATGCACTACAAAATATTACAGCTAAACCCTTGAAGAATCTTGATGAAAACTAGAAATCCGATCGTTTGTCATTTTATAAATATAACAAATTCGGCGCGATATTTTTATTGTCGCCATCGCCGGTCCCAAGCCCGGGTGAAAAGGGAGGAGGGGGTGGAGTAACAACCACGTTAAAAAACCAGGATCCGTCTGGCCCGGACGGTAGCACTCTGTAAGGGCCCCTGGCTAGGGATACAGCAACTAGCAGGTGGTAGTGGAATTTTCCTTTACGTGATAGTAGAGTATTTTTTTCACGCCCGAGGAGGTACCACCCCATGCATCAAGGGGCCGGTGAACTCCCAAGGGACATTTCCGGTTCTGGTGTATGAGTCGGTTTCCCTTATAAACAAAAATGATGATGGCTCCTCCTTGTACAAAAGATTCCGGAAGTAAAATACTCCTCCATTCGGATCTCCGGGAGAGGGGTGTACAGGGGGCGCCAACATCAAGATTTAACATATCCTTCTCCAATATATGTGGCCTAAATTCTAACCTGAATTCCGTCCACCATTTCCTCCAGGCTAATAGGCCCCAACTCCTTTTTCTCACCGAAACCCAAATCAGTGCCAAAACAGCCACTAATCACCTTAATTTCCCGGGGTATGAGCTCCTTACCTCCTTTAGATTACATGGAGGCGTGTGCGCATACGTCCGTAGCAATCTACCCTGCACCAGACTACCCAATTTAGAAGATGGAAGAAAAGACATTCTATGGATAAAACTCTCTCTCAGGGCTGCAACTAAATACATCTGTTGCATTTACCGGTCACCTTCTGACAACCACTTTGTCCAGCTCTTTGACTACCTTTCTGAAAAAATCGACCATCTGATTTCTGAATATCCTTCCTCCGAGGTCACCATTCTTGGTGACTTCAATGTCCATAATAAGGAATGGCTAGGATCTTCCAAAACCGATCCACAAGGAAGAGCAGCGGAGGCCTTTGCAGTCAGCAATTCTTTAGCCAATATGGTTCAGCAACCTACTTACTTTCCTCGCATCCCAACACACAGCTCAAATCCCTTGGATCTCCTTCTTACTACAAAACCTGAATGCTAAAAGATATCAGTCACCGCCCCCCTTGGTCGTTCAGACCACGGCATGGTCACTGCTACCTGCACAATGCAACCCGAGGTCACACAATCATCACACCCACGTATCGTTTGGCACTACACCTCCGCAAACTGGGACGAAATGCGGGATTACTTTTCCTCATTTCCATGGGCGTCTGTCTGCTTCTCTCATCCTGACCCCTCTGATATCTCACAAAACGTCACCGAAATTATCCAAGCTGGCATGGAATTATTTATTCCACGTACCCGGAAAACCTTGTCAGCCACTCAAAAGCCCTGGTTCTCTAAATCCTGCGACAAGCCAGACTTGAAAAGGTCAAAGCTCACAAAACGCTTCTACACAATCCCAGTCAAGAAAACCGTCAAGCATTTAACGACGCAAGAAACCGCTATGTCCGCATTCTTTCTGAGGCAAAAAACTCGTTTAATAACCACATCAAAAACAAAGTCCTCTTAAGCTCCAACGGCAGCAAACCCTTCTGGACTCTCGCTAAATCTATTGGGAATAATTTCTGCAAGAGCACGTTCCCACCTCTTGTCTCAGGGGACGAAATTGTTTCTACCGCCCTGGGCGAGGCTGAACTTTTTGCCTCGTTATTTGCCGCCAATTCTACTCTCAACCCACCTCCAAATGTTCAACCACCAACAGTCCCCAATGTCGCGCACAAAATGACGGATATCATTTTCAAAACTAAAAAGGTACGAAAGATGCTCTCTTCTCTTAATACCAAGAAAGCCTCTGGCCTTGACAATATCCCAGCAATTGTTCTCAAAAAATGCGCACCAGAACTTGCTCCTGTCCTGACTCGTTTGTTTCAGACATCTTACAATAGAGGCATATTCCCTAGTAACTGGAAAACTGCTCGAGTACAACCCGTCCCCAAGAAAGGATCCAAAGCGCTTCCTAGCAATACATGCCTATTTCTCCCCTTTCAGTTGTCTCTAAAGTGATGGAAAAGTATATAAACACCGAATTACTAAAATTTCTCGAAAAACACAGTCTAATTCACGATAGGCAGTATGGATTCCGTCAGCGCAGATCAACTGCCGACCTCCTTTCCTCTGTCACCCATTCTTGGTACAAGTCTATGGAACTACACGGTGAATCCCAGATTGTCGCTTTAGATATATCCAAAGCATTTGACCAGGTCTGGCACGCAGCGCTGCTTAATAAACTCCCTGCCTATGGCCTACCACCAAAGCTCTGTACCTGGACAGCAAATTTCCTCTCCAACCGGAGCATTTCTGTTGTCGTGGATGGCTATTCCTCTAAAGTATATCCAATTAATGCAGGAGTCCCTCAAGGTTCAGCTTTAGCCCCTACTTTGTTTCTTCTCCACATCAATGACCTCCTCTCTAGCACATCCAACCCAAATCACAGTTACGCGGACGACAGCACCCTCCACTCAAATATACAATATCCTAAGCCTGTTTCTTTAGCCCAACTAGATGAGGATCGCAGACTCATGGAAGATTATGTCTCCGTGGATCTCCAAAGAATATTAGACTGGGGAAGTAGAAATCTTGTATAATTCAACCCCACCAAAACTCAGTCTTGCTGTCTTACTCATAAGAGATACACCAGCCCTAGACCCATCACAATGAACAACCAAGTTATCCAAAGTAATGAGTCCTTTTCACTTGTTGGCATTTCTGTGGATCGAGGTCTCAATTGGCACCAACATGTCACTTCAATTGCAGAATCGGCTGCTAAGAAATTAGGCTTCCTCTTCCGGGCTCGCAAATACTTTTCACCAGCTAATCTCTATACCTTATATACTTCACAAATAAGGCCAAACCTCGAATACTGCTCCCACATCTGGGGTGCCGCTGCCGCTTCTACACTCGCTATCCTGGACTCCATTCAGAAGAGAGCTATACGTCTCATCGGTGAGCCTACACTCACCCAAAGGCTGCCATCCCTTGCCCACCGACGTGCCGTTGGTGACCTCTCTCTCTTTTATAGATATCTGCACGGGCACTGCTCAGAGGAGCTTTCTTCCATAGTTCCTCCACCTGCTGCCCCCAACAGATCTACCAGGGGAACAGAGCGAATGCACCCTTTTACTGTCCAGGTCTCCAGACATAGAACATCTTGTTATGCCCGCTCTTTTGTCTCGAGGACTTCCAAGCTATGGAATTCTTTGCCGGCACATGTTTTTCTTTCTCCTCCGAACCTCCAAACCTTCAAGTCCAGAATTAACAAGTTGCCTCTTTCCTCCTTGTCAACACCCACGGTAGATAGTATTTAGGCTGTAAGCCCTCGTGGTGTGTTGTCGAAATTAAAAAAAAACACAAACTAGGATACTAGCTACTTTCATAAATATTGTTTTGCAATTTATTCAAACTATTCGCTGTACCAGGTGAACCCATATTTTACAACTATTTATATAATTTGCTGCCATCCAGGTTTTTGCAAACGTTAACAAATCCTACTTGAATCTCGTAGTTCGTAACATTTTAGCAGACACTCCAAGTTAATCAGCTAGATACACCTATATTTTAAACAAATTGGATATTATGGTAATAGCATTTGAAACTATAGAGTCCTCTTGCAACGTTATACAACTGGAAGCACGAAACTTTGCCTGTTGTAGACCGGACTCTAGTTAAAACTCTTCAAATGCATCTAGGGCTTTACTGCGGCTTGCTCTCTCTATATAGACGAAGCTTATCTCAATGCATTCCGTTAGAGAAATCCAGAGTTGAAACCTTAAAAGCCCTCTCAGACCTTACACAGCACCGCAGCCTGGCCAGGATTTGTAAATCTAATTAGATGTGATCAAATATTCATCATGCATACTTCTGCAAAGACCACAACCAAAGAGGTTGACAACCTCTTTGACCACAACTGTATGTGAGTTCTAGTTAAGCGTCATATAAGTCAATGCATGCGTAATTAAGTAATTAATTTGAGTAGTCTTACAGGGAATCTATATACATTGTGTTTGAAAGGTTGGAATAAATACATTATTTTGACATTCCTTCACTCGACTTTTGATAATTTGTGTAGTGGTGTTTCAGAGTATATAATAAGTTTAATCTTCACGTCAGCGCTGTTGCCACATTACAGTTTTCTCAGAAAAGCTTCTAACTTTTTATTTTAAATAGAACACCCTATACGTTGTTACGCTCGCCTTTTTAAGTCGGCTTTCATTTTAGTGAATTTTCGTAGGAAAAATTCACTAATGGGGAGATCACGACTTTTGAATTTTGCAAATTTTTTTTTAAATGAGCACGAACTAGGACCCCTAGAACCCATATCCGGGGTCAGTTTCAATTTTTATATGTTTTAATTTTAACAACACACCACGAGTGCTTACAGCCTAAATACTATCGTACCGTGGGTGTCGACAAGGAGGAAAGAGACAACTTGTTAATTCTGGACTTGAAGGTTTGGAGGTTCGGAGGAGAAGGAAAAACATGTGCCGGCAAGGAATTCCACAACTTGGAAATCCTCGGGACAAAAGAGCGGGCATAACAAGATGTTCTATGTCTGGTGACCTGGAGAGTAAAAGGGTGCATTCGCTCTGTTCCCCTGGTAGATCTGTTGGGGGCAGCAGGTGGAGGAACTATGGAAGAAAGCTCCTCTGAGCAGTGCCCGTGCAGATATCTATAAAAGAGAGGAGGTCACCAACGGCACGTCGTTGGGCAAGGGATGGCAGCCTTTGGGTGAGGGTAGGGTCACCGATGAGACGTATAGCTCTCTTTTGAATTGAGTCCAGGATAGCGAGTGTAGAAGCGGCAGCTGCACCCCAGATGTGGGAGCAGTATTCGAGGTTTGGCCTTATTTGTGAAGTATATAAGGTATAGAGATTAGCTGGTGAAAAATATTTGCGAGCCCGGAAGAGGAAACCTAATTTCTTAGCAGCCGCTTTTGCAATTGATGTGACATATTGGTGCCAATTAAGATTTCGATCCACAGAAATGCCAACAAGAGAAAAGGACTCATTACTTTGAATAACTTGCTTGTTCATTGTGATGGGTCTAGGGCTGGTGTAGCTCTTATGAGAAAGAAAGCAAGACTGAGATTTGGTGGGATTGAATTGTACAATATTTCTACTTCCCCAGTCTAATATTTTTTGGAGATCCACGGAGACAGAACCCTCCATGAGTCTGCGATCCTCATCTAATTGGGCTAAAGAGACAGGCTTAGAATATTGAATATTTGAGTGGAGAGTGCTGTCGTCCGCGTAACTGTGACCTGGGTTGGATGTGCTAGAGAGGAGGTCATTGAGGTGGAGAAGAAACAAAGTAGGGGCTAAAGCTGAACCTTGAGGAACTCCTGCATTAATTGGATACAGTTTAGAGGAATGGCCATCCACAACAACAGAAATGCTCCTGTTGGAGAGGAAATTTGCTGTCCAGGTACAATGTTTTGGTAGCAGGCCATAGGACGGTAGTTTATTAAGCAGCGCTGCGTGCCAGACCTGGTCAAATGCTTTGGATATGTCTAGAGCAACAATCTGAGATTCACCGTGTAGTTCCATAGACTTGTTCCAAGAATGGGTGACAAAGGAAAGGAGGTCGGCAGTCGATCTGTGCTGACGGAATCCATACTGCCTGTCGTGGATTAGACTGTGTTTTTCAAGAAATTTTAGTAATTTGGTGTTTATATACTTTTCCATCACTTTAGAGACGACTGAAAGGAGAGAAATAGGCCTGTAGTTTCTAGGAAGCGCTTTGGATCCTTTCTTGGGGATGGGTTGTACTCGAGCAGTTTTCCACACCGATAACTCAAAAAATAATGGGCCGATTTTGATAAAATTTGGCATGTACTTTCCTTCTGTAAATGGATTGAACAAGTTCGTTAGTCAGGAAAATCGGACGAGGTTTTCCGGGAAAATTTTGAGTTTTTTTTCGAAAATTTTTTTTATCTCAAAAGATAATGGGGAGATTTTGATCAAATTTGGCATGTACCTTCCTTTTGTAAATGGCTTGGATACATTCGTTAAACAGACTTTTATTATTATTATATCACAACAAATCTAATCTTTGTCCAGAGGAAATATCCAATACTTCCGTCCAAACTTAATTAGGTCAGCATGGTTTTCCAAAACAAATAACCTTCAATTTACGGAGAGAATTCTACTGGTCTCAATTGTTATTACCTTTAAAGACAAGAAATATAATTAATTCGTCTTATGTGCCGTATTGTGTATTCAAGTCATGGTTTATTTTAGTGTACTACTATCTCACTGTTGGACCAGACAATTACTCTGAATTTACAGAAGACTGCCACTTACACTTAGCTTACTGGTAGCTCTTAAACATTACACGATACTGTTGAATACTATGGAATGAATACGAGAGGATAACAAGAGTCAATAAATCACAGAAAAATGTGCGAATGGCAACCTGCCGCAGCCATATACTAACTAACTAACTAACTAACAAGAGTCAATGGAGCCAAGCGACTTATTATAAAATCATCATCACAATACAAAGGTGATGTTGCCTTCATCAAAAGGGTTATTCTCAAAATTGTCAGTGCAATTACAAGATTTCTCAAGCATGTTGTACATCATTGGAAAGATTTTTTCACAGGCTATCACGTGAGCAAAAAATCCAATATGACTGCCATAATAAAAACAAACGTTGATACCTGTAGCTCAAAAGCAAATGACAATCCAAAGTTGAGAATAGCACAAAAAGATTACTCCGTAAAAAGTGTCCTGATAATATGCAAGTCTTAGACATGTCATATCAACGCCTACTGAGATATTGAAGAAAACAGAAATCGACAAATTTTGGTTTTTCAAAATAACTCGAAAAAGAAAAGGGACAGGGCAAAATACAAGTCATATTTGGAACGGGCATTAAATTCTACAAAACATTGCTAAATTAACAGTCTCCTTATCTCGAATAATAACGGAGATAGCAATATATTCCCATCCAGTTTGGGACACACTGTATATGGTATGCTTTTTAACACGCCCTGGTTCGTGAGGAGTGGGGTAAATTGAGGTAGTTGAACAGGGTATCCGTTATGTCTGAAGTGGGATGTGTTGAAGTAAGGGGATATTGGGGAATTTAGACTGACTCGAGCTTATTGTGGCTGTGTGCATATATGTCTGTTTACATTGCAAGTAGTTATCCTTTCTGTGTCAATACTCATCTCATCTATTCGTTGATGCCGAGACCCAAACAGATCTCATTATCGCTCTTACGCCTATCTTGTTACTATCCTAAATAGAGTACAAGTTTATGCAATGGGAGGATCTCCGACACCCATTTTCAGTAAACGTATGTCATAATATGCATAATTCCATTATACTATCATATTAAAAGCTGTTGTACACATCAGCATCATAAAATTAAAACAAAAACAAACTAACAGTCACAACAAAAGAGACGATAATAAAATAAAATCTGCACAACGACAATACAAAAATTGTATTTAAAATATTCATCAAATCAGTTCCTGCATCAACCGCGATTGTCCTTCATTTTACTAAAATATTTGTAGAAAATCCATTTCAAATGGACTTTTTCTCTGATGCTTTGTCAGGAGTTTAAGTTACAGAGTTGGTGATTTCGTCTATTATTTTTAGCGAATTTTCATAAGCAAAATTCTCTGTTGAGGTGATCGCGACTTCGTGCAAGTGCGTTATTGCAACCAATAAGATACAGACTTAATTAAAAACTAAATTGTCTGGACGCAGCAAGTGCGTTATGGTAGCGAAATTTCTAAAAGTGTTTTTAATAGCAAATATATCTCTCTAATGAAAGCAGGCATCAATCTGGTTACCTGTATAGCTTATATAGTAGAAACAATGTCCCATATTTTATCAAAATAACTTATTGTTTGAAAATGTACAAAAATTTTCCGAAAATAAACTTAAAATATTTCCGAGAAAACTGGCTTCTTAGCCAACAAACCTTGGATTCATAGCAAATTGCGAGTCTCTGAAATTTGTAGCATTTAATGAAAATTCGCTACCAAAACGCACTTACTGCCGCTCGATTTTCTTTCTTACAAACATGCATCATATTTCGATAAAAAATGCAATAATGCAATAATATAAGGGTGTTCGAAAAACAAATTGTAGGTATCACCAACGACGTATGGACGTCCTTGTGATTGTCAAAATAATTTTATAAGATGCAGCTCAAGACACCCTATAATTAACGTATATAACTTTTTCTCGTAGCTTGTATTGTAACAATTATATTCAGCTTTACCGTAGAAATGCGTCACCCTGTATATATGTAAACAGATAAAAACTGAAGCTAAACCCATATATGGATTCTAGGTGGCTTAGTTTGCGCCCATTTGAAGAAATCTTTTTAACAGAAAATTCGTGGTCTCCTCGTTAAGGAATTTTTTCTACGAAAATTAGTTAAAAATTATATACCGTTAAACCATAAACTTTACTAAAACTACCGTCAAAGCATCAGAGAAAGGGTCTATTTGAAATGAAATTTATGGAAATATTTTATTAAAATGAAGGACAATGAAGGTTGAAGCTGAAACTTAAGGGTTTCCAAAACACTCTTCCTGCGACATTTTCTTTACATCATCCGTATTTGTTTCAGGTTCGTTGCCTAAATGTTGACAACGTTTCAAATCGCGACTTTGACGTTTTGAGGAAAACCCCAAATTGTTTTCCTTGAAATGCCCATAGCTTGTCTTTAAACTTACAGACCTAACTTTTGGTACAAGGTTCACTCTTAGTGAATTTTCGTAGAAAAATTCACTAATGGAGAGATCCCGATTTTTGAATTTTGAAAAAAAATTTGCAAATGAGCGCGAACTAGGAGCCCTAGAACCCATACCCGGGGTCAGTTTTAGTTTATATATATATATATATATATATATATATATATATATATATATATATATATATATATATATATATATATATATATATATCTTTAGGAATATTGCGCTACACTGTAATCAATTTTAAATATACACTTTATTTGTTTGCTGTACGTTTGTGATTTCTTATTGGTTTGCGTGGACTGCAGTTTCGAACCGTCCCGGTTCATCATCAGCACGCTACTCAGTATATTGGTAATCAAATTTGATGCCTGCTTTCTGAAAAAAACACACATATTTGCTATTAAAAACATTTGAATGAAAATTCACTACCATAATGCACTTGCTGCGTCCCGAAGTTTTTATAATACCAACACGCGTAAAAATTTGGTTGCCCTTACTTTGCTATTTCCGGAGATATACATTTTTTCTGAAAGAAAATACAAAATCTTCGGGGAAAACCTGGGCTAATATTCCTGGCTAACGAACTTCTCCAAGCCACTTGCAAAAGGAAAGTGCTCAGAAAATGTGATCAAATTCGGCCCATTATTTTTTGAGTTATCGGTGTGATATATATATATATATATATATATATATATATATATATATATATATATATATATATATATATATATATATATATATATATATATATATTGTAAAACAGTGTCGATCATCTCTTAAAAAATGATAAGTTTACCAGCTTATATTTAAAAGTGAGTGGCAAATATTTCAAATTGCGGTATGCTATATGCTAAATGCCAATAAAAAGGAATAAAAAATCTTTAAGCTTACCGTGTGCGCAGATTTATTTTTTAAACTAAACGAATCTGAACAGCTGTAACCTGAGAAATGAAAATGTAACAAAATAATAAAAGCAATTCTTATTTTTATGGCGACGAGCTATGCCTGATATATTCCCTCTCACATATCTTCAGGCGTTTTGTGTCTATTGGGCTTTCTGCAATACACCATCGCGAACTGAGTCTGAACTTGGCGAGACTTTGGGCACATCTCCAAAGATATCATAAACAACATCATATTTCATGGTCCACAATACACAATAAATTTATTACTTTCATGTGTATACAAAACATACGGGGACCTGGTTATTAGTATTAGTATTAGTAAGAGCTAAAGGTAGCTACAGACGGATGCCTTAGAACATGTATGTATGGGTTTCCCAATCGGGGCAATATGTTTTTAAAACCTCATAGCAGCCATATGTAAAACGGTAGAAATGTCACTAGCTGTCAGTTGTGTTTAGTATAGTTTGACGATTCATCATGGCAAAACACATGCCCCAACAACATTTGGTTATCATCCAAGAATGTTACATAAATAAACGTTCTTTTGTTCTAACTCAACGTGATGTTCGTGAAGATTTTGGTGAACATAATCGTCCTTCTGTGCTTGCTATTCGTTGAACCGTTGAAACATTCGAAATAAATTTCACTTTATACGATACCAGAAGATCAATAACACAAGAAAACGTAAGAACCCAAGAGAATATTGACGCTGTAAGTGCCAGTGTTACAGAAGATGCAAATCGGTCGATTAATCAACGTTCTCAAGAACTTGATGTTTCAAGAATGACAGCTTGGCGTATTTTGAGAAAATACTTGAGTTTACATTTGTATAAGATCGTGTTGACTCAAGAACTAAAGTTATTTGACCATCATAAGCGTCGTGTGTTTGTTGATTGGGCTCTAGAGCAATTTGAAACTGATCGTGATTTTGCAAAAAAATCATTTTTTGAGATGAAGCTCATTTCTGGTTCAACGACTCTAAAACAGACAAACGTGCCCTTTTTGGTGTGAAAATATCCCACAAGAGATTCATAAGAAGCCTTTGCATTCAGAAAAAGTTACTGTTTGTGTGGTTTACGGCATCATCAGCCCCCTTTTTTTTTTGAAAATGCTGACATGCAGTAACAGGGAATGGCAAGCGTTATCGATCAATGTTAACAGATTTTTTGTGACCAAAATTGGATGAAATTGATTTTCAAGACATTTTTACAACAAGATGGTGCAATACCACATTTTTCCAATACCACTATGGAGCTATTGAGAGAAAGGTTTGGTGAGTCTAATCTCCAGGAATGGAACTGTTAATTGGACCTCAAGAAGTTGTGCTGTAACACCTTTAAATTTCTTTTTGTGGGGATATTTAAAGTCGTTGATCTATGCGAACAAACCTCGAACTAGAGACGTGTCGAAATTGACCAGCAAACGCTGCAATAATGAAAGTACACCTGTTTTATTGCAAAAAGTCACCGAAAATTTTGTTCATCGAATTAGACCTTGCGAAGCCGAAATGGACATTTAAATGATGTGTTATTCAAAACATAATTGTCATAAGTTGCACTTTGAAATAAAAAAAAGTTCTGCTTTTATGTCAAATATTTTGTATTTTATCTAATTTTAAAAACATATCGCCCTTATTCGGAAACCCTTTAGGTTTATCGTCTTTCAAAAACGTCTTTCTATTCACAAACACACACACGCACGCACGCACAAACAGAGCGTTTCATCTTTTTACATAAAACGTGTCCAGAGGTTCCAGAACTTAAAAAGGATTTATTATTATTTAAATGTGTTCCAACAAGAACCTTATGATAAACAAAATAATAGATACTATTAGGAAAAATAAGATAATGTCTAATAACTTTTCGTTATGGCGTTATGGCAGTGATTTTCATAAAAATATTTTTAGGCAAATATGTCTTTCTAAGGCAAGCAGGCATCAATCTGGTTACTGGTATAGCCTATATAGTAGAAACAATGTACCATATTTTATCAAAATAACTTATTGTTAAAAAATGTACAAACATTTTCCGAAAAAAAGAAACGGTTTCCGAGAAAACTGGTTTCCTAGCCAACAAACCTTAGGTTAATAGCAAATTGAGTTATTGAAATTTGAAGCGTTTAGTGAAAATTCGCTACCAAAACGCACTTACTGCGTCGAGATTTTTTTTCTTTCAAAAATGCATCATATTTCGATAAAAGTGCAAAAATGCAATAATATAAGGGTGTTCGAAAAAAAATTGTAGGGATCACCAACGACTTAAGGGCCATCCTGCGATTGTCAAACTAATTTTATAGATGCAGCTCAAGACACCCTATAATTAACGTATACAACTCTTTCTCGTATCTTGTATAATAACAGTTATATTGAGCTTTACCGTAGAAATGCGTCACCCTGTATATATGTAAATAGATACAAACTGAAACTAGACCCGGATATGGATTGTACAATTCAACTCAACCAAATCTCAGTCTTGCTTTCTATCTCAAGACATACACCAGCCCTAGACCCATCACAATGAACAACCATGTTATTCAAAGTAATGAGTCCTTTTCACTTGTTGGCATTTCTGTGGATCGAAATATCAATTGGCACCAACATGTCACATCAATTGCAGAAGCGGCTGCTAAGAGATTAGGTTTCCTCTTTCAGGCTCGCAAATACTTTTCACTAGCTAATCTCTATATCTTATGGACTTCACAAATAAGGCCAAACCTCGAATACTGCTTCCACATCTGGGGTGGAGCTACGGCCTCTACACTCGCTATCCTGGACTCCATTCAGAAGAGAGCTATACGTCTCATCGGTGACCCTGCCCTCACCCAAAGGCTGTCATCGCTTGTCCATCGACGTACCGTTGGTCACCTCTCTCTCTTTATAGATATATATACTTATATATACTTATTTATTTGTAATTAGAATTATACATCGCATCTTACAAATAAGCTATGCATGGGAACTGCTCAGAGGAGCTTTCTTCCATAGTTCCTCCACCTGCTGCCCCCAACAGATCTACCAGGGGAACAGAGCGAATGCACTCTTTTACTGTCCAGGTCACCAGACATAGAACATCTTGTTATGCCCGCTCTTTTGTCCCGAGGACTTCCAAGTTGTGGAATTCCTTGCCGGCACATGTTTAACCTTCTCCCCCGAACCTCCAAACCTTCAAGTCCAGAATTAACAAGTTGCCTCTTTCCTCCTTGTCGACACCCACGGTACGATAGTATTTAGGCTGTGAGCCCTCGTGGTGTGTTGTTCAAATAAAAAAAAATTGTTTCTAAGGGGCCTAGTTTGCGCTCATTTGCAGAAATCGATTTAAAATTCAAAAGTCGCGGTCTCTTCATTTAAGAATTTTTTTCTACGAAAATTAGCTAAACATTATAGACCGTTAAACTATAAACCTAACTAAAACTGCCGCCAAAGCATCGGAGAAAGGGTCTATTTGAAATGAAACTTCTGAAAATATTTTAGTGAAATAAAGGACAATAGCGATTGAAGCTGAAACTTAAGGGCTTGCAGAACACCCTTCTTGTGACATTTTCTTTTACGTAATCCGTATTTGTTTCAGATCCTTTGTCTAAATTTTGCCAGTTTTGACGTTTAAATCGGGACTTTGACATTTTGAGAAAAACTAGAATTTTTTTTCTTAAATGCCCAAAACTTTTTTGTCTTTAAACTTACAGGCCTAAATTTGGTACATTGTTTACTCTTTATAATATAAACACGCGTACCAAATTTGATTGGAATTTGAATTTTTCCCTTAGAAAACACAAAATTTTCCGGTAATACCTGGAGGGTCTAATTAGCTCTCATTTGAAGAAATTTTTTCTAAATTCAAAAGTCGGGATCTAATTAGTTATTTTTTTAAGCAAATTAATTAATTATGACAAATTGTTCGAGGATGAGGAGGTTTGGAAACTACATAAATACAAATTTACTAAAATGATCTACTAAAAAAAATTCCTTTCAAAATACAAACATACTCGGAAATATTTGACAATCTGGCAACGCTCCAATGCTTCGTTCATGCCCTCATTCCATTCTTAACTTAAAACTACCATAGCCAAGAATTCATTTTCACCCCACGTTATGTTCAAAATTTGCCTTGACCTTCCATTTTTCAAAGAGTCCTTATATATGGTCCTTTGCGCCGTGGCAACTGTGATTCGCCAAAGTGGTTTATATTAGATTTTGAAGTAAACAATTTCTCCCACTCGTAGTAGGTTAAAAGCATTATACGCTTCTCTTTTATTATAAATGAAAAAGTGTTGTGCAAGCTCAAATATTGAAAATTGGATTTTTAAAGCGAATTTTTTCTATTGTCTCCAGATAATATTTCTTAAGCTTTCAGGTTATTGTGATACAATAATAACATATGTTTATTCACAACTGATCTTTTCTTTGAAGAGTCCCTTACTGAAAAATAATACCACATCTTGGATATAAGATATACATATAATACTATAATACTATCGTACCGTGGGTGTCGACAAGGAGGAAAGAGGCAACTTGTTAATTCTGGACTTGAAGGTTTGGAGGTTCGGAGGAGAAGGAAAAACATGTGCCGGCAAGGAATTCCACAACTTGGAAGTCATCGGGACCAAAGAGCGGGCATAACAAGATGTTCTATGTCTGGTGACCTGGACAGTAAAAGGGTGCATTCGCTCTGTTCCCCTGGTAGATCTGTTGGGGGCAGTAGGTGGAGGAACTATGGAAGAAAGCTCCTCTGAGCAGTGCCCGTGCAGATATCTATAAAATAGAGAGAGGTCACCAACGGCACGTCGGTGGGCAAGAGATGGCAGCCTTTGGGCGAGGGTAGGGTCACCGATGAGACGTATAGCTCTCTTCTGAATAGAGTCCAGGATAGCTAGTGTAGAAGCGGCAGCAGAACCCCAGATGTTGGAGCAGTATTCGAGGTTTGGCCTTATTTGTGAAGTATATAAGGTATAGAGATTAGCTGGTGAAAAGTATTTGCGAGCCCGGAAGAGGAAACCTTCAACTTGGTTGTTCATTGTGATGGGTCTAGGGCTGGTGTATCCCTTATGAGAAAGAAGGCAAGACTGAGATTTGTTGGGGTTGAATTGTACAAGATTTCTACTTCCCCAGTCTAATATTTTTTGGAGATCCACGGAGACAGAACTCTCCATGAGTCTGCGATCCACATATAATTGGGCTAAAGAGACAGGCTTAGAATATTGTATATTTGAGTGGAGGGTGCTGTCGTCAGCATAACTGTGGACTAAGTTGTATGTGCTAGAGAGGAGGTCATTGACGTGGAGAAGAAACAAAGTAGAGGCTAAAGCTGAACCTTGAGGAACTCCTGCATTATTTGGATACAGTTTAGAGGAATGGCCATCCACGACAACAGAAATGCTCCGGTTGGAGAGGAAATTTGCTGTCCAGTCACAAAGTTTTTGTGGTAGGCCATAGACCAGAAGTTTATTAAGCAGCGCTACGTGCCAGACCTGGTCGAATACTTTGGATATGTTTAGAGCGAAAATCTGGGATTCACCGTGTAGTTCCATGGACTTGTCGGCAGCTGATCTGCGCTGACGGAATCTATACTGCCTGTCGTGGATTAGACTGTGTTTTTCAAGAAATTTTAGTAATTCGGTGTTTATATACTTTACCATCACTTTAGAGACGACTGAAAGGAGAGAAATAGGCCTTTAGTTGCTAGGAAGCGCTTTGGATCCTGTCTTGGGGACGGGTTGTACTCGTGCAGTTTTCCAATTACTAGGGAATATGCCTTTATTGTAAGATGTCTGAAACAGACGAGTCAGGACAGGAGCAAGTTCTGGTGCGCATTTTTTGAGAACAATTGCTGGGATCTCGTCAAGGCCAGAGGCTTTCCTGGTATTAAGAGAAGAGAGCATCTTTCGTACCTTTTTAGTTTTGAAAATGATATCCGTCATTTTATGCGCGACATTGGGGACTGTTGTTGGTTGAATCTGGAGGTGGGTTGAGAGTAGAATTGCCGGCGAACAACGAGGTAAAAAGTTCAGCCTTGCCCAGGGCGGTAGAAACAATTTTATCCCCTGAGACAAGAGGTTTGAACCCATGGATCACGAAGTGCTTTTGTCTATTCTTCATTATTTAGGATCTTCATCAGGCGCAATCAAACTGTTAAATAGCTTCTTATCTGATCGATATCAGTATGTGTGCACTAACTTGCAACCAAGTAGGATGCTACTAGTGCGGGGCACCCATCTGGGCTCACTTCTTAGTCCACTTCTTTTCAATCTTTACACCTGCAATTTGACTTCAGTACTGTCATACTGTAAACCTTATTCTTATGCTGATGATATTCAATTTTGCAACTCACTTCCTAGGCAGGAATTGGGCAACGCAGTGGAATGCGTCAATTATGACTTGCAAAACTTTGCAAAATATGCGGAAGCTCATGGCTTGAAAATAAACGGCCCAATGTGTGCAGTCTTGTTTTTTGGTCCAAAAGTAAATAATTCCTCAACCAAAAATCAATATTAATGGCGAGGTGGTTGTCATTATGCAGAGTTGTAAGAACCTAGGTCTTACACTAGATACAAAGTTGCGCTTTACTGCTCAAGTAAATAAATGTATTAAGAGGAGTTTTGCGGGTCTGAAGTTTATTATATCCGCAAAGGCATATTCTTGCGCGGGAAATAAAAATTGTTTTATGCGAGGCATTTGTGCTATCGCATATCAATCTTTTCGACGTGGTCCATGCCTGACTCGGGCCGAGCAGAGTTGAGCGTGTTCCAAGATGCTGTATGCGGTACACCTGGAGCATCCGAAAATACGATAGCTTGACTTACAAGTTAAAATAAATGGAATGGCTAACGATGTTCAATAGGCGAAAGGTACACATGATCTCTCTTCTTGGTTCTATTTTGGATCTTGGGGCTCCGCAGTACCTCTATCAGAAAGTGCGACACATGCCAGATGTACATAATTTAAATAATCGAAGTAAGGGTCGATTATCTCCACTTGTGCATAATTTTGCGATATTTGAGAGGTCCTTTACCTACATAATTTATATAGAGTTCAACAAATAACCTGATAAGCTAAAATTTTGTTAGTCTCTGGGGCTCTTTAAGAGGGAAGTGAAATCATATCTAAAAGATCTACAATTCAAACAAAATAGATTATATATCTAAGAATGCGAAGCTGTAGGTGTGGGTGAGGGGGGTGAATGTTGCTGGTAATATGGGGGATGGACGATAAACGGATGTTTATAATTAATTAATTTTTAACTAAGGGAAATCACTCGGTATGCCTGATTGGGGTCGCAAGGGTATTAAGCTAAACACAAATCATAGCCGTAGATGTTTTTTTAATCGAAAGTAAAAATGTGTTTCACATGATGCAGACATTTTGGTGGTCACTGTGTATTTGAAATAAAAGTTTATCGATTCCGAACACATAACATTATATTACTCATTTGACACATGACGTTTTTTATATACAAAAAATATATTTCTGTATCAATTTTCCAACAAAAACCACCACAAACGAGGCCGACAATAAACGTGCATTAAGTGTAACATTGAATATACATTTAGCCGAGTTCCCAAACACAAATAACTCTGACATATATACAATTTCAATGACAGTGAGTGTATTTACAAATACAATTCTAGCTTTAGATATATATTCAACGTAGGTAAGTGTATTTACAAACCCCATTTCGGCACACATGGCAACCTTTGATCTACGTTGAACGGTATCATGACATTGGCCCCGATTTATAACCCTCGTTGTACAAGTGGAAAATGCAGACAAAGCTAAAGGTCAATCCTCAAATTGATCGTTCTCCTTTGCCAGGAAATCACTTAAGTTCCTGTCTGGCATTGAGAACACTCGGGGAAATTTCGTGTTAAGAGATGCTGGGGTCGAGATTTTGCATATCATGGGATCCGTCTTTGAAATTATATGTAATTAGAGTGAAACATATTTAAAGCAAATCTGCAAGTGCTGGCTTTCATTCCATTTAAACACATTTCTGTGACGTTAATCGATAATATTAACAATAATAATAGATAATAATAATGGCATCTACTCTCTTTAAAATAGTTATAATAATCTGGTAATAGAAAAGTTGTGTGTGTTTTTGTTTCTTTAACGTCGGCCTATTTCCGCTACTATGGCCAATCACCGACGCCAGGGAGCAGTTTCACCTCACTATCCTGGAAATTTTGCCGAAGCCCTGCCTTTCTGTAAGGAGGGTAGGGATCTTTAACATGCGCAACATCGTATGGATCCGGGACCGAAGGCTTTACGCTCCCTCCGAAGGGTGAAACGTGCAGACATTCAACTTGCTCAAATACATGCCAGAACCTCGGTTGATGTTAATGTTACAGTTTGTACTGAAAAAGTGAAAGAAGTACCCAGGGATCGAACCCAGTACCCTTCGGTTCAGAGGCACACGTTCTGACCCCTGAACCACCGAGGTTCTAATAGCAAAGTTCAAGTAAAGCTTTTTTCAGTGTGAATTACACTTATGGAATAAAATTCATTATTCAGCAGAAAATAGTTTTTGTGGAGAACGCTGAGACACGTGAAGTTTAATTTGTCGAACATTATCTTATAATCATAGTTAAAAAAATTAAACTCCCACCATTTTACCCCCATTACTTTATCCATTTAAAAAATGGCAACCCTGCATTTTTTCATCACAACTGGATGGATCACATTTTTCTGAATGCGGAGATACCCCATATGTATGGTCTAATATTACAGTTTTCACTGCAGGGTGGAAATTTAATACCGGAATATTAAAATTAAACAGTTTACCCTGTAATTAAAATTTCGAAAATAAACTTAATAAAAACGTCCCTTTCTTATAATAAATGTTCAAAATGTTCTCCATTCACTGGCACACAACGAAATAATCTACTCTGTAATTCTTCCCTAACTCTGTTCAACACGTCAGGCGTTACGTTCCTAATTTCTGTTGTTATTTTCATTTTCAAATCATCTAAATCAGCAGGTTACGTTTTATAAACTCTGTTTTTAATGTGTCCCCATAAAAATAAATCAACAGATTTTTTTATTATTTATTTCAACAACACCCCACGAGGGCTTACAGCCTAAATACTACCGTACCGTGGGTGTCGACAAGGAGGAAAGAGGCAACTTGTTAATTCTGGATTTGAAGGTTTGGAGGTTCGGAGGAGCAGGAAAAACATGTGCCGGCAAGGAATTGCACAACTTGAAAGTCCTCGGGACAAAATAGAGGGCATAACAAGATGTTCTATGTCTGGTGACCTGGACAGTAAAAGGGTGCATTCGCTCTGTTTCCCTGGTATATCTGTTGGGGGCAGCAGGTGGAGGAACTATGGAAGAAAGCTCCTCTGAGCAGTGCCCGTGCAGATATCTATAAAAGAGAGAGAGGTAACCAACGGCACGTCGGTGGGCAAGGGAGGTCAGCGTTTGGGTGGGGGTAGGGTCACCGATGAGACGTATACCTATGTTCTGAATGGAGTCCAGGCTAGCGAGTGTAGAAGCGGCAGCAGCACCCCAGATGTGGGGGAAGTATTCAAGGTTTAGCCTTATTTGTGAAGTATATAAGGTATAGAGATTAGCTGGTGAAAAGTATTCGCGAGCCCGGAAGAGGAAACCTATTTTGTTAGCAGCCGCTTCTGCAATTGATGTGACATGTTGGTGCCAATAGATATTTCGATCCACAGAAATGCTAACAAGTGAAAAGGACTCATTACTTTGAATAACTTAGTTGTTCATTGCGATGGGTCTAGGGCTGGTGTATCTCTTATGAGATAGAAAGCAAGACTGAGATTTGGTGGAGTTGAATTGTACAAGATTCTTACTTTCCCAGTCTAATATTTTTTGGAGATCCACATAGACAGATCCTCATCTAATTGGGCTTAAGAGACAAACTTAGAATATTGTATATTTGAGTGGAGGGTGCTGTCGTCCGCGTAACTGTGAATTGGGTTGGATGTGCCAGAGAGGAGGTCATTGATGTGGAGAAGAAACAAAGTAGGGGCTAATGCTGAACCTTGAGGAACTCCTGCATTAATTGGACATAGTTTAGAGGAATGGCCATCCACGACAACAGAAATGCTCCGGTTGGAGAGGAAATTTGCTGTCCAGGTACAGAGTTTTGGTGGTAGGCCATAGGCCGGGAGTTTATTAAGCAGCGCTGCGTGCCATGCCTGGTCGAATGCTTTGGCTATATCTAGAGCGACAATCTGGGATTCACCGTGTAGTTCCATAGACTTGTACCAAGAATGGGTGACAGAGGAAAGGAGGTCGGCAGTTGATCTGCGCTGACGGAATCCATACTGCCTGTCGTGGAATAGACTGTGTTTTTCAAGAAATTTTAGTAATTCGGTGTTTATATACTTTTCCATCACTTTAGAGACGACTAAAAGGAAAGAAATAGGCCTGTAGTTGCTAGGGTGCGCTTTGGATCCTTTCTTGGGGACGGGTTGTACTCGAGCAGTTTTCCAGTTACTAGGGAATATGCCTCTATTGTAAGATGTGTGAAACAGACGAGTCAGGACAGTAGCAAGTTCTGGTGCGCATTTTTTGAGAACAATTGCTAGGATATCGTCAAGGCCAGATGCTTTCTTGGTATTAAGAGAAGAGAGCATCTTTCGTACCTTTTTAGTTTTGAAAATGATATCCGTCATTTTGTGCGCGACATTGGGGACTGTTGGTGATTGAACATTTGGAGGTGGGTTGAGGGTAGAATTGGCGGGGAATAACGAGGCAAAAAATTTAGCCTTGCCCAGGGCGGTAGAAACAATTTCGTCCCCTGAGACAAGAGGTGGGATCGTGCTCTTGCAGAAATTATTCCCAATAGATTTAGCAAGAGTCTAGAAGGGTTTGCTGCCGTTGGAGCTTAAGATGACTTTGTTTTTGATGTGGTTATTAAACGAGTTTTTTGCGTCAGAAAGAATGCGGACATAGCGGTTTCTTGCGTCGTTAAATGCTTGACGGTTTTCTTGACTGGGATTGTGTAGAAGCGTTTTGTGAGCCTTGATCTTTTCAAGTCTGGCCTTGTCGCAGGATTTAGAGAACCATGGCTTTTGAGTGGCTGAAGAGGTTTTCTGTGTACGTGGGATAAATAATTCCATGCCAGCTTGGATAATTTCGGTGATGTTTTGTGAGATATCAGAGGGGTCAGAATGAGAGAAGCAGACAGGCGCCCATGGAAATGAGGAAAAGTAATCCCGCATTTCGTCCAAGTTTGCAGAGTTGTAGTGCCAAACGATACGTGGGTGTGATGACTGGGTGACCTCGGGTTGCATTGTGCAGGTAGCAGTGACTATGCTGTGGTCTGAACGACCAAGGGGGGCGATGACTGATATCTTGTAGCATTCAGGGTTTGTAGTAAGAAGGAGATCCAAGGGATTTGAGCTGTGTGTTGGGATGCGAGGAAAGTAAGTAGGTTGCTGAACAATATTGACTAAAGAATTGCTAACTGCAAAGGCTCCCGCTGCTCTCCCTTGTGGATCGGTTTTGGAAGATCCTAGCCATTCCTTATTATGGACATTGAAGTCACCAAGAATAGTGACCTCGGAGGAAAGATATTCAGAAATCAGATGGTCGATTTTTTCAGAAAGGTAGTTAAAGAGCTGGACACAGTAGTTGTCAGAAGGTGACCGGTAAATGCAACAGATGAATTTAGTTGCAGCTCCGAGAGAGAGTTTCATCCAAAGTATGTCTTTTTTTCCAGCTTCCAAATTGGGGAGTCTGGTGCAGGGTAGATTGCTACGAATGTATGCGCACACATCTCCATGCAGTCTAAAGGAAGTAAGGAGCTCATACTCCGGGAAATTAAGGTGATTAGTGGCTGTGTTGGCACTGATTTGGGTTTCGGTGAGGAAAATGAGTTGGAGCCCATTAGCCTGGAGGAAATGGTAGATGGAGTTTAAGTTAGAATTTAGGCCACATATATTCAAGAAGGATATGTTAAATCTTGATGCCGGCGCCCCCTGCATACCCCTCTTTCGGTGATTCCAATGAAGGGGTATTTTATCTCCGGGATCTTTTGTACGAGGAGGAGCCATCATCATTTTTGTTTATAAGGGAAACTGACTCATACACCAGAACCGGAAACGTCCGTTGGGACTTCACCGGCCCCTTGATGTAAGTGGTGGTACCTCCTCGGGCGTGAAAAAATCCTTTACTATCACGTAAAGGAAAAGTCCACTACCACCTACCCTATGCTAACTGATACTGTTGAGAACGATGAGAGATACTCAGAACAACATTTATCTTTCCAACAAGATGGGGCTCCATCGCATTGCATTCTGTATACTAAAGAGTTATATGTACTTATAGCTTTAGTTATTTCTTGAAACTTTTGATAGAAACTTTTTTTTTAACTCGCCAAGAAGAGAAATATTAAGTGGTTACGTTACTTCCTGTACACTACAAACGTTATATAAGAATACGTCCGAGTTGTGTATTTTATTTCATAACATAAAGTCAATGGAATTTATTTCGTAATAAATCTATGTGTATGTTGTGTGTCAAATACGGAAAATGTGCCATTTCAAATAGTTGTTTATGATATAGGACAAACATATACTTTTATGACTCGAAACGCAGAATTTAGAATTGAAAAATGGCTTTATAGTAGTATTATTATGTTAGTATCAAGTATTTTTGGATAAAACCTTATTTACATTATGTTGCCATATAGGTGCACCGCAAGTTTTAGTTGAAGGATTTTAGTTACTTTTCTGACATACACTGTCGTCCAACTGTGCGTTCAAGTCCAATATATTTTTTTAATTTACTAAATTTTTACAATCTACTCTACAAGGAGTATTAAGTAAATATGTTACACGTATGTTCTAATCGGACAATAAAAATAAACCCAAAAGAACGAAAATAAAAATAATTAAAAATAACTAATATATATATATATATATATATATATATATATATATATATATATATATATATATATATGTATATATATATATATATATATATATATATATATATATATATATGTATATATATATATTTAATATATATATATATATATATATATATATATATATATATATATATATATATATATATATATATATATATATATATATATATATATATATACATATATAAATAATAAATAATGCAAAGCGTGTGAGAAGAAGCCCACCAGTGTCGACACTCCCTATCGGACAACACTGAATTGTTAATTTAGTAGGTCTCTTGGCCAGGTTATTCTTAAGCGTCTCTTGTAGAAAGGGTCTTCAGAGAGTTGTTCTATAAGGGGATTCTCGTGGCCAGGCAACTTTCCGTGATAATTTTGGGCGTATCTTCGAATTTCTTCATGAACGAAAGGGATTTTGAGATCTCGATGTAAGTTCAAGTCCAATATCTTCTTTATTATCCAATAATAAAAAAAGTTTGGAACAAAAGTTGCAGGTACTACCGTTAGCTACAAACTAAAACGATTTTTGCATATACAGGGTGTTGTGTAAGTTATATACAACACAAACTTCACTTTTTTTAATTAGGACACCCAGTATGATGTTTCATTTCTGAATTACTCTTGTTTAGCCGCTTCATCCAGTTTATAGTTGTTGGGGTCTGTACGGAATCGTTGAAAAGTTATGGTCACTTTTCTAAAACATGTTTATGCTTGCCCTAACTTAGTGCAACCGTTCCATATTTAATACAGTCGTAGACTTTTCCCGTGGCTTCACAAGTGCTTGTTTTAGTGAATTTTCTTTAAAAAGAAATCACTAACGAAGAGATCCCGACCTTTGAATTTAGAAAAAATTTCTTCAAATGAGCGCGAACTAGGCCCCCTAGAAGTCATATCCAGGGTCAATTTCAATTTCAATTATATATATATATATATATATATATATATATATATATATATATATATATATATATATATATATATATATATATATATATATATATATATATATATATATATTCGCGGTCTTTAATGTGAGATACACTTTTCGTAAACTTCGTGGGATTCGTTTGGAATCGTATCTCACGGAGTTTACGAAAGTCCTTGTTCCGACTGTTCCCGAACTTATGTAGGCAAACAAATAGACGTATCCACAATGGAATATATAAACACATCCTCGCAGTTAGAAAATCCTAACCCTGCATCATATTCATACAGGACACAAAATAGTGCCAAAAATGCCAAAACAATAGCCCCGGTTAACAATTTCAAAACCAGAATTATCCGCGAAGCAATCGAGATAAAAATTGGTCCCGATTGTTTAAATAAGAGGGATTCGTCTTCGTCTTCCGATTACTTGGAAACCTATTATCTCTTCAGTAGAAACATACAAAAAGACAATAAACCTAATGGAAAATTTCATTTCCCATTATCTGTCTCAACAAATGCCTGTAATCCCCTTACTCCTCTTAATCCTTTAAGTACCGTGACTAAAGCCCCTGACCGAGACCCGACTACTTTCACTGATAACGAAGCAGGTAGACGAAACGATACATACAATACAAGACTTGCAACGAAGTGCCAGATCTCTCTTAGACCTAGGGTTGAACACACTGAGATCTTAGAGACGATATCCGGCGAGATTTGTGGAGTAGGCAGATTGAGGCTCCGTAATCGAGCTACAACAACCCAACCCACCTTTGTCCACCGCTCTAAGGAGTAGGCAGATTGAGGCCTTAGAGTTAATGTCCTTACATGTTTCCTTTACCTTTTGAAAATGGCTCCAAAACAGAAGCCGAACGTCGAGTTTTAATTTAACATTCTGGATGCGGTTCAACCCGATAACCAAGTATATTTCTCATATATATATATATATATATATATATATATATATATATATATATATATATATATATATATATATATATATATATATATATATATATATATATATATATATATAAACATATCAAAATTGCAACTGACCCTTATTGTAGGTTATATGATTCTTAGTTTGCGCTCATTAAAAAAACATTTTTTCAAAAATGAAAGGTCGCGATTTCATCCATAGCCAATTTTTTCAGCGAAAATTCGCTAAAAACGTCACAAAAAGGGGGATAAGGAAAAAGCGAGAAAACAGGAAGTGGTGAGAAAGTATTCGTTCACTTACCTGGTTTGCAAGGTCTGTCTATTGCAAACTGATTACAGATGAGATTGTCAGAGACGTTGACACATATATAACAGGTGACGGCATATTTGTCGAAATCTGTGGACAGTTCTCTTTTCTCTACGCTGTTGCTTGTCAAGTTACCACTTTCTTCTAACGTTGTGTTGGTCATGAGGATATAGCTCAGTAGCATACTCAGCCTAAACATCACAACCTGTAACAAAAATAAACCAAATGTGAGAAAACCCATACGTCTATGTGTGTGTGTGTGTGTGTGTTTTGTTTCTTTAACTTCGGCCTATTTCCGCGACTTTGGCTAATCACCGACGCCCTGGAGCAGTTTCACCTCACTATCCTGGAAATTTTGCCGAATCCCTGTCTTTCTGTAATAAGTGTGGGGATCTTTAACGTGCCCAACATAGCATGGACACGGTACCGACGGATTTACGCCCCCTCCGAAGGGCGGAACGTGCAGACATTCAACATGCTCAAATACAATGCCAGAACCTCGGTTGATGTTAATGTTACAGTTTGTACTGAAAAACTAAAAGGAGAACCCTGGGATCGAACCCAATACCCTTCGGTTCAGAGCCACACGTTCTTACCCCTGAACCACCGAGGCTCTTCGCGTACGTCTACTTTTTTCGTTCAAGATAGAGACCTAAACATATAAAAATTGAAACTGACCTCGGGTATGGGTTATAGGGGGCCTAGTTCACGCTCATTTGAAGAAATGTTTTCAAAATCCAAAAGTCAAGATCTCCTCATTAGTAAATTTGTTAAAGAAAATTCACTAAAAACTGTTTTTCTAAAAATTTAGTGGGGTGATAAGTAAACTGGGGGAGATATTTTGAAATATTTTTGTCACTTACCGCTCCTCCTGATTTTGAAGGGCTGATGCTACGCTATATATGTCAAATGGAATGGTGTTTTTTATTCCATTCTCCATGAAGAACTGCGTATGTACGTAGAAGATTGTTGCATTTGCTCTACTTGTTGCATACTTATAGGTTTTCTAATAAAAAAAAACTATAGTAAGAACTGGCATGAAATACCTTAAATTTAACGACTGTTCTGTTCTAAAAGGTGTTCGAAATGTCCTCTAATGCGTACTTATGAATTTTTAATAATTTTGGATTTTTTTTCTGAACAACGTAGAAAATCAACAAGAAGAGGTCTGGTTTAAGCAAGAAGGAGCTGCGCCACACTTTACGTGCCAAGTCAGAGACACCCTAAACAGCATGTTTGGAAATAGATCGATTGGTCGTGGTGGCCCGGTAAACTGGTCCGCAAGGTCTCCTGATCTGACGCCTTTAGATTTTTTATTTTGGAAATATGAGAGACCGGATTAGACAAGCATGTACGTTAGTACCCTCCGAAATGTTGAATAATGTGCGCTACTCGTGTCAAAGAAGATTGCTCAAATGCTTGTAAGTAAATGGCATGCTTTCCGGATTATTTTTTTCTATTTTAACAACACACCACGAGGGATTACAGCCTATATACTATCGTACCGTGTGTGTCGACAAGGAGGAAAGAAGAAACTTGTTAATTCTGGACTTGAAGGTTTGGAGGTTCGGAGGAGAAGGAAAAACATGTGCCGGCAAGGAATTCCACAACTTGGAAGTCCTCGGGACAAAAGAGCGGGTATAACAAGATGCTCTATGTCTGATGACCTGGACAGTAAAAGGGTGCATTCGCTCTGCTTCCCTGGTAGATATGTTGGGGGCAGCAGGTGGAGAAAGTATGGAAGAAATCTCCTCTGAGCAGTGCCCGTGCAGATACTTATAAAAGAGAGATAGGTCACCAACGGCACGTCGGTGGGCAAGAGATGGCAGCCTTTGGGTGAGGGTAGGGTCACCGATGAGACGTATAGCGCTCTTCTGAATGGAGTCCAGGATAGCGAGTGTAGAAGCAACGGCGGCACCCAAGATGTGGGAGCAGTATTTGAATTTTGGTCTTATTTGTGAAGTATATAAGGTATAGAGATTAGCTGGTGTGATGCAATAACGAATTTGTTGTACGAAAATTAGCTAAAAATTATAGACCGTTAAACTATAAAATTAACGAAACCTACAGCGAAAGCATCAACTTAACTAAACCGACTCCCAAAGCATCAGAGAAAGGGTCTATTTGAAATGAATTTTCTGTAAATATTTTAGTAAAATGAAGGGCAATGACGGTTGAAGCTGAAACTTAAGGGTTTGCGACACATTTTCTTTTCATAATTCCTATTTATTTCAGATTATTTGCCTAAATGTTGTGAGTTTTGACGTTTCAAATCGCGACTTTGACGTTTTGAGGAAAACTCCATTTTTCTTCTTCTTTAACTGCCCCGAACTTTTTTGTCTTCAAACATATAGACCTAAATTTTAGTACATGGTTCACTCTTTATAATACAAATACGCGTTGCCTCTACTTTGTTATTTCATTAGATATATTTTTTTTCCGAAAGAAAACAACAAATTTTCCGGGAAAATCTACGCCGATGTTCCTGGCTAACGAATTTGTCCAAGGTACTTGCAAAAGGAAGGTATTCACAAAATTCTATCAAAATCGGCCCATTATTTTTAGAGTTATCGGTGTGATAACATTTTCGACCAAAAATACCTGCTAGGTACGCCAAAAGACAAGGACATAACGGCCAAAATATCGGGAATTTTGTTGTAAAGATTAAATTTTAAATACGCCATACAAACAAAAAGAGCTATTCCCAATTAGATTCAAAGAACATTTACCACAATTAAGATATGGTGCTATAGATAGATCTTCCGTTGCCCGACATATTTTGGATAATAGTCAACACGTGGAGATTCAAAAATTAATAAAACATGTTAGACAATCACGACAGCTAAACGCCTTCGAGAGTATATATATATATATATATATATATATATATATATATATATATATATATATATATATATATATATATATATATATATATATATATGTGTGTGTGTGTGTGTGTGTGTGTGTGGGATTACCCATTGGCAAACAATTAGGTTTTAATTTCTTATTCAGTCTATCATTAGTTTGTAACAGCGCTCACGAATCACTTAGGGTGGTAAGGACGAAAGCTAGAGGGTGGCAGATGGGCAGACGAACAACAGAGCCGAAAGACGAAAATATTATCTGTCGGCCTCAACATCGATAACAAATGTATTGTTATTGTTAAAGTTTCTTTGTATATAAATGTAATAATCGTTTAGTCATAGTAAAGTAAACAAATAGGTGTAAATAAATAGGTGAATAAAGTTTGTCTTAAAGTTTAAACCACCCAGTGTTTGTTATATATATATATATATATATATATATATATATATTGCTAAATTTTGTAATGATAAAAACTGTATGAACCTCGCTTCGCGGCCTAGAAGTAGTCACCTGATAGCCTTATAAAATAAATACCGGCAGAAAGCACGTCCGAGAGATAATAAAAGAATACAGATATTTCCGCCAAACGAACTATGTTAATTTTGGTGGCGTTGAACCTCCCCAAATCGTTAGTGACCGACTACCTGCAGAAGTGCAGAAGAATATAAGTAGGGCGGCGGATATCGGATATTTAGAATTATTAATCCTCTGATGATGCTAACTTGGTTAGTGAAATGATCGTCAGGTTTTAAAAAAATCTGTTGTGGTAATTTGCGTTCTCCAAGTGTGCTTATCAGTGCCCATCACAGGTTCAAATCTTCACTTAGTCGCAATCTCTCTAAATCGGGATTTTATAAAATCAAAACTCGCTGAAAATTAAGAATGAAATGTTTGATTCCAAAAAAAATCCGTCAAGTGGCCTAACGTAATGTTCAATTAAGGCATTTTTAGCAAGTGAATAATAAATGAAATTTCAACCTGCTTCTCAACTCAAATTTCAGCCTTTCAAGCGCATAAATTTAGCACCTGCAAAGTACAGTGAAAGTCAAGATTGAGAGTAAAAGAAAAGCTCGAATCTTGAGTTGAAATTTCAGACTATCAAGTTCACGTTTTTAGTCGAAAAGGCGGCGCTCAGATTTTCACAGGATGCTGTTAATTATTAGAAGCATCCGAGTTCGAAATTAAGCTCATAAAGTCAGTGAATTTTCCGCTTCTAGTGTTCACATTTAATATTGCAGGTCAGTCAACTGAGAGGTTCCACTGTTTCAGCACTCGGGTTAGTGATGCAAATTAGAAAATTAAAGTTTGTATTTGTGAAGATGTTTAATTTTTTTTTTGGAATATGAAAATGACATGCAAAGGAAATGAAAAGCCTATGTATAGATCTAATTCAACAGCGAGAAGTCGATAAGAACTTATGTAACACCTTGCTTGCAAGGGCGAAGTGAGTGGCAAAACTGAAGGTTTTGTGGTCTTCATTTAAGGCTGTGTTATTATCACTATAAATTACCGCAAATCAAATAAGATATAGTGATAGGTGCAGGTGATGCGGTAACTCCCCTGACACTATAGAACACCTGACAGGTCCCTGTAGTTCCTTCACAAGTAGAGAGTGTACAAAATGGCATGACGACCTCGCAAACATAGTGCACCAATAGTTCCCAAGTAACAAACGGCTTATACAGGACTCTTAATATATGTACAGGGTGAGTATTATAAATAACCCCCTTTTATTTTCGTTATTTCTGGTCTAATTAATTCGTTCAAAAACTTATTTTAAACAATTTTTAACGTAGTTTCTGAATCTGCTATCGCTTTTCAAGAATTTTGAAAAATGTATGAGGTGGAACAAAAAATATCGTTTTTTTAAATGGAACGCTCTGTAATTTTTTCCATATTATAATTTGTTGATTTTTTTTGGTTACAAAAATATATAGTTATAGCACATTTGAATAAGCAGTTTATATGTTATGATGAAATATGTAAAACGACAAATCTGTTTACGTATTACTCGATAATATACGAAGTAGCCTTTGGAAACAAAATTTTGATTTTGTATATAAACGTCAAACTATAGGTTTATCCTAAAAATATGATTTGTCAATAATTAGTTAAATATTATACAAAACTAGCTAAGATATCTATTCAATGATTGTCACAACAAAATATATAACGAAACCATATACAATGAAACAAATAACATAAAAGTATCAAACTTACAAAAATTAGACAATAATATAAAGATTTACATTGTATCTTCTACATAACTTCCGTTGTTTTCTAAGCATTTGAAACACCGCGGTAAAAAAATGGATCGCACATCTTCAAATACCGCTGCATTTTCGTTAAGAGAATTTATTTCTCGTCGTATAAGCTGTTTTAATTGCACAGTGTCCCCCGACGGTTCTTCACTATAAATATTGTTCTTGAGAGCACCCCAAAGGAAAAAATCTAGCGGATTTAAATCGGGGATTGCAGCCGGCCAATGGATGGGACCATTTTTTCCTATCCAGAGGTCATATTTTTGGTTCAAGAAGTTCGTCACAGGTGTAACGTTATGTGGGGGAGCTCCGTCTTGCTGCCAGATTGCTCTTAAATTTAGAATATCTGGCAAGTTATCTAAATATTCCTCAACTTGCTCTTGTAGCAAATGGAGATAAACTACACCTGTGAGATTTGTATTTAAAAAAATGGACGAATTATTTTGTTTTGGTGTATCCCACACCACACATTGATAGTTTTACGTCCTTGTTTTTTTATTTGCTTTACCATATGTGGATTTTCTGTAGCCCAATGATGTTTGTTACGTCTATTAAATAAACCAGCTGTAGAAAAGGACGACTCATCAGTCCAAAATACATTTCGCAAAAAATCATTATTTTCATTATATTTTTCAATAATTTGTTGGCAAAACAGTATTCTCTGTCGACGATCATTTTCGTGTTGAACAGAAGAATGTGAAAACGTTTATACTTACTTCTTTTTAAAAGTTGCATAACGCTGCTTTGGCTTACATTTAAATCTTTAGCTACAAAATAAGTAGACCGCCTTGGCTCTTCTATAACCGCTATTAGAATATTAATTTGTATTTCCTTACCAATAGTATTCCTCGTTTTTCTTCTATTTGCATTCTTTAATGAATTTGTGTCACAAAATTTATTGTAAATTTTCTTGAATGTTCCTTTGCCAGGCACAGTCTTATTCGGATACAGTCTTCTAAACTCCTTTTGTGAAGCAGTCATGTTTTTATTACAATATAAGAATATTTCTAAAATTCTACGCCTATTCTCTAAACTACTATGATAGGGCATGATCGCTTTTTTACACACAATAAAGATTCCTAATAGAAAAAGCACTAACCAGTCTTAACCTTTTTGACGTTTATACAAAGTTAAAATTTTATTTCCAAAGGCTACTTCGTATATTATTGAGTAATACGTAAACAGATTTGTCGTTTTACATATTTCATTATAACTTAAAAACTGCGAATCCAAATGTGCTATAACTATATATTTTTGTAATCAGAAAAAATCGAAAAATTATAATATGTAAAAAAATACAGGGTGTTCCGTTTAAAAAAATGTTTTGTTCCACTTCGTATATTTTTTAAAATTCTTAAAAAGTAATAGCAGATTCAGAAACTACGTTAAAAATTGTTCAAAATAAGTTTTTGAACGAATCAATTGGCCTAGAAATAACGAAAATAAAAGGGGGTTATCATTTATAATACTTACCCTGTACAAACTAAGAGCTGTGTTGAATAACAGTCAATATAAACTACAGGATGAGGCAGAATGAGTATCCATTTTTAAACTGCATTAATCAAATAATATAAAAGTCTGGACGCAGCAAGTACGTTACGGTAGCGAATTTTCGTAAAAACGTTTTTAATGCCATACATGTTTTGCACATCAAATTTGGTTAGCAGTATAACCTATATAGTAGTAACTAGTGGGCGCATGGGTCTCCCTTTGGGCATTCATCTACCTTTTTCCATGGATCCACCTTTGCGAAAGGATTTACCTTTTCGCATGGATCCACCCTTACGAAAGGATCTGTCTTTGCGCATGAATCTATCTTTGCGCATGGAACTACTTTTTACGTGACTCATTTGCGCGTCAGTATTTCTTCCATTTTTTAAAAATATTTCAACAAAACACCACGAGAGCTTACAGCCTAAATACTATCGTACCGTGGGTGTCGACAAGGAGGAAAGAGGCAACTTGTAATTCTGGATTAGAAGGTTTGGAGGTTCGGAGAAGGAGGAAAAACATGTGTCAGCAAGGAATTCCACAACTTAAAAGTCCTCGAAACAAAATAGCGGGCATAACAAGATGTTCTATGTCTGGTGACCTGGACAGTAAAAGGGTGCATCGCTCTGTTCCCCTGGTAGATCTGTTGGGGGCAACAGGTGGAGGAACTATGGAAGAAAGCTCCTCTGAGCAGTGCCCGTGCAGATATCTATAAAAGAGAGAGAGATCACCAACGGAACGTCGGTGGGCAAGGGATGGCAGCCTTTGGGTGAGGGTGGGGTCACCGATGAGTGGTATAGCTTTCTTCTGAATGGACTCCAGGATAGCGAGTGTAGAAGCGGCAGCAGCACCCCAGATGTGGGAGCAGAAAAGTATTTGCGACCCCGAAAGGGGAAACGTAATTTTTAGCAGCCGGTTCTGCAATTGATGTGAAATGTTGGTGCCGATTGAGATTTCGATCCACAGACATGCCAACAAGTGAAAAAAGACTCATTACTTTGAATAACTTGGTTGTTCATTGTGATGGGTCTAGGATTGGTGTATCTCTTATGACATAGAAACCAAGACTGAGATTTGGTGGAGTTGAATTGTAAAATATTTCTACTTCCCCAGTCTAATATTTTTTGGAGATCCACGAGACAGAACCCTCCATGAGTCTGCGATCCTCGCCTAATTGGGCTAAAGAGACAGGCTTAGAATATTGTATATTTGAGTGGAGGGTGCTGTTGTCTGCGTAACTGTGAACTGGGTTGGATGTGCTAGAGAGGAGGTCATTGATCTGGAGAAGAAACAAAGTAGGGGATAAAGCCGAACCTTGAGGGACTCCTGCATTATTTGAATACAGTTTAGAAGAATGGCCCTCCACGATAACAGAAATACTCCAGTTGAAGAGGAAATTTTCTGTCCAGGTCAGAGTTTTGCTGGTAGGCCATAGACCGGAAGTCTATTAAGCAGCGCTGCGTACCAGACCTGGTCGAATACTTTAGATATGTCTAGAGCGATAATCTGGGATTCACCGTGTAGTTACATAAACTTGTTCCAAGAATGGGTGACAAAGGAAAGGATGTGGTCTGACGGAATCCATACTGCCTGTCGTGGATTAGACTGTGTTTTTCAATAAATTTTAGTAATTCGGTGTTTATATACTTTTCCGTCACTTTAGAGACGACTGAAAGGAGAGAAATAAGCCTGTAGTTACTAGAAAGCGCTTTGGATCCTTTTTTGTGGATGGGTTGTACTCTAGCAGTTTTCCAGTTACTAGGGAATATGCCTTTATTCTAAGATGTCTAAAACAGACGAGCCAGGACAGGAGCAAGTTCTGGTGCGCATTTTTTGAGAACAATTGCTGGGATCTCGTCAAGGCCAGACGCTTTCCTGGTATTAAGAGAAGACATCATCGTTCGTACCTTTTTAGTTTTGAAAATGATATCCGTCATTTTATGCGCGACATTGGGGACTGTTGGTGGTTGAACATTTGGAGGTAGGTTGAGAGTAGAATTGCTGGCAAACAACGATGAATAAATTTAAGCCTTGTCCAAGGCGGTAGAAACAATTTCATCCCCTGAAAGAAGAGGTGGGAACGTGCTCTTGCAGAAATTATTCCCAATAAGTTTAGGAAGGGTTTGCTGCCGTTGGAGCTTGAGAGGACTTTGTTTTTGATGTGGTTATTAAACGATGGAAACAAAAGAAAAATCAAAAGGATAAGATACTATGTTTATTGAAAATTTACGAAAATTGTAACGTAACATTCAATTACTTAATTAAATTCGTAGTATTTTTTTTAGGAACTGAAAAACTGAAGTTAAATATTCAGTATGAAGGTACGAACGCATCCATATACATCTGTTCGACCATAGAGTAATATGTGTTTTACATTGACATATTAATATGTGTCAGTTCAAACATGGCACTGGAAATCCTACTGTCTAATTATTTGATTTTTAATTTGAAACTATTCGGACGCGGATAACTATCTTTGAGATGCTGTAAATGAGAAATTTCACCAGCTAAAATTTGTTTTTTATCAGAATAAAGATGATTGCTTCCCACGAAAGCATCGTGCTCAAAAGTGCACAGTCTACATGCTAGTGTATCATGTACTATCTTCAGTCTCATGTCAGTCTCCTCCTTCTTAGCATAGGCCGATCTCAAGCTTGATCACCGATCTGCTGAATCTTTGAACGATACTCTCGAAACCACCTGGCATTGATCTGCTGTACAACTTCTTGACAAACTTCGTGCGTAGATCTCTCCTCACGCATTTTGTCAGGAACCATATTCTGAGTGACAGGCTAAACACCTCGCAACCTCAAATCATTAATGAATATAAAACTTATAGCCTTGGTAGCGAAACGATCATCAAATGTGAAAAATGCGTTGTAATAAAGGGTGTTTGAAATTGTACTTATCAGTGCTCCTCACGTGTTTAAATTCTCACATAGCACGTGTTCCGGAGTAAGTACAGTTGAGACATGTAGTGAGTTTGGCAACACTACAATGAACCTGTGAGGGTGGCAACACTAAATTAAACGCGCCCTCTGTGGAAAGGAGTTGTGGCAACAACAAGGAACTAGGATTTTTGTGAGGTCTGTTCTTATTGAGAAGTGATCAAGTAAACATCTTAGAAGAAGCGCACCTAGGCGCTAACCAGAATAACCTGCAAGGTTTATTTTTGTACCAAAATTACGTGTTTTAAAATTAAAATAAAAATCAATTAAGTAGTATACAGTCCACTATTATTATAATTGTTCGTGAGTGTGAAGCAGAGACACAAGATCTCACCAGCACGTTTTGTTAAAAAATCCTGTGAACGATATACTCAAAACTGTAACTCTCGATTTTCTTTAAAAAGAAAAAACTCACCAGAGATGCTACTCTGTCCTTAAAGTATTTTTATTTTCCCTTTGCGTCTATAGATGGCGTCTCTCTTACTATTGTACTTAGTGAATTGCATTTCTACTTCCGCCGTTACACTTTACAGTTATTGTAGCGGACCTCTGCATTGCTCTGTATTATCTCTTCTTTACTTTAATGCCCCTAGGCGAAATAAAACGGACGTATAAACGGGAATTTAAAATGTCGACAGTACCTATATCGTTTAATTTTGTAAGGCGGAAAGAACGGGAGATTCGCTGCTGTTCTTTTTGGTTCTTACACGGCCATTCTATTATCCGGATATAAACAATGGCAGTAAATGACAAGAATGACGTTAATGGTATCGATTTTAACTTGTTATGGGGCGTTTGCTAATGGTTGTGGCCGCAAATTGAGCATCAGAGATTCGATTGATACTGTGTGATACTTTGTTAGAGCCACGAAAGTTACAAATTGTCTTCTGAAATTGTTTTCAAGACCCAAAAATCACATAATTTCTTATGAAAAAAAGTCTGGACCCGGCAAAATGGATTATGGTAGCGGATTTTCATAAAAATCTGTCGGAAAAAAATTCCAAAAAAATCTTTAAAAAAATATTCAAATTTTTTTTATTTGTTGAAATAATAAAAGTGGGTGCAGCAAGTGCGGTATGGTAGTGAATTTTAATAAAATTCTTTCTAATACCAAATATGTGTTTTTTTAAAGAAAGCAGGCATAATATTTGGTTACCAGTATAACCTATATAGTAGAAACAATGTGCCATGTTTCATCAAAATAACTTTATTGTTTGAAAATGTACAAAAATTTCCGAAGGTAAACTTAAAGTGTTCCCGAAAAAACCGGTTTCTTGGTCAACTTTAAAGGTTAATATCAAATTGAGCTATTCAAATTTGAAGCATTTAATAAAAATTCGCTACCATAACGCACTTGCTGCGTCCCGATTTTTTTTTCCTACAAACATGCATTATATTTCGATGGAAAATAACCTCGGTTCTAGGGACATCTGAAGAAAATTTTTCAAAGGCTTGTTGAATTTAAAAATTTAGTTTTTAGGATTTGAAGCGAACTATGTATATATTTCGGCTGTGTTAAAAATTGCAAACTTTTTTATTTGTGGTTTGCTGTTGTATGACTCATCTTGATTTCACATATTTAGTTATATCCATTATAGTGAATTTTCATGTTTATTTCGCTCAACCCCCCAATATATTAAAAGAATAAAAAACATATAATATATTATATTTAAAAATGTCTGTTTAACGATTTTATAGCAGAATGTTTTTATAAACACACCTATGAATTATTAGATAGTTTTTTATATTAAAAATGTTTTTTGTTGAAGAGAAATAACATATTTTCTGAGTTTGAGTTAAAAAATTACGTGGTTCATACATTTTAGTTTAAATTTATTTACGAGATCGCTGACGTCACAGTCTCCATTATAGCGAATTTTCATGTTTATTTCACTTAATGTTTGTCGAGATTTATTATATTTGGACATGTTAAAAGTATAAGTTTAAAAATGTGTGGTTTATGGGGATGTCTTATCTATTTTTTTTGATAAAAAATATGTTTGACCAAATTTATCCAAAAGCATCTATTGTAGCATGATCTTGCTGTTACATTGATATCATATAGATTGTGATAAATTTCTACTGTTTATAGCAAAAAAGCTATGTTTGTAAAAACAAGACCGGTTTTGGTTTTACACAAAGCCTGGGTTATATTCTGGACATTATAGTTAACACGTTTAAAAGTAAGGACTCGGCAGGTGTGGTATATTGGTAAACTCGTTCGTCTTTATATATTTGACGATATTTTTTAGTTTTAGCATTTTAAAAACTAACACAGTCTATGTCGAGTTCTAGACCTGATAAATTTTTTAGAGTGTGCTCTTCGCGGTTTCACGATTAATCATCTACTTAAACAATATATCCGTGAGATATATTTTTGTCTACACAAACAAAGATGTTCAATTATGTTCGTTTTAAAGAAAATTTGAAACATGTGATATATCCATGTAGTGCCTATTGCCTTTGTCTTTAATTTTAAACCATGCATGGTTTCATAATGAACACCTGCAGTCACCGCTACATCCGGTATTTTTCTATAAGTAGACAGCGATGTTTTTTCTCCGCCAGTCACCACTACATCCGGTATTTTTCGATAAGTCGACAGCGATATTTTTTTCTCTGCCACCAAAGATAATATTTTTCCTGTTGAAATGACTCAACATTTTAACCGCTAAATGATAAAGACCTTTTGCTTCTGACTAAACTATTTCCGACGATAATATTTTTCCTGTCGAAATGAAACATTTCAACCACTAAATGATAAAGACCTTTCTGACTAAAATAATTTTAGTTTGGTTTCCTGCTAAAATGACTCAACCTTTTTCCCAGCTGCAGAAAGACCTCTGTCTCTCTTTAACCGTGTGGGCTGACGTAACTTTCAATCATGGACTCCTCTTCAATGATTCTCCGCCTCTAATTAAGATTCACACCTCTCCATCGCTAAAGACCAAAGCTTTCATTAAGATTACGCAACACTCACTTCCAACCAAAGCTCATTAAGCTTCCCATGAATACAGGTTAGGTGATGAAACTTCATACCATCTCATCCAAAGCTTTCATTAAGATGACGCAACATGAAAGCCAATCAATGAAGCTTCGATACAACACGCACTTCCAACCAAAGCTCATTAAGCTTCCCATGAATACAGGTTAGGTGATGAAACTTCATATCATCTCATATAATATAATTAAATTAGTAAAGCCCCAATACAACCCCTTACGTGAGAATATTGATTAATTAAGCTTTAAAACAACCCCTAACTTGATAAAGCTCTAAAACTACCCCTTGTGCAAAAACTTTCCTTAGCTTTTTTGGGCCAGTACCCACCGGACTCTGGACCAATGTGCAGATGGGCGTGATCGATGGAGGGGAGAAGCGCTCTGATTGGTTAAATTTCTTCAAAATGGCCGTCTTTTGGGTGAAAATGGCCGCTTTTATCTCCAAAACGGTCTCTGATTGGTCCATTTTATCTAAATGGGCGTGGCCACGCCCCCTAAAGTGGAGGTATTTAGGGGGTGGTTTTCAAAAATGTGCATTTTGGAAATGTGCGTTCTTGAGTGGGCCAGAACCGGCATAGCTTTCCTACTAAAATGCATTAATATTATGTATACATGTATACCTCTGTGAAAACTTTATACTAATTATTAAAAAAACAGGTGACATTAAAGACAGTGTACAGGTTAGATATTTTTACAGACAAGATTTACTGATTACAATTTCAAAAACTACTGTTTAAATTCACAAACAAAACTAACTGACGAGATTTCAGAGATTAAAATAGGAAGTTCATAATTATTCTAATAGCAACTCCCTGACATTGCTCAAAAATCTAAACTTGATTGAGTGTCTTTGAAAGTTAAGATTATAAAAGTTCAGCTGCCAGATGAGTACATCAGACCAAGTTTGCTAGTTCAGAGAAAAAATTCTATTGACTCACCGAATCTTCTGCCTTCAATTACCTGGTTACTTTATGGGGATGTCCTCCAAATTGAATCAAATATTAGTAGCCGACACAAGTCTCAGTGACTCCAACAATAGAAACAAAGCTGGCAAAAACAGTGATGGTTCCCATTGATGGTTACTAGGCCGGTGGATTTATTGTTTCACGTGCACAAAACCCTTTGACAAACAGGTTGATATTCTGAAGGCGCTTGGTGGAAACTTCGCGATTTATAATTAAGACGTTGAATTTGTCCTGGCGAAATTCACTGTCAATTGACTTAAACTTCGGCGATAACCCGGAATTCTTTTTAAGGTAGCAAATCAACAGGTTGAAACAAAGAACCACAACTTAAGTTCCGCCTTTATGCCAACCACGATGTTTATTCAAACTCGGAAATTACTAAAACACTTCAAATAACCACTGAGTATTGTTAGAAGGTAGTATAGGTAACATAAAGACGATTAAAACTCCGTTTATAAGACAATGCGAGAGACACCTAAAGTTAACGTGCTTACGCCATGGGCGTCAGTGCCAGACTCCTCGAGGTAGAGAGCGTTCTGCTGCGCCTAACACCTGCACGAAATTTTTTAATTCCTGAGCGTTGGCGGCTATCTGCGAGCTCTCTCTCGCCTTCATTCTTTGAATGAGATAAAACGAGAGCCCCAATCTCTGGCGAACTCACCGACGTCTTGTATACACCCCTCCACAATAATGGACTCGTCCGTTCACATTCACTAACCGATCTTCTGGATTTCATCATAATTACGTCAGCTTTTACCTTGAATTTCGGGACAATAGAGATGTTTATTTTCCCCAACAAAATGCGACGCTTTTCAATATTTTCATTTCGACGTATATTATAGAGAGTTCAGTACGCTTCTTACGATACAGAATTTTTTAGCAAATTTTCATCAACATTATTTTGAAACCAAAACTTGAAATATTTAATATAGATAGGGTTTTTGGTATTATTTATTATGCTTGGGGGTTTTCTAAGTGTTTTTAAACCAGTAATGATTCCACGTCAAAACTGAATCGCTACAGTTCTTTGCCTAAATGTTGCCAATTTTGACGTTTTAAATCGCGACTTTGACGTTTTGGGGAAAACCACAATTTATTTTTCTTTAAATGCTTATAACTTTAATCGATTTATTGACTAAGAGAGGGATTTTTCAGTGGCCTAGTTTTCGATCATTGAAAGAAATTTTTTCAAAATTTAAAGATCTCGATCTTTTTTTTAGCGGCCCCTATTTTCTACGAAAAATGCTTAATAAGGGAAGAGGTAGATCAAGAGAAAAACTTAGAAAAAACTTGGCTTAATTGGCAAAGTGTGAAACTTGAATGAAATAGAAAGAGCTGTTGGAAATATGGTTGAGACAACAAAACGAAATCGCCTCAAGACTGTGATGATCGTAAGATATTTTGTTAAAAGAATTACATTAAATTTTTCATTTCATCACATTGTACTTTCTTGTAAATGGTTATCATTTTAACTAAATTTAACTTTAAGACATGTGAATACGACAAAACTTCGGTTGTAAAATTCCGTCCCCTTATCTGACACAACTTTTACAGTTTTTTGGATATGAATTAAAAGTTTCAACGTCGTCTTGAGAGCACAACTATCTTGTTGAAACAGTTTGCCTGCACTTTCTGCATAATAATCATCTAAAAGTTTAGCGGTTATATTTGCATAATAGTTTCCTTTAATTATACTTCTTCACTTCAAGTGTTCATAAAGTTGAATGAATTTGACAGAAACATTGTTGCAGTTCCGCTCTTACGTTGAAGTAGGTCATAATTAAATTATAAAGCTTAAAAACTAGTTCGATTGCACAAAGGGTTTCAAACATACTGTTGTAGTTGTTTCATTTTATTTTTTAATTATCATGTTTTTAATTCTACAATATGTTTTACTTTGAAGCACTGTTGCCTGTGCTTGTAAATAACATAATTGTATATATGAAATTATCCAAATTAAACCTCTAAATCTTAGTCCTACTTTCAACGTACACTTTTCAAAGAGTGGTGAGAACATAAACAGCATCCAAGTAGTTTACCATCATTTGGTAGTAAACTAAGCAACAGAGGGTATCTGGTGAATAATAATAATAATAACGATAACAACAACAACAACAACAACAACAATAATAATAATAATAATAATAATAATAATAATAATAATAATAATAATAATAATAATAATAATAATAATAATAATAATAATAATAATAATAATAATAATAATAATAATAATAATAATAATAATAATAATAATAATAATAATAATAATAATAATAATAATAATTGGCGAACAAACATATGGATGACCAATAACAATTGTGGAAAAGTGCAGATCGAAAGGGGCATTTTTCATGGGGACTCCCTGTCGCGGTGTGGTTCTGCTTGGCACTGAACCCCATGTCGACTGTTCTAAACAAAACTAGAGCCGGGTATAGACTCAATATAAAAAACCGAAGAAGAATATCCTACTTACTATACATGGATGATCTTAAATTATACTCTGAGACACAAGATAAGCTCCACTCACTGATTAATGCTGTTAAAATCTTTAGCAATGATAGAAAAATGTCGTTTGGACTCGACAAATGTGCTATGATTAACGTCAGGAGAGGGGCAGTCGAAGGTCACCAACATCCCTTCTGCGATATAGAACAACTACCGCCTGAGGAGACATATCGCTACCTAGGGTGTCCTCAAAACCAGCGTGTGGACCACAGCCGGCTAAAGCGAGAGTTCCAGGAGATATATAGGAAGCGAGTCACGAAGCTCATAAATACTAAGCTTTCCGGAGGTAACCTCTGTTCTGCTATCAACTCATTGGCGGTACCAGTATTGACATACTCTTTTGGAGTTGTCAAATCGTCTAACACCGACTTGGATGAACTGGACAGACTCACGAGAAGGCTTCTTACAAAATTTCGGTGCCTTCACACCAACTCATCTGTTAGAAGACTGTATACACCTCATGAAGAAGGTGGCAGAGGGTTAATCCACATAAAGAACCTCTGTTTTAAGCAAGAAAGAAACATGCGACAACGTTTCCTTGAATCGCAGGATGAACTCATGAGGTTGGTGGTGTGCGAGGATAAGGATTATACTCCACTTAGGCTGGGTCAGCGCAACTATGAGTTGGACGCCCCGGCTGACCAGGACGGTGTAGTCCAGTGGGGCGACCAGGCTATGCATGGAAGGTACCTCAAACACCTGCAGGCAGATAGTGTTAATAAAACCTTTTCGCTTATGTGGTTGATCGAGGGGCAACTCTACCCGGAGACAGAGGGTTTTGTGATGGCCATTCAGGATAGGGTTATAAAAACTAAAAACTATGAGAAGCATCGCCTAAAATTAGAAGTGATGGATAAATGCCGAAAATGCGCAGTTGTTGGAGAGACCATTGAACACGTCATGGCAGCATGTCCTGCCCTCTCAGACTCAGCTTACTCAGGCAGACATAACCAGCTCACCAAGATCATCCATCAACAAATCGCCTTGAAATACAGCCTCCTGAACCCGTCAACAACACCAGCTTACTACAAGTATTCTCCGGAGGCGGTGCTGGAGTCGGCGGACTTTCTCCTGTACTGGGACCGACCCATGATAACGGACCGCACTGTGGACTTCAATAGGCCAGACATTGTCCTGATAAACAAACAAATGAGGCTTGCTGTGATCATGGATATTGCTGTACCGCTGTCCCATAACATTCAGAAAACTGAAATTGAAAATATCACCAAGTATGAAAACTTGGCATATGAAATAAAAAACATATGGAAGCTCCAGAAGGTGGCTATATGTCCTTTCCTAATGCCTGCAGAAGGAATAGTCACCACAAATTTAATGGGAAATCTAAAGGAACTCGGATTACCAAATAACATCCTAAACATGGGGCAGAGGGCGATTCTGCTGCAGACATATCACATAGTCCGAAAATTCCTCAGTTAAGTGGTCACCTCAAACACGTCTGCTGTGTTGAAGCACCGTAAGTCAGACTGTAATAATAATAATATCGACATAATGGAATATGATGAATTTCATCCCCATCCACCGAGCTGAACCCCAATGTCGCGTGCGGGGGGTCGGTCAAAAGGTTTCCAGTAGTAATACTGAGAAAGTGTAACGCGTATATCAAATAATAATAATAATAATAATAATAATAATAATAATAATAATAATAATAATAATAAATGGCTTATAGGTGTGTTAAAGACCTATAAGATCGATACTTATATCCACAGGTTCTTCGAACACACAATGTCTACCTGGAGAACAAAAATTCAGTTACAGGTACAAATGGGTGAAAACATCGTAACCAGCACGATTAAAATTAGAAGAGGTGTAACATGTTACACGTGTTACGACCCTTTTCCAAACTATAAGGTTTCTGAATACGTCTCACTAGTGACGTCATAGTCATCGACGCGGCACACCAAGTTCGTAGTCAGTCGCTCTACCGTATTATGACTCAATGGCAACGAATCTGCAGACGCGAAAATTCGTTGATCGAATGTATTTCAAGATAAGGAACCTTTAAAAGCCCCTGTAACCACGAGACACATTCTCTTCTTACTTAAAAGTTAACCTCAAAACATGCCATTACTTAGATAATTAATCAAAGAAGGTAGCATGCCTAAATAGACGCCCTGTCGTTTTGGAGGAGGTGAAATATCCGTCGTTTTGGGGAAAATGAATACGTCATTTTGAACGCAAGACCCATCTCTTTATAAGACACACCCACTGTTTTATGTCATTATGAAGTTGCTCCGGTAGGAAGACGCCAGATCCATCTTTTATAGGAAACAACCACTGTTTTGTGTCCCTAGGAAGCTGCTCCTGTAGGAAGACGCCACATCCACATTTTATAAGGAACATCCACTGTGTTATGTCATCATGAAGCTACTCCTGTAGGAGTACGCATATATTATACCGACCAGTGAGGACCCCGCAGCATGCTGACCTAGGCAGGCTTGACTTGCCTCCTCGATGGCAGAAGTCTGGATGACGTCGACTGATGGATGGAACTATCAGCTAAGTACTTTGTTTATCTGTATCAATTTCTTTCCAAGACATCTATAATTTAACCACAATTCATCAGAACACCTATAATTAATTATTTGATATATGTTTATTAACTTTGGTAAATTCACTACAATCAGCATTTTATTATTATTATTATTATTATGTTTATTACCTTAAATTATACAATATGCCTATACAAAAAGTCTAAGACTTGTGGTGTATAATAACATAATTTATAAAGTTTGATCAAGAATTCCTTGACAGCTAGCGCATATCAAATTCAAGAAACTTCAAATTTTGACTTTCCAATTAAAATGACCTTTTGCTGCATGTCTCTCTTTGAATGTTTCACCACATGCCTTTATTTATAATAAATTGTGAGCTGTCCATAATACTATCTTGACTACAATTTCTTTTTAACAGACCTTTTTTTTGCCAAAAAGTTATCGCGAAAAACGCAGAAGACAAGACGCACGTAAGCCGTAAAGCCGGAAACTTAATGATTAGTCACGTTCTATTTAATGAAAACAGCGACCTTATGTATTATTAGCGAATCTTGTTTTTCATAAATAACTTTCTTTTTCTTAAAAAAAAAGTAATATCGCAAACAAAGCTGAAGACAAGACGTATGTAAACCCAAACCTAAAACTTTCCAAAGTTAAAATAAACTCAATAATTTTGAATAAACCGATTTTTACTGCATTCTTGATTTTTATTTGTACATTGTACACCCTACCAAATGTGAGTGCAAAAAACCCATGCCCTGTGTTTAATTTGCATTAAAGCTTGTTCCTTTGACTGAGCAGCCAAGTCGAATTTTATCTTTTATATAAATTTTATTCCTTCATTAAAATAAAATCAATTAGTTAATATTAATTGAGTTATAGAGGCATATTTCAAGGCGCTAAGCCCATGGTGGTTCTGTCTCGCATTGAATACACTATCAAACCGCCTGAACTCTACCAGATATGGCTTCGGTATAAAAAAGAATGGCTGGGAGCAAATGAGGCTAAATCATCTGCTGTATATGGATGATCTTACCGATGGCCTCCACAAAGAACCACGTGGAACAGCTCCTTAAAATCGTGTAAAGGTTTTCCAGAGACATTGACATGCAGTTTGGGCTTGACAAATGTCGCACCTTATGTGTAGTAATAATAATAATAATAATATTTATTTGATCCTTTAGTTACAATTATTGTAAATCGGACAAGTCAAAAACTTACAAGATAAAAAAGATAAAGAACGTATCACAACTTATCACAAGGGTACGTGCCCAAAAATCTAAAATCTAACGAGCTTCACATCACAACAAAAAAGATACGTTCACAGTACAGCTTCACAAAATTCACTCAAACTATAAAAACTATGAGTAATTAAAGCAACCTTCAGTTGCTTTCTAAATTTTTTTGTGCAATTTGTGTCCTTCAGAGAACAAGGCAGCTGCTTATACAAAAAGCAACCCGCATAACATGGCGACTTCTTAAAAAAAGAATGGTGACATTTATTCAGGTGAAAAGTATTTTTTCACGAGTGTTGTGGTTATGAAAATCCGAGTTGATAACAAATTTTCTCTTGTTTTTATGAATGTAAGTTAACAGATGGAACAAATAAACTGATGTTAACGTCATAATGTTATTTTTCTTGAAAATGTCACGACAAGGGTGCCCATAAGGTAGATTGTATATTCATCTTAGTATTCGTTTCTGTAGCACAAATATTCTATGGCAGTCCGAAGATTGGCCCCAGTCAGAGGGAAGATACAACTAGATGTATAATGGCCAGCAAATTGCCTCGATGGCTGTAGAAAAGTGTTATAAATACCTGGGAATACAAGCGAAAAAAATAAATGACCCAGTAATGAAGAACGATCTGACAAATGAGTTTACGAAACGAGTAAAGCAGGTGACACGAACCCATCTCACCAGCAAGAACCTGACTTGGTTGTTAATGCATATGCATTGGAAGTATTTCCCTCAAGGAGTTACATATCTAGAGATCCATGGGACTCCATTTTGTTCGTTTGATACAATTAAACTAAAAAAATAAGCGTCTTTTGCATTCATCCTCTGATTTCTTCAAGTCTTGGAATGTTCCTGCCTTCCTGTTTTACGCAGCTTCTGTTTGGTGTCCTGAGGACAATAGATGAAAAGCCAAACTTTGACAACATTTCATACAGCATCTTTCTGTAAATGAGACAGGAAATTTGTCTAAACCCCTGAAGATGGCACGATAATGTGTTGAAACGCGTAGGGTTTTAAGAATAAATCAGTTTTTCTGGTAGTAAAAGCCTTTAATTTTCTTTAACCAAGACAAGAGCTTATCGCAAACAAACCCTGGGCCAAAAGATCTATAGTAAGTGCTGTTTATGTAGGACTATCAATGAGTCAATCCAACATATCTGCAGTGGATATCCGTCACTAGCTGGGGCGGAATATCTCCAAAGACATAATAATGATGCCAAAGTGATTCACCAAGCAATCGTGAAGGCATACGGAATCACAGAGGTCGAACAACCGTATTATAAATTCAAGCCTGAGCAGGTAATTAACAATGAACGAGCGGGGATTCTGTGGAACAGTGAGATCATTACTGATAAGTTGGTGGAGGCCAACAGACCTGATATTGTTGTACTTGAGAAGCTACCAAAGAAAGCGATAATAAATAATGCTGCGATCCCCATGAATGACAACATTGTACCAATAGTTGCTTAGAAGAATAGGAAATGCCAACCGTTGTCTGTTGAGTTGAAAAACATGAACATGTTGCGGGAACTTGAAGGTGTTCTGATGAATTGTGGTTAAATTATTGATGTCTTGGAAAGAAATTGATACAGATAAATAAAGCACTTAGCTGATAGTTTCATCCATCAGTAGATGTCATCCAGACTTCTGCCATCGAGGAGGCAAGTCAAGGCAGCCTAGGTCAGAATGCTGCGGGGCCCTTACTGTTCGGTATAATATATGCGTCCTCCTACAGTAGCAGCTTCATGATGACACAAAACAGTGGGTGTTTCTTATAAAAGATGGATCTGACGTCTTCCTGCCGAAGCAACTTCATAATGACATAAAACAGTGGGTGTGTCTTATAAAGAGATGGGTCTTGCGTTCAAAATGACGTATTCATCTTCCCCAAAACGACGGATATTTCACCTCCTCCAAAACGACGGGGTGGCTATTTAGGCATGCTGCCTTCTTTGATTAATAGTTCCAATAGTGGTTTCCGCAAACGGACTGGTTCCAAAAGGTTGGCAGGACGCTGCCAAGAGGTTGCAACTTCACGAAAAACATATGCGTACAATGCAGAAGGCTGCTTGCCTGGGCAGTTCTAACATTGCCCGCAAATTTTTGATCCTCGACTAAAAATTTCCCCCAATGGTAGCAAAGGAACCCCATGTCATAACTAAGCATCACCGAATACGGGTGATCATGGACGGCGGTCGTAGAGCATCTATGATAGTGTGCAACGTCTTTTTTTTATTTTTTTATTTCAACAACACACCACGAGGGCTTACAGCCTAAATACTATCGTACCGTGGGTGTTGACAAGGAGGAAAGAGACAGCTTGTTAATTCTGGACTTGAAGGTTCGGAGGAGAAGGAAAAACATGTGCCGGCAAGGAATTCCACAACTTGGAAGTCCTCGGGACAAAAGAGCGGGCATAACAAGATGTTCTATGTCTGGTGACCTTGACAGTAAAAGGGTGCATTCGCTCTGTTCCCCTAGTGGATCTGTTGGGGGCGGCAGGTGGGGGAACTATGGAGGAAAGCTCCTCTGAGCAGTGCCCGTGCAGATATCTATAAAAGAGAGAGAGGTCACCAACGGCACGTCGGTGGGCAAGGGATGGCAGCCTTTGGGTGAGGGTAGGGTCACCGATGAGACGTATAGCTCTCTTTTGAATGGAGTCCAGGATATCGAGTGTAGAAGCGGCAGCGGCACCCCAGATGTGGGAGCAGTATTCAAGGTTTGGCCTTATTTGTGAAGTATATAAGGTATAGAGATTAGCTGGTGAAAAGTATTTGCGAGCCCGGAAGAGGAAACCTAATTTCTTAGCAGCCGCTTCTGCAATTGATGTGACATGTTGGTGCCAATTAAGATTTCGATCCACAGAAATGCCAACAAGAGAAAAGGACTCATTACTTTGAATAACTTGGTTGTTCATTGTGATGGGTCTAGTGCTGGTGTATCTCTTATGATAGGGAAAGCAAGACTGAGATTTGGTGGAGTTGAATTGTACAAGTTTTCTACTTCCCCAGTCTAATATTTTTTGGAGATCCATGGAGACAGAACCCTCCATGAGTCTGCGATTCTCATCTAATTGGGCTAAAGGGACAGGCTTAGAATATTGTATATTTGAATGGAGGGTGCTGTCGTCCGCGTAGCTGTGAACTGGGTTGGATGTGCTCGAGAGGAGGTCATTGATGTGGAGAAGAAACAAAGTAGGGGCTAAAGCTGAACCTTGAGGAACTCCTGCATTAATTGGATACAGTTTAGAGGAATGGCCATCCACAACAACAGATATGCTCCTGTTGGAGAGGAAATTTGCTGTCCACATACAGAGTTTTGGTGGTAGGCCATAGGCCGGGAGTTTATTAAGCAGCGCTGCGTGCCAGACCTGGTCGAATGCTTTGGATATGTCTAGAGCAACAATCTGGGATTCACCGTGTTGTTCCATAGACTTGTTCCAAGAATGGGTGACAAAGGAAAGGAGGTCGGCAGTCGATCTGCGCTGACGGAATCCATACTGCCTGTCGTGGATTGGACTGTGTTTTTCAAGAAATTTTAGTAGTTCGGTGTTTATATACTTTTCCATCACTTTAGAGACGACTGAAAGGAGAGAAATGGGCCTGTAGTTGCTGGGAAGCGCTTTGGTTCCTTTTTTGGGGATGGGTTGTACTCGAGCAGTTTTCCAGTTGCTAGGGAATATGCCTTTATTATAAGATATCTGAAACAGACGAGCCAGGACAGGAGCAAGCTCTGGTGCGCATCTTTTGAGAACAATTGCTGGGATCTCGTCAAGGCCAGAGGCTTTCCTGGTATTAAGAGAAGAGAGCATCTTTCGTACCTTTTTGGTTTTGAAAATGATATCTGTCATTTTATGCGCGACATTGGGGACTGTTGGTGGTTGAACATTTGGAGATGGGTTGAGAGTAGAATTGCCGGCGAACAACGAAGCAAAAAGTTCAGCCTTGCCCAGGGCGGTAGAAACAATTTCATCCCCTGAGACAAGAGGTGGGAACGTGCTTTTGCAGAAATTATTCCCAATAGATTTAGCAAGAGTCCAGAAGGGTTTGCCGCCGTTGGAGCTTAAGAGGACTTTGTTTTTGATGTGGTTATTAAACGAGTTTTTTGCCTCAGAAAGAATGCGGACATAGCGGTTTCTTGCGTCGTTAAATGCTTGACGATTTTCTTGACTGGGATTGTGTAGAAGCGTTTTGTGAGCTTTGACCTTTTCAAGTCTGGCCTTGTCACAGGATTTAGAGAACCAAGGCTTTTGAGTGGCTGAAGAGGTTTTCTGTGTACGTGGGATAAATAATTCCATGCCAGCTTGGATAATTTCGGTGACGTTTTGTGAGATATCAGAGGGGTCAGGATGAGAGAAGCAGACAGACGCCCATGGAAATGAGGAAAAGTAATCCCGCATTTCGTCCCAGTTTGCGGAGTTGTAGTGCCAAACGATACGTGCGTGTGATGACTGTGTGACCTCGGGTTGCATTGCGCAGGAAGCAGTGACCATGCCGTGGTCTGAGCGCCCAAGGGGGGCGGTGACTGATATCTTATAGCATTCAGGTTGTGTAGTAAGAAGGAGATCCAAGGGATTTAAGCTGTGTGTTGGGATACGAGGAAAGTAAGTAGGTTGCTGAACCAAATTGGCTAAAGAATTGCTGACTGCAAAGGCCTCCGCTACTCTCCCTTGTGGATCGGTTTTTGAAGATCCTAGCCATTCCTTAATTGGACATTGAAGTCACCAAGAATAGTGACCTCGGAGGAAGGATATTCAGAAATCAGATAGTCGGTTTTTTCAGAAAGGTAGTCAAAGAGCTGGACAAAGTTGTTGTCAGAAGGTGACCGGTAAATGCAACAGATGAATTTAGTTGCAGCCCTGAGAGAAAGTTTTATCCATAGTATGTCTTTTCTTCCAGCTTCTAAATTGGGGAGTCTGGTGCAGGGTAGATTGCTACGGGCGTATGCGCACACGCCTCCATGCAATCTAAAGGAAGTAAGGAGCTCATACCCCGGGAAATTAAGGTGATTAGTGGCTGTTTTGGCACTGATTTGGGTTTCGGTGAGGAAGAGAAGTTGGGGCCTGTTAGCCTGGAGGAAATGGTGGACGGAGTTAAGGTTAGAATTTAGGCCACATATATTCGAAAAGGATATGTTAAATCTTGATGTTGGCGCTCCCTGTACACCCCTCTCCCGGAGATCCGAATGGAGGGGTATTTTGCCTCCGGAATATTTTGTACAAGGAGGAGCCATCATTATTTTTGTTTATAAGGGAAACCGACTCATACACCAGAACCAGAAACGTCCCTTGGGACTTCACCGGCCCCTTGATGTATGGGGTGGTACCTCCTCGGGCGTGAAAAAATCCTTTACTATTACGTAATGGAAAATTCCACTACCACCTGCCTTGGATTGGATTGGATCAATGTCTACCCCTTTCAAAATAAGATTAATAAAGGGACTATCAATTGTCCAATAGTTATGCTTTTCGACATAGTAGGAGGATACAAAACATTATCATTTTGCATCCATGCCTATTGTTCGTCTACCCCGGTTACTGAAGTGTTCTGGCTTCCTCATAACACGTGCTCTGTTCACAGTGTGTACAAGTACTCTTTGCCTTGTGTAATCAAAAACCCCGGCAATTATGTACGTATAAAGAAAAAATAAACAAATGATAATAATACCCACGGGTGTCAGCGCTCAGTGTCACTATTTGCAATAGCTGTCAACAGTCTACTTGATAGCATCCCACGAAATATCGATAAATGCTGCTGCGCAGATAACGTTGTCATGTTACATTCAGCCAATAATTTGAAAGAACTGGGAGCACAGTTGCAAGATTTGACGTATTATCTTAAAAATTGGTACAGATCAGGTTATAATAGCGGAAAAAATAATTCATTCCTGATTCTGCTCGAGCAGATAAAGGCGACCATGCGGTACACTTGAAATAATAAAAATACATCTGCTTTGTTACCGTCGCTAGAGAAATCTTCAACGGAAAAGAGTATTCAATGCAGGGGCGGCTCCTCAATAAGTGCGCCTGTGTGCGCGCACTGCCGCCTGCCGTGGCAAAAATAATATTTTTGCAATGCTATATTTTAATAAATTTTTATTTACTTTTTTACCTCCTGCATTCAACAAACAAAATTAGTATGTCGAGGATCGCAGAGAGTCGGCAGGCATTAATACAGAATACAGAAAGTGTTAATCGTTGCAGACGTTATATACATCCATATCCATATAAAGCATCGGGCGGCGGTGTGTATTTTTCGGCGCTCTCAGGAAATGCGATACTCCAGTGCGAAATGATCGCCGAATCTTGATGATCTTCGTCGAAAACGACCGAATAAGCAATCTGTTGTGCGCTATAAAATTACACACTAACAGTTTGTAGTGGACTTTTGGCAAAGCGTGTGTACCTACTACCTAGTAATTTTCCTCTACGCGTCCGATTGATTTTTAATTAGATCATTTCGTTGTTGCTTACATGTACTAACAAGACAATTATTATTATTATTATGGTGACTACTTCGAGTTGCTTAACAAGTGGACAAAATAATTGTAATACTGTGATTAATTCGGTGGATATTTAAAATTTAAAGGTTAACTTTTTAAGGGACTTTTTAACTACTATAACGTATAACTAACTAGAGGAAAACTTGGTAAGTAGTTAATAATTATTAGGTTTAGTAAGTAGGTTTCTTTATAATATATTCTCGGGGAAAAAATAAGCGAGCTCTTCATTTTTAGTGAATTTTTATTTAATTTAAAATTCACTAATAAAGAGGTATCGACGAAGAGACTTTGCAAATTTTTTTTTAATGAGCGCGAATTAGGACCCCTAGAACCCATATCCGGTGTCAGTTTCAATTTTTATATGTTTATTAATATATATATATATATATATATATATATATATATATATATATATATATATATATATATATATATATATATATATATATATATATATATATCCAACCGATAACTCAAAAAATAAGCAACTGATTTCGATGAAACTCGGTAAGTGCCTTTCTTTTATTAATGGCTTGGATGAATTCGTTAGTCAAGAAAATCGGATAACGTTTTCCGGGAAAATTTTGAGTTTTGTTTCAAAAAAAATCTTTTGACCCGAAAATTACAAATGTATTTTAATGAAATTTGGTGGATATGTTGCTTTGTAAAAGACCTTACTACAGACTAAAATTAAATTTTCTACATTTTTAGAAAATTAAGTTATTCAAATTTTGAATTTTCTTTTGAAAAATTTTTTTTTTCCGAAAATTACAAAGCTATTTTGATGAAATTTGGTGGATATGTTGCCCTGGGTAAGACCCTACTATACACCAAAACTAAACTTTCTAAGTTTGTAGAAATTTGCGTTATTCAAATTTCAAGCATTTAATAAAAATTTACTACTATAACGCACTTGCTGCGTCCCGAACTTTTTTTTCTTGCGCACCCCCAATGCATTAAGGCACTGATTCAATTGTATTTTCTCAAAAAAGTTGTGCCTGTCGCTAAATAAACCGATTTGGAAATATTAAGAATTCAGAATTTGGAAAGTAGCTGAAGTAATGTAATGCTAGCAGAGTTTAAGTGTTTCGCGCAGTCTGAGGAATGACAAATTAAATATGGACCCGAAGACATATTCAAATTTAGTGGGTGATTTTTACATTTTTTAACCGACATAATTCGACGTAGTTTCATAAGTTTGCCATTACAATTTAATTTAACAAAATCCTCTAAGTGGTTACTATAATAAAAACTGCTCACAATATTCACGAGTGTAATAAATAAATTTAAATACCTTTATACGCTAAGCGTTTTATTTTATTTATTTATTCAACGGATCAACCATTTACAATAATAATAAGAACATCTAAAACTACATTAGTCTTAAATAACCTATCTCAATATGAGAACATAACAAAAAAAGCAAAACATAACCTGTACACCATATGTATGTCAATTCAATCAATAACACCTCTCAAAATTCCTCTAATTGAACGGTCAGAATCATTAAACATGTCCAAGAGCTCCGAATACTCATTTGCAGTTATCGCCACTCTCGACATCGGACTGAAAAAGCCATAATTGGTTCGATGTAAGGGAACCACAAAAACCTCCCTTGCTCTCGTGCGGTCCGGAATCCTTAGAGAGACTAACTCAAGCAAAGAAGGACTATCAATTTTATTCACCAGTAATTTATGCAAAAAACAAACATCACTGACAATCCTTCTACCACTTAGTGACTGCAAGTGCAGCCGATTCCGCAAATAAGAAAAGTTAAGATCATTTCTCTGCAAGCCCATTCTGTAAGCACAAATTCTTAAGAATCTATTTTGTATGGCCTCAATCTGATTGATATAAATATTGTAATTCGGACACCAGACTACAGAAGAGCATCCCAACAAAGAGCGAACCAGACCACAATACAGCCTCCTCAAGCTGTTGCATGAAAAATCCAGAGTTGATCTATGAATAAATCCTAACATTTTATATGCTGTAGATACTATGTATTCCATGTGATCCTTAAAAAATAATTCCCTATCCAATACAATGCCCAAGCCTTTAATCATTTCCGTCCTCTGTAAAGCACTAGAGCCCATGAAGTACACAAAGTCAATGGGAAACTGAGCTCTAGTGAATGTAATGCAGAAACAATTATCAACATTCAGAGTCAGAAGATTGTCACCACACGACCGAGCAAAACGATTCAAGTCTTCCCGTAAAAGTAAAGCGTCCTGCCTGGAACGAACAATCATGAAAATTTTGATATCGTCAGCAAACATTAAAATCTGACTATGCTTAAGTGAATGTATCATTGATAAAAAGATTAAAGAGGACTGGTCCACAATGTGAACCCTGAGGAACTCCTGAAGAAACAGTAATACTATCAGAAATGAAGTTTATGATCTTTACACTCTGGGACCTACCCGTAAGGAAGCTGCGCACCCAAGACAACAAATTGACATTAAACCCAACAATGCAAGTTTTGACAATAATAAGGCGTGATTAACCTTATCAAACGCTTTGGAGAAATCTGTATACACTGAATCAACCTGTAACCTATCCTCCAAAGTTAAGACCAATACCTTCTGGTAAAGAAGAAGGTTGGTTGTTGTATATCTTCCTTTAAGAAAACCATGCTGCTGTTCGACGAAAACATGTCTGCATTCCCAAGTTATATGTCTAGAGATAAAAAAGTCAAGAAGTTTGGGTATCTCTGACTGAATACAAACAGCTCTATAATTAGTAACCAAATGCTTTGGTCCCTGCTTATGAACGGGCATCAAATAAGAATGTTTCCAAACATGTGGAAACTCACCAGACAACAAAGACCTGTTAAAGAGCATCCTCAGTGGAATTGCCAAGGTGAAGGTACAAGATTCTAACAGATGGGAGGGGATTCCATCTGGACCGTAAGTAAGTTTATCTTTCAAACTACAGATACGATCAATAATATCAGCAGAAGCAACACTAGGCACAGTCATATTTACCGACTCACACAAAAAAGGATCAGGACCGACACTCCCAGCTTGACCCTCATACACAGATGAGAAAAAACTAGCAAAAAGACCCACTGAATCATGCAAAGTTAGTTTGTTTAATTATTTACACGATATACGATTTATCAAAATTAAATTATTTGTTACTTTGCAATCATACGTGCAATACTTTCATATGAGAAACGTTATCACGTTGGCTTTGATTTATTTGTAATGTACAACAAAGCTGTCAAGCTCAACGACAAAATTGATTTTGGATCTAGGAAAGATCATTTGATTTTAAATGGATTATCTCTGCATACCATTAAAGACAAAACACTCTGTATTTTCAATTGACATGTATAGCATTATCCCCAGAATACCTACCATAATACAATAAACACCGTTATGTGCAGTATCAATGACAGCAAAACCATAAAAAAATAGTAAGGCGAAAAATTTCCAAAATAATGAGCACGTATTTTCTTTCCCACATGCGCCCTTGAAAAAGGTTTAAACAAACACGCCTGCATACAAGTTCTATTTCTATGTAACAAATGACATTCTGAAACAACTCACACCTGCACTTCATGCATAACAAGTTGGCGAGTTACAATGTGTGTCAGTAGAGAATTCTTCAACCGACAACCCGCAAATGAGATCCTGTAATAAAGTAGCCGACTGCGCCATATTGCACAGCGTATTTAAAAAAATATAAAGCTGGCACACTGAAAGCGGCAAACTAGCAATGCAATCATTACAAATGTTTACCAAGAGCTTCTGTAAGCTTAGAGTCGACAAGTATCTAGAAAGTGCAGTGGTAACAGTTGGAGATATATAAGCTGGGTAGAGACTAGGAAAGAGACGGAAAGAAACAGAGAGAGAGAGAGAGAGAAGGAAATACAAAAGAAAAAGAGAGCCATAAAAGGAGAGAGAATGAGCTAAATATCTCGAGCCAAAAGCAAGTAGAATATCGTCAACTTGACGAGAGCGACACAGAGATACAGAGAGTGTGGCACCATGAAATTGTAAAGATACCAGTGAGTAAATCCTTTAGCATTTTGTAAGCATGACTTGTTAAAGATAAATTCCTTGCTATGCCTTTCGGAATAATTACAATAAAAATAAAAATAAGGAAATTTATACCACAGCTACAGAGCTTTTAAGATGTCAAAAAGGTTAAACATACATTACAATGTTGCGAGACTCTACTAAAATCTCTAGCACAATCAACCTTTCATTCTTGAGTATCACATTCGAGATATTCTTTTACGAAAAAACAAACATTTGAGCATACAGGCTCTCAAAACGTATTGTCTTTATACCTTCTATATTAGTAGACATACTAAATATATTAAAACTCGGGACGCAGCAAGTGCGTTATGGTAGTGAATTTTTATTAAATGCTTCAAATTTAAATAACTCAATTTTCTATAAACTTAGAGAGTTTAATTTTAATACGTAGTAAGGCCTTTCCTAAGGCAAGATATCCACAAAATTTCATTAAAATAACTTTGTAAATTTCGGAGAAAAAAATTTTTTTGGAAAGAAAACTTAAAATTTAAATAACTCAATTTTCTCTAAACCTAGAAAGTTGAATTTTGGTATGTGGTAAGATCTCTCCTGAGGCAACATATATAGTAAATTTAATTAAAACAGATTTGTTACTTTCGGAGAAAAAACAATTTTTCGAAAAGAAACTCAAAATTTTTCTGGAATACTCCGTCCGATTTTTCTGGATAACGAAATCATCCAAGCCATTAATAAAAGAAAGGCACTTGCCAAGTTTAATCGAAATCGGTTAATTATTTTTGAGTTATCAGACGGATACGTATATATATATATATATATATATATATATATATATATATATATATATATATATATATATATATATAAACATATAAAAATTAAACCTATTTAAAAATGAACTTTAATAAGATATTATGCTGTGGCAATACCTCTCTCAAGCAGTGGCGATTTCTCCTAGTGAGCTAGGTGTTTCTTTTTCCCTTAGTCTTAATACACTACATATTTTATGACAATCGACTTAATTTACTTGTTTGATTTCATAAATAGTCGGTTAATAGTGACTTGGAATGAAGTATATACCACGTCTTCTAACATATTCAGAGAATATGAGTAGATCAATAGCAACTGGGAATGAATTCGGTCAGTCCCTCACCCACGTGTTTAAAATAGTGAGGAAAATACCATTGATTTTAACACTGCAGTGAGCTATAGAAATTTGATTAACTCAGTTTTCTATAATCTTAGAAAGTTTAATTTTGGTAGGTAGTAAGGTATTTCCTAGGACAAGATATCCACCAAATTTCATTAAAATAACTTTGTAATTTTTGGAGAAAAGAAAATTGTTTCAAAAGAAAACTTAAAATTTGAATAACTCAAATTTCTATAAACTGAAAAAGTTGATTTTTGGTACTTAGTAAGTCCTCTCCCAAGGCAACATATATAGTAAATTTCATTAAAACAGCTTTGTTATTTTCGGCGAAAAAAAAATTTTTGAAAGAAAACTCAATTGTCCCGGAAAAACCCGTCCGATTTTCCTGCCTTACGAACTCATCCAAGCCATTAATAAAAGAAAGACACTTGCCGAGTTTCATTGAAATCGGTTAATTATTTTTTGAGTTATCACACGGATATATATATATATATATATATATATATATATATATATATATATATATATATATATATATATATATATATATATATATATATATATATATATATATATATATATATATATATATATATATATATATATATATATATATATATATATATATATATATATATATATATATATATATATATATAAACATATAAAATCGAAACTGACCCCGGATATGAGTTCTAGGGGTCCTAAATTGCGCTCATTTGAAAAAATGTTTGCAAAGTCTCACCATCGATACCTCTCCATTATTGAATTTTTTTAATAATAATTCACTAAAAACGCATTGTTTTGTCGCATTAGGCACAAATTCAAAATTACGAGTATTTCCATTCTTACAGGGTGTTTCTTCTGACAACTACCATATGCCACTTGATAACCATGGATAACATGGAATATAAAATTAATGTGAAGCAATAAAAGAGAATCACTTATTTCTTGAATAAATCTTTGAAATTAAGGTCTTCTAAACAAAGAGTGAAGAAGATAAAAGACCTCTCTCTATATCTCCTTCACGCGTACGCCAAAAACCGCGTCTGGCTGGCTTGCTGCTCGATGCTTGGACAAAAACCATCGATGCAGGTGCAGCAGGTGAAGGATTTTGTGAAAATTGGGGTAATAGAAAACAACAATAAATTATTTGTCGGAGCAAAAACCAAACAAAAATACAAATCAATATCGTTGTTTAATGGAGCTGCGTAGACTTTCTGTTTGAGATAACCCCATAAATAAAAGTCCATTAAGATACCGGGACTTCTGCGAGGCCAAGGTATTGGCCCATATCGACCAATCCACCGCCCAGGAAATTCACGATCTAACCATTCTCGAACGATTCCTGTTGCATGTGCTGGGTGGCCGTCATGCTGAAAGTATGCTGTTTGTCTATATTCTAGTGACATGTTATGCAAATGGTCTTGAAGAATATTTTACAGCATTTCCAGATAACTGTACTGGTTTATACGCCGCTCAAAAAATATGGCTCAATTATCCCAATGTAAGAAAGAGTACACCACACATTTACTTTTTTATGACATTGTCTTCTGCAATTAACTCTATAATTTGGATTCTCCATAGACCAATGCCGTGCATTTTGGGAATTTACCATCCCATTAGTGGTGAAAGTGGCTTCGTCCGAAAAAATATTACTTCTGCCAAAATTGTGATTTTGTAGATATTGCTCGCCGTACCATAAACAAAAATCTAATCGTTTTGACCCAAAGTGTGTATAAGTTTTGCTTTGAAAGGTTTCACCTTGTTGGTACTATAAATTTGTTGCAAATGTGATTAGCTAATATTGCCAATTTCTAATGCCCTTCTCCTTAATGATAATTTCGGAAAACGAATAACAGAATTTATAGCTAATGCAGCTGCAGCATTATCTTCTTCATTTAGGTCGGATTTTGTCTTTTTAACATTTAAAACACTACCAGTATGCGTAAATTTTGTAACAACTTTTTTTACACCAGTAGCGGAAACCGAATAATTTGGCCAGCGTTCAAGGAATTTTATTATTACTCCCTGATAAGAATGTTATTCGCCCAAACCATAGCACTGCATAATAAACACTTTTTGTTCTGTTGTTAACATTTTTAAATACAGAAGTTTGCCGTTCGTGACAAATAAAATGGACGTTTACATTTTCCAAATAAGTAGTATTCCGGGAAACGAACAAGGCAGAGCTCAAGTAACCATGCAACTCGCCAATTATTGCTTCGAATGTCCAATTGTGCGTTTACTTTCCTTTTTTTATTGGTTGAGATGAAAGCAATCCTACCACAAGTTTAATTATGGTAAAGACTTTTATTAATACAGTTTCAAGTATTTTTTAAAGTACACCTAATCACAGAAGCCGTAGAACGCCATTTAAATAAAGTCGCAGCTAAAAAATTCATAGAAGGCTTATCTATTTAAAAATTGAGAGCCTGTCATAACTTTTAATTCTTAACAAGTTTTGTTGATAACTTTTTGCGGTATCTTTATAAACAAAGGTAGTTTACTCTCAACACATTTAATTAAATCAGTTCTAAACCACCCTGTATATTAATTGATTTTGTTCATTTTGTTCAGGAAGCGGAGGATAATTTGAGGAATAAACTTTTCGAACTAGGCGTATGTAGACATCGGTAACGGTTTAATTAAAAATTTAATAACTCACACAAAAAATCAACAATAAAACTATTAACAAAACTGAATGAACTTAACGTAGACTGTTTACATCGTGAATCTCAATAGAACAGTGTTTTAGTGTTTGCATAATTAAATCACAAGTTTCGCGTCTTTACATGTTAAGTAATATAAATTAACTGCCTTCATCGTAAGAACTTATTTAACTGATCTCATTTTTACTATTCACTTTTTATGTTCTCCAACAACACTACTTATATTTTCTTTCTTAGTTTGCGACTTTCCAAATTGAAGACTTTAGCATTCCTGCGTACCTTGCGAATTTACTTTGTTTACTGTTTACATAATAAATGTGATATTTTCAATACCAATCGATACAATTCTGACCTCTAATTAATTTCAATATTTACATTCCTTGCTGTAAAGAATTAAACTAAACTACTTTTATTTATTATTTTAGTGTTTTTAACAATTATGCTTCTACGTCTATTACGGCCCTTCTGCCAACCTTTACTGTTCTCTGAACACATTTCCTCAACATCTTAATTTAAGACAAAGCAGAAGCGATTCACAGAATATCATAATCTAATTCAATTTTTTTTCCACTTATACCTTACCCACACTCAATCCGTGGACACACTATATATATATATATATATATATATATATATATATATATATATATATATATATATATATTTATATATATAATATGCACTATTATACATTTGTAAATATCTTGCATTATTAACTAGTATACATATATTTCTGTTGTTGTTTTTTCTGACTACTCTACGTTCATCTGGACATTATTTGAGTTTCAAAATAAGCCGAATAAACTGTAGATTGTAGTCTTCTTACCTTTAGATAAGCTTGATCTAATCGCCCCTTTGTCATGTAATTTCGCTATTTCCTTTACATACATACGTACCTCCTTTGCTTTCAAATATTTTTATTTTATTTTATTTTTAATTTATTTGTCTCTGTTTTATGTGTCTTCATGCTCACTCTATAAATCGTGTCATAAAAAGTATGATTTAGAAGCTTAAATATACTATGTGAACTATGTGAAAACTGGAACCTGTGATGAGCACTAATAAGTACACTTTGAAAAACCCAAATCACCACAACACTTATTTCAGAGACCTTACGATCGTTTCGTTGACAAAGTCAACACCTTCAGAGGAAGATAAATTCTAACCTAAACAACTAGCTACATGTATTTATATCGCGTCAAAGTAAACGAACTAGTCCGAAGTAAAATTATCGTCCAGGAACGATCGTTTGTTTATTGTGTGGTGAAACTACGAGGTCTAAGGCCTGCTTTTTAATCTTCTGGTCGACATATTTATGAGCCCTTATCTAATATACGGATAATAGCTTTAAATGAACCGAGTTATTTTAAGAATCTGCACGTTTCCTTTAATCTATAAATTTACTATGTGGATATTGGATCACGCCGACAAACATCTGGCTAAATAAACAACATCAACTCCGCTCATCTTTTTTAAATAGAAAAACTAATACCGGGTGTTTGGCTCAACATGTTAACACTCTAACAAAAGATAAATAATTCAACTAAAATACTACATACAAACTGTAGGACTATAAATTAAAGGTGCCGCACGATTCAATGAAGTTTTGTTCTTAATAGACCGTAATATAAAAATACTTTCTAATCAATCAAGTATAGTTTGATGTCTAACGTTTCAGACAAGTTTTAAATTTTCTTTGTCAATGTGGTGATTATTATCCCATATATGTTGTGCCACACATGATTTGTCCACCGTACCATATCGTAACTGTGCGAGATGTTCACGAAATCTGGTGGCTATGTTTCTCCTAGTTTGACCCACGTATTTAAGATCGCAATCTTTGCAACTAATCTCATAAATACCGGACATTTCAGTGACTTTGTCTTTATACATATATATATATATATATATATATATATATATATATATATATATATATATATATATATATATATATATACCAATCTATACGTTTGTCTCGACTTAAAGATCTGTTTGTTTTTGCTTGTATCTATGAATTTAATATAAATACTATCACAGAAAATTAGCATCAATATAAATACAGTTTGTATGTAGTATTTTAGTTGAATTATTTATCTTTTGTTAGAGTGTTAACATGTTGAGCCAGATGTATGTCGGCATGATCCAATATCCACATAGTAAATTTCTAGATCCAAAGGGAACGTGCAGATTCTTTAAATAACTCGGTTCCTTTAAAGCTATTATAAAGAAACGATCGTTCCTGGACGACAATTTTACTTCGGACCAGTTCGTTTATTTTGACGCGATATAAATACATGTAGCTAGTTGTTTAGGTTAGAATTTATCTTCCTCTGAAGATGTTGACTTTGTCAATGAAACGATCGTAAGGTCTTTGAAATAAGTGTTGTGGTGATTTGGGTTTCTCAAAGTGTACTTATTAGCTTAAATATATTATTCCTCCTTTTGTACAAAAAGGATGAGCTAACTCTCGTCAAGCCAATATTTATTTAATCCAATGCACAGACACTCTAGTTTCAACAACCCGAAATGATAACACACGCCTACTCGGATCCTAACTACTGAAACGCGAAACGAGTTAGTTAGGCCTTTCCACTGGAACAATTCGCTGAAATCCATTCCACCTCCAGCTTGGAGCTGCGTTATATTCTTAAAAGAAGAATCAAGTTACGTTGTACGAAGAGGAAAAAGCGAAAAAGAAACTGTTGATTTTAATTTTTAATACACTGCGGCTCGTCGAGGCCTAATTTAATTACGGCTCGATGAATGTAGAAATGTAAAAAGAAGTGAGAGTCTAAACATTTGAAAGCAACTTAATCGACGAGTGCTTTTCTTGGCTTCTCTACGATTATTTGACTTGTCGCCCTATGTTTTAGTGAATTTTCTTTAAAAAAATTCACTAATGAGTGGATCCTGACTTTTGAATTTTGAAAAAATTCCTTCATTAAAAAAAAAAGAGAAATGTCTCATATTAAAGACAATTTAATTAAATTTTGCTACAGTAACGCACTTCCGTCGTCTAGAGTTCTATTTCTTTAGTTTACGCCTAAGTATGTAGAGCGCCCTTTGTAATTTATCTAGTTAAAATGATGGAAGGCTTTCATTTTGTTCATCAGTTATTGGCGAATTTAAAAAAAAAAAAATTCGCTTATGGGAAGATCTGTGTTTATATATATATATATATATATATATATATATATATATATATATATATATATATATATATATATATATATATATATATATATATATCCGACCGATAACTCAAAAAATAATGGACCGATCTTGATAAAATTTGCAGAGTACCTTCCTTTTGCAAGTGGATTGGATAAGTTCTTTAGCCAGGAAAATCGGACCAGGTTTTCCCGGGAAATTTTGTATTTTCTTCATAAAAAATTCATATCTCCAGAAGTAACAAAGTAAGGGCAACCAAATTTGGAACACGTGTTTATATTATAAAGAGTGAACTCTGTACCGAAATTTAGGTCCCTAGCTTTAAAGAAAAAGAAGTTATGGGCAGTTAAAGCAACAAATTTTGGAGTTTTCCTCAAAACGTCAAACCCACAATTTTAAACGTCAAAATTGGCAATGTTTAGGCAAAGAATGTGAAACAAATACGGATTGTGAAAAGAAAATGTTGCAAGAAGAGTATTCTGCGAACCCTTAAGTTTCGATTCAACCGTCATTGTCCTTCATTTTACTAAAATATTTACAGAATATCCATTTCAAATAGACCCTTCTCTGATGTTTTGGTTGTCAGTTTAGTTAAGTTTGGTGGCTTTTTGGCGAGTTATTTGCAGGTTTAGTGAAGTTTATGGTTTAACGGTCTATAATTTTTTTTTAGCTAATTTTCGTAAAACAAAATTGTTAATGCATTTTTGCATTTTTTATCGAAATATGCGTTTATAAGAAAAAATATGGACGCAGTAAGTGCGTTTTGGTAGCGAATTTTCGGTAAATTTGCAGTTTAGCTCCCGAACGCTTTTCAAAAAACTGTTTTCAGAAACTTGCCCCCATCCTCCCTGGATCCACAAACCCCCAAAAAAAATTTCTTGTTCACACCCCCCCAAGAAAGTTACGGGACCAGGAGTGAGTAGGGGTGCATAATTTCTTTTTGCTAAATTTCATAGAACAAATTCGTTAATGCATTTTTGCATTTTTGTTTAAATATGATGCGTTTGTAAGAAAAAAATCTGGACGCAGTAAGTGCGTTTTGGTAGCGAATTTTCAGTAAATTTGCAGTTTAGCTCCCGAACGCTTTTCAAAAAACTGTTTTCAAAAACTTGCCCCCATCCCCCCTGGATCCACAAACCCCAAGAAAAATGTCTTGTTCACACCCCCCAAAGAAGTTACGGGACCAGGAGTGAGTAGGCGTGCATAATTTTTTTAGCTAAATTTCATAGAACAAATTCGTTAATGCATTTTTGCATTTTTGTTTAAATAAGATGCGTTTGTAAGAAAAAAATCTGGACGCAGTAAGTGCGTTTTGGTAGCGAATTTTCGGTAAATTTGCAGTTTAGCTCTCGAACGCTATAAAAAAAACTGTTTTCATAAACCTGCGTAGGCCCCCACCCCCCTGGATCGACAAACCCAAGAAAAATTTCTTGTTCACAATCCCCAAGGAAGTTACGGGACCAGGAGTGAGTAGGGGTGTATAATTTTTTTTTAGCTAATTTTCGTAGAACAAATTCGTTAATGCATTTTTGCCTTTTTTATCGAAATATTATGCGTTTCTAGGAAAAAATCTGGACGCACTAAGTCCGTTTTGGTAAGGAATTTTCGGTAAATTTGCAGTTTAGCTTCCGAACGTTTTTCAAAAAACTTTTTTCAGAAACCTGCCCTTCTCCCCCCATGGATCTACAAGCCCCAAGAAAAATTTCTTGTTATTACCCCCCAAGGAAGATACGGGACCAGGAGTGAGTAGGGGTGCTGAGCGGGGTAGGTAGTAAAAAGGAAATATGAGCAGAAAATTCAAATAAAGCGGGCTTGAAAGCTGTCTTTTTCACATCTTGAAGCCATATCTCCCTTAAACCTACCCCGCACACCACCCCTATTCACTCCCAGTCCCATAACTTCCTTGGGGGTGTAAACAAGAAATTTTTCTTGTGGTTTGTGCATCCAGGTGGGATCCTAGTAATGTTTCTGAAAACAATTTGTTGAAAAGCGTTCGGGAGCTAATCTGCAAATTTACCGAATTTTCATTAAATCCTTCAAATTTCAATAACTCAATTTGCTATTAACGTAAGCTTTGTTGGATAGAAAACCAACATTTAAGTTTATTTTCGAATTTTTTTTGTATATTTTCAAACCATAAGTAATTTTGATAAAATATAGTACATTGTTTCTACTAGATAGGCTATACCGGTAATCAGATTGATGCCTGCTCGCATTTGCTATTAAAAACATTTTTATGGAAATTCACTTCCATAACACATTTGCTGCATCTAAACTTTTGAAAAATGTTTTTATATTTTCAAACAATAAATTTATTTCAATGAAATATGGTACATTGTTTCTATATAGGAAACCAAGTTTGATGTCTGCTTTCATCAAAGAAAGACATTTGCTATTAAAAATATTTTAAAGAAAATTCGCTACCATAACGCACTTGCTGCGTCTAGAGATTTTTATATTATTACGAATATTATCAGAGTGTAGCATTCGCAGTTTATTTAAAGCAGCATAGTTAAGTACAAAAAGTATCGTATCGAGGTTAAATAGCTTTTCTTATCGATTAAGTTTCCCTAAAAGTGTTCCCTATAGTTTCCGTGCCGATAGATTCTTCTCGCAACTAATTATTGAGTTAGTCGAGGAATTTCCGATATACACCGTCAGTAACCAGCTTCTGGAGCCCGCATCCAACGATAATTTCTCCTCTACGTTCTGAATGCCAAACTCTGCCTGTCGTCTATCGTTGTATACGGACGAGGCCACCAAAAGGTGAAAATAATAATAACAAGAAATAAAGATTACATATTGGTGAATTTTCATTAAGAAAAGTCACTAATAGGGAGGATCAATGGGGAGATTCTTCAAATGAGCGCGAATTAGTGCCTCTGGAAGCAATACCCCTGGTCAGTTAAAATGTCTATATATATATATATATATATATATATATATATATATATATATATATATATATATATATATATATATATATATATATATATATACAGTGCACGGCGTATCGAGCGTCCATTAGAAGTATCTACAAAACTATACCGATTTTTAATCTGAAAATTTGGTCACTTGGGTTTTCTGGATAGCTGAATTTAACAAAAATATACACGTCATCATACCACTTCCGGTTATACCGGAAGTGGTTACTAACTTTGTTTTTTCAAATGAAACATGACATTTTTGAGTAGAGTTTTGGATTTATCGTAAAATTTTAGGTTGACTTTTGATAACATACCATATGTAAAAAATCAGCCGTTTTGGAGTTATATCGATTTTTTCAAAACTTAAAAAAAAAATATGTATGTATATTGAGTGGTATATCTGCGGCAAATATGATGTCAGCGATTTGCAATTTCGTCTGTGGTTTTTCAAGATACAAGAGTATCGTGAAAATAGGCAAATGCGTTGATAGCATATACAGGGTGGAAGAAATTCACATACCAACTTGGACAATTTCGGACCCCTATAACTTGCTTACTTCAAATGGAACACCCTGTATATTTTTATCTTATTGCTTAGATATTTGCATTATCTTTCGATTTATATCAGCATGTCCTATACCTAAATGCAACAGTTATCCAGATACTGGAACATTTGTATAATGATAATGTTATAAGGTGCACAATATTTCAGTAGAGTGCCTTGACGGAAATGTTATTCTTAGCAACGCCATTACTTCATGACAGTTGTTTATAACAATCAACAAATATGTCGCGTTTGGGGTTTTCTAATGAAGATTTTCTAAATTTATTAGTTACATACGGCGAATGCAATCGCATTATGAGTAGAACCTGCCGAGTTTTCGCTGAAAGGTATCAAGATCGCCCCAGACCGAATAAACATACCATCAAACGTCTGCTTAATAATTGTATAAAGTTTGGTTCCTTTCAACCAATTGTTAGCAGGCAAAACCGTTATACCGAAGACGATGAAGCCATGGTACTAGGATACTTCCATTCGTATCCTGAAAATTCCCTACAAGAGGCTGAAAGGGATCTTAGAATATCAACCAGGTCTATCCACAGAATCTTAAGAAAGTATAATTGGCGACCTTTTAAGCTCCATTTGGTTCAGAATTTGAAAACTGAAGATTTATTGTGTCGTGTGAATTACTGTGAGTGGTTGCTGACAAGAATTCAAGAAGACGATAACTTTGTCAAAAGTATAATATGGACTGATGAAACAAAGTTTACAAAAAACGGCGTGTTTAACCGCCATAACAGTCATTACTGGGCTGCAGAAAATCCGCATATCTGCAGAGAAAGAAATTACCAAAACCGGTGGAGCTTTAATGTGTTCTGTGCCGTCAAAGACTCTCGTATTTTGTGTGTGTATTTTTATAACGAAAACTTAACAGGGGATCGATATGTGTGGTTGTTAAAAAACGTAGTGAGAGATGCTTTAGAAACTTTAGAAATTAGGGAAAGATCAAACGCTTTTTATCAAATGGACGGTGCTCCACCACATACTACTCATCAAGTCAGTGCGACATTAGAAGAAATGTTCAGTGGGAAGTGGATTGCGAACAATGGGCCCTACAAATTTCCACCACGCTCCCCTGACTTAACTCCATTAGATTTTTTCATATGGGGCTTTATTAAAAATAAAGTTTATAAAGACCCTATAACCACAAAGGAGAATATGCAAGAAAGAGTACGTGCCGCCTTCAATGAAATAAGCAGAGAAAGTATAAAACGTGCTACGAGCAATGAAATTTTAAGGCGAATTAATTGCTGTTTGCTAAAAAATGGAGCTACTTTTGAACATCTTTCTTGAACACCCATTGTTTATATACATGTTACTTATTAGATTGTTCCTTATCATTCCAGTTGCCACATTTTTTCTCACTTTCATTGGTTTAGTTGTGTAGTACTTAATAAATTGTTTATCTAGTTGCCTAAACAGATTATTATTATGGTATTCTCATTTATAATTTTGTTCTATGGGGTGTCCAACAATTAATAATTATTGAAGTTCATGAAGAATAACATTTCCGTCAAGGCACTCTACTGAAATATTGTGCACCCTTAGCCTTATAACATTATCATTATACAAATGTTCCAGTATCTGGATAACTGTTGCATTTAGGTATAGGACATGCTGATATAAATCGAAAGATAATGCAAATATATAAGCAATAAGATAAAAATATACAGGGTGTTCCATTTGAAGTAAGCAAGTTATAGGGGTCCGAAATTGTCCAAGTTGGTATGTGAATTTCTTCCACCCTGTATATGCTATCAACGCATTTGCCTATTTTCACGATACTCTTGTATCTTGAAAAACCACAGACGAAATTGCAAATCGCTGACATCATATTTGCCGGAGATATACCACTCAATATACATACATAATTTTTTTTTAAGTTTTAAAAAAATCGATATAACTCCAAAACGGCTGATTTTTTACATATGGTATGTTATCAAAAGTCAACCTAAAATTTTACGATAAATCCAAAACTCTACTCAAAAATGTCATGTTTCATTTGAAAAAACAAAGTTAGTAACCACTTCCGGTATAACCGGAAGTGGTATGATGACGTGTATATTTTTGTTAAATTCAGCTATCCAGAAAACCCAAGTGACCAAATTTTCAGATTAAAAATCGGTATAGTTTTGTAGATACTTCTAATGGACGCTCGATACGCCGTGCACTGTATATATATATATATATATATATATATATATATATATATATATATATATATATATATATATATTATTAAAATTTTATATAATTCTAATTATATGATTTTCAAAAATGCTCCGACGTTTAGGTATTAATTTAATAAATTTTTATATAATTATATGCTTTTCAATGCTCTGATGTTTAGGGTGCCAATTATCTTGTTTTTATGTATATTTTTGACTTCAGAAAAAAATTACTCGAGCTTCTCGTCTTGGACGCCAATTTTATTGATATTAGTTAATTATTATACTGCAACTTTCTAAATTTGCCTTCAATTCTAATCGTATTTGCCCCACGCTTGGGTGCCAATTAACTTGATATTAGTTAATAATTATATAGATTTTTGATCGAGATTTTCGAGCTGCCCACTTTTGGGCGACAATTATATTAATTATGTTACATATCTAAAATATGACATATTTTAGATCATTTTAAAAACATCAACAAAACAAACCTTAAATACTTAATTTACATACAAACTTATTTATCAAACTTTTAAGTAGTGGTGTTAGAATATTACAAACATTTTAAGAGGTTAGTACAAACTTTAAATTTTCTATACATATATATATATATATATATATATATATATATATATATATATATATATATATATATATATATATATATATATATATACAGGGTGTCCCACCGAAAGGGGCAAGTAGCTTTTGGGTGTCTGTGTCTAGTAAATGGAAATTTCTTTCAGCCATCTGTTACAGAATTTTAAGGAGCATATTCCGAAAATAATTTAACATACACAGGCTGTCCCATAATTCAGTGGCAACACAAACTTGTATTTTTTTTAATGGAACACCCCATATATTATTACATATTTCGATTTGCGATGAAATTCTGACTCAAATATTATAGAGGTCTTATAGCTTTAATCTCAACGGTTTTTGTGTAAATGTCAATAAACTGTCAAAATGAGGTTATGTTTGGCGTATTTTTGCTACACCGGCAGTCGAACTGCAATGAATTTGTCTGAAGGAATGTTTTAGGTAGATGGTCTTCTATGTAGAATACACTCCAAGGTGTCAAAAAAATAATACATTGTACAGGGTGATCACTTTTCATGAATAAATAATTTACTGCATTTTTTCAAATGGGACACCCTGTATACTATTACATATTTGAATTCTCCATAAAATTCCGCGTACAACGGTATAAAATTATAGAGCAGTTCAATTACCGGATTTAAAAATATTTAAAAAATGTGACGAATTTCACAGACAAATAGATTCATTGAATAACGTAACTTCACAATGATAATTTATGAAATCTGCAATTAATTTATTAGTCAAAGGGGAATTCGATTATAAGGTCAAAAGTAAGAAGCCATAATTATGCTCTTCAAGATAATGTCACAAAGATGCAAATAGTCGGGAGAATTTAATACTACTGTTATGTTATGATATAATGTATACTTGCCGTATTTGCAATAAAACAACTCTTATTTTTTCTACTGGTTTTTATTCGCAGAATAAATAAAATTACAGGTGCTCGAATATGTTTCCTTCATATCTGATACAAAGCTGAAGCCTTTTGACGAAACTTTGCCTGGCTTCTATTAACATAGGCACAGTTATGCTACCAAAGGCATCAATGATTCTTCTCCGCATATCCTCACTTGTCGTAACTGGTTCTTTGTAGACCATGTCTTTCGCATACCCCCAAAGGAAAAAATCTAAGGGTGTAAGATCTGGTGATCTTGGGGGCCAGATGATCTGTCCACCTCGGCCTATCCACCTTCTTGGAAAGCGCTGATTCAGATAGTTCCTTACAGAAATAGACGAGTGGCTTGGAGCACCGTCATGTTGAATCCACAGTTGCTGCCTCGAATATAGATCTACATCGTCGAGGAGTGATCCTAATTCGTTCCTGAGAAATAGTTCATATCTCTCACCGGTCAACGTGCCATCCAAGAAATATGGTCCAATGACATAATCCCCAATTATCCCTCCCCAAACATTCAGTGACCATCGGTTTTGATTGTCGATTTTCCTCAACCAATGTGGATTTCTGACATTATAATAATGCATATTGTGTCTATTGCCGATGCCTGTACTTCTGAAAGTCGCCTCGTCAGTGAATAGAATGTTTGTCACAAACTCATTATCCATATGTATTCGGTTTAACATCGTACGGCAGAAGAACAATCGTGTTTCGAAATCGTGCTCGGTTAAATTCTGATGTGTATTCATATGATATGGGTGATATTTATATTTCCTTGCAATTCTATTGATTGTTGTTTTGGGTATGCCTGTTTCATTTTCCAGCTCTCTTGTGGATGTGTGAGGATTTTCCTCTAGTGATAACAATATATTCAACTGCGTACCTTCGTCAGTAACAGCAATAACTGGTCTTCGATTTTTAGGATACGAGTTAACACTTCCCTTACTTATGAACTCTCTCTTTACTCGTTCAAAAGCCTGCCGCTTTGGTTGCCGTCTATGTGGGAATTGTTGATGATAAATCCTTGCAGCAAGAAGAGAATTTTTGTCAGCTTTTCCCAAACAGAATACCATGTCAACTTTTTCACTTACAGATAAATTCATGTTTGAAACTCCAAAAAATCACCTGAACTGTACACTTAAAATTATCACTTAACGCTACGAAAAAGAACAGAAAACTGAGAATAAACGAACTGACGTAACAAAAGTGAACAAGAAAAACTAGAAATACACAGAGATGAACCCAAAAACTATTTGAAAATATCATAAAACAATTATTACACAAGCGATGAATGATAACATTCAATGACAGGTATGAAATGACATCAGCCTTCTTTAACAGACAATTCAATTTTCCTATTCTCTACTCTGCGGATATACCTTTCCCTATAACTAACATATGAATTTGTACGGCACCGAAGTGAGAATTTTCCGCAAACTATTGCAAATACCCAAGAAAATGTCGCATCAACTGCTTGTTCATGTATTTTGACTATCACACAGCCAGTTCAATGCATTGTAGAAGCGTTTATTGGAAGTTTTAACTGAACGGATCGGTAATTACGACATGTAACTCGACGAATTTAATCAAAGATATTTTTTACTAACTTTCGACTGAGAATTTAGACAGATTTTCATTAATGTGCATCATTTCACTGTAAACTAGATTGGAGATGATAATCTATAAAATTTTCTTCCGTTAATACATAATGCAATTGACAAATTTAGAAAAATCTCGATTTTTTTTTTAAATATTTCTAAATCCGGTAATTGAACTGCTCTATAATTTTATACCGTTGTACGCGGAATTTTATGGAGAATTCAAATATGTAATAGTATACAGGGTGTCCCATTTGAAAAAATGCAGTAAATTAATTATTCATGAAAAGTGATCACCCTGTACAATGTATTATTTTTTTGACACCTTGGAGTGTATTCTACATAGAAGACCATCTACCTAAAACATTCCTTCAGACAAATTCATTGCAGTTCGACTGCCGGTGTAGCAAAAATACGCCAAACATAACCTCATTTTGACAGTTTATTGACATTTACACAAAAACCGTTGAGATTAAAGCTATAAGACCTCTATAATATTTGAGTCAGAATTTCATCGCAAATCGAAATATGTAATAATATATGGGGTGTTCCATTAAAAAAAATACAAGTTTGTGTTGCCACTGAATTATGGGACAGCCTGTGTATGTTAAATTATTTTCGGAATATGCTCCTTAAAATTCTGTAACAGATGGCTGAAAGAAATTTCCATTTACTAGACACAAAGACACCTAAAAGCTACTAGCCCCTTTCGGTGGGACACCCTGTATATATATATATATATATATATATATATATATATATATATATATATATATATATATATATATAACCAACAAAACATTTTTCATCTTTTTTAACAAACATGTGTCAACTATTTATTAACCAAATTATACCTATTTGTTTATCAGTTTATATTCATTTTAAGCTACATTTCATTTCTTCTTAAATGTCTTATTGTAGCTTGAAAAAGTCTTTTGAATTTCACTAGTTTGTAGTGTCCATCTGGATACATTATTTACACCGCTTAAAATTAATTTAAGAATCATTTTCTTCATTTATTATTATTATTATTATTATTAATAATAATAATTGTTTATTGGTGTCTTTGCACAGTGGTGCATTACACAGGTCATGTACTTATGCGTACAAACGAAATCACAAAAGTGATAACATACATCTTATTCACAAATATACATACAAATCAGCAGCATAGGTCAAAACACACACCTGCATGAATATACAGAAACATAAAAATGTGGATTAACATCCAAACAAAAAACAAAGAACAAAAAAAAACCCAGCACAAAACAGAACAAGTCAACAAAAGTCCCGCGATACAACAATATCCATGCATGGTGTGGAAGCGTTTATTTTATACGATAAGCAAAATATTCATCAAATGAATAAAAAGCATTGTTTATCAAAATGTTCTTAATGGCAGACATAAATTTGTGGTAATGTAAATTTTTTATATTATGAGGGAGTTTGTTATAAAATTTCATTCCATAGTGGTTGGTTCCGTTCCTTGTTCTTTTTAAGTGCGTGAAATCGACTGCGAAGTTATCTTTACCGCGCGTAAGATGACTGTAAATGGTACTGTGCCTAGTGAAGTCTGATTCGTGGCACTTAACATATAAAAGATACTGCAAAATATAGACACAAGGTATTGTATCTGAAAGCTTCCAAAGTGGCCACGACAGTCGTCTCTATACCCCAAACCGCCCAGGATTAGGATTGCCTTACGTTGGGTTGCGAAAACAAATTCAGAGTGTGGTGAGTGCCCCCATACCAGAATGGCATAACTTAAGATACTATGCACACATCCATAGTATGCACTTTTCAAGGTGGGAGTAGAGACTTGGGCCGAAAGACTCCGCAGGAGAAACATGCCACGGGATGCCCTCTGACATGCATATATATGCAATGTGCTGTCGACCATAATTCCAAGGCCGTTACAGGCTTGGTGTTAGCGCCAATGACGAGATTGTGCTTTAACGAAAACAATAAAGACTCCGATTTTAGGCTGTTCAAACTAAGCTGATTTGCCGAGAACCAATCCCGACAGACATCTTTGATGATTAACTGAGACATGTCTTTTTATATATCTGTTTTTGATTAATTTTATAATCTTTGTGTTTTAGATTTCCATGATGTTAATGCAGATCTTTATTGGACAAATGATGCAGTGTTGTATTATAATTCGATTTTAATGGCTATTTGAAAACATCTGCATCTTTAGTAAGTTATTTTAAATTAATTATATTTACACCTTAGTTTGAAATGATTTACTTCTGTGTTTTATATGAGTATATTTATGTTTTGAGTGTATATGAATTTGTTTTACCCCCTTTATTTGTTTCACATATACAAAAACATCAGCGATATTTATTTACACCTCGTATGTGAATTTCCCTCTCAATATATTTGTTTTTTTAAATATTTATTTCTACATTTCAGATTGATTTCAAGAATTCATTGGCAATGCTTCCCAATATATATCTAATTGCGTAAGATCGGGTGATCGAGCTGGCCATTCTAACGACAGTAATATTATTATTATTATTAATAATAATAATAATAATATTAATAATAATATGTTTATTAAACCATATTTTGAAAAAAAAATTAAAATAAAGTAAAGTAAACACTAAATATAAAATAAGGCAATAGTGTATATATAGTGGAAGTTTTTTATGGAGAAACGATGTTGGTAAGGACTTTCTCCTTTCTATGGACTTCTGTAAGGTGAGTTTTTTACAGTTTGCATTTCTAGCTCCGTTGCAGTACGTTTACCCTGCACAGAACCTCAAATGTGCTTTAGGTCTCTTAACTGTATTGTGGAGTTGAGATCACAGCATTTGTCCGATGGTTAATGTATAAAGGGGTTCCTCTAGGCATGTTTCTGATTTTTTTTTCAAAAAACGAACTACACGCTAATCTGCTAATTTACATATAAATGTTATTAATCACAATTTGATGAATACCTTTTTTTTTGCAAATGGCTTGGATAAGTTCGTTAGACAGGAAAATCAGCTCAGGATTTCCTGGAAAATTTTGTGTCTTCTTTCGAAAAAAAAAATTATATCTCCGGAAATAACAAAGCAAGGGCAACCAAATTTAGTACGCCAATTACTTACCAAAGTTTACCTCTGTAAGTTAAAAGACAAAAAGCTAGAGGCATTTAAAGAAAAATAAATTGGGGGTTTCTTCAAAACGTCAAAGTCGCGATTTAAAACGTCAAAATTGGCAACATTTAGGCAAATAACTTGAAACTACTACGGGCTATGGAAAGAAAATGTCTCAAGAAGAATGTTTTACAAACCCTGAAGTCTTAGCTTCAACCGTCATTGTTCTTCATTTTACTAAAATATTTCCAGAAAATTCATTTCAAATAGACCCTTTCTCTGACGTTTTGGCAGTAGTCTTAGCTATAGAGTTTATCGTTTAATGGTATATAATTTTTGTCTAATTTTCGTAAAAAATCAATAAAGCTCAATATATGCGTTATTATACAAGTTACGAAAAAAATTGTATATATTAATTGTAGGGTGTCTTCTTTTTTTAATTTAACACGCCTTGTGTTATTGCATTTTTGCATTTTTCATCGAAATATCATGCATATTTGTAATAAAATAAATTCGAGACGCAGCAAGTGCGTTATGGTAGCGAATTTTCATTAAATGCTTCGAATTAAAATAGCTCAATTTGCTATTAACCTATAAGGTTGATCAAGAAATCAGTTTTTTCGGGAACACTTTAAGTTTACTTTCGGAAATTTGTGTACATTTTCAAACAATAAATTTATTATTGATGAAACATGGCACATTGTTTCTACTATATACGTTATACTGGTAACCAAATTTGATACCCGATTTCTTAAAAAAGAACACACATATTTCCTATTAAAAACATTTTAATGAAAATTCACTACCATAACGCACTTGCTGCGGCCAGTTTTTTAATAAACATGCACAATAATTGAGATACTGAATTTATCTCATTCGGCTGTTCTACACTGGGTATATAAAAAGTACAATGACTGCTTGTCACAAGCTTATAATCTCAGTGGTCATAGAAATTGTAGGACTATTCTACTAAACTTTCCCCAAAGTCGAAACTTCCCGGCGACAAAACACGCAACTCTTATTTACCACTCTACTTTAGCGCCTCCAAAAGTCTCTCTTTTAACTTTAATGTTCGCCTGTTGGTGCCAGCAAAGGTTGAAAATGAAACAATAAGCCTCTTCATGAATTCCAATTCAAGAATTTCCACTTACTTTTCATAAAAACTTAAAAGCCTTCCCAGTATCCAGTCTATAAAACATCCTTTTGATAAATTGTTTAACTGTTACCCCATTTAAATTTATAACCCTTGTAGTTTGTTGTTTTGATGGCAGAGGAATTTAAATACAGCAGCAGGTGTATGTATTGTATGCCATTCTGAAACATCCGGACATCTAAAACAATTGCACCTGTACTCTTTGAATAACAAATGACTGTCTACGGTGCTACAACTAATTCTGGTGACAAATTATCCAGCAATCGATCAGCAAATGAGACTAGGATAAAGTGTCGGACTGCGCCATTATTTAGAGAACATTTTTAAAAGCACAGTCATGTTTTGTCATTTTGAGCGCCAACAGTTGAATAAACCAGACACCAAAACACATCTGTGTGTGTGTGTGTTTTGTTTCTTTAACGACAGTCTATTTCCGCTACTATGATCAATCACCGACGCCAGGGAGCAGTTTCACCTCCCTATCCTGGAAGTTTTACCGAACCCCTACCTTTACGTAAGGAGGGTAGGGATCTTCAATGTGCCCAACATCACATAGGCATGGGACCGACGGTTTTACGCCCCCTCAAAACGGCCGAACGTTCAGATATTCAACTTGCTTATATATAATTGCACAACCTCAGGTGATGTTAATTGGATAGTAGGTACTGAAAAAGTGAGAGGAGAACCCTGGGATCGAACCCAGCACCCTTCGGTTCAGAGGCAAACGTTCTTACCACTCAGCCAGCGAGGCTCTAAAAGCCCGCCTTAAATGAATTCTTTAGAAATATTAATTACGAGAATGAAGAACAATAGGCTAATAATAAAATACCAAGCATATTAGAACATTGTGAGATGTACGACAGGGTCGCCATCTCGGTGCGGAACCAGGTAGTATGTTGTCACAACAGCTCCAGTTTTGTAAATTGTCAGTCCTGGCCCATTTCTTCTCTAATATAGGGACAATGTATAATCATAATAATAATAATAATAATAATCCCGACGATTATGCGCCACCCAACGAACCAGCTACAGAAAATTGCAAGTAATACTCCTGGTCATTCATATTTTTCATTAGGTTTATGCTTGCTTAAACACGACCTAACTTGGAAACATTTAGACATTTATCAGAAAGTACAATGAGCAAGTTATTCACTAATTCCCTCATCTGTTATAATTTTGTTGAATATTTTTAGCTACTCCTTTGCTAAAGCAGACAGGGGTGCCTAGTCGATTTTCGTGGAACCGTGAAACCCAAGATATAAAGAAAATTAACACAAAAAAAAACATGCGGGAAGAGCTCATCAACGTAAAAAAAAACCGCGAGACTGCAACTGCAATACTTTGTTCAAATGTAAGTCTGAAGCATATTGTGTAAGTACCTAATATTCTTATTCTTATAAATGTATTACAAGTTGTCTCATTAGTGTGTCTGTTATTTGTGCTTGTAAGAATATTTGAGTGTTATTGCATAATTACATAAAACATTTTGAATTCCAGACTTGAAGAAACATGTGACGAAATAGATATTGAGAGCCCAAGTAAAGATGCATCAGTGCAATGCTCTCTATGTAAATGTGATGTAAAGAGCTTGAATAATACTACCGATTTGCCAGAACATGGGAGCAATAGAAAATGTAAATTAAACATGTTTAAACTTCTGTAAGTAGGTACTTCATAACTTAAACTAATTACCTTTACTGCAAGGTCAATGATTTAAATGTATGGGTACCGAAGGAAACGATTGATGAAAACATAATGTTTTAAAGGAAGATTAATACATGCACGGTTATTATAGATTGTATAATGCTTGCTAATTTTAGGAGCAATATAATGTAAATATTCATTTGAAGTTTTAATATGTATGTAAGGCTGATAGGGAAGAAAATGGGCCAGGCCTGACAACGTACCTAGATGGTGATCCTGTCATCCATCTCACAATGTTCTTTTAATAATTAAATAAACATTATATGAAGTTATCGCAACCTTAACGTGAAAAATATAAGTAAAAATGAAACAACATAGGAACTTTTATTTATACCTTTACCATTTCCTTTTAGAACCTCGGTGGTTCAGAGGTAAGAACGTGTGACTCTGAACCGAAGGGTACTGTGTTCGATCCCAGGGTACTCCTTACACTTTTTCAGTACAAACTGTAATATTAACATCAACCGAGGTTCTGGCATTGTATTTGAGTAAGTTGAATGTCTGCATGTTCCGTCCTTCGGAGGGGGGGGTAAGCCGTCGGTCCCGTGTCCATTCGATGTTAGGCATGTTTCTGATTTTTTTTTCAAAAAACGAACTACACGCTAATCTGCTAATTTACATATAAATGTTATTAATCACAATTTGATGAATACCTTTTTTTTTGCAAATGGCTTGGATAAGTTCGTTAGACAGGAAAATCAGCTCAGGATTTCCTGGAAAATTTTGTGTCTTCTTTCGAAAAAAAAAATTATATCTCCGGAAATAACAAAGCAAGGGCAACCAAATTTAGTACGCCAATTACTTACCAAAGTTTACCTCTGTAAGTTAAAAGACAAAAAGCTAGAGGCATTTAAAGAAAAATAAATTGGGGGTTTCTTCAAAACGTCAAAGTCGCGATTTAAAACGTCAAAATTGGCAACATTTAGGCAAATAACTTGAAACTACTACGGGCTATGGAAAGAAAATGTCTCAAGAAGAATGTTTTACAAACCCTGAAGTCTTAGCTTCAACCGTCATTGTTCTTCATTTTACTAAAATATTTCCAGAAAATTCATTTCAAATAGACCCTTTCTCTGACGTTTTGGCAGTAGTCTTAGCTATAGAGTTTATCGTTTAATGGTATATAATTTTTGTCTAATTTTCGTAAAAAATCAATAAAGCTCAATATATGCGTTATTATACAAGTTACGAAAAAAATTGTATATATTAATTGTAGGGTGTCTTCTTTTTTTAATTTAACACGCCTTGTGTTATTGCATTTTTGCATTTTTCATCGAAATATCATGCATATTTGTAATAAAATAAATTCGAGACGCAGCAAGTGCGTTATGGTAGCGAATTTTCATTAAATGCTTCGAATTAAAATAGCTCAATTTGCTATTAACCTATAAGGTTGATCAAGAAATCAGTTTTTTCGGGAACACTTTAAGTTTACTTTCGGAAATTTGTGTACATTTTCAAACAATAAATTTATTATTGATGAAACATGGCACATTGTTTCTACTATATACGTTATACTGGTAACCAAATTTGATACCCGATTTCTTAAAAAAGAACACACATATTTCCTATTAAAAACATTTTAATGAAAATTCACTACCATAACGCACTTGCTGCGGCCAGTTTTTTAATAAACATGCACAATAATTGAGATACTGAATTTATCTCATTCGGCTGTTCTACACTGGGTATATAAAAAGTACAATGACTGCTTGTCACAAGCTTATAATCTCAGTGGTCATAGAAATTGTAGGACTATTCTACTAAACTTTCCCCAAAGTCGAAACTTCCCGGCGACAAAACACGCAACTCTTATTTACCACTCTACTTTAGCGCCTCCAAAAGTCTCTCTTTTAACTTTAATGTTCGCCTGTTGGTGCCAGCAAAGGTTGAAAATGAAACAATAAGCCTCTTCATGAATTCCAATTCAAGAATTTCCACTTACTTTTCATAAAAACTTAAAAGCCTTCCCAGTATCCAGTCTATAAAACATCCTTTTGATAAATTGTTTAACTGTTACCCCATTTAAATTTATAACCCTTGTAGTTTGTTGTTTTGATGGCAGAGGAATTTAAATACAGCAGCAGGTGTATGTATTGTATGCCATTCTGAAACATCCGGACATCTAAAACAATTGCACCTGTACTCTTTGAATAACAAATGACTGTCTACGGTGCTACAACTAATTCTGGTGACAAATTATCCAGCAATCGATCAGCAAATGAGACTAGGATAAAGTGTCGGACTGCGCCATTATTTAGAGAACATTTTTAAAAGCACAGTCATGTTTTGTCATTTTGAGCGCCAACAGTTGAATAAACCAGACACCAAAACACATCTGTGTGTGTGTGTGTTTTGTTTCTTTAACGACAGTCTATTTCCGCTACTATGATCAATCACCGACGCCAGGGAGCAGTTTCACCTCCCTATCCTGGAAGTTTTACCGAACCCCTACCTTTACGTAAGGAGGGTAGGGATCTTCAATGTGCCCAACATCACATAGGCATGGGACCGACGGTTTTACGCCCCCTCAAAACGGCCGAACGTTCAGATATTCAACTTGCTTATATATAATTGCACAACCTCAGGTGATGTTAATTGGATAGTAGGTACTGAAAAAGTGAGAGGAGAACCCTGGGATCGAACCCAGCACCCTTCGGTTCAGAGGCAAACGTTCTTACCACTCAGCCAGCGAGGCTCTAAAAGCCCGCCTTAAATGAATTCTTTAGAAATATTAATTACGAGAATGAAGAACAATAGGCTAATAATAAAATACCAAGCATATTAGAACATTGTGAGATGTACGACAGGGTCGCCATCTCGGTGCGGAACCAGGTAGTATGTTGTCACAACAGCTCCAGTTTTGTAAATTGTCAGTCCTGGCCCATTTCTTCTCTAATATAGGGACAATGTATAATCATAATAATAATAATAATAATAATCCCGACGATTATGCGCCACCCAACGAACCAGCTACAGAAAATTGCAAGTAATACTCCTGGTCATTCATATTTTTCATTAGGTTTATGCTTGCTTAAACACGACCTAACTTGGAAACATTTAGACATTTATCAGAAAGTACAATGAGCAAGTTATTCACTAATTCCCTCATCTGTTATAATTTTGTTGAATATTTTTAGCTACTCCTTTGCTAAAGCAGACAGGGGTGCCTAGTCGATTTTCGTGGAACCGTGAAACCCAAGATATAAAGAAAATTAACACAAAAAAAACATGCGGGAAGAGCTCATCAACGTAAAAAAAAACCGCGAGACTGCAACTGCAATACTTTGTTCAAATGTAAGTCTGAAGCATATTGTGTAAGTACCTAATATTCTTATTCTTATAAATGTATTACAAGTTGTCTCATTAGTGTGTCTGTTATTTGTGCTTGTAAGAATATTTGAGTGTTATTGCATAATTACATAAAACATTTTGAATTCCAGACTTGAAGAAACATGTGACGAAATAGATATTGAGAGCCCAAGTAAAGATGCATCAGTGCAATGCTCTCTATGTAAATGTGATGTAAAGAGCTTGAATAATACTACCGATTTGCCAGAACATGGGAGCAATAGAAAATGTAAATTAAACATGTTTAAACTTCTGTAAGTAGGTACTTCATAACTTAAACTAATTACCTTTACTGCAAGGTCAATGATTTAAATGTATGGGTACCGAAGGAAACGATTGATGAAAACATAATGTTTTAAAGGAAGATTAATACATGCACGGTTATTATAGATTGTATAATGCTTGCTAATTTTAGGAGCAATATAATGTAAATATTCATTTGAAGTTTTAATATGTATGTAAGGCTGATAGGGAAGAAAATGGGCCAGGCCTGACAACGTACCTAGATGGTGATCCTGTCATCCATCTCACAATGTTCTTTTAATAATTAAATAAACATTATATGAAGTTATCGCAACCTTAACGTGAAAAATATAAGTAAAAATGAAACAACATAGGAACTTTTATTTATACCTTTACCATTTCCTTTTAGAACCTCGGTGGTTCAGAGGTAAGAACGTGTGACTCTGAACCGAAGGGTACTGTGTTCGATCCCAGGGTACTCCTTACACTTTTTCAGTACAAACTGTAATATTAACATCAACCGAGGTTCTGGCATTGTATTTGAGTAAGTTGAATGTCTGCATGTTCCGTCCTTCGGAGGGGGGGGTAAGCCGTCGGTCCCGTGTCCATTCGATGTTGGGCACGTTAAAGATCCCTACCCTCCTTACAGAAAGACAGGGGTTCGGCTAAATTTCCAGGATAGTGAGGTGAAACTGCTCCCTGGCGTCGGTGATTGGCCATAGTCGCGGAAATAGGCCCAGGTTAGAGAAACAAAACACACACCATTTCCTATCTAAATGATGACAGATGACATACTTTTCCACTTTTATTATTAATATAACTAATTTTAATATTATCTTTGGTATATCCTTTAATTCACTGTCTATAAAAAACTAACTAAAAAAGTAATTGGTAGGTAAGTATATACCCTGTGTCTATAAAGTAACACATAATTTCAATAAAATTGAAATCATTACTTTCAAAAATTACAAGCACAAACGCTTAAATCTACAATTTATGGAGCCAATATCACCCATCACAGCTCACAGCCCACATCCCATTTTAGCTGAAATACATACATACATATATATATATATATATATATATATATATATATATATATCCCGCATATGTGGTACATTCAGTAACTTTCTCCTCTTTTCTCTTATACACACTATCTCCCTTTCTTATTCACCCCACCCATCCAACCATCTTACACTTACAATATTTCTCTCTCTCTCACACACACACACACACTTAAACGCTCTCATATACGCGCACAGCAACACACACACACACACGTGCACGTAAAACCCTGATTTCTGATTTCATTCTATGTCTCTACATTAACAAATGAAATAATCTCCTGTCTGGGAGTCTCCATAATATATTCCCTCACTTCTCTCTTAAACCGTCTCAAAGTGTTAACAGTAGGTATGCTTTCCGGAAGTTGAAAATTCGAGGTTTTTGATAGATATACGACCCCTGACTTAATGCCTTCTGCATACGAGGGACAGGTAATATCGTATTTGTATATATCATGTTGTAGGCATACCTGGAATACCTTTTTTCTTCTGAGAACTGTCTTGTCACACATCTAAAGAAGAACATTTGTCCACATTCCATAATGTCCAATTCCGCGTAAACTGTATAACTTGGGTATGTATACGGCTTATGCATAATTATCTTGTATCGAGTATATGCTTCTGCGCCACATTTAGACCACTCAAATGAACATCTCGTACACTTCCCCAACCTATAATTCCATAGGTAATATTTGGTTCTACTAACGCCCGGTAAACTTGTCTCAGTGTGATAAAATCTAATATCTTTGATATATGTCGAAATGTACTGTATTGCGAACGAATCTTCTTCGTAATAAAATTCATCTGGTGGTGCCACCTCATACTGTTATCGATGCGAACACCCAGATATTCAAGTCTTTCCGCTCTCAGCACTTTTAAGCCTGTACTTCTGTCATTTGTCACTATCTCCGCGAACTGTGGCAGCCCCGTCACGTAGGAGGAAAATGGAACGAAAACTGCCTTATCTACATTAACTTTTAATTTTCTGCTGTCCAAAAATGTTTTCATCTTTCTCAGACCCTCGGATATCTTGCTCTTAACCATTCCCTCCAAGTCTTGCCCCTACAAACTAACACGATATAATCGGCATATCCATAGACTTTTCCCCGAAAAACAAGTGCATACAGCGCATTCGCATACAGGTTAAACAGGAGTGGTCCCAGTATGGTGCCTTGTGGGAAACCGTGTGTTGTATACTCATTGTAAGGATATATGTATTAAAACCGCAGACCAGTTTCGCTCTAGTCAGAGCTCATCAGTACGGCATCCTAATTACAGCGAGAACACACCTATAAAGTAATACGGCTATGGTAGCCAGGCTCCTAGAACACTGTAACATGTACGACAGGGTCGCCATCTCGGAGCGAAACCAGTTAGTATGTTGTCACGACAGCTCCAAATAACACAAAATGTTATAAAATAGAGACTGTGCACAACCAACTAACAATTTTGTAAATTGTAAGCCCTGGACCGTTTTTTCCTAATATAGGGACAATGTATGTAAGGATAGATGTATTCTCACCACAATTAGAACGGGAGACCGGTTTCGCTCTAGTTAAAGCTCATCATTACGGTATACTAATTACAGCGAGAACACACCTATAAAGTAATACGGCTATGGTAGCCAGCCTCTTAGAACAAATCCGATAATCCGACTCAGCTACAGGAAAGGCAGTAGAGGTAATAGTCTGAGTGAGTAATGTAAAAATAAAAATAAAAGGAGCAATAAAACTCGCTAAAAATAAGTACATAAAACAGAAATAAAGAAATCTAATCGTACAAACTGTGCTTTGGTTTTGTACGATAAATTCAAGATACTTGCAGAGGCAGGGGGGGGGGGCATCTTTTGGCTGTAACTGATAGTCAGCGTGGAATTCTGTGTCTATTGACTAAGTTCCACAATGGTTTAGGTTTTTGTCATATATGTTAATTTAATAAATATTTCGAAGTTGTGTTCAATTGAAGTCCTTGCTTTATTTTTGCTTCATATGTATATAAGTATTTGAAAACCAAAATCAGATAGGGCAATATACTTCAAAATTTAAAAAAATAAACAGATATTTCGGACTTGAACCCACCAGCTTAAGAAGCTCCCTGATTTGAGAGTAAGTTCATTCATGCTATAGATTTATTTAGGTCCCAGGCAGAAGTAGAGAGGCAGTGGATACACCAGGATGTAAGTCATATATTTTTATTTTACAAGCATAATTTACAACACTTTACATAAGACATTACACATATATATATATATATATATATATATATATATATATATATATATATATATATAAATTTTAACTGACTATGGAAATGGGTTCCAGAGGCCCTAATTTGCGCTCATTTGTAGAAATTTTTCGAAAGTGTCACAATCGATACCTCTTTATCAGTGAATTTTCTTTATGAAAATTTACTAAAACCAAGTTAATAAATTGAATTGGTGAAGGACGAAGACTTTGTCTACTATTTTTTAAAATCTGATCAAAATGATGTATACATCCTACTATTTCTTCTCTCATCGAGTGAAGTAGGATTTACAGCGTAATAAACGATTCTTATATAAAATAGCTCACATATAAATGCAATCTAAAAGTAGCAGGATACTTATTAAGACTACATCACAATCGGTATTTGAACTTTTTGAACTATGCATATTTTTAAGCCTAATGTGAATTTTAATAACACCCTGTACAGACGAACTGTGTCTAAAAGCCAGGTATACCGTGAATGTTGTAAATTTATAGCCCAAATAAAAATCCTCAAGTGAAAGCTTTAGCACACACAAAAAGTATACAAACCTTAACTATTCTTAATGCTTGTACTTTTATTGTAAAAACTCCTGGGAGGCAAGAAATTAAAGTTGGCTTGCTCAAGGAAGAAAACTTACCGCAAACTGTGAGTTTGTAGATGCTTAGCACACGTAACTCCCTAATAAATTTTAGTCTGATAGCGCGTTGCAGTATGTTCTCTCCCTATTTAGTTTTTTCTTTTCCAACTATTTTCTTCCAGGAGTTCCATTAGATTTTATCTACATGGCTTCTCGTTTTATACTGGTTTCTAAATTGTCCCGGGTATATAAAAATACGGCAGTAATTAAGTCAGAACAATACAGACGTGATTTAGGAGCTGCAGTGGAAGGATAATACTTAAAAGAGGACTTTTTTTGCAGTAGCTGTCTTGTGGTATGAATTTTCATAAAAAATTAATCTCTGCAGAAAATTTTCCTTGTGTATTTCACATTATAGTCCAAAACATACTGACCTTGTCGTCGCATCCATGATTCTCTGTCTGTTGAGACACCAATATTAGTTCGCAGCATTAGCAAGAACATTAGTTAGCATACCAAAAAGGTCTATCAAGATGGATATTTCCCAAATTACGTGCGTCTTGACTGGGATAACAAAACAAGTAACAACTCAGCTTTTTTTATATTTTTTATTTCAATAACACACCACGAGGGCTTACAGCCTAAATAATATCGTACCGTGGGTGTCAACAAGGAGGAAAGAGGCAACTTGTTAATTCTAGACTTGAAGGTTTGGAGGTTCGGAGGAGAAGGAAAAACATGTGCCAGCAAGGAATTCCACAACTTGAAAGTCCTCAGTACAAAAGAGCGGGCATAACAAAATGTTGTATGTCTGGTGACCTGGACAGTAAAAGGATGCATTCGCTCTGTTCCCCTGGTAGATCTGTTGGGGGCAGCAGGTGGAGGAACTATGGAAGAAAGCTCCTCTCAGCAGTTCCCGTGCAGATACCTATAAAAGAGAGAGAGAGGACAACAACAAAACGCCGCTGTTCAAGGGATGGCAGCCTTTGGGTGAGGATAGGGTCACCGATGAGACGTATATCTCTCTTCTGAATGGAGTCCAGGATATCGAGTGTAGAAGCGGCAGCGGCACCCCAGATGTGGGAGCAGTATTCGAGGTTTGGTCTTATTTGTAAAGTATATAAGGTATAGAGATTAGCCCGGAAAAGGAAACCTAATTTCTTAGCAGCAGCTTCTGCAATTGATGTGACATGTTGGTGCCAATTGAGATTTCGATCCACAGAAATGCCAACAAGTGAAAAGGACTCATTACTTTGAATAACTTGGTTGTTCATTGTGATGGGTCTAGGGCTGGTGTATCTCTTATGAGAAAGAAAGCAAGACTGTCATTTGGTGGGATTGAATTGTACAAGATTTCTACTTCCCCAGTCTAATATTTTTTGGAGGTCCACTGAGATAGAACCCTCCATGAGTCTGCGATCCTCATCTAATTGGGCTAAAGAGACAGGCTTAGAATATTGTATATTTGAGTGGAGGGCGCTGTCGTCCGCGTAACTGTGAACTGGGTTGGATGTGCTAGAGGGGAGGTCATTGAAGTGGAGAAGAAACAAAGTAGGGGCTAAAGCTGAACCTTGAGGAACTTTTGCATCAATTGGATACAGTTTAGAGGAATGGCCCTCCACGACGATAGAAATGCTCCGGTTGGAGAGGAAATTTGCTGTCCACGTACAGAGTTTTTGGTAGTAGGCCATAGGCCGGTAGTTTATTAAGCAGCGCTGCATGCCAGACTTGGTCGAATGATTTGGATGTGTCTAGAGCGACAATCTGGGATTCACCGTGTAGTTCCATAGACTTGTTCCAAGTGACAAAGGAAAGGAGGTTGGCAGTTGATCTGCGCTGACGGAATCCATACCCCCTGTCGTGAATTAGACTGTGTTTTTCAAGAAATTTTAGTAATTCGGTGTTTATATACTTTTACATCACTTTAGAGACAACTGAAAGAAGATAAAAAGGCTTGTAGTTGCTAGGAATCGCTTTGGATTCTTTCTTGGGGACGGGTTGTACTCGAGCAGTTTTACAGTTACTAAGAAATATGCCTCTATTGTAAGATGTCTGAAACAGACGCGTCAGGACAGGAGCAAGTTCTGGTGCGCATTTTTTGAGAACAATTGCTGCGATCTCGTCAAGGCCACAGGCTCTCCTGGTATTAAGAGAAGAGAGCATCTCTGCGCGACATTGGGGACAGTTGGTGTTTGAACATTTGGAAGTGGGTTGAGAGTAGAATTCCCGCGAACAATGAGGCAAAAAGTTCAGCCTTGCCCAGGGCGGTAGAAACAATTTCATCCCCTGAGACAAGAAGTGGGAACGTGCTCTTGCAGAAATTATTCCCAATAGATTTAGCAAGAGCCCAGAAGGGTTTGCTGCCGCTGGAGCTTAAGAAGACTTTGTTTTTGATGTGGTTAGTAAACGAGTTTTTTGTCTCAGAAAGAATGTGGACATACCGGTTTCTTCCGTCGTTAAATGCTTGACGGTTTTGTTGACTGGGATTATGTAGAAGCGTTTTGTGAGTTTTCACCTTTTAAAGTCTGGCCTTGTCACAGGACTTAGAGAACCAGGGCTTTTTAGTGGCTAAAGAGGTTTTCTGTGTACGTGCAATAAATAATTCCATGCCAGCTTGGATAATTTCGGTGACGTTTTGTGAGATATCAGTGGGGTCAGGATGAGAGAAGCAGACAGACGCCCATGGAAATGAGGAAAAGTAATCTCGCATTTCGTCCCAGTTCGAGGAGTTGTAGTGCCAAACGATACGTGGGTGTGATGACTGTGTGACCTCGGGTTGCATTGCGCAGGAAGCAGTGACCATGCGGTGGTCTGAGCGACCCAGGGGGGCGGTGACTGATATCTTATAGCAGTCAGGATTTGTAGTAAGATGGCCATCCAAGGGATTTGAGCTGTGTGTTGGTATGCGAGGTGTGTTGGTATGGATCGGTTTTTGAAGATCCTAGACACTCCTTAATATGGACAATGAAGTCACCAAGAAAAGTGACCTCGGAGGAAGGCTATTCAGAAATCAGATGGTCGGTTTTTTTCAGAAAAGTGGTTAAAGAGCTGGACAAAGTTGTTGTCAGAAGGTGACTGGTAAATGCAACAGATGAAATTAGTTGCAGCCCTGAGAGGTACTTTTATCCATAGTATATCATTTATTCGAGCTTTTAATTTGGGGAGTTAAACAAGGGCCGATATAAGATAAATTAAAACAAGCATCCAGTTCCTAAGCATGTAAAGCATATACACACAAAGGTAAAAAGGTCTGGCCGCAGCAAGTGCGTTACGGTAGTGAATTTTCCCAAAGATATTTTAATTAGCAAATATGTGTTTTTGAAAAAAAAAGCAGGCATCAAATTCGGATAACAGCATAACCTATATAGTGGAAACAATGTGACATGTTTTATCAGAAAAGCTTTGTTCTTTGAAAATGTACAAAAAATGTATGAAAGTAAACTAAAATATTTCCGAAAAACTAGTTTCCTGTGCAACAAACCTTATGGTTAATAGAAAACTGAGCTATTCAAATTTGAGGCATTTATTTAAAATTCGCTACCATAACGCACTAGCTGCGTTGTGAATTTCTTTTCTTACAAACATGCATTATAATTTCGTGCTCAAAATTCGATACAGGTCAGCTCTGAACTGGCATGGACCGGATATATATATATATATATATATATATATATATATATATATATATATATATATATATATATATATCTATCTATATATATATATATATATATATATGAAGTCTGAAACCGACCTCGGATTTGGGTTCCAGAGGTCCTAGATCGCGTTCATTTTAAGAAATTTTTTCAAAATTTCGAAGTCGAGGTCTTCTCATTGGTAAAGTTTTTTTTAAAGAAAATTCACTAAAAACAGAGCAGAATAAATTAATGAGAAAATCTAAAGGCATAAGAGTCCTAGTTGAGTAGTTCACACAACCAAGGAACACAATATTGAGCAAACTGGAAGAATACATTAAGATGAAATTTGTATAGCAATATTATCAGAAACATTTAAAGCAACAGAAGCGAAAATAGAAAAGTACTGCTGCCGTGCCCATTCATTTTTTGGATGATCGGTTGAGCCTTCCAATTTTCTCAATGCCGCCAGTTCTATTGGTTCTACAGTTAGTTGATATTTTGGTCCATTGTTCTCTGAACGTTACATAACACAATATTTTCTACTCTACATTATCAAATTTTTCTTTAGGTCTCCATAGCCAAAAAATGTATCACTATTTTTTTCAACCCTATTTTCTGCTCTTGCTTTAACTGCGAAATGATCTTTAGTCAGACGACGTATAATAATACACATTTAATACACATTTTATGAGAAGGTTTCCCTCCATACACAAAAATACAAATAAACATACAATAATGAAAAATTTACACACAAAAAAAATCCCCCCCAAGAAATGTAGAGAAAAAAAAACTGCCTAAGTCAAAGATTTGTTGGCAGTACAGTTAAATACAATAATGCACAATTTACAAAAAAAATCTCCCCCAACAAATGGAGAGAAAAATAAATTGCCTAAGTCAAAGATATAGCAGTATAGCAAAAACAAAACTACAGAAAAAACACAAAAATTTCTATCATTTCTACCATATGCTTTCCTCCAAAGAAGTCATTGACTAAAACATCGTAACGCATCTGTTACACAAAAACAAAAAAGCATATATACACTTTAAAATACTAACATCTAAACAAAACTAAGTTTCCAGTCTCCAATCACAGTATACATGCCTCAATACCGATATCCACTCCGACCTGCCCGTCTTCAGTTCAAACACAATGTTCCCTCTCCACTCAAAAAAAGAAACAAAGAAACAATCAAACACCGACACTCACGCGATCAACCACACACACACCCAGGCGCACACACGCCCGCATAATGTTGCTTCTAATTCCATATTTCACAAGGCTTAGCATTTGCAACCTGACTTTGTATAATAACAGTCCTGTACTGATTACATTTTTGGGCGTTCACCGTTTTTTGGTTAGTTCTCCCGATTTGTTTCGTAATAAGTTTGTGTTTGTATTTGACGTCGGACTATTTCCGCGACTATCGGCAATCACCTACGCCAGGGGAGAAGTGTCACCTCACTATCCTGGAAATGTTGCCGAACCCCTGCCTTTCTGTAAGGAGAGTAGGGAACTATACAACATACAACTTTCTCAAATATGCTACAACCTTGGTTGATGTTAATTGTACAGTATGTACAGAAAAAGTGAAAGGGGCACCCTGGGAATTAAACACAGTACCCTTCTGTTCAGGGGCACACGTCCTTACCCCTGGACTACCGAGCCTCTTCGTAATAAGTTATAATAGTTTGTCATTTATATTCTTAGCAGAATTTTAAACAGTTTCTGTGTCCATTAGTCAACCCTAGGAGTTTTTATTGTCTAAGTCCTTTGGGAGCTTTCTAAACTTCTTCCCCGTCACCCCTATATAGCAATCCTCGCAGTTAATTTTCTTTCTGGGATATATCGTGTCTAGGTAGGATTTCCACTGGTTAGTAATGTCAGCCTGTTCTTTTAATATATTTCCATCGTTGTCCTTGATTACTTTTGGTCCTATATACATATGATAACATAAGTTGACTTAATTTCATGTCCGGAAAATTAGTGATCATAAGAAAAATATACCCCACATCTTAGAAACAAATAGATCAATTTAATCCCGAATTTAGGTCCTGAAAGACCGCATCAGAATTATCATAGAAAAGTTTCCTATAAAATGTTTTACAAAATATATAATTAATCATACTTAAATCTTCTGTTGCCTCAAAGTTACGTTAAAGAGAATAAAACTATCTCCAGGACATTAATCTTACCGCCACGTCCATCACATTATGAAAAAGGACCTCAGAGCCACCACCAACCTAAAACTTTAAGGACGTCTATGTTTGTTTTATTATGTGGAGGGAAGAACGAAAGCCAACGCTCTGGTGAGGTGTGGTCCGCAAACACCATCTTGAAAGAATTACTTTTTCTACTTTAATACCGGCCACATCTACTTTTAAATGCGGCTTAAAGGCGCCCCGCATTACTCACGTTTCACTGTTTTCATCTCCTCGCTGCTCTGTTTATTATACAGGACCAGACGAGGATTTTCCGCACTAACTGCCACGAACATTCAGTGCAGCTTCTTTGGAAATTCTATAGTCATATTAGTTTCAGAGATATTGCACTTGTAGGACGTCGCCAATGCATTCTCATTGTCAGGTTGTATAGTATTTTATCATTCATCACATAAATGTTCTGCTCAATACAGGTGTTCCACTTTTCACAGTTTACCCCTAACATAACTCTCAGCAGACTTATAAAAGGGCTCTTAACAGATGATAAAGCAATATATTATTAAAGGCAGTAGGTCGTAAAAAGCTTAATTAAATACTCAAAGGCTTTTTTTCCGGACAATAAAAATTTATTTAAATCCCTACGCGTTTCGGCGAACTAAGTAGCCATCTTCCGGGATAAATCTAAGAATACAATAAAAAGGTCTGTCAGAAAATGTTGTTTTCTGGTAGGCAATTGTGCTGGCTGAAGCACAATGGTATCAAGACAATCAATATAGAAAACGTCAAGGTTAAAATTTAATGTCAAACTTTAAAAAAAGCTAAAAAGCTAGGTACACTTGGAGAATCCAAATCACCAAAACACATTTTAAAAGACCTGACGATCGTTTCACTAACTAATTCAGAGTCATCATAGCATGACAAATTTTAACTACTTTAAAAACTAACATCACCTTACATACCGGATCATAGGTAAAGAAACGAAATTTAGAGGGGACTAGTCGCAGGCAAGTTCTGCAGTGTATTGTATTTATATCGACAAACGAGGTCTTTGAACTGTCTTTATTAACTTATCTAAAAGGTATCCATATCTTAAAATTTTGGGAAGGTTCAACGACAACTAAATTAACATAGTTTCATTTGGCGGAAATATCTGTATTCTTATGTTATCTCTAGTACGTGTTGAAACGTGGGAATTTATTTTACAAAGCAATCGATCAGGTGTTTCGTAATCGGCGGTGGTGACACGTCCATACCTTTTTTGTTCTAACGATATTTCGCAATATATACACTCTCGAACGCGTTTAGCTGTCCTGGTTGTCTAACACTTTTTATTAATTTTAGATTATCTTCATTAACGTAATGATTATTACCCAAATATGTCGGGCGACGGTAAATCTATTTATAGTACCGTATTGTAATTGGCCTAAGTGTTCTTTGAATCTAATTCCAGTCGATCTTTTTGTTGGTCCGACGTACTTAAGATTACAATCTTTACAACTTATTTCGTAAATTCCCGACATTTTGGCCGTGCTATCCTTGTCTTTTGGGTTACCTAGCAAGTTTTCTAATGTATTTCTTCTTAAATCTGTTAGCTGCAAGTTGACTTTTTTAAAAATGCTATCGCGGCCTCTCGTGATTCGGGTTTCAAATGGTAAGCAAACAAAGTTTTTTTTCGGATTTCTCTCTTCTAAACGTCGTTGATTCCGTCAACATTTTCTTTGTTTTCTGTTTGTTGATTAATTTTTCCACTAGGCAAGCAGTGTATCCGTTATATTCGGCCACGTTCTTAACATAATTTAATTCACAAAATTATAAATTGTTTCAATAATACCTAGCAGCGTAAAATGCGTCGTCGAAGTATCCTTTACAACAAAAATAATATTTCCTACACAATTTGTGCCTCAGACAAGTACGTATTTATAGGGATGATTTATGAAAAGTTTTCGTCATCAAAGTGTAGACAAAGTTCGTTGGTACCGTTTCCATAAACGAGTTTTTGTGGCTTCTGATTAAAAGAACATCGGTTTAAGCTAGCGATATCGAGACGGGCTAAATGCGTGCTCTTTTCAATAAAAAAGCGCTTTGCGTTTCAGAAGGAGATAAGAAAATGGACGCCAGCGAACAGAGAATCGACTGTGCTCTCTGCGAGAGCAAACAGCAGTCAGTCGACCGATCAGTCCGCGTGAAGCAACAACGTCAGTCGGCATGCCACTCTGCTAAAGACAACAACGTGATTCGGCTGGCACCAACAAGAACGATAACGTCGTTACAAATTTAAGGTCCGCTGTTTCAGATCCCACTCAAATTGTAGTGATTACCTTTTGTGTAATAAATGAGTGTAGAAGTATAATAATAAACCTGTGACTGATTTGGTTTTGAAACAAAAAGTCAAAAGCGAGAAACAACAACGTCAGTCGGCAGGGCACTCTGATAGAGACAACAACGTGTTTCGGCTGGACCCGCAAAAACGTTAACGTCATTACAAATCTTTTTTTTTTGTAAATGAGTGTCGCAATCAAAGTAAATAAATTTGTGACTGTGATTTCGTTTCGAAACTAATCTCATACTAAACGATGGTATGTCAAAATCAAGGTCCGTTCTTTTCAATCACCAATCTTACAACGTTTTGTTTGTTTTATTTCAGAGGTTTTAGTTTTGGGTTTCAACTAAGTTATATCTCTTGGAATTTTAAGTTTTGACCTTGAGTTTACGAGATTTTGGCTCTTGGTATTTGACTCTTGGATTTTTGGTCTTGGATGGGAAGCACGAAGTTTGAGAGAAATTTTCTCGGAAGCAAATTAACTGGTGACAAATAGCCACCGAATAATGTGAGTCAACCTATTGAAACGGAATTAGTTTCGTTATATCTTTTTCACCCTTTCAAACTACTTTTGGCAACCTGATAGAACACAGGCCAGTTCAGAACAATTGAGTTTTTGCAGTGACATTGCTAATATAAAGATACATATTTATATTTGAAATTGTTTTTACTTAATGTGTATTATAGTTTGAAAATTTGAAATCAAATTTATCTACCGTAATACTACCACTAAATAATTTTAAAGAATCACACTAAGAGTCTTAAAAGTGCTGCTGATCTACCTTTAATCTATCAATTTGATATTTATTTCAACAATTCACTTTTAGTCCTTGATAAGAGTTTTCTCTTTAATTAAATCGTATGAGTAAATGTCAACCAACGAGCATTAGGCGCGAATTTATTGCTGAAGCACGGCATGCAGCACTTCTGACTAAATAATAAATCGGGTCAGATCACAAAAGTAACAGTTTTCAATATTTAAGTTATTTTAGAGCTCGATTGACAATCATAACAGCTGATTTAATGGTCCATATCAATGCATAATTAAGTTAAGATTATAACAACAACAACAACAATAATAATAATAATAATAATAATAATAATAATAATAATAATAATAATAATAATAATAATAATAATAATAAAGTACTCCTGAAATATTTTCGCGGAATGCATTAACCGTCTAACCCGACAGACATTTTTAGAATTCATTGACATCTGAAATGTTTAGATTATTAAGTAGATTTTGTTAAATTTGGAAATAGTTTCGTAATTTATTTATTAGTGAATTTTCTTAAAAAAAATTCACTAATGAGGAGATCCCGACTTTCGAATTTTGAAAAAATTTCTTCAAATGAGCGCTATTTGGGACCTCCGGAACCCAAATCCGAGGTCAGTTTCAGACTTTATATGTTTATATATATATATATATATATATATATATATATATATATATATATATATATATATATATATATATTTATGTGTCACACCTATAACTTAAAAAATAATGGACCGATTTTGATAAAATTTGGCACAAACCTTCCTTTCGCAAGTGGCTTGGATAAGTTCGTTAGCCAGGAAAATCCGCCGAGGTTTTCCCGGAAAATTTTGTGTTTTCTTTTGAAAAAAATCGAAAAAAATTTATATCTCCAAAATTAACAAAGTAAGGGCAACCAAATTTCATACGCGGGTTTACATAACTAAAGGCAAGTTACCTACCAAAATTTAGCTCCGTAGATTAAAGGACAAAAAAGTTACAGACATTCAAAGAAAAATAAATTTGGGTTCTCCTCAAAACGTCAAAATCGCGATTTTAAACGTCAAAATTGGTGAGTACCTTCCTTTTGCAAGTGGCTTGGATAAGTTCGTTATCCAGGAAAATCCGACGAGGTTTTCCCGGAAAATTTTGTGTTTTCTTTCGAAAAAAATTTATATCTCCAAAATTAACAAAGTAAGGGCAACCAAATTTTATACGTGGGTTTATATCATTATAGGCAAGTTACATACCAAAATTTAGCTCTGTGGGTCAAAGAACAAAAAAGTTATAGGCATTTAAACAAAAATAAATTGGGGTTTTTCACAAAACGTCAAAGTTGTGATTTAAACGTCAAAATTGGCAACATTTAGGAAAAGAACTTGAATCTAATACGGGCTATGGAAATAAAATGTCTTAAGAAGAATGTTTTACAAACCCTGAAGTCTTAGTTTCAACCGTCATTGTCCTTCATTTTTAACCGACTTCAAAAAAAGGAGGAGGTTCTCAATTCGCCTGTATGTTTTTTTTTATGTGTGTTACCTCAGAACTTTTTTCTAGGTAAACCGATTTTGATGATTCTTTTTTTATTTGAAAGCTGGTGCTTCTCGTGTGGTCCCATATAAATGTTATCAGGATCTGACTAGTAGTTTTTGAGTTATCCTTAATAATGCGTATTTAATTGGCTTCGACTACATTGATGATGATTGTGGATCACAACCAACCATTCATTCTGTTGAGAAAGAAACAGTGTTTCCGCGGAAACAAAACTTATCCGAGATTTCAGTATTTAATTTAATAACTAGGTATTAATTTATAATTTTTATATAAATAAATGATTAAACATAAATTATGACTAAAATGATTAGAACGCCCGCTGGAATACGACATTAAAACAAACTTCCAACAACTGACTCGTTGGTCTAGAGGTATGATTTCTGCTTAGAGTGCGGGAGCTCCCAGGTTCAAATCCCGGTCAAGCCCAAATACGTTTTATTTGCTTTTTTTTAAACCGATTTCAAACAAGGAGGAGGTTCTCAATTCGCCTGTATGTTTTTTATGTGTTACCTCAGAACTTTTTAGTGAATTTTCTTAAAAAAAATTCACTAATGAGGAGATCTCGACTTTCGAATTTGGAAAAAATTTCTTCAAATGAGCGCTATTTAGGACCCCCGGAACCCAAATCCGAGGTCAGTTTCGGACTTTATATGTTTATATATATATATATATATATATATATATATATATATATATATATATATATATATATATATATATATATATATATATATTTATGTGTCACACCTATAACTTAAAAAATAATGGACCGATTTTGATAAAATTTGGCACATACCTTCCTTTCGCAAGTCGCTTGGATAAGTTCGTTAGCCAGGAGAATCCGCCAAGGTTTTCCCGGAAAATTTTGTGTTTTCTTTCGAAAAAAATTTATATCTCCAAAATTAACAAAGTAAGGGCAATCAAATTTCATACGCAGGTTTATATCATTAGAGGCAAGTCACCTACCAAAATTTAGCTCCGTAGGTTAAATGACAAAAAAGTTACAGGCATTCAAAGAAAAATAAATTTGGGTTCTCCTCAAAACGTCAAAATCGCGATTTTAAACGTCAAAATTGGTGAGTACCTTCCTTTTGCAAGTGGCTTGGATATGTTCGTTATCCAGGAAAATCCGACGAGGTTTTCCCGGAAAATTTTGTGTTTTCTTTCGAAAAAAATTTATATCTCCAAAATTAACAAAGTAAGGGCAACCAAATTTTATACTCGGGTTTATATCATTATAAGCAAGTTGCCTACCAAAATTTAGCTCTGTAGATCAAAAGACAAAAAAGTTATAGGCATTTAAACAAAAATAAATTGGGGTTTTTCACAAAACGTCAAAGTTGCGATTTAAACGTCAAAATTGGCAACATTTAGGAAAAGAACTTGAATCTAATATGGGCTATGGAAATAAAATGTCTCAAGAAGAATATTTTACAAACCCTGAAGTCTTAGTTTCAACCGTCATTGTCCTTCATTTTAATAAAATGTTTCCAGAAAATTTATTTCAAATAGACCCTTTCTCTGACGCTTGGCAGTAGTCTTAGCGATAGAGTTTATCGTTAATAGTATATAATTTTTGTAGAATTTTCGTAAAAAAAATCAATAAAGCTCAATATATCTGTTATTATACCAGATATGAAAAAAATTGTATATATTAATTATAGGGTGTCTTAAGCTACATCTTAAAAAATTATTTCTACAATCACAGGGTGGCCCATAAGTCGTTGGTGATACAAATTTTCTTTTTTTTAATCAAACACGCCTTATGTTATTGCATTTTTGCATTTTCCATCGAAATATAATGCATGTTTGTAAGGACAAAAATTCTGGACGCAGTAAGTGCGTTATGGTAGCGAATTTTGATCAAATGCTTAATATTTGAATAGCTCAATTTGCTATTAACCAATAAGGTTGACCAAAAAACGAGTTTTTTTGGGAACACTTTAAGTTTACTTTTGGAAATTTTTCTACATTTTCAAACAATAAAGTTATTTTGATGAAACATGGCACATTGTTTTTACTATATAGATTATACTGGTAACCAAATTTGATGCCTGCTTTCTTAAAAAAACACTCATTATTGCTATTAAAAAATAGTTTTATGAAAATTCACTACCATAACGCACTTGCTGCGTCCCGAGATTTTTTTTATAATGATTTTATTTACCTTGAGAAATATCCCCGTAAACGGGGCACATTTACAACATGAAAGTGTATGTCTATCTCATCGAACTGAGTAAACCCGTTGACAAAAACTAGATCGAAATAGATTGTATGTTCTACATTCGGCGTACGTGAATCTCATTTCCTCTAACGAAACAAGAACATCGACATGCAGGTTTCTGTTTTACTGGTTGTGTTTTACTGTTGGCTGTCAATATTCACGTCTCGATGGTAAATCTTTCCGTGTAATATATCATTTCCGTTCCCTTTTCCATCAGAAAACCTGTCGATATTTCTACATAACCTTTCAGATTCAGAACTTTATCGCGTAATATTTGAGTTTATACTATTCTCATTTGTTCTTTTTTAATGGAATTTGATAATAAAATCTCAATTTATTCATTCATAAAAATTGTATATATCTTAGAACAGATTTATTTATTTAATGACATCAATGATGAGGCTTAAACTTATTAAAGCGCATTATGCCCAAAAATCATTTTGCGTATTAACGAAAAACGATTTCCCCTTAAAGGCGCTATGTATCGTTAGGGAGAAAAACTTGTGATAAATATCGACCCCAGGACCAGAAGAATAATCTGATTTCAGTCAATATTTATCAGGAAGACTGAAAAAGCCAAAAAAATGTGTTTGGACTTGAGGCATTTTAGTGAAAAAATGTCAAAACATATAGAAAACTTTTTTGTCTGTCGGTCTGCCGGCCTAGGTCACGAAGTCCTACAGAACGACTTCCAACGCAGCACTGGCGGTGCTGGCGGGGTGTCGACCTTTGTGGCTGAAAGCAAAAGAGCAGAATATAAGATGGGAACAATCGAAGGCGGAAAATTTGGAGGAAAAACCGGCGTACGGAGAAGGATCGCACCGGACGAAGCAGAGGAAAACCTGGGCGATAATAGAAGGAGCGGAAAAGACAACAGGGCGGTGGATATATACAGACGCGTCAATAGCCGGAGTCGCGTTGGAATAGGCCTAGTGGCCTATGAAGACAACGTAGTGATGGAAAGCAAAAGGCCAAAGCTCCAGGACGGGTATACGGAATTGTCCGCGGTGGGTACGGCAGTGGAAAAGGCAGCCACTCTACAGGGTGGAATCGTAAACATCGTTTCCGAGAGCCTGTTGCCCGTTGCCCTGGTCATGCTCACTAGGGGGAAGGGGGAACGGTCGACAGAATAAACAGGAAGATGCAAGAGGAGGAGCGCGCGGTGACAAAAATAAATCTGTGGTGGGGAACAACCGGTTAGAAGGCAACGCAAAGGCCGACGCGAGAGCAAAAGCCGCGTGAAGTGACCCCCTAGGTCGCGAGAGGATAGAGGCTCCGGTGACGTGTAGAATGCTCAAACGAAATGCCAAGCAGAACACTGAAGTGGAGTGGCAGAAGCACCGAGACGATGAAACAAAGGGTAGGACTACTCATCGATACATAGAGAGCGTGTGCGTGGGCCTAAAGTTCTGGAGTCACAGGGCGGTGAGCTGGCTGACTTGCCACGGGCCCTCCAATGGCTACTTAAGTAGGTTTAACCTCAGGTCCGGAACCGGAGAATGTGCTTGCGGAAACGGAGAGCAGGAGACAGCAAGACATGTGCTGGAAGACTGCCAGATGAAAAATCGTAGGGCGGCAAGAGAAAACCTTGCGAGAAACCAGAATAGGGTTGAGGGTTCCTACCCGTTCAAGGTAACTAGGTCTACCAAGAACGAGGAAATCAGGAATTTCAATGAATGGGCCACAGAAATAGAGCTGAAAGAGGAAACCCGAAGTGCGATTGAGGCAAACAGCGAAGAAAGAGAGGGCGCCAAATAGAGGAATAGATGAGATTTCGGGAAAAGTGAGGGTAGATGAACGGTCATATGAATGTGAGGAGGGTTCTATGGGTCTAAGGTTTTAAATTATCTGATGATTTTTGAGAGTGTAGAGGTTGTAGTGGTTCCTTTGAGGGTGGCTTCGACCTGACAGTGTTTTTTTTTATTTCAACAACACACCACAAGGGCTCATAGCCCAAATACTATCGTACCGTGGGTGTCGACAAGGAGGAAAGAGGCAACTTGTTAATTCTGGACTTGAAGGTATGGAGGTTCGTAGGAGAAAGAAAAACTTCACCAACGGCACGTCGGTGGACAAGTGATGGCTGCCTTTGGGTGAGGGTAGGGTAACCGATGAAACGTATAGCCCTCTTCTGAATGTAGTCCACGATAGCGAGTGTAGAAGCGGCAGCGGCACCCCAGATGGGGGAGCAGTATTCTAGGTTTGGCCTTATTTGTGAAGTATATAAAGTATAGAGATTAGCGGGTGAAAAGTATTTGCGAGGCCGGAAGAGGAAACCTAATTTCTTAGCAGCCGCTTCTACAATTGATGTGACATGTTGGTGCCAATTGAGATTTAGATCCACAGAAATGCCAACAAGTGAAAAGCACTCATTAGTTTGAATAACTTGGTTGTTCATTGTGATGGATCTAGGGCTGGTGTATCTCTTATGAGATATAAACCAAGACTGAGATTTGGTGGAGTTGAATTGTACAAGATTTCTACTTTCCTAGTCTAATATTTTTTGGGGATCCACAGAGACAGAACCCTTCATGAGTCTGCAATCCTCATCTATTGGGCCAAAGAGACAGGCTTAGAATATTGTATATTTGAGTGGAGGGTGCTGTCATCCGCGTAACTGTGAACTGGGTTGGATGTGCTAGAGAGGAGGTCATTGATGTGGAGAAGAAACAAAGTAGGGGCTAAAGCTGAATCTTGAGAGACTCCTGCATTTATTGGATACATTTTAGAGGAATGACCATCCACGACAACAGAAATTCTCCGGTTGGAGAGTAAATTTGCTGTCCAGGTACAGAGTTTTGTTGGTAGGCCATTGGCCGAAAGTTTGTTAAGCAGCGCTGCGTTGCAGACCTGGTCGAATGCTTTGGATAGGTCTAGAGCGACAATCTGGGATTCACCGTGTAGTTCCCTGGACTTGTTCCAAGAATGGGTGACAAAGGAAAGGAGGTCAGCAGTTGATCTGCGCTGACGGAATCCATACTGCCCGTCGTGGATTAGACTGTGTTTTTCAAGAAATTTTAGTAATTCGGTGTTTATATACTTTTCCATCACTTTAGAGACGACTGAAGGGAAAGAAATAGGCCTGTAGTTCCTAGGAAGCGCTTTGGATTCTTTCTTGGGGACGGGTTGTACTCGAACAGTTTTCCAGTTACTGGGGAATATGCCTCTATTGTAAGATGTCTGAAACAGACGAGTCACGACAGGAGCAACTTCTGGTGCGCATTTTTTGAGAACAATTGCTGGAATATAATCGACGCCAGAGGCTTTCCTGGTATTAAGAGAAGAGCGCATCTTTCGTACCTTTTTAGTTTTGACAATGATATCCGTCATTTTATGCGCGACATTGGGGACTGTTGGTGGTTGAAGATTTGGAGGTGGGTTGAGAGTAGAATTGCCGGCGAACAACGAGGCAGAAAGTTCAGCCTTGCCCAGGGCGGTAGAAACGATTTCATCCGCTGAAACAAGAGGTGGGAACGTGCTCTTGCAGAAATTATTCCCAATAGATTTAGCAAGAGTCTAGAAGGGTTTGCTGCCGCTGGAGCTTAAGAGGACTTTGTTTTTGATGTGGTTATTAAACGAGTGTTTGGCCTCAGAAAGAACGCGGACATAGTGGTTTCTTGTGTCGTTAAATGCTTGGCGGTTTTTTTTGACTGGGATTGTGTAGAGGCGTTTTGTTAGCTTTGACCTTTTTAAGTCTGGCCTTGTCACAGGCGTTAGAGAACCAGGGCCTTTGAGTGGTCGAACGGTTCGGATTGTTTTTGGGTAAAATCGCTTTAGTGGGTAGGTGATGAATGGCGGATGGTTTGGTGAAAATTGACATCTTTTAGTTAAAACTCGAGTAATATAACGTTTTAGGGTTTATTTATTAGAAAAAAAACTTTTAACTTCTGTGCTGAAATTAGATTAGGAGTTGAATGTGTGAAGGTGGAATATTGTTGACAAAAATTTCGTTTTTTTTTTGCCAAAAGGCGTAAAAAGTCTCAAAACATATAGAAAACTAGATTCTGGAATGAAATTTTTTTTTCTGTGGGTTTGTCGGCATGTACATCTGTTTGTTAGTAGGCGCAATAACTCTCGAACGATTTGAGATATGATCTTCAAATTTGGTATTCCGTTAGCACCAGACAAAGGAACGCTTCGAATTGTTTTTGTGTAAGATTGCTTCAGGAGGTAGGGGATAAATTAGGGGTGATTTGGTGAAAATTGACCTTTAGTGTCTTTCTGAAGAGAATAAATTATCACAGCTATGTGGAAGTTATGATTCAATTTGCAGCACTATTTCAGTTCGATTAAACACACATTATGTATACATTTTATTAAAATTAAGATTAACTTTTACTGGGTGTTAGTTTTTTTGAAAGTCAGTATATATTGGTTTTGCTCAAAATTAACATATTGGTTCCCTAGACAGTTTAGAAGTTATACTCTTTAATTTAGAACCTAATGTAAGGATAGATGCATTCTCACAACAATTAGCACCGTATACCGGTTTCGCTCTCATTAGAGCTCGTCAGTACGGCATACTTAGGTGTATTTTCGCTGCAATTAGTATGCCGTACTGACGAGCTCTAATGAGAGCAAAACTGGTCTACGGTTCTAATTGTGGTGAGAATGCATCTAGCCTTGCATACTTTGTCCCTATATTAGGGTAGAAATGGGCCAGGGATGACAATTTACTAAATTGTTAGCTGGTTGTATACAGTCTCCATTTTTTAACACTTTGTGTTATTTGGAGCTGGCGTGACAACATACTACTTGGTTTCGCAACTAGGTGGCGACACGCTCACCGCTCACCACTTAGTGTTGAGAACCTTATAATTTAAAGTTTTAGAGAATTGCAGTTCGAACATAAATATGCACCATCAACAACATCCCACCAGGTGTCACTAACAAAATTGTGGACAGTATTAAAACCTAGTAAACGTTTAGGTTATGTATATTTTGTGGCAAATAGGCATTGAGTTTGAAGCCAAGAACTGTTACACACAGAACAATATCCAAATCTAACCACATTTAAGCTTAAAGCATCAAGAAATTTCATCTTTCAAGCTTCTTCAGTATAATATCTCAACGACGGCAACTAAAACAGCTTCTACTTGACTCGGCTGTCAGGTCAGATGCAGCGAGATTTATCGCACTTTAATTTCGTTACTTTGTGCTGATGTTCTGCAGCATCGGCCCTTGAATTCGGATGATGTTATCAAGACTTTAGGAAAAGAGTGTCTTGAAAAGAGACTGCTGCTTTTATAACTTTGACTTTGATGAAATTTAACTGACAGGTCTGATGAGATTGCCGTTCGAAATTACAAGAAAAAATCCGTAACGTAACATCTAGCTACAAATAAGAGGATTCGCTCTTGACATCCACTTCAATTTATTGAAGAGACATTTATTTTGCTTACGTACAAGTCGTGTATTTTTATTTAGTGCACTTTTTCCACAAGTCCAATGAATTAAGTTTATCTAAAGTTGGACGGGTTTTCAAAACTTGTGACAATCGAAAGAAAAAACTCTGGAAGCAGCAAGTACGTTATGGTAGCATTTTCTCATGAAAACTGTTTTCAATTGAAATTTCGTTTCAGGTCAATTGATTAAAATTTGATAAAAATCCCTTATTAATAATTTGTCTAAAAATTTTTTTCACGGAATTTTTTTTTGGGACGCAGCAAGTGCGTTACCGTAATGAATTTTCATACGAATTGTACACTATTAGTGCAGCATATTACTAAAATTAGTAGCTTAAATTTAAACCAACCTTGAATCTAGAAAATTAAAATTTTGTATATCTAGCTGCAGTAACGCTCTTTATAAGCAACTGGTATTACATTTCATTGAAGTTACAAAAACGTTCCAAAAGAAAACTTAATTCATATTTAGACAAAGAAAATATCTGTCAAATTTTAAACGTCGCAGGTATTTTCCTTATCAATCCCCCCTAATTGAATCGGTTTCTCCAACAAAAAACGTTTTTTAAAAACAAGTTTTTTCTCTAAATGAAGATTGTAACTTGTGATAAGTACTGATAAGCACACTGCGAGAACCCCATTGTTGTGGTAATTTTGGGTTTTCCAAGTGTGCTTAATAAGTTTTTTGTTTTTTATCAACAACAAGTAGTAAAGGATTTTTTTCACGCCAGAGGAGGTACCACCCCTTACATCAAGGGGCTGGTGAAGTCCCAACGGACGTTTCCTGTTCTGGTGTATGATTCGGTTTCCCTTATAAACAAAAATTATAATGGCTCCTCCTTGTACAAAATATTCCGGAGATAAAATACCCGTCCATTCGGATCTCCGGGAGAGGGGTGTACAGGGGGCGCCGGCGTCAAGATTTAACATATCCTTCTCGAATATATGTGGCCCAAATTCTAACCTGAACTCCGTTCACCATTTCCTCCAGGCTAACAGGCCCCAACTCCTCTTCCTCACCAAAACACAAATTAACCCAAATCAGTGCCAAAATAGCCACTAATCACCTTAATTTCCCGGGATATTAGCTCCTTACTACCTTTAAAGTGCATGGAGGTGCGCGCGCGCATACGTCCGTAGCAATCTACCCTGCACCAAACTCCGCAATTTAGAAGCTGGAAGAAAAGACATACTATGGATGAAACTCTCTCTCAGGGCTGCAACTAAATTCATCTGTTGCATTTACCGGTCGCCTTCTGACAACAACTTTGTCCAGCTCTTTGACTACCTTTCTGAATAAACCGCTATCTGATTTCTGAATATCCTTCCTCCGAGGTCACTATTCTTGGTGACTTCAATCTTTATAATAAGGAATGAATAGAATCTTCAAAAACCGATCCACAAGGGAGAGCAGCGGAGGCCTTTCAGTCAGCAATTCTTTAGCCAATATGGTTCAGCAACCTACTTACTTTCCTCGCATCCCAACACACAGTTCAAAACCCTTGGATCTCCTTCTTACTACAAAACCTGAATGCTATAAGACATCAGTCACCGCCCCCTTGGTCGCTCAGACCACTACATGGTCACCTGCGCAATGCAACCCGAGGTTACACAGTCATCACACCCACGTATCGTTTGGCACTACAACTCCGCCAACTGGGACGAAATGCGGGATTACTTTTGCTCATTTCTATGGGCGTCTGTCTGCTTTTCTCATCCTGACCCTTCTGATATCTCACAAAACGTCACCCAAATTATCCAAGCTGGCATGGAATTATTTTTTCCACGTACACAGAAAACCTCTGCAGCCACTCAAATGCCCTGGTTCTCTAAATCCTGTGACAAGGCCAGACTTGAAAAGCTCAAAGCTCACAAAAAAGCTTCTACAAAATCCCAGTCAAGAAAATCTTCAAGCATTTAACGACACAAGAAACCGCTATGTCCGCATTCTTTCCGAGGCAAAAAACTCGTTTAATAACCACATCAAAAACAAAGTCCTCTTAAGTTCCAGCGGCAGCAAACCCTTCTGGACTCTTGCTAAATCTATTGGGAATAATTTTGTTTCTACCGCCCTGGGCAAGGCTGAACTTTTTGCCTCGTTGTTCGCCCGCAATTCTACTCTCAACCCACCTCTAAATGTTCAACCACCAACAGTCCACAATGTCGCGCATAAAATGACGGATATCATTTTCAAAACTAAAAAGGTACGAAAGATGCTCTCTTCTCTTAATACCAGGAAAGCCTCTGGCCTTGACGAGATCCCTGACTCGTCTGTTTCAGACATCCCACAATAGAGGCATATTCCCTAGTAACTGAAAAACTGCTCGAGTACAACCCGTCCCCAAGAAAGGATCCAAAGCGCTTCCTAGCAACTACAGGCCTATTTCTCTCCTTTCAGTCGTCTGTAAAGTAATGGAAAAGTATATAAACACCGAATGACTAAAATTTCTTGAAAAACACAGTCTAATCCACGACAGGTAGTATGGATTCCGTCAGCGCAGATCAACTGCCGACCTCCTTTCCTTTGTCACCCATTATTGGAACAAGTCTATGGAACTACACGGTGAATCCCAGATTGTCGCGTTAGACATATCCAAAGCATTCGACCAGGTCTGGCACGCAGCGCTGCTTAATAAACTACCGGCCTATGGCCTACCACCAAAACTCTGTACGTGGACAGCAAATTTCCTCTCCAACCGGAGCATGTCTGTTGTCGTGGATGGCTATTCCTCTAAACTGTACCCAATTAATGCAGGAGTTCCTCAAGGTTCAGCTTTAGCCCCTACTTTGTTGCTTCTCCATATCAATGACTTCCTCTCTAGCACATCCAACCCAGTTCACAGTTACGCGGACGATAGCACACTCCACTCAAATATACAATATACTAAGCCTGTCTCTTTAGCCCAATTAGATGAGGATAGCAGAATCATGGAGGGTTCTATCTCCGTGGATCTCCAAAAAATATTAGACTGGGAAAGTAGAAATCTTGTACAATTCAACCCCACCAAATCTCAGTTTCTCATAAGAGATACACCAGCCCTAAACCTATCACAATGAACAACCAAGTTATTCAAAGTAATGAGTCCTTTTCACTTGTTGGCATTTCTCTGGATCAAAATCTCAATTGGCACCAACATGTCACATCAATTGCAAAAGCGGTTGCTAAGAAATTAGGTTTCTTCTCGGGCTCGCAAATAATTTTCACCAGCTAATCTCTATATCTTATATACTTCACAAATAAGACCAAATATCGAATACTGCTCCCACATCTGGGGTGCTGCTTCCGCTTCTACATTCGCTATCCTGAACTGCATTCAGAAGAGAGCTATACGTCTCATCGGTGACCTTAGCCTTACCCAAAGGCTGCCATCCCTTGCCCACCGACGTGCTATTGGTGACCTCTCTCTCTTTTTTATAGATATATGCACGAGCACTGCTCAGATGAGCTTTCTTCCATAGTTCCTCCACTTGCTGCCGCGAACAGATCTACGAGGGGAGCAGAGCGAATGCACCCTTTTACTGTCCAGGTCACCAGAGATAGAACATCTTGTTATGCCGCTCTTTTGTCCCGAGGACTTCCAAGTTGTGGAATTCCTTGCCGGCACATGTTTTTCCTTCTCCCCGGAACCTCCAAACCTTTAAGTCCAGAATTAACAAGTTGTCTCTTTCCTCCTTGTCAACATCCACTGTACAATAGTATTTAGGCTGTAAGCCCACGTGGTGTGTTGTTGAAATAAAAAAAGTCAAAAATATACCACATATTATGAACTTACCTGTATCCATTTCAAATACATATGCCTTAATTTTTTAATCGTAGTATACAGCATGAACCATAAAACTATATCTATCCTAGTTATATTGCTTCTACTGACACTATATTTTAAACAATATTTAATTATCGTTGTGTTAATTACGTATTATTTTGCTGTATAGAAATCAATAATAACATTGCTTTAAAAAAGATAATACGGTCCTGGCGATAAAATGAGCGAGCGCGCCTGCGATTCGAGAACAGCATAACTGTATGCCGAGTCCCATCCTGGTCCGTTACGCTGGAGCCATATGGACAAGGTAAAATATTCTATTCTCGCAACATTAAAGGGCCGCCCTGTAAGATGCAGTGCTGGTCTTATTATGCTGTGGTTCTAATCTTTATTCACTTAGTTTATTCATCCCTTTGATGAAGCTTACTTTGTTAGCGAAACGATCGTCGGGTCTAAAAACTGTATTGTGACGAATTGGGTTTTCCAAATTGTACTCACCAGTGCTCATTACAGGTTCCAATCTTCAATCATTGGCGTCATAAATATATTTTTTACGTCAAAAGTTGGAAATTAAAAAGATAAAACTGACCTGTCCAAGCGTTCTTCTCGAAAAAACTGAATAATCCATTTATGAATTATGCTCCAAACCTTATCATCACACGGTGCAGATTAAAATTTCCATTATCCAACAGCTACACAAACAGTGAAAAAGTTCATTCCCAGCTTTATTAGCGATTTTTTTTTAAATTCGCTTATGGGGAGATCTGTATATATATATATATATATATATATATATATATATATATATATATATATATATATATCCGACCGATAACTCCAAAAATAATGGACCGATCTTGATAAAATTTGCAGAGTACCTTCCTTTTGCAAGTGGCTTGGATAAGTTCGTTAGCCAGGAAAATCGTACCAGGTTTTCCCGGAAAATTTTGTCTTTTCTTTATAAAAAAATTTATATCTCCGGAAATAACAAAGTAAGGGCAACCAAATTTGGTACGCGTATTTGTATTATAAAGAGTAAACTCTGTACCAAAATTTAGCTGTAAAGACAAAGAAATTATGGGCAGTTAAAGTAACAAATTATGGAGTTTTCCGCAAAACGTCAAACTCGCAATTTAAAACGTCAAAATTGGCAATGTTTAAGCAAATAATGTGAAACAAATACTGTTTGTGAAAAGAAAATGTTGCAAGATAAATGTTCTGCAAACCCTTAAGTTTCAGATTCAACCGTCATTGCCCTTCATTTTATTAAAATATTTACAGAATATCCATTTCAAATAGACCCTTTCTCTGATGCTTTGGCTGTCAGTTTAGTTAAGTTTGGTGGCTTTTTGGATATTTATTTGTAGGGTTAGTGAAGTTTATGGTTTAACGGTCGGTCTATGGTTTAACGGTCTATAAGTTTTTTTAGCTAATTATCGTAGAACAAATTTATTAATGCATTTTTGCATTTTTTATCGAAATATGATGCGTTTATAAGAAAAAAATCTGGACGCAGTAAGTGCGTTTTGGTAGCGAATTTTCGGTAAATTTGCAGTTTAGTTCTCGAACGCTTTTCAAAACACTGTTTTAAGAAACCTGCCTAGCACCCCCCCCCCCCCCCCGATCCATAAAACCCCCAAAAAAAATTCTTGTTCACACTCCCCAAGGAAGTCACGGGACCAGGGGTGAGTAGGGGTGCATAATTTTTTTAGCTAATTTTTGTAGAACAAATTCGTTAATGCATTTTTGAATTTTTTATCGAAATATGATGCGTTTGTAAGAAAAAAAACTGGACGCAGTAAGTGCGTTTTGGTAGCGAATTTTCGGTAAATTTGCAGTTTAGCTCCCGAACTCCTTTCAAAAAACTGTTTTCAGAAACCTGCTTAGGGCCCCCCTGAATCCACAAACTTCAAGAAAAATTTCTTGTTCACACCCCCCAAGGAAGTTACGGGACCAGGAGTGAGTAGGGGTGCATAATTTTTTTTTAGCTAAATTTCATAGAACAAATTCATTGATGCATTTTTGCATTTTTTGTCGAAATAGGATGCGTTTGTAAGAAAAAAAAATCTGGACACAGTAAGTGCGTTTTGGTAGCAAATTTTTGGTAAATTTGCAGTTTAGCTCCCGAACGCTTTTCAAAAAACTGTTTTCAGAAACCTGCCTAGGCCCCCACCCCCCTGGATCCTCAAACCCCAAGGAAAATTTCTTGTTCACACCCCCCAAGGAAGTTACGGGACCAGGAGTAAGTAGGGGTGTATAATTTTTGTTTAACTAATTTTCGTAGAACAAATTCGTTAATGCATTTTTGCATTTTTTATCGAAATATGATGCGTTTGTAAGAAAAAAAACTGGACGCAGTAAGTGCGTTTTGGTAGCGAATTTTCGGTAAATTTGCAGTTTAGCTCCCGAACGTTTTTCAAAAAACTGTTTTCAGAAACTTGCCAACAGTTAAGTTTATTTTCGGAAAATTTTTGTATATTTTCAAACCATAAGTAATTTTGTTAAAATATAGTACATTGTTTCTACCACATAGGCTATACCGGTAATCAGATTGATGCCTGCTCACATTTGCTACTAAAAACATGTTTATGGAAATTCACTTCCATAACAGATTTGTTGCATCTAGACTTTTGAAAAATGTTTATATATTTTCAAACAATAAATTTAATTCAATAAATATGGTACATTGTTTCTACTATATAGGCAACCAAGTTTGATGCCTGCTTTCATCAAAGAAAGACATTTGCTATTAAAAATATTTTAAAGAAAATTCGCTACCATAACGCACTTGCTGCGTCCAGAGATTTATTTTTATTCGCACATCCATGAAAGTAATTAGTTCCATAGCAAATCGTCCCCGTACAAACAAACTTCAAAGGATATTACGCAACGGGATGGCGAACATTGTCTGTATTTAGATAAACATAGAAAAGCACGATGCTACACATAGGCCGGATTATTTGTAGATAAAGCAGCACAAATGGCGCAAGGTTTACAGAAGAGACCTCCGGTATTAAACGTACAGCTCCAGTTTTACACACTAACTTCCTGTGTCTTGTTTGTGTGTGTGTACAAGGAAAGCCGCACACTGATTTTAATGAGAAAACTTCCACTGTTTTCCCTCGCAAAGCAAATAGAATGAACATATTTCAATTTGAAACGCCGTGGAAGACCCCCAGAGTTATGTGTACTGCGACAGTGAGGCAGAATTAAAATATATAGCGCAGATAAATCTGAATTAACCGGGTATTGGCTACTTCCAGAAGGTACTGAAACTCCTGATAAGACGAGATGGTATTAAATCGGTAGTCGATACAATTTAGGAGGTAATCTTTTACCTGTCCAGTTGAGGGTCGTCAATTAGGTAGTAAACAAAGTATTCTTTTCTTACATTGTTATCGGTTATTTGTGCTTTGCCTTTAGATTTTAGTGAATTCACTAATGAGGAGATCTCGACTTTTGAATTTTGAAAAAATTTCTTCAAATGAGCGCTATTTAGGACCTTTGGAACCCAAATACGAGGTCGGGTTCAGACTTTATATGTTTATATATATATATATATATATATATATATATATATATATATATATATATATATATATATATATATATATATATATATATATATATATATATATACAGGCTGTTTCAAAAAACATGCACCATCGCTCGTGGGGCAATTCCTTACTAAAAAATAAGAAAAAAAGTTCCTGTGCACATGGGCCCGGAAACGCATAGTTTCCAATATACAGGGAGTTATTTCAAAACCACTGGATTGATTTTAATGAAACTTGGAACTTGAAAGTGTATTATGAAAGTGCATATTTTCAAGTAAAAATCTGCTTACAACTGCGTCAGTGGCGTGCGTACGGGGTAACTGTAAAAATTCATTTGGGGAAAAAATATGTGCGCTACTGTCTTTTTCCAATTTTGATACATCAGTTATGAAGCTTATTACATAAGCCACAAAAGCTGCCTCCTGGTATTTTTTCGTTCAGGGTATCCCCTAGGAGATATGATTAATTTTATAAAAAGGGGCAAAATACCGATTCGTTGGAGTAATGAAAACAGTAATCGTAAAGTGCCATGAAACTATAATTTTTGACAGTTCTCTAAATTCTACAATTTTGAAGTGCTTTGTAGGCGTCAAAAGAGTTTTCGTGCTATTCTTTAAATTTTGATACGGTGTAGTATTTTCGTTTTTAATTATTTGTTGATACTGAGCTGCTCATTAATATTATTTCCTCCTCTCAAGATGGTTTTCATTGAGTACACTTCAGCGGATTTGACTGATATGTTGTTAATTTATGGACAAACAAATCAAAATGCTAGACAAGCTGTGCGAGTTTATCAGGAAACTTATCCGCAAAGAAGAATTCCTGACAAAAATATTTTCCCACATTTGAGAGAAACTGGTTCTTTAAAACCTTTAAAAGCTGACTCTGGACGCAGAAGATACCGCCGAACTGTACGAGTTGAAGAGGCAATATTAAATAGAGTTGAACGTGATCCTAGTACAAGTACGATAATTATTGCCACCGAACTGGGTAATATTTCGGCATCATCAGTTCACAGAACTCTGAAGGATCAAAGTTTATATCCCTATCATTTTACACGTGTCCAGGAACTTCTACCTAGAGACTTTCAACCAAGGGTAATGTTTTGTCAGTGGTTCTTAAACAAACTTAGGCAGCACCAACATTTTTCTAAACGTGTACTATTTACTGATGAGGCGTCATTTACGCGAAAAGGTATCGTAAATTTTCACAATTTACATACATGGGCCGATGAAAACCCACACTCTCTAAGAGTTGCAAATTCGCAGTATCAATTTTCCATCAATATTTGGGCTGCTATTATTGAAAATCACATAATTGGTCCTGTTGTTCTACCGAATCGTCTTGACCATGAATCATATTTAAACTTTTTACAAAATGATTTGCCGTTGTTACTACCGCTTTTTATGAGAAATTGTACAATGTGGTTCCAGCATGATGGTGCGCCCGCACATTTTGCAGCAGTTGTAAGAACATATTTAGCCAACACATACGGTCACCGATGGATTGGTCGTGGAGGTCCGGTGTCATGGCCACCTCGATCTCCGGACCTGAATCCTCTCGATTTTTATTTGTGGGGTCATTTAAAAGAAATAGTGTATAAAACACCAGTAAATACACGAGAAGAATTGTTGGGAAGAATAGAATATGCATTTGACAGCATTAGAGAAGATCAAAATATTTGCAGAAGAGTAAGAAGATCTTTGCGCAGAAGGTTAAATAATTGTAACGACGCTAATGGTGGTCACTTTCAACATTTTCTTTAGCTTTGTTATTAAAGTCAATTGAGTAATGTACAAAAAACAAGAGTTTGAAAAAATCATGGTGTCTTTACGATTACTTTTTTCATTTTTTATTTTTATTTTTTATTTATCATTTTTATCAATGTTTGTAATATTCATTTCAATGTTTATCACCAATAAGTTTTACGTAGGTTAGTTATTTGCACGTTTATTGCTGTAATGTTTACTGTATGTTTTGTTTTTCATATTCTTATGGTTGCAGTAAACATATATTATTATTATTATTATTATTATTATTACGCCGACTAATCGGTACTTTGCCCCTTTTTATAAAATTAATCATATCTCCTAGAGGATACCCTGAACGAAAAAATACCAAGAGGTAGCTTTTGTGGCTTATGTAATAAGCTTCATAACTGATGTATCAAAATTGGAAAAAGACAGTGGCGCACATATTTTTTCCCCAAATGAATTTTTACAGTTACCCCGTACGCACGCCACTGACGCAGTTGTAAGCAGATTTTCACTTGAAAATATGAACTTTCATAATACACTTTCAAGTTCCAAGTTTCATTAAAATCAATCCAGTGGTTTTGAAATTATTTATAAAAAATTAAAAAAAATAATTAAAATTCAAATCCCTGTATATTGGAAACTATGCGTTTCCGGGCCCATGTGCACAGGAACTTTTTTTCTTATTTTTTAGTAAGGAATTGCCCCACGAGCGATCGTGCATGTTTTTTGAAACAGCCTGTATATACATATATATATATATATATATATATATATATATATATATATATATATATATATATATATATATATATACATATATAATGGACCGATTTTGATAAAACTTGGTGTGTACCTTCCTTTCGCAAGTGGCTAGGATAAGTTCGTTAGCCAGGAAAATCGGACTAGTTTATGAAAATTTTGCGTTTTCTTTCAGAAAATTTTATATCTCCGGAAATAACAACTAGTTAGGGCAATCATATTGGGTACAAGGATTTATATCATAAAAAGAAAACCACGCACCAAAATTTGAATGTGTACGTTAAAAAAAGTTATAAGCTTTTAAGTTATTCTTCTTAAATTGACACGTTCTAAATAAAGAACTTGAAACTAACATTACGGGCGATGTAGCAGAAATTTTGAAAGAAGTGTGTTCTATAAAGCCTTAAGTTTCAGCTTCAGCCGCCGTTATCCTTCATTCTACTTAAATATTTGCAGAAAATAAATTTCAAATAGACCCTTTTTCTGATGCTTTAGCTGTGGTTATAATACATGAAGAAAAACTCTGTACCTACCCCTTGTTAAGCACATTGCGCGCACGAAGCACTGTGAGATTTGGCATAGTTAAAGTGCATATCAACAAGCAGAGCACAAAGATAAAATGTATATATAATATGTGATTAATAGATTAAACATTGCTTTCTTCTAATTAGACGAGGCTAATTTTACAGGACAGCTGCCCAGCGAACTTGGCTATTCGACCTAGGAATGTTTGATATTTGTAGAATTTTTATCATTATTCAGTTGATACGTTCACTTACTTTATTTTCTAATCATTTATTTTGGAGAACAATACTATAGAACGTTATTTTATGATACCCAACGTGGGACCAAAAGGTTACAGTTGTGATCCATGTTGGACGCCAAAAAATAAATTTAGTTTCATACAGAAAAAAAGGATGTTGTTGTAACGACATATTAATAACCTAGTAAAAGAGGGACGTGCAACGTCTCGGCAACGTGAACTATTTAATGCCAATGCGATTCAGGTTTCATAGATTACGAAAATGGATGGGCTAAACATAATTTTAACTAACGCAAGTTATTAATTTAAATACTTCCATATAGTTTAGTAAATAAGTTTTATTGATAATAATACAAAAGAAAAATATATCTTGTGTAAAATATTTAACAAAATATTTATGATTTTATGACAATTAATTATATAATGTATTACATTTGGAAAGCTTGGGTTGGCCGAGAAGCTTAGCGTTAACGCAAAAGGCGTTAAAAATATGTGTCGTATAGAAGCATTATATTTTTAACACTAACAAAAATGTCTCCCTCAAAAGCATTTACGTTTACAACTAATATTTCAAAACATGTTGTTGTAGTAAAGTTAAACAGTTTCGTTTTATTTAGTAACGGTAATTAAATCCAAACAAGGTATTAACATCCCTATGTAAGATGGAATAGTGTTACTTCTGCTACAAGCATAACTTCCTGCTTTTCGGTAGTGACCGGATTTTCATGTGATATCCACCCGTTGTTATCCTCTAATAATTTAGTTTACTGCCCTTGTTTGGACCAAATATAATACACCATTTACCAACAAACAAGACCAGTGTTTATTACATTAACTTCCTACTAGCACATATTTAACCCAATTCAGTATTATCCCTCAAAATAACACGATTTTCCAATTAATAGATCTCCAATTACTAAAGGGTCTAGCTAATTGTACAATAGCGTTTAATATATTAACAAATAAACTAAAATTAGGATGGACGGGTGTGATCTTTGGTTATAATAATGTTAATAGTATTAGTAATAATAATAATAATAACATAAATAAATTTCAGCTAGGGGGAGAATAGAGCATACACATTTCAGGAAGGACTGCATCTGAAGTCGATCGGTTTGGTATCTAAGATACCTAGGGTGAGCGAATGTTCGTCGTTGAGAGTATATAAACCCTTTATTAATAAATTCATTGAACAACTGGCTATCGGGGGCTGGCGAACTTCCACCACTTATGTCGAGTCCAATGGAAAAACATGAGCCAGCGGTTACTGATGTTTGGACGTACTCTAATTATATAAATGACTCTAGAAGAGTGTAGATTAGATTAGAGTTTATTGTGAGTGGGATAATCCAGTCCCTCCACCGCAACCTTAGGTCTATTGTGGCACACGTCTAATTATTTAAATTTCACCCATCAATTCCAGCTCCCTGATGGAGTCGATCTTTTCTTGAGGGTGAGAGTTTGTTTGGCAGGTGTACTGCCATCTAAGTGAAGTCACTTGCCCGTTTCGAAGCTCAAAGAGAGATAACCTCTCTCCGAGTTCGTCTGGACCCGCCATCAGTCAGTGTTTGCCTCGAGGCGGTATCATGAAGTCCCGCTCTCGAGCAGCATCCAATATCCAGTTGTAATCCCTCCCTAGAGATCTCAGCTCCCCTCAGGTTCGTCTAAACCTGACACCTAACAGTGTTAGACTCAAGGCAACATCCCATCGAGTCCCTCTCCCGAGCATCACCCCAGCGAAGCCGTCCGTCCGTTTCGTAGCACACAGTATGGGCTCCAAACTCCGGGTGTCTACCACTCATCAGAGATCAGAGCCCCCCGGGACGCCTGGACACACGACACACGCTAGGGTTCAATCCAGGGCGGAGGTCACAGAGTCATCACATCCACGTATCGTTTGGCACCACAACTCCGCGAACTGGGACGAAATGCGGGATTACTTTCCTCATTTACATGGGTGTCTGTCTGCTTCTCTCATCCTGACCCCTCTGATATCTCACAAAACGTCACCGACATTATCCAAGCTGGCATGGAATTATTTATTCCACGTACACAGAAAACCTATTCAGCCACTCAAAAGCCCTGGTTCTCTAAATCCTGTGACAAGGCCACACTTGAAAAAGTCAAAGCTCATAAAATGCTTCTACACAATCCCAGTCAAGAAAACCGTCAAGCATTTAACGACGCAAGAAACCGCTATGCCCGCTATCTTTCTGATGCAAAAAACTCGTTTAATAACCACATCAAAAACAAAGTCCTCTTAAGCTCCAACGGCAGTAAACCCTTCAGGATTCTTGCTAATTCTATTGGGAATAATTTCTGCAAGAGCACGTTCCCACTTTTTGTCTCAGGGGATGAAAATGTTTTTACCGCCCTGGGTAAGGCTGAACTTTTTGCCTCGTTGTTTGCCGGCAATTCTACTCTCAACCCACCTCCAAATGTTCAACCACCAAGAGTCCCCAATGTCGCGCATAAAATGACGGATATCATTTTCAAAACTAAAAAGGTACGAAAGATGCTCTCTTCCCTTAATACCAAGAAAGCCTCTGGCCTTGACGAGATCCCAACAGTTGTTCTCAAAAATGCGCACCAGAACTTGCTCTTGTCCTGACTCGTCTGTTTCAGACATCTTACAATAGAGGCATATTCCCTAGTAACTGGAAAACTGCTCGAGTACAACCCGTTCCCAAGAAGGGATCCAAAGCACTTCCTAGCAACTACACGCCTATTTATCTCCTCTCAGTCGTCTCTAAAGTGATGGAAAAGTACATAAACACCGAATTACTAAAATTTCTTGAAAACACAGTCTAATCTACAACAGGCGTATGGATTCCGTCAGCGCAGATCAACTGCCGACCTCCTTTCCTTTGTCACCCATTCTTGGAACAAGTCTATGGAACTACACGGTGAATCCCAGATTGACGCTCTAGGCATATCCAAAGCATTCGACCAGGTCTGGCACGTAGCGCTGCTTAATAAATTTCCGGCCTATGGCCTACCACCAAAACTCTGTACCTGGACAGCAAATTTCCTCATCGGTGACCCTACCCTCACCCAAAGGCTGCCATTCCGCGCCCACCGACGTGCTGTTGGTGACCTCGTTCTCTTTTATAGATATCTGCACGGGAACTGCTCAGAGGAACTTTCTTCCATAGTTCCTCCACCTGCTGCCCCCAACAGATCTACCAGGGGAACAGAACGAATGCACCGTTTTACTGTCCAGGTCACCAGACATAGAACATGTTGTTATGCCCGCTCTTTTGTCCCGAGGACTTCCAAGTTGTTGAATTCCTTGCCCGCACATGTTTTTACTTCTCCTCCGAACCTCCAAACCTTCTTTTTTATAGTCAAATATACTGCAGCGAACAATTTAATAATAACAATAAACAATATGAAGTTGATTTTGTATAAGAGTGTGTTAAAATATTCACTACCACCAGTAATTTATCTAGTTTTCCGTAAATTCTTTTCCGGTAAACCGTATAAAATTTAATAATTTCAGAATTTAGATAGTAGGGTTGCATTAAAAAATAAACGACAGTAACTTGAAACTTTCAAAACTCAGTAATAAGCCTTCCGTAGACATCAAATAATTTAACATCCTTTTCATGTTCCCCAAGTAAATACTTTTTCAAACTCAATTCTCGTTTCTAGATTGTAATCCGAACTATATTGGCAGCATCTCGTTGCAATATTTATAAACCTGGTGCATCGTGCGATATTGAACAGAGAAAGATATCCCATCTGACTACTTTGAGACGTAGCTCCATGAGAAATCGATGCTCTCGGGACACCTTGCGTTCCCCCGAGACTCTATGAGACACATAATATAATGCCAGCTACCAGATAATCTCATATCTGTGTATTGGAGACTTCCCTTCTTGCTTGTCGAAGCTCGACTCATAGCTCTTATTGCATGACACAGCATAAAAGGAAAGTAGACAATATCGTTCTCAAGCACGTATGAAAAGTCAGTTTTTTTAAGGTAAGAGGATGCCTGATGGAATTGTAATATACAATAATTCGAATTTTTTTTGTTGGAAACGAGACAAGTTTTTTTGTAGCTGCTTTTCAAGTAGAGTTTGCCCGTTATAAATTTACTGCTTTCAGAGCGTATGATCAAACAAATATGTTTTAATATACGCATACACTGCTTTAGCGAATTTTCATAGAAAATAATTCCAGCGAGGGGACTGCGACTATTGTGTAAGGGCCCGTTTAAAAATATATTGAACGCAACCCTTCGATGACACAAGGCTACAACCCTCTTAGTAAATAATAGAAATAACCTAACATGATAAAGACAATCGACTAACGGTCACATAGACGAGACGAGCGACCTGGCTGGGCAGAATGAGGTCACCCTCATCTGGGTGCCGGGTCACTCGGGGGTCAAAGGCAATGAAGAAGATGACAGCCTCGCGAAGAAAGGGTCAGCAGAAACATTTATGGGACCACAACCGGCTCTGGGCGTGACAAAGAGCACTGCCAGGGGAGCCATTAAGTCCTGGGTCAGAAACCAACACAAGGTGTATTGGGCGGACTGTCCAGGACTCAGACATGGGAAGTCAATAATTGACGGACCCAGTTCAAAGAGAGCTGTGGAGCTGCTAAATCTTAGCAGAGGACAGCTCAGAAACATAACAGGTCTCTTGACGGGGCGCACGTCCGCCAAGAAACACCTGCATAAAATGGGGCGGTTCGAAGGGGACCTGGCATGCAGACTCTGCGGCAAGGGGGAGGAATCAGCCCAGCACATCTTGTGCGAGTGTAAAGCTCTGGACCGCAAAAGACAACTGATCTACGGTCAGTCTAGACCGGAGACAGAGCAATATAAAACTTCACCCTACCAATCGCTGTGCAGACTAGTTCAAGGCACAGTGATTTTGGAATGGGTGGAGTAAGACAAAGACATTGTATGCACAATCAACCAAAGGTTGCAGTGCTATCGGGGCGGCAAGGCCGCGGACGAGCCCTGAGGGAACAAAAAAAAAAAACGGTCACATAATATAATTAAATTGTTCAATAGTCAATCACCAGTCGATACATTACTTAACAGTTGTGTTATCTACTTAAAAGTAATCATACTGAAAGTTCATTTCTTATAAGAAAGATGGCGAAACCTTAAGATATGGGCGTAATGAGTCGGGCGAGCAGGTGCCGAAGGTGTCCAGTAACATCATTAACCTGTAATTAAAAATATACCTGAACACAGCATCGTTCATATAAAGCACAACCTAATATATACGAATATATACATTAAAATATTAGTTTATCGTACATTTCCCAATTAGACGATCCACTGGACGACTCAACATCAGGAACAAATTATACTCGAAGCTCCACTGAGCAAGCTAACATTAAGAGCAGCTTATACATAATGCTCTACTGAGCAACTTCAACTCTAAACAACGTAGATCAGTGGTTCAAGACTACTGTTAAAGAATGACTCTTAATACTCAAGCAGTGGTTTAACCTGTTTTTTTAGAAATATTTCAACAACACACCACGAGGACTTGCAGCCTAAATACTATCGTATCGTGGGTGTCGACAAGGAGGAAAGAGACAACTTGTTAATTCTTGACTTGAAGGTTTGGAGGTTCGGAGGAGAAGGAAAAACATGTGCCGGCAAGGAATTCTACAACTTGGAAGTCCTCGGGACAAAAGAGCGGGCATAACAAGATGTTCTATGTCTGGTGACCTGGACAGTAAAAGGGTGCATCCGCTCTGTTCCACTGGTAGATCTGTTGGGGGCAGCAGGTGGAGGAACTATGGAAGAAAGCTCCTCTGAGCAGTGCCCGTGCAGATATCTATAAAAGAGAGAGAGGTCACCAATGGCACGTCGGTGGGTAAGGGATGGCAGCCTTTGGATGAAGGTAGGGTCACCGATGATACGCATAGCTCTCTTCTGAATGGAGTCCAGGATAGCCAGTGTAGAAGCGGCAGCAGCACCCCAGATGTGGGAGCAGTATTCGAGGTTTAGGCTTATTTGTGAAGTAAATAAGGTAAAGAGATTAGCTGGTCAAAAGTATTTGCGAGCCCGCAAGAGGAAACCTAATTTCTTAGCAGCCGCTTCTGCAATTGATGTGACATGTTGGTGCCAATTGAGATTTCGATCCAACCATGCAAGCTGCTAGAATTGCACAAGCCGCAATTTGTGGCTGCAGTTTCGAACAAATTGATCACGCTACGTATAGTTCAGATATGGCATCCGATGACTACTGCCTGTTTGGAAATTTGAAAAGAAAAGTATTTTCACGGGTATCGAATTGTTGCTGAAACGATGTAATGAGTCCATTGATGTTAGGCAGACTATGTTGAATAAAAGTCGGGACGCAGCAAGTGCGTTATGGTAGTAAATTTTCATACAAATATTTTTAATAACAAATATGTGTTTTTTTAACAAAGCAGGCATTAAATTTGGTTACCAGTATAACCTATATAGTAGAAACAATGTAGCATATTTCATCAAAATGACTTTATTGTTTGAAAATGTACAAACATTTTCCGAAAATAAACTCAAAATGTTGCCGAAAAAACTGGTTCCTGGCAAGGTTAATAGCAAATTGAGCTATTGGAATTTGAAACTTTAATGATAATTCGCTAACATAACGCACTTGCTGCGTCCAGTAAAAATTGAAATCGGTCGCAGAAAAGAACAAGCAGTTGTGAAGCCACGGGAAAGTCTACGGTTGTATAAGTATGGAACGGTTTCACTAAGTTAGGGCAATAACAAACAACCAGATGTGGTATTCAAATTGAATTAAGTCTTAAAAGTTTTCATCTCGTCCTAATTGAATTTTTCATACAAAAAGTCGCTAAAAATGCATCGGAATTACACAGTCTGATCAGATAACAGCAAAATTAAATAAAAAATTAAAAAAGTGAAATCTAAAGTGGGATTAGAACGCGTGCTATAGAAAATTATTGAGTAATCTACCCTACTGCCTTCAGCGCTCAGCTATTGACGACATATATCTACTAGTATATTAATTTTCTAAAGTATTGATTATGTACACGATAGAATTTTTGTTTAAAATTGATTTTTTTTCCATATTTTAACAGAATGAAGGAAATGACGGCTGAGACACAGATCTAGGAGCTTGCTAGTCATTTAGAGCCGTATTTTAACTCACAAAGCGCTAATGAGCACTAACGTACGACTACCAGAATTATAAATTTTGACGTTTCAACTTTCTTTAATCAGAGGCTTGTAATTTCTTTGTCTTTTAAACTAGATATCTGAATTTTGGTGCTAAGGATACTCTTTATAAACCATCGTACCAAATTTAGTTACCATAGCTTTTTAATTTTAAGAGATATGAATTTTTTTCGAAAGAAAACCAAAAAATTTTCCGGAAAGCCTTGTCCGATTTTCCTGGATAACATATTTTTAAAAGCCATTTACAAAAAGAAGGTACTGACCAAACTTGATGAAAATCGGCCAATTACTTTTTGAGTTATCGGTGTGATATATCACATATAAATATTTAAACTGACTCCGGCTTTGTGTTCTAGGGGGCTTAATTAGCGCTCATTTGAAGATTTTTTTTCAACATTCGAAATTCGGGATTTCTTGACTAGTAATTTTTTTAAAAAGAAAATTCACTAAAAATTATATTTAATTCTGAGTCTACGCTGTTTCTTTTATCGTTGGACCGGGAAATTTTCGCGCTTACCTTGCATCTATTTTCTGTGTAGTAAAACACTCCATATTAAAGTGTCTAAAGAAATGAATGTGTTTAGAACATTTCATAATTTTATTTCAAATCTGGACAAATTTTGCTTGTAATTTAACTCCGGTTCTGCATCACCTTATAAATTCTCTGGTCTTTATGCTAAAGTCTAAAGTCCTGTGGGGTAAAGTTCTGGATGCCTCTGTGTATATGTGTGCGTGTGTGTGTGAGAGAGTGTGTATGTGTGTGTGTTACTTGGGGGTTCGAGTCGCAGGCTGAGAGAGTGTTATGCAACGGAATGGGAACAGATTTGGGACACGAAGAGAGAATAATTACATCAAGATGTCGACTTAGAATATATACATGGTCACATCATCTAGTTAATCAATATAACTTGACTATAAAACATCTTCAATAAAATGGGGGTCAATTTTAGTGTATGCTGTGTAGAACCTTATCTATCTATTTATTTGGTTTTTGTTGCAAATAGAATGTAGCCTAATAATAGTCTAAGAGATAATTTCGAGCGCGCCAGCGGCGTTAAAGGCGGCTCCTTCCATAATAATTATTTAAAATATCAGAAAACTATGTGAAATTATAATTTGTAATTGTAAGTTATTAATTGGTATTTTTATTGATAATATATAAATAAATATATATATATATATATATATATATATATATATATATATATATATATATATATATATATATATATATATATATATATATTATAAATTATATTAACAGACAATTTATTTATTAATAAAGTGTAACGGGATAACATTATGAAAAAAATGTTAAAAAATTAACTATTAAAACAAACGTATAGTTGATGATTATTTTATATAAAGAATATATGTATATATTAGAAAATAATTTTTCTCAATCACATTCAAAATCCAATTCTTCCTCTGAATCTTCGAATTTACGAGTTTCACTTTCGCGATCTGAAATATCTAACTCTGATATTTTTGACTGAGATCCTGATTGATTATCTAAAACATAAGTAAAATCATGTAATTTTAATCGTATAATTCAATTTAGCAATAGTATTATTTACAAACCTAAATTTTCCTGTGGGGGTTGAATGACGACGTCGTTGATTAGCTGGGGTAACTGATCACCTTCAAACCAATGAAATTCATAAACATTGTCACTACTCTTTCAGTCATGATCCATTGGTGATAGTTTTGTTATTATTTTGTAATGTGCATTACGCCAAATGTTGGCGATGTAAGCGGCTCTTAAAAAGTGTTGCATTAACTGAGTCTCACGCCGCCGGCACGTACGAAATTTCGATATCTTTTTTCGCTGACTGACGAGCGTTGTACTACAAAAAAATTGACTGGCTATTTTTTTAATGTTTAATAGATCAATATATACCCACAAAAAAATTTCCAAGCTTTGTAAATAAATTGCACATTATTTATTTTTCATACACACATTCGAACTGACTGACCAGCCCTATTCCCGTATGCAGCTGACTGACTGACATAACTTTTATTGTTATACAATATAGAATCTGTATAACAATTATCAGCTTTTGTAAATTTATTTTATTACCCCGGGAAAAACGACTTATTTGTTGGCGCACCTGTGGCACCTGTTCTGAGATTCGCTTGACTGACAAGAATATGTGTACATGCACAGCGTACCTAATTAACTATCAAAAAATCAGCTTTTGTAAATTCAGAGAATTTTTTCACCTCTGGCTCTTCGTCAATAACATTAAACAGTAGAAATAAACAACAATACAAATAAATTGTAACATAAATAATAATAATAATAATAATATAAGGCTAGCTGTATTCTCACCATAATTATAACCGCAGACCGGTTTTGCTCTATTTAAAACTCGTCAGTACGGTATAAGAATTACAGCGAGAACACACATATGGAATAAAACGGCGATGGTAGCCCGCCTCCTAGAACATTGTGACATGTACGATAGGGTCGCTATCTCGGTGTGGAATCAGATAGTATGTTGTTACGACAGCTCCAAATAACACAACATGTTATAAAATAGAGACTGTGTACTAATTGAAGGGGTTAGAGCAAAAAGGGTATAAGTGACATTTTCAATTTCTTTGATATATTTTCATTACATTTAATGTAATGAAAATATTTCTGAGGTAGACAGACAAGCATTGTTTGAAAACTTTTACAAAATATCAAGTTATGGTCTACAGACAGCCTACTTATCATCTTGTATAAGAAAAAATGACTGCCGAAAAGCTTTCAACTATGTCTCGCACCAGAAGCTCATTGAGATCCTAAAACACACCGGAGTCGATGCGGGAGATGTGAACATCATCACGCAGCTGTACTGGCATCAGACTGCGGAGATTAGGATAGAGGGCGGAAAATCCGGAGAAACAAAAATCAGAAGGGGTGTTAGACAAGGATGTGTCCTGTCCCCTCTACTCTTCAACATATACTCGGAGGCGGTGTTCCAGGAGGCATTGGTGAATGTGAAAGAGGGCGTTAAAATCAACGGCACCCTTATTAATAATATACGATTCGCCGATGATACGGTCGTGGTCGCCGACAGCCTACCACATGTCCAGAATATGATGGACCTCATCGTTGAGCATATCGCACAGTATGGTTTACACATAAACGTTGCGAAGACCAAGGTGGTTATGTTCTCCAGGGAACCAAGACGGACGATCCTTCAAATTAACAACCAGGTTGTGGAACAGGTGCCGTCCGTTAAATACTTTGGAGTCCTCGTCAACGAGAACAGTGACTCTAAAATGGAAATCAGATCAAGGATAGAACAGGCCAGAAGGACATTCATCTCCATGAAGAACTTCTTCACCAGTAGATACCTAAACCTACAGCTCCGCATACGTATATTGCGCTGTTATATCTTCCCAGTGCTACTCTATGGCTCCGAGAACTGGACATTCAGCCAATTAATGGAGAGCCGCATCGATGCTTTTGAGATGTACTTGCATCGCCGTATACTGCGTATATCCTGAATAGACAGGATAACCAATAAGGAAGTGCTAAGGAGAATAGGTAAAGGCAAAGAACTGCTGAAAACCATCAAAGAACGAAAGCTCCAATACATCGGGCACATTATGAGAGGGGAGCGGTACGAGCTCTTCCAACTCCTCATCGAAGGAAAGATCGAGGGTAAACGATCTGTGGGCAGACGGCAGAACTCATGGCTGAAAGATCTGCGTCGATGTTTCGGACAAACATCTGTGGAGAATTTCAGAGGTGCAGTATCATGCACCATTATAGCCAGTTGGATCGCCAAACTTCGTAGGGAGACGGCGTCCTAAGAAGAAGAATAAGAAAAATAGAAGTTTCGAAAAGGAAACAGTGAGCTGTAAATAGCCGAGACTTTGCTACAGAAATAATATTAATGAATAAGTGTGTATGTAAGCCTTTTTTTCTTAACATTCTCGATATTACCAATAGACGTTTCACCAGTGTGTGTGCAAAACTGATAAATATGGTATCTGCGAGACTGATAAATGGGAAAAAGCTCGGGACGCAGCAAGTGCGTTATGGTAGTGAATTTTCATAGAAATGATCTGGCACAAAATATTTCATTATAACTTTTTTTTCTTGTAACATAGAAATCTAAATTTTGGTGTATAGTTTACTTTTTATATCGTAAATCTACCTACCAAATTTGGTTATCATAGATTTTATATTTTTGAAGATAAAACATATTTCAAATGAAAACTCAAAATTTTTCCGGAAAACCTCGTCCAATTTTTCTAAAAAACGAACTTGTCAAAGCCATTTACAAAAGGAAGGTACATGCCAAATTTTATTAAAATCGGCGTATTACTTTTTGAGATATGAATTTTTTTCAAATGAAAACTCAAAATTTTCCCGGAAAACCTCGTCCGATTTTCTTGACTAACAAACATGTCAAAGCCATTTACAAAAGTAAGGTATGTGCCAAAATTTATTAAAATCGGCTTATTACTTTTTGAGATATGAATTTTTTTCGAATGAAAACTTAAAATTTTCCCGGAAAACCTCGTCCGATTTTCCTGACTAACGAACTTATCCAAGCTATTAACAAAAGAAAGGTATATGCCAAATTTTATCAAAATCGGCCCATTATTTTTTGAGTTATCGGTGTGATACATATATATATATATATATATATATATATATATATATATATATATATATATATATATATATATATATATATATATATATATATATATATATATATATATATATATATATATATATATATATATATATATATATATATATATATATATATATATATATATATATATATATATATATATATATATATATATATATATATAAACATATAAAAATTGAAACTGACCCCGGATATGGGTTCTAGGGGTCCTAGTTCGCGCTCATTTGCAAAAATTTTTTCAAAATTCAAAAGTCGGGATCTCCCCATTAGTTAATTTTTTCTACGAAAATTCACTAAAAATGGCAAGTAAAAATAAAATTGATGAAAATACAAGAGATTGAGTAATTGCTCTATAAATATGTTTCCCAGGTATTAAAGTCACTATTCACGAAAAGATAACATGTACCGTTCCTCCGTTTATATATCGGAGTTAGGGTTTATGGGTATTTATCAAATTATTGAATACCAAGTTACCCCAGTACATTTTTTAATTTAATTATTCTCCAAGATATGTTCGGATGCCACCTCGTTCCCTAAAACTGTACCTGAACGAGAAAGAGGTACATTTACTTAATAAAACAATTGAAGCAAATAAAAATGTAATAATAAATCAACGTCTTTAATATAAGGATGTAAACTAAGTAAACTAACTAGGATTAGAACTCGGCATGTAGGAGTCGATTATCCGATGTACCGGCCATAGCCCACTTCGCTACGCTCGACATGTATGTACTAGCGCAGGTATATCCCATAGTACATGTTAATTGTTCAACGTCTCTACTATTTATACAACACAATTTTGATTTAAAATGGATTTTTTGCTCATATTTTAACAAAATCAAGGAAAATAACGACAAACACATATATAGGAACTTGTTAGTCATTCCTTTACGTATTTTTTACTCACAGTCGTACTCCGACCATAATTATCAATTTTGACGTTTTAACTTTCTTGAATAAGATTTAATTAATTAAAAATTAATTTACCTCTAACTTTTTTGTCTCTTAAGATAGAAATCTGAATTTTTATGCATAGGATATTCTTTATGACCAAAACCAGCGTAACAAATCTGGTTGCCCTTACTTTGTTATTTCCGGAGATATAATCTTGTTTCGAAAGAAAACAGAAAATTTTCCAGGAAAACGTGATCGATTCTCCTGACGAACGAACCTCTCTAAGCACTTTGTAAAGAAAGGTATGTGTCAAATTTTATAAAAATCGGTCTATTAGTTTTTGAGTTATCGGTGTGATACATATATATATATATATATATATATATATATATATATATATATATATATATATATATATATATATATATATATATATATATATATATAAACATGTAAAAATTGAAACTAACTCTGGATATGGGTTCTTGGCGGTCTAGTTCGCGCTCATTTGAAGAAATTTGTTCTAAATTCAAAAGTCGGGATCATCTTTTTTGAGTTATTTCAGTTGTTTTGTAACTTTTCGTATTTTTGGCGTATATAAAAAATTATGGTATGGCGTTTTTATCAATAGATAGCGGATCCCATGAGAACGACCCTCTAGAGATGAATTTGTTTATATTCTCTGTTAATTTTTTTCTTTTTCAAACAATAAAGTTATTTTGATAAAATATGGTACATTATATTATCTACTATACAGGTTATACTGGTAACCAAATTTGATGCGTGCCTTTCCTTAAAAGAAATACATATTATGTAGTTATTAAAAACTTTTAATGAAAATTCACTACCATAACGCACTTGCTGACTACAAACTTTTTGGTTTATTAAAAAAAGTTAAGTTGGACATCAATTTTGTAACTGAACGCCAGATTTAACTTAATTAATTTGTGTGGCAGACCTTCGGTGGTTCAGGGGTAAGAAAGTGTGCCTCTGGACCGAAGGGTACTGGGTTCGATCCCAGGGTACTCCTTTCACTTTTTCAGTGCATACTGTACAATTAACATCAACCGAAGTTCTGGCATTGTATTTGAGCAAGTTGAATGTCTGCACGTTCCACCCTTCGGAGGGGGCGTAAAGCCGTCGGTCCCGTGTTCATGCGATGTTGGGCACGTTAAAGATCCCTACCCTCCTTACATAAAGGCAGGGGTTCGGCAAAATTTCCAGGATAGTGAGGTGAAACTGCTCACTGGCGTCGGTGATTGGACATAGTCGCGGAAAGAGGCTGACGTTAAAGAAACAAAACACACACACACACAATTTGTGTGGCACTAAATCTATTTGTGTTAGTAAAGTTTTAAAACTATGGAGTGTAATTTTCTCTCGTTCCATATCCGAAGCCTTGTGTGATACATTTTCAGCGCCCAAATTTTCCTCGAACCCACCTCTGTCTCTTAGAAGCCAAGTCCAGCGTGTCATAGTTTCTGGATTCAGGTATCAGAGGTCGCTGGTGTGCCGTGTTAGTGTGACGACCAGCATTATCTTGCATTTCTTGAATAAATCGTCTTGCTTATCAACAAAATGTAGCCAGAAATGTTAAGACCAGGATTCGGCGTGTTATACAACCGAGGGAGATTTTCCTACGTGTGCCGAATATGGTATTAGGATATGAGAGGAAACATTCTCCTCCATCTCTCCCGCGCTACCTCTCTTTTTGTCTCTCTCAGTTACGCATATGAATGTGCCAGTGTTACACAGTGCAGGTTCGTCGTGAAATGCAAAGTAAACTAACAAAAAATCTGGACGCAGCAAGTGCGTTATGGTAGTGAATTTTCACATAGAAAATGTCTTTCTAATGCAAGCAGGCATCGATCTGGTTAACGGTATACCATACTTTATCAAAATAACTTATTGTTTAAATATGTAAAAAATTTTTCCGAAAATAAACTTTAAATGTTTCCGAGAAAACAAACCTTAAGTTAATATCAAATTGAGTTATTGAAATTTGAAGCATTTAATGAAAACAAGCTACCAAAACGCACTTATTGCGTCTCAATTTTTTTTTACAAATATGTATCATATTTGGATAAAAAAATGCAAAAATGCAATAAAATAAGGGTGCTCGAAAAACATTTGTAGGTATCACCAACGACTTATGGGCCAGTCTGGATCTCCAAAAAAATATTAGATTGGGGAAGTAGAAATCTTGTACAATTCAACTCCACCAAATCTCAGTCTTGCTTTCTTTTTCATAAGAGATACACCAGCCCTAGACCCATCACAATGAACAACCAAGTTATTCAAAGTAATGAGTCCTTTTCACTTGTTGGCATTTCTGTGGATCGATATCTCAATTGGCACCAACATGTCACATCAATTGCAGAAGTGGCTGCTAAGAAATTAGGTGTCCTCTTTCGGGATCGCAAATACTTTTCATCAACTAATCTCTATACCTTATATACTTCACAAATAAGGCGAAACCTCGACTACTGCTTTCACATCTGGGGTGCCGCTGCCGCTTCTACATTCGCTATCCTGGACTCCATTCAGAAGAGAGCTATACGTCTCATCGGTGACCCTACCCTCACCCAAAGGCTGTCATCCGTTGCCCACCGACGTGCCGTTGATGACTTCTCTCTCTTTTATAGATATCTGCACGAGCACTGCTCAGAGGAACTTTCTTCCATAGTTGCTGCCCACAACATATCTACCAGGGGAACAGAGCGAATGCACCCTTTTACTGTCCAGGTCACCAGACATAAAACATCTTGTAATGCACTATCTTTTGTCTAGAGGACTTCCAAGTTGTGGAATTCCTTGCCGGCACATGTTTTTCCTTCTACTCAGAACCTCCAAACCTTCAAGTCCAAAATTAACAAGTTACCTCTTTCCTCCTTGTCGACACCCACGGTACGATAGTATTTAGGCTGTGAGCCCTCGTGGTTTGTTGTTGAAATAAAAAGAACTGTACTTAATTGTGGAATTTTAGTGTTGTTTGTGGAGGGCTGAATTCGGGGGTGGTTTTGTGTTGGTTGGGGGGAAGGATAAGAGGAATAAATAAGACTGCTGCTATCGGATGTAATTGTTTTTTACTGTGTGTGCGCAGTGTACTTCTAGTGTCCTCATTAACAAGCTATTTTGCTTCTATGGAGATATTCTGTGTAGAAATTACGGTGGGGGATGGAAAATGAGGAGGAAAAACAATGTGAGGTGTAAGAAGCGGTTTTAATAATATGTAACTTAGTTTTATTTTTTCTGTTGAATCGCTTCACAATTCTTTTGGATTATGTGCACTAGGTATTTTTGAGAATGAAATGATATTGCTATTATCACCAACAAGTCTTTGACTTAGGTGACTTTTCATCTTATTGAATAATCAGCTCCAATTGACTTTATAAGTTATTTGTAATAAAAAAATATCTATAGTGTTCAATAAATTATTATAAATTAATATTGTATCAATAAATTTCCCATTAAGCCAGCATCTTCAATCTTGAACCATAGTAACACCTATGGAAATTCACTAAAATTAATTACTATGCTTTATCAAATATGGATCAAAGTTTTGGTCGCATTTGTTGTACCCCCGTGACCGCCACTGGATGTTAGAGGAAATGCGAAACGTGCGTATATTTTTCTTGTTTCATCTCTAGTTCTATCCTTCTTGGTTTCGTATATAATGCCATTAGCCTCAAGAGAGGAGGACACATATATTTTTGTCTCGCATTATTTTTAGTTCTATCTCTGTCTCATTATTCTTGATGTAAGCGTGGCATCCTGACCCTGATGTAGTGAAGAGCTCAGAAAACGAAATTATTTACGCATTTGGCGAGAGCATGTTCAGGGAAATATAATAAGCTGCCTAAGTAAGGGATACAATTTTTGCGGAAAGATTTTTCTGGTGAAAGCGTATCTAACACTCAAATATGCAATGTTAAGTAAAGCATATATCTATGGATTAAATGTAAAAAAATCTGTAGTGTGAAAATTTATTTTCTCAATACTTCATCGAGCACCTGCTTAAAGAAAAGTTTGGATGCAGCAAGTGCGTTATGGAAGTGAATTTTTACAATCAATTTGATTACCGGTATAAACTATATATATATATATATATATATATATATATATATATATATATATATATATATATATATATATATATATATATATATAATATTTTATCAAAATAACTTATAGTTTGAAAATGTACAGAAATTTTCCGAAAATGAACTTCAAAAGTTTCCGAAGAACACTGGTTTAGTAGGCAACAAACCTTAGGTTAATAGCAAATTGAGTTATTGAAATTTGAAGCATCTAATGAAAATTCGCTACCAAAACGCACTTACTGCGTCTAGATTTTTTTTATTACAAACATGCATTATATTTCGATAAAAAATGCAGAAATGCAATAATATAAGGGATGTTCAAAAAATGTAGGTATCACCAGCCTGGTATTGTCAAAATAATTTTATAAGATGCAGCTTAAGACACCCTATAATTAACGTATATAATTTTTTATCGTATCTTGTAGAATAGCCGTTATATTTAGCTTTACCATAGAAATGCGTGACCCTGTTGCAAAAAGATAATAATTGAAACTAAACCCAGATATGGGTTCTAGGTGGCCTAGTTTGCACACATTTGAAGAAATCCTTTTGAAATTCAAAAGTCGCGGTCTCCTCAATAACGAATTTTTTCTATGAAAATAAGTTAAAAGTTATAGACCGTTAAACCATAAACTTAACTAAAACTACAACCAAAACACAAACTTAACTATCCCTACAGCCAAAGCATCAACTTAACTAAACCTACAGCTAAAGCATCAGAGAAAGGATCTATTTGAAATGAATTTTCTGTAAACATTTTAGTAAAATGAAGGACAATGACGGTTGAAGCGAAAACGTATTGGTTTCAGGTTCTTTGCCTAAATGTTGCGAATTTTGATGTTTCAAATCGCGACTTTGACATTTTGATAAAACCACATTTTTTTTTCTTTAAATGCATATAACTTCATTGCCTTTCAACTAACAGACTTAAGTTTTGATACCTGGGTCACCATTTATAATACAAACACGACGACCATATTCGGTTGCCCTTACTTTGTTATTTCCGAAGATATAAATTTTTTTCGAAAGGAAACAGAAAATTTTCCGGGAAAAGCCGATTTTCCTGACTAACGAACTTATTCAAGCCCTTTGCAAAAGGAAGGCACTCACCAAATTTTCTCAAAACCGACCTATTATTTCGGTGTGATACATACATACATACATACATATATATATATATATATATATATATATATATATATATATATATATATATATATATATATATATATATATATATATATATATGTATATATATGCATAAAAATTGAAATTGACCCCGGATAAGGGTTTTAGGGGTCCTAGTTTGCGCTCATTTCAAGAAATGTTGTCAAAGTTCCAAAGTCGTGATGTCCTCATTATGTTTTTTTTAAAAGAAAATACACTAAAAATCGCTAAATACCTAGTCACGTAATCAGATCGGCCTGTGCGGAGGTCGAACTTCGATATATTAAAGGTCAGCTCAGAACTGGTACGAACCGGGGGAATTCGACTAACTAATTAAAATAAATAATTCTTAACCTATTTGAGCTGATCAGATTCCTCTGGTTAAAAAATTTATCCAAGCCACTTGCAAAAGGAAGGTACTCACCAAATTTGATCAAAATCGGCACTTTATCGGTGTGATACATATAAAAATTGAAACTGAATCCGGATATGTGTTCTAGGGGTCCAAATTACCGCTCATTTGAGGATTTTTTTCTTTAAAATTCAAAAGTCGGGATCTCCTAATTCGTGTTTTTTTTTAAAGAAAATTAACTAAAACCAATTGTTTTTAGAGTGTTTCCGGTTTTCAATCGGCACGCAATGAATTTGACGATTGATTGACAGTTTATAACCAATAACAAGGCTAATTTATAAACATCATTCAACATAAAGCTATTTCATGGAATATATAAATTTAAATATGAACAAAATCAAATTTTGACTACTTTCAATTTTTGTGGTATGTTTAAATTGTTGTTATTTATACCTAGTCTACCTTTCATTAGGCCAGCTACAATTTATTATCTACATTAAGATTGTGTGTGTTTTGTTTCTTTAATGTCGGCCTATTTCCGCGACTATGGCCAACCACAGACGCCAGGGAGCAGTTTCACCTCACTATCCTGGAAATTTTGCCGAAACCCTTCCTTTCTGTAAGGAGGACAGGGATCTTTAACGTGCCCAACATCGCATGGACACGGGACCGACGGCTTTACGCCCCCTCCGAAGGGCGGAACGTGCAGACATTCAACGTGCTCAGCTACAATGCCAGAACCTCGGTTGGTGTAAATGTTACAGTTTGCACTGAAAAAGTTGAAAGGAGTACCCTGGGATAGAACCCAGTACCCTTCGGTTCAGAGGCACACCTTCCTACTTCTGAACCACCGAGGCTCTACATTAAGATTAAACAACTTGTTTTGCTGAATGTTTTTGACATACTTAAACTACACCTTATCTTAAAATTACAATTATGGGTTTTATATTTAATTAATTGTCCTTCTATATTTGTTAACAGATTATCTAAACTGTTCATAGCTAAGTTTCATTTTCACGAGTGATTGTCTTTGTGTCTTGTTTAAATGTTCTCGATACACAGCCATATTTTAATTTATTTTCACATTAATGTTACTCACAAGTGCTTCATTTTATGCCTGCCTTTGATTTCATTGACTGTATAGATAGTCGACAAAATTGCTTTTGTATTTTGCTATATATATATATATATATATATATATATATATATATATATATATATATATATATATATATATATATATATATATATATATATAGCAAAATACAAAAGCAATTTCCGGTTTCGCTCTAATTAGAGCTCATCAGTACAGCATACTAATTGCTGCGAAAATACACCTATAAAGTAATACGGCTATGGTCGCCAGCTTTCCAACAGTAAGTGAGTGGTGAACGTGTTGCCACCTAGTTGCGGAACCAAGTAGTATGTTGTCACGCCAGCTCCAAATAACACAAAGTGTTAAAAAAAATTGTATACAACCAACTAACAATTTTAGTAAATTGTCTGCCCTGGCCCATTTCTACCCTAATATAGGGACAAAGTATGTAAGGCTAGATGTATTCTCACAACAATTAGTTCCGCAACTAGGTGGCGACACGTTCACCGCTCACTTAGTGTTGGAAGGCTGGCTACGATAGCCGTATTACTTTATAGGTGTATTTTCGCTACAATTAGTATGCCGTACCGATGAGCTATAATTAGAGCGAAACCGGGCTACGATTCTAATTGTTATGAGAATGAATTTAGCCTTACGTACTTTGTCTCTATATTAGGGTAGAAATGGGCCAGGGCTGATAATTTACAAAAATTGTTAGTTGGTTGTATACAGTCTCTATTTTTTTAACACTGTGTTATTTGGAGCTGACAACATACTACTTGGTTCCGCAACTAGGTGGCGACACGTTCACCACTTACTTAGTGATACATACATTACATTATAAAATAAAAAACACCGGGATAGTATATCATAATAATTGTCGCCCATAAACGTGGGACTACATAACGAGGGTCGTAAATCATAACAATGTACATATATATATATATATATATATATATATATATATATATATATATATATATATATATATATATATATATATATATGTGTGTGTGTGTGTGTGTGTGTATCACATCGCCGATTTTGATCAAATTTGTTTTTAAAAAACTTGTTTTATTGTTGGAAAAATACCTACCACGTTTATAACCTGGCAGGTAGTCTCTTTTTTGAAATATGATTTAAGTTTTATTTTAGAAAGCTTTAGTAAAATTTTTATTACCAGTTTCTTTCTGCTATTGCACCGACAAGATGATATCGCGCTTTTGTGTGTCAATGACGACACACTTTATGTAATGAATCAGATATAAAATTCATGAGTCCTGAAATTGTGTACTGTCTTCTCTGTAACACTTTTGTATAACATTATCATTTCAACACTACCACACTATTCATTACACAAATGAGTAAATTAAATTTAATGTTCGATGATTCCCCTTCTCTGTCTGTTCGAGTGCCAGTTTCGTTCTGTACCCGTTTGAACCATTTGCGGGCCAGTTTGATAACTTTTAGAAATAAAGACAGTGAATGTTATAAAGGAATGTTCGAGGAGAAGTAGAAAGCCTGAGCCAAGTGGTTGACGTAGTCTCTTTTGTTCTTTTGTCCGTCGCTCCGAATAAAAGACGGGAGTTAGATCTAGTGGCATCCAATTAATTTCCTTGTCCGGACATAGAAATGTAATTATTGGATGTGTTTAATCTAGATATAAACGCTTCTTTCCATGCTGCGTTTCTACGTCTTCGCCCTCATACCGCTACTGATTTCAGTTTACGGATCCCACTCCTGATTGCTAACATTCCCATTCCCGATTTAGGTCTGTCAGCGTACGAAGATAGATATCTCGCTTATTTGTGTGGTTTTGTGCACATTTTAAAATAAACTCCGTTTAAGCTGGTGCTCCAAGTACCTTCTGTTGAGATACACACAAAAATTTCCATTAAAATATTTCTATTCCACTTAGGTTAATGTTAGAGCTGTAATGTTCGTAACGTTTTGTTAATCTATTCAGCTCGTTACACTAATACCACTTTATTCTATTGTCTATCATAGACACTTTCATTCATGTCATAGTGAACGCTTTTTCTCTCTGATACTCTGATGCGATAGAGTTTCTTACTCCAACCACCGTTGGTAGTCATTTACAGTTGTGATAACTGTCGTGTTCTTTATGAAGATGCTTGAGTTAGAAAAAGCAGACATTTCGTCGTGCATATCCTCATTTCAACTGTGTTTTTGGTTACTATAATATCGACCATGCAGTATTAAGTGTATTAACTTCTCGCTCATGGAACAGAAATGCAGATCTTCAACTACAGTTAGGACCTCAAAAAATGTAGAACACGAAAACTGCAGGGCTTCATCAACTGCTATCAGAGTACAGAAATTGTAGAACCTTAGAAGTGTAAAACACAGAAAATGCAGGGCTGCAAGTATAATTAGGACCTTCTTCAAAAAGTGTAGAACACAAGGATTGCCATTATTTCAACAATATTAGAATTTCCTGGGGCTTTACAAAATGCCAAAGCTCCAACACATCTGAAGGAAGTAACACAGCACGTCTTGAAGCCAACAACACTTGCAATGTACGTTAACATAGAAGATTGCCCGCGGCTCTACCCTCAAACGGACTGTCACCCGTGCGAGGTTGAATTGGGGCCATCTTAGTGATGCAATGGCTTGTCTCTTAGTGCTGCAATGGCTTACAAGGTAAGTGTCTTAATGTGGAAACTATACATACTTCGGATATTCTCAAATTGCCTTTAAATCAATTTTTTTTTCGTATAAGCAATCTTTTAAATTTTTATGTATATGCCAGAGTGAATATTTGAACCTGTGATGAGCAGAGACAAGTACAATTTGGAGAACGCAATTAATCACAATACAGTTTTTGACCTGACGATCGTTTCGCTAACAAAGTTAACGTCATTAATTAATCTATGAACCAGTTGATTGAAGATTAATACAGTTTCCCTTAAATAAAGAAACATACAAGAGAGAACTCAAATATATTAAAAATGTAGCCAAGAATTATAATGGTCTCTGTCTGCTTAGTGGACAAACTAATAAATAAACATAAAACAAAGAAAATGTTAGCGAAATCTACGACTTTCAGAAAAGATAAACCAGACGAAACCGTTGTTTGCTTACCATTGGAACAGCGAATTACGAGAGCTTTTAATTGCATTTTTAAGAAAGCCAATTTACAGCTAACATTTTTGACAAAAAATACAGTAAAAAATTTGCTAGGCAACCCAAAGGATAGATATAAAACCACAGAAGTGTCGGGAATCTAGGAAATAGGTTGTAACAATTGTGAACTTAAATATGTTGGGCAAACTTAAATAACTATTGAAACTAGATTTAAAGAACACTGATATCTGGCATTATTGATAAATCATGTAATGCTCAGCATATTTTGGATAATAATCATCATGACGATAAAGAAAATCTCAAGTTAATAAAGAATGTCAGGCAGTCGTGTCAGCTAGATGCTTATGAAAGTATATATATATATATATATATATATATATATATATATATATATATATATATATATATATATATATATATATATATATATATATATATATATATATATATACACACCGAAATTATCCAAGCTGGCAAGGAATTATTTATTCCACGTACACAAAAAACCTTTGCAGCCACTCAAAAGCCCTGGTTCTCTAAATCCTGTGACAAAGCCAGACTTGAAAAGGTCAAAGCTCACAAAAAGCTTCTACACAATCGCAGTCAAGAAAACCGTCAAGCATTTAACCACGCAAGAAACCGCTATGTCCGCATTCTTTCTGAGGCAAAAAACTCGTTTAATAAGCACCAACGCCAGCAAACCCTTCTGGACTCTTGCTAAATCTATTGGGAATAATTTTTGCAAGAGCACTTTCCCACCTCTTGTCTCAGGGGATGAAATTGTTTCTACCGCCCTGGGCAAGGCTGAACTTTTTGCCTCGTTGTTCGCCGGCAATTCTATTCTCAACCCACCTCCAAATGTTCAACCACCAATTCCCAATGTCGCGCATAAAATGACGAATATCATTTTCAAAACTAAAAAGGTACCGAAGATGCTCTCTTCTCTTAATACCAGGAAAGCCTCTGGCCTTGACGAGATCTCAGCAATTGTTCTCAAAAAATGCGCCGCAGAACTTGCTCCTGTCTTGACTCGTCTGTTTCAGACATCTTACAATAGAGGCATATTTCCTAGTAACTGGAAAACTGCTCGAGTACAACCAGTCCCCAAGAAAGGATCCAAAGCGCTTCCTAGCAACTACAGGCCTATTTCTCTCCTTTCAGTCGTCTCTAAAGTGATGGAAAAGTATATAAACACCGAATTACTAAAATTTCTTGAAAAACACAGTCTAATCCACGACAGGCAGTATGGATTCCGTCAGCGCAGATCAACTGCCGACCTCCTTTTCTTTGTCACCCATTCTTGGAACAAGTCTATGGAACTACACGGTGAATCTCAGATTGTCGCTCTAGACATATCCAAAGCATTCGACTAGGTCTGGCACGTAGCGCTGCTTAATAAACTACCGGCCTATGGCTTACCACCAAAACTATGTATGTGGACAGCAAATTTTTCCTCTCCAACCGGAGCATTTCTGTTGTCGCGGATGGCGATTCCTTTAAACTGTATCCAATTAATGCAGGAGTTCCTCAATGGTCAGCTTTAGCCTCTACTTTGTTTTTCCCCACATCAATGACCTCATATCTAGCACATCCAACCCAGTTCACAGTTACGCGGACGACAGCACCCTCCACTCAAATATACAATATTCTAAGCCTGCCTCTTTAGCCCAATTAGATGAGGATCGCAGACTCATGAAGGGTTCTATCTCCGTGGATCTCCAAAAAATACTAGACTGGGGAAGTAGAAATCTTGTGCAATTCAACCCCACCAAATCACAGTCTTGCTTTCTTTCTCATAAGAGATACACCAGTCCTAGTTCCATCACAATGAACAACCAAGTTATTCAAAGTAATGAGTTCTTTTCACTTGTTGGCATTTCTGTGGAACGAAATCTCTATTGGCACCAACGTGTCACATCAATTGCAGAGGCGGCTGGCAAGAAATTAGGTTTTTCTCTTCCGGGCTTGCAAATACTTTTCACCAGCTAAACTCTATACTTCATATACTTCACAAATAAGACCAAACCTCGAATACTGCTCCCACACCTGGGGTGCCGCTGCCACTTCTACACTCGCTATCCTGGACTCCATTCAGAAGAGAGCTATACGTCTCATCAGTGACCCTATCCTCACCCAAAGGCTGCCATCTCTTGCCCAGCGACGTGCCATGGGTGACCTCACTCTCTGTTATAGATATCTGCACGGGCACTGCTCAGAGGAGCTTTCTTCCATAGTTCCTCCACCTGCTGCCCCCAACAGATGTACCAGGGGAACAGAGCGAATGCACCCTTTTACTGTCCAGGTCACCAGACATAGAACATCTTGTTGTGCCCGCTATTTTGTCCCGAGGATTTTCAAGTTGTGGAATTCTTTGCTGTTTCACTTTGAGTAGTTCTGTTAATGCAAATGCTGTTGCTCGCACATCGCTTGGCGTTGGTGCAAAACCGTGACTTTGCAGCTACTTAATGAGTATATTGAGTTTTTTCTCAACCTGTTCACCCAGCCGCTAAGATGGCCCTAGACACTTCTTCATCAAAATTTGGTTTTTCTTCAGATGCCATCGTAGAGTCGGCGGGGAGATTTTCTTTTATATTTCAACAACACACCACAAGGGCTTACAGCCTAAATACTGTCGTACCGTGGGTTTTGAGAAGGGGGAAAGGAGCAACTTGTTGATTCTGGACTTAAAGGTTTGTAGATTCGGAAGAGAAGGAAAACCATGTGCCGGCACGGAATTCCGCAACTTAGAAGTCCTCGGGACAGAAGAACGGGCATAACAAGATGTTCACTACCTGGTGACCTGGGCAGTAAAAGGGTGCATTCGCTCTGTTCCCCTGGTAGATTTGTTGGCGGCAGCAGGTAGAGGAACTATGGAAGAAAGATCCTCTGAGCAATGCCCGTGCAGATATTTATAAGAGAGACAAATGTCAACAACGGCACGTCGGTGGGCAAGGGATGGCAGCCTTTGGGCGAGGGAAGGGTCACGGATGAGACGTATAGCTTTCTGAATGAAGTCCAGGATAGCTACTGTAGAAGTGGCAGCGGCACCGCAGGTGTGGAAGTACTATTGGAGGTTTGGCCTTATTTATGAAGCATACAAGGTATAGAGATTAGCTGGTGAAAAGTATTTGCGAACCCGGAAGAGAAAAACCTAATTTCTTAACAACCGCTTCTGCAATTGATGTGACACGTTTGGTGCCAATTGAGATTTCGATCCACAGAAATGCCAACAAGTGAAAAGGACTCATTACTTTGAATAACTTGGTTGTTCATTGTGATGGGTCTAGGGCTGGTGTATCTCTTATGAGATAGAAAGCAAGACTGAGATTTTGTGGAGTTGAATTGTATAAGATTTATACTTCTCCAGTAATATTTTTTTGGAGATCCACAGAGAGAGAACCCTCCATGACTCTGCGATCCTCATCTAATTGGGCTGAAGATACAGGCTTAGAATATTGTAAATTTGAGTGGAGGGTGCTGTCGTCCGCGTAACTGTGAACTGGGTTGGACGTGCTAGAGAGAAGGTTATTGATGTGGAGAAAAAACAAATTAGGGGCTAAAGCTGAACTTTAAGGGACTTCTGCATTAATTAGATACAGTCTAGAGGACTGGCCATCCACGACAACAGAAACGCTTCGGTTGTAGAGGAAATTTGCTGTCCAGGTACAGAGTTTTGGTGGTAGGCCATAGGCCGGAATTTTATTAAGCAGCGCTGCGTGCCAGACCTGGTCGAATGCTTTGGATATGTCTAGAGTGGCAATCTGGGATTCACCGTGTAGTTCCATAGACTTGTTACAAGAATGGGTGACGAGAAAGCTTTGTCTGGCTACGATTGGATGTTTCTGAAGCGTTACTCAGGTCTTTCTGTTCGCAAGGTTGAGGGGTTTCATTATTGCGTTGTCGAGGAGTGTACATGACAGAAGTTACTACACATTTTAATTTGCTGGAAAGAACGCTCAACGTAAAAAAAAGGAACATGACATGGAACATGTTAAACATGGATGAAGCTTGCCTCGAGTTGAATAATAAACCTGGACTCGTTATTTCATATGGAGAAATCAAGAACGCGGCCTCAATAACCTCATCTGGAAAAGGTTGATTTGCTGCTGCAGTGCTGGAGGCACATTCTTTCCACCACCATGCATTTTAAAGGGAAAAACAAAAAGGTGTAATTTGGCGATGGCATGCCTCCAGGCTCAGTGGTGTATATAAACAGGAAATCTGCGTACATCAGCAGTGATATATTTCTAATACGGCTGCGAGATCATTTCGTGCCTAGGAAACACAACGAAAAAGTTATCCTGATCATGGATGGTCACACAGTGCATTGTAACTTGGTTGAAATGTTGGAATATGCGGAAGAAAACGACACCATATTGCTATGTCTTTCGAGCCACACCACACAATTCCTGCAATCCTTAGATAGGGCGGTCTTAAAAAGTTTAATTCAGGTTTTAGCAAATTTTCACTAAGAAAAATTCGCTAATAGAAAGGTCACGATGAAATTAAAACACACATGTTACTTTCGCTAAAGTGAGTAAAATACTGCGCATAATTTCTTTTAGAAATTTTGTTGTTGACATTCCATTGCAGTCTGTTGTTCGCTTTGATTGTCAAAGGACACATACTTAGAAAACATTTAAAAGTGGACTGAGAAAAAATCTCCTGGAAAATTAGCCTAATGAAGTACAGAAGCCACAATGAAATGGGCAAAGCTGGAAACGAAGAGTTATGGGAGCGACTAAGAACCGACATCGCTTTTTGACTGTGATGCTCAGCAAATACTTTTATTGCTTACTTACAATTAACCTAATTAAAATTTAAACTAAACGAACTAAGCTTGATAATAGAATGCTGTATCCATATCAACCCACTCCTGAATTGAACCCCATCCTCCATCCCACTTCTGATTTACACCCAACCCCACTTCCAACACGGGCCTGCCAACCAAATTGATAGACGTATCTCGTTGAAACGTATTGATGGTGTTTTGTCCACATCTAAGGCGGCGTTCGATTGTTTATCTTAGCAACTATCTCTAGACAGAAGGCTTCATCTCTCTTCCTTCGATTTCGAGCATAAGGTGATTATGACAGTGAGGCTTGAATGTAATCAGCGGTAAACAGGCTGCATGAATTATGTATAGATTAGCGCCTCAATTAATTTCCGATTGTATCGTAAGCCCATTGCACTACCGAGCACAAATTTCAGGGCTTCCCCATCAAATAATACGTCTTTAGGTTGCTGAGAATTCAATATTCAATTTGGGTACCTACAGATGTCTTCATTTCCAAGAGGATGCCTCAATGATTCGTAGAGGTATTGGAAACTGTTTTAATATGTCTATGAATGCGTATCCGAAACAAGGACTATCAAGCTAGAGCATAATGAATAAAGAGACTCCCAAGTTATCCCTAAACTATCTGTAGCATATAGGTATTAAAATTATTATAATACCAGGAATCACTGTCTAAAGGCGATGTGACTATGTCGTCGAAGCTACCACTCTATCTCCCTTTATCTATTCAGCACGTATTTTATTGCATTGGAGCTGCAGTGTATCAATTGAGCCAAGTTTTCTAAAGGTTTCCTTTTAGTTTTTTTAAGGCTTGTGTCCCTTAAGTAATATCAAAAAGTTAAAATATCTCAAATTGTGCCTAACAAATGTTTTCCAGCAAGCATCTTTTTTTCTTTCACCTCTTCTCGCATACTTTAATTCGCTTCAGTGAATTTTCGTAAAAAAATTACCAATGAAGAGATCTCGACTTTCAAATTGTAAATTTTTTTTCAAGTGAGCGCAAACTATAATCCCTAAAACCGACATGCGAGATCAGGTTCAATTTTATAAGCATATATATATATATATATATATATATATATATATATATATATATATATATATATATATATATATATATATATATATATATATATTTGCGTCAAGATATATATAAAAGATTCTCCACTGTTCGTTATTCTGACCTATTTGGTGCCCAACACCACTGCTTTTGCTTTAAATGTGTTTCTTGATGCTTTGTGTGCCTGCGAATTTCTTTTGAACTCCGTGTTATTAATCTTGGGCGACTTCAATATTCCGGAATATGCTGCCTATATAGATGGAGCCCCAGTTACTAATAAATTGCGCACCATTCTTTCATTGCAAGACATTTTTCGATTGCAACAACTGAATGCAATCAGAAATACCAACGGCAGACTTCTTGACCTTGTTTTCACTAATGCGAGAGGTTGTGTGCATGGTGCTTCTGACATATTGGTGGTCGAGGATGGTCATCATCCCGCGCTTGAGATAACACTCACAATTGAACGTCCGATGAACAAACACGCTGTGAACATACCTACATCCTTCCGATACTCCTTTCGCAAAGCCAACTTTCCTGGTTTATATAACCATCTCTCTTCAGTTGACTGGACTTCACTTGCCCAGTTCTCAAATGTGGACGAAGCCTGCCACATGTTCTATGCTTTGTTACACTCAATCATTGACCTCTACGTACCCATGACATGTTCAGGAGTGCGCCGCCGCTATCCACCCTGATTTGACTCTGAACTCATCAGTTATACAAGAAGAAAATTTCAGGCCTGGAAATGCTTTAAGCGTTCAAATCATCCTGCGGACTATGAGATATTCAGGGGACTTAGGAGGCGTGTCAGGGTCTTGTCTGCAACCAAACAGTCGCTTTATGAGGAGATGGTGGAGAGAAATATCCGCGTTGATCCGGCTAGCTTCTGGAGGTATGCCAACCTCAAAAAAGGACAATCTGGTCAATCTACACTCTCATATAGGGGGGAGGTTGTTGCGAGCGACGCACATGCGGTGAATGCCTTTGCTGAGTTTTTTCAGGGCTCATGCTCGGATGCGTCTGGCGGCGTTTTAGTGGGCTGTGCTCCTTGTTACAGTGGTGGGACTGCCTTGGATATCAAACGGGTTTCGGAAGAACAGGTCTTAAGCGCGTTGCTTAAGATCAAACCGAAGCACACATCGGGCCCTGACCAAATTCCAGCTTTTCTGGTCAGGGATTTTGCTCACATACTTGTTCAGCCCTTGAATATACTGTTCAATATATCGCTGGGGTCTTCTGTATTTCCTAGCACCTGGAAGAAGGGGAAGTTAATACCTGTTCCAAAGGGAGGTGATTCTACGTTGATTGAGAACCATAGACAAATTGCTATAATGGACAACTTTGCGAAACTGTTCGAGATTGTCCTGCATGAGATAATTTCGTTTGCGGTAAAAAATGTGATTAGCAGCGCTCAGCATGGCTTCGTGAGGGGCCGCTCCGCGACCACTAACTTAATCAGCATAACTGAATATATATCTGCTGCCATGGACAAGGGGTCGCAGACGGATGTTATCTACCTGGACCTCTCCAGGGCCTTTGATAGATTAAATCACGATATTCTTTTGAGGAAACTGGATAACATGGATTTCTCACCGAACTTGCTGAAGTTTATGGAATCATATCTTCGTGATCGAGTTAGTGTTGTCCACTATCATGGGTGTCAGTCCGTGGAGGTCTTGGCTGAATCAGGTGTTCCTCAGGGATCTGTTCTGGGACCTTTGCTGTTCAATCTGTTTATCAACGATATCTCGGATGTTATCGAATTACCCCATCTTCTGTATGCGGATGATGTAAAAATCTTCTCATCCGTTGCTGGTCTCTGCGATTGTTCTCTGCTTGAGAGATGTTTGCGTAGAGTTCAACACTGGTGCTCCATTAACAACCTCCCACTGAATATTAAAAAATGTGTTGTAAAATCTTATACGCTCAACCGCCGTGTAATCGAGTTTCCATACTCCATGGATGGACAGCCTCTTCTAAGACCTGCAACCTTTAAAGACTTGGGTGTCGTCTTTGACTCGAAACTCTCATTCGTGGAGAACTGTGAACATGCTATTGCTAGGGCATCGAAGACACTCGGATTTCTTATTCGCAATTCCGGTTCGTTTCATAATGCAGACACCTTGAGGCTCCTGTTCTGTGCCTATGTGCGGCCGCATCTGGAATATGCCTGTGTGGTCTGGTCTCCTCTGTATGACGTCCATATAGGGGCTCTTGAGAGTGTCCAACGGAGATTTGTAAAGTTCCTTGCATACAGAGCGGATCGGGTGTATCCCGCTACCGGTACACCACAGGCCGATTTACTGTCGAGGTTCTCATTGGAATCTCTGCAGGCTAGGCGTGTTTACTCTGCTCTCTCCCTGATACATAATTTACTGCACAGTAGGATTGTCTGTCCTGAACTGTTGCGCACTCTGCTTTTTCACACCCCTAGAGTCAACTCTAGAAAACACGACTTCTTTTATCTACCGCCACCTAGGACCAATGTTAGGCTTAACTCACCGATTTACAGATCGTGCTCCATTTATAACAGCGTGCATCAGTCAATAGACATATTGTGTTGTGGTGAGTCTGAGATGAGACACGTTGCATCGCTGCTTGGTAATTAGTAGAACTTTACATGTTAATTTTTATAGTGCATGATATGTATTGTATTCATACTCTTAATTTGGGATAATTCCCGTTGAGTATTTGTAGTAAATAATAGTAGATAGAAGGTAATTAGTAGAACTTTACTATGTTAATTTTTATAGTGTATGATATGTATTGTATTCATACTCTTAATTTGGGATAATTCCCGTTGAGTATTTGTAGTAAATAAATAAATAAATAAATAAATATTGCAACGACAAGCTACCTGTTTTTACTAAATGGTGGAAACCATTTAATTAACAATTTCCTCAATTATTACCGCCTGCTGAGACAAAGTTCGAGCATAGAGAGATCCCAGGGTGATTTGGGTATTGTTTATTTTACTATGAGTTTTATTTCAGTCCTACGGACTTAGAGGGGCACAGTCTCACCTCACTATCCTGCAAATGTCGCCGAACACCTGACTTTTTTATGTAGGGTAGCGATATTTAACGTGCCCAACATTACAAAGTACACGGGACCGACAGATTTATGCCCCCTCCAAAGGTCGGAACGTGCAGATATTTAACTTGCTTAAACACTCAAAAAGCCAATCTACATGCCTTAGGAGTTGAAATTACCTTAATGTTCTGGTTGCAATAATATATATATATATATATATATATATATATATATATATATATATATATATATATATATATATATATATATATATATATATATATATATATTTATATATATATATATATATATATATATATATATATATATATATATATATATATATATATATATATACAGGGTCGCTGATAAGTCTGGAAACGGTCGATTATCCGGGAAAATATACAAGGTGTCGAAAAAAGTTTTATACAAAAGTTTTTGGGTTCTTCAATGTCTACTAGGCGGTGATAATTTCATTTATACAGGGTTGGTCATACAGGCGTGGCACACCAATATTAATTTTTTTTAATGGAACACCCTATATATTATTCGATATTTCAATCCTTCTCTTAATTTTGAGCAACATTTATTAGAAGCATGATGTACATAAACTCAATCGTTTCCGGGTAAAAAAATAAATAAAAATAAACGCTATTGTTTTTAAAATCTATTGGATGAAGAACAAAAATAAATGAAAAGTAGAATATCTCTTGAAAACAATCTGTGAGTGTGAAAAGAACCGGTTGCGATGTTTTTAACATTGTTTGAAATCCTATTTTATAAGATGTTCAAAGTGTTCTCCATTGACCACCTGACAATAATGAATTCGCTTAACAAAACATTGCACTGCATTTACAAGAGCGTTTTGAGGAATGTTATTAATTTCATGCACAATCCTTGCTTGCAACTCTTCAATATTCTGCGGTCTATTTTGGTAAATTACATTTTTTACATGACCCCACAAAAAAAAGTCCAGCGGCATCATGTCGGGAGACCTAGCTGGCCATTCAATAGTTCCCCTGCGCCCTATCCATCTGCCAGGAAAGGTTAGATTCAGATATTCCCGTACCTCAATTCCAAAATGAGGGGGTGCCCCATCGTGCTGAAACCATATTTCTTCCGCTGGTAGATTTGGGTCGTTATTGTTCGGAAATAATCGACTAACGTCTGGAACAATTGATTCTTGCAAAAGTGTCAAATATCGAGCAGAGTTCAAATTACCGTGTATAAAATAAGGTCCTATGATATGTCCACCAATAATAGCACACCAAACATTTACTTTTTGCGGTCTTTGGGTGTGAATTTGTTCCATCCAATGTGGGTTTTCGTCTGACCAGTACCTACAGTTGTGTCGGTTGACTTGTCCATTCAAACAAAATGTAGATTCGTCGGAAAACAAAATGTGGTTGGCAAAGTTAAAATTTTGGCGTAACTTCTCCATAATAAGTTCACAGAACTCGATTCTGCGATCAAAATCGTCTTCACTCAGTTCTTGCAATAAATGAATTTTATATGGACGGAACTTTTCCCGCTTCGTAATCTTTTGAATTGAATATCGACTCATATTGTGATTTAAAGCCAATTGCTGTGCCGAAGTTTTCGGATTTTCCACCACATCCAATATTACATTCAAAGAATTTTCTTCATTTGTGACGGTTACTGGCCTTCCAGTTCTAGGTTTATCCTTGATACCGCCAGTTTCGTGAAAACGATGCAAAGTTTTCGAAACTGTGGATTTGGAGATCGATTCCCGCTCAGGATGCAACTCATTGAACATAATCACCACTTGAGCAAAACTTCGTGTTCTATCACCGTACCCTATCATCATTAAAATTTCGATACGTTCGGTTTCACTTAAACTTGCCATTTTGCACAAAAACTGTTGACACTAAATTACTAATGTTTCAAAACTGTTGACACTGAATGAATGTTTGACATTCGTTGTCCTGGAAACATTTTAAAACAAAAGAATAATACTGCGTTTCTTATGGGCATCTTATCTTATCTTGGGATTCCAAACAATGTTAAAAACATCGCAACCGGTTCTTTTCACACTCACAGATTGTTTTCAAGAGATATTCTACTTTTCATTTATTTTTGTTCTTCATCCAATAGATTTTAAAAAAAATTCTGGACGCAGCAAGTGCGTTATGGTAGTGAATTTTCATAAAAATGTTTTTAAAAACAAATATGTGTGTTTTTTTAAGAAAGCAGGCATCAGATTTGGTTACCAGTATAAACTATATAGTAAAAACAATGTGCCATGTTTCATCAAAATAACTTTATTGTGTGAAAATGTACAAAAATTTCCAAAAGTAAACTTAAAGTGTTCCCGAAAAAAACACGTTTCTTGGTCAACCTTATAGGTTAATAGCAAATTGAGCTATTCAAATATGAAACATTTGATCAAAATTCGCTACCCTAACGCACTTACTGCGTCCAGAATTTCTTTTCTTACAAACATGTATTATATTTCGATGGAAAATGCAAAAATGCAATAACTTAAGGCGTGTTTGAATAAAAAAAAAAGGAAATTTGTATCACCAACGACTTATGGGCCATCCTGTGATTGTAGAAATATTATTTTAAGATGTAGCTCAAGACACCCTATAATTAATATATACAAATTTTTTTCATATCTTATATAATAACGGATATATTGAGCATTATTGATTTTTTACGAAAATTCGAGAAAAATTATATACCATTAAACGATACACTCTATAGCTAAGGCTACTGCCAAGCATCAGAGAGAGGGTCTATTTGAAATGAATTTTCTGTAAATATTTTAGTAAAATGAAGGACAATGACGATTGAAACTAAGACTTTAGGGTTTGTAAAACATCCTTCTTGAGACATTTTATTTCTATAGCGCGTATTAGATTCAAGTTATTTGCCTAAATGTTGCCAATTTTGACATTTTAAATCGCCACTTTGACGTTTTGAGGAAAACCCCAATTTATTTTTCTTTAAATGCCTATAACTTTTTTGTCTTTTGACCTACATAGCTAAATTTTGGTAAGTAACTTACCTATAACGATGTAAACATGTGTACCAAATTTGGTTGCCCTTACTTTGTTAATTCCGGAGATATAATTTTTTTTTGAAAGAAAACACAAAATTTTCCGGGAAAACCTGGGCAGATTTTCCTGGCTAACGAACTTATCCAAGCCATTTGCAAAAGGAATTTTTTCACCAAATTTAATCAAAATCGGCTTATTATTTTTTGAGTTATCGGTGTGATACATATATATATATATATATATATATATATATATATATATATATATATATATATATATATATAAATATATATATATATATATAAACATATAAAAACTGAAACTGACCCCGGATATGTTTTCTGGGGGGGCTAATTAGCGCTCATTTGAAGAAATTTTTTCAAAATTCAAAAGTCGCGATCTCCTCATTAGTGAATTTTTTTAAGAAAATTCACTAACAGTAGCGTTTATTTTTATTTATTTTTTTACCCGGAAACGATTGAGTTTAGGTACATTATGCTTCTCATAAATGTTGCTCAAAATTAAGAGAAGGATTGAAATATCGAATAATATATAGGGTGTTCCATTAAAAAAAAATTAAAATTGGTGTGCCACGCCTGTATGACCAACCCTGTATAAATAAAATTATCACCGCCTAGTAGACATTGAAGAACCCAAAAACTTTTGTATAAAACTTTTTTCGACACCTTGTATATTTTCCCGGATAATCGACCGTTTCCAGACTTATCAGCGACCCTGTATATATATATATATATATATATATATATATATATATATATATATATATATATATATATATATATATATATATATATATATATATATGCTCACGCAGGTGATTTCTTTGCCTCCGTGGATTTTTTGGCTGTTTCCCTCGGATTGAGGTTCTTCCAAATGTTGCCGCCAGTGTGCACTGGTTGCCTGCTGTGACTCCGTGTATTTTTACATCTTCATCCAGAGTGTTCCCATCTTCACATGGCTATACCGTACTGATGATGGTTAATAAGTTTGAAACAAGTGTATGCGGTTGTCGCCTTGCGGCTTTGCCCTTAACCCTTCTCCTTGTATCGTACAGAAATGCCGTGTTATAAATCCTATTATAGTTTATATATATATATATATATATATATATATATATATATATATATATATATATATATATATATATATATATATATATATATATATATATATATATTGAAACTGACCCCGCATATGTGTTCTAGGGGGCCTAGTTCGCGCTTATTTGAAGAAATTTTTTCAAAAATTCAAAAGTCGAGATCTCCTCATTAGTGAATTTTAAAAGAAAATTCACTAAAAATGTTATGTTGAAATTGTGACAATTCGACCTTAAATGACTTTGTTTTTTTAACACAAATTCCGGCAGAATGACAATACTGGTACAAAAAAAAAATTCACAGTCTCATAAGTAAATTACAAAACTGTGTTTATGAGGTGAAAATCGCTACAAAATGTAACGGTATCCTAAAGAAGATAAAAGCCCGCATATAAAAGCTTTAACTAGACACATCTATCTCACCGTCTGTCTCATCCTCTTCTGAAGCGAATTAACATAATAATCTATTACCGAGGTCAAACGTTTTGTTATAAAACCAGGGGATTCCCGCTAACATCTCTATAGTCGAGGGTAATTTGAAAGAACGTGCCCTACACATCACCTAAAACATATTAAATGGACTATGAATTTTAAATTGGCCCGGCTCTCTCACTGACAACGACTCCCTAGACAATCTCTATTCCTCGGCCCCTTTCCCGTAGAAAGAGCGGATATAAAAAAGTAATAGCTTCTCTCGCAGTTCTCAGTTAACGTCCAGGAGCGTTCTTCACGTCGGAACTTTACCGACATTCGCGAGCAATAACCGAAAAAAAACTGACCCTTCATTGGCCTCCCTGAAAGGAGAAACACAGATTAGAAAGTCGTTCTTAGCGGCTGTAACCTAACAGAACAGAAACTTAATAGATTAGGAAAGTTTTGTGTGCGGAGAACAATGTCTGAGACATGGCGTAAGGAAGGAAATAACTGGGAGTAGTAAATTTTAAAAGAATTGTTTATAACTTTTTAAACAAAAAAGATAAAGATAAAAGAGCAACCAAAAGAAAAAGTCCCGATGCAGGAAGCGCATTATAGTAACTAATTAACTACACTACAGTTTACGGGAATTATATATATATATATATATATATATATATATATATATATATATATATATATATATATATATATATATATATATATATATATATATATATATATATATATATTGTTATGGTATTTTTAGCAATTTTAATTGTTGAACATGAGAATTTTAATTATTATGGGTTTGCCTCTTTATTTCAAGTATTAACATTGATGAAAATGAAATTATGCCAATATTTCTTTACTTACCACGCTATCTGTAAGTTTTTCTTTTATATCATGGGTAGAGATCTAAAATTGGGCTGGAATTTTTGTTTTGATATACCTTATTTGTACATTTTTGTTAATCCAGATTGTTAGAAATGTTGTTAAAATATTTTTGATTGAGTTTTTATGGATTTTACTCTTTTAATTGATAATCATTTGAATATAGACTTATTTGGTGATAATATATTTTTTATGGGTCAAATTAATCAGACTATATAACTACAAGCTCTAATGTTTTATTTCTGGGTATTTAAATTCGTTTGAAAAACATAGCTATATCAAAATTTATTATATTATTATTTCGGCCTTTATCAGCATAACCCCCTTAATGTTCTAAACATACACAAAATTCATCAATGTAATATAAATCTGTGGGGCCCTATCATTCACAATAATATACACAATGTTCCATAGTCACAAATAGTTTTGTTAATATATAAATATATCTCGATTACACAGTGAATTATTTTATATCTTAACTAGACCGCGTTACATTCAACAATGAATCCGTTTTCCCCAACGTTCGTGCTCCGTCCTCCGTCCACGTTCCCTGTTGGTGAATCATCATGCTCCGTAACCGGTCGCCACAAAATCCTTAAAACTAAACACAATATATAAAATCTGCACATACAATATTCACAAGATTGACTAACTGGTTAATGTCTCTAATTGGTTCTTCATTGAGATTTGTATTGTTCGCCATTGGATCACCTATTTGGATTTTATTACTGCCACCATTTGATTGGGGCAATTAATTGATATCGGGCTTATTTTGGATAGCTTTTTGTGTGGAAAATTTTCTTCTACCTTGACTGTTATTGCTGATTAATATTCATTACCCTGCCATCTTATATTAAGGCAGTTTAAAATCGAGGCCTACTTACACTTATCCGTTTCACTTTCGCTGTTCCACACTTAATATTTTTTACGTCACCTCACCGCAGTTTATAATCGAATGTTTCTTTAACTCGCATTGCCGCAGTCTATCATGGAATTCTCCTTTAACTCACATTGCCTCATCGAGTGCCTCCTATATTTCCCTGTTTTGTTTAAATATCTACCTTTCTCCCAAAAAAAGTCTCCTTTTGGATACAGGCTGTGCAATACAAAGTTCATTAGCCCTGCATCTTGCTATTGTCCAACTTCTTATTAGTTACACTTAATAAAAAACGTCCCTCCGTTTCACTGCTAACACTGTGTGTCTTTTTAGAATTTATTTATTACTTATTCACTAGGACCAAATAAAAATTATTTTCTTTAAGCGAAACACGATAAATAAAACAAAGCATTGTTCTGTGTTCTTTATATTATAACGATTTTTACTAGTCAACCAAAACAATAAAAGTAAAAACAAAGCATTGTTCTGTATTCTTTCAATTCTCATGATATTTCTTATTTAACCCAAAATATTCAACACTCTTATAAATATACAGGGCATTTAAGTATTAGTATGTATAAATTTAATTTACATGGCTCGTTTTTTATATATATATATATATATATATATATATATATATATATATATATATATATATATATATATATATATATATATATATATATATATATATATATACAGTGCTATCGAAAAGTAACCAATAAAGTCATTATTTCTGAAATTGAGAGTTTTTCGAAAAAACACTCTGACATGTCAATTGTGTTTTAAACAATGACACTTTTTGACATACGACCCATATGTGTGACATCATTGTTGTTCGAGATATGACGTCAGTGACAATTTTTTTAAATGGCAACCGCCAGTTTCCATGATAATATTAGCGTGAGAATGTAGGTTAGACAAAAAAATGAAGAAAAAAGATTTTAAATTACAAAATACTAAATTTGACAATAATAATTATGCAGAAAATCAACTAAAGTAAATGTTCAAATTGTGCACCGTTGGCTGCCTGACAGTAGCCAAGACGATTAACAAATTCTTTTTGAACATTGTCAATAACCACAGGAGGTATACAATGTATCGTTTGACGAATTCTTGCTTTTAAATGTTCTAAATTCTCCGGTCTATTAACGTATATCTTGCTTTTTAAGTATCCCCACAAGAATTAATCTAGGGGTGTCAAATCTGGCGATCTAGCTGGCCACTCAATCGCCCTCCTTCTTCCTATCCAGGGATTAGGGAATACCAAATCAAGTAAGCACGGACAACAACATAAAAATTAAACTAGCTGACTAATAATTACATACTAAGTGAGTGGTGGACGTTCCGCCACCTAGTTGCGGAACCAAGTAGTATGTTGTCACGCCAGCTGCAAATAAGACAAAGTGTTAAAAAAATAGAGATTGTATACAACTAACTAACAATTTAGAAAATTGTCAGCCCTGGCCCATTTCTACCCTAATATAGGGACAAAGTATGTAAGACTAGATGCATTCTCGCAACAATTAGAACCGTAGACCGGTTTCGCTCTCATTAGAGCTCTTCAGTACGGCATACTAATTGTAGCAAAAATGCACCAAAAGTAATACAGCTATAGTATAGCCAGCCTTAAAATACTAAGTGACTGGAGCTGGCGTGACAACATTCTACTTGGTTCCGCAACTAGGTGGCGGCATGTCCACCACTCAGTATTTTAAGGCTGGCTATACTATAGCCGTATTACTTTTGGTGCATTTTTGCTACAATTAGTATGCCGTACTGAAGAGCTCTAATCAGAGCGAAACCGGTCTACGGTTCTTATTGTTGCGAGAATGCATCTAGTCTTAATAATTACATAATTATCTGTAAGTGTAATATCTTATAAATCCTGAAAAGCGAAAAGAGCTTTTTATGTAATAATCGTTGTTTGTACCACAAACTTACGTTAAAATTTCGGTACCAAGTATGGGAAATTTACTATTAGGTGAATTTTAGACCAAATAATTTGCCATAAAGATAAAATATTTTTAGGCCATTTCTCGTGTAATAAAAATTTCAATTTTTAGTTTAGAAACTATTTCATTAGCTTTTTGTTTAAAAGTTGATGTTGGGCCAGTGTTTAATTATTTTAAATAATTTTTGTTAGAAAGCAAAATATACTGATCCTTATTCATAATAACTGTGACATTGCCTTTGTCAGATCTTGTAATTATAAGGTTGTTATGAAATGAAACTGTTTTTTTGTAAAGCATCTCGAGGTAGGTGAACTATGTTTTTGATCAACATTTGTTAGACTATTAATTACTTGTGATACTTTGTTTACAATTGTTGCACAAAAATTTACTAAAAAGGTAAATCAATGGACCACTACGATAGCTAACATTACGTAAACATTGGTTACAGCCACCTGTTGTAGAAACAAATTGGTACGCCCCTGTCTCTTTACTTTCATTCGGTTGCACTATCATTTAAGTTTCTACCTGGAATTATTTATCTCTGGATTTCACAATCTTTTCCAATTTGCTGGTAATCTTTATCCTCTAGACGTCTGTATCGCATTAGGTTTAAGCATGAACAATGCCATACAAATAATACTTATATACCGTTAGGTTCTTTATTGTAAATAGCTTTAACTGTCTTTGACGTATTCTTTAGATGCACCCAGTGGATTTTCTTCACTAGGAATAATGCTTCTACCTAGTTGGCCATTCTGTATTACTGACATTATGTTATGTCGACTACGTCACCTAGCGTTACGCGAAAGCTCAAGCGCAATGTACAAGTCAGTTCTACGCCAAATATCATCTTCTTCGCTTCGTGGAACCCCGAGTTCCTAATTTTCTACTTAAACACAGCTCGCGTGTTTAAGCCAGTTCAGTGCTACAGTTCTACGCCAGATCTCATCTTCTTCGCTTCGTGGAATCCCGAGTTCCTAATTTTCTACTTAAACACCGCTCGCGTGTTTAAGCCAGTTCAGTGCTACAGTTCTACGCCAGATCTCATCTTCTTCGCTTTGTAGAACCCTGAGTTCCTAATTTTCTACTTAAACACCGCTCGCGTGTTTAAGCCAGTTCAGTGCTACAGTTCTACGCCAGATCTCATCTTCTTCGCTTCGTGGAACCCCGAGTTCCTAATTTTCTACTTAAACACCGCTCGCGTGTTTAAGCCAGTTCAGTGCTACAGTTCTACGCCAGATCTCATCTTCTTCGCTTCGTGGAACCCCGAGTTCCTAATTTTCTACTTAAACACCGCTCGCGTGTTTAAGCCAGTTCAGTGCTACAGTTCTACGCCAGATCTCATATTCGCTCCTTCTTCGTTTATTGGAACCCTGAGTTCCAAATCTTCCACTTAAACATCGCTCGCGTGTTTAAGCCAGTTCAATTCTACAGTGCCGTTCTACAACGAATCTCATCTTCATCGCTTTTGGGACTTCTAAGATCCCGATCTTCTACCTAAACATCGCTAGTGTGATTACGCCACTTCAGTTAAAGCTCCAATCTTCCTACAGAAATTCCGTTCGTACAGTATTACAGTGAAAAGTCAGTGTTTTCTTCAAAATTAGAAAGTATACGCGCCTAGAGTTATAAATACAGTCCACATACAGTCCACATCTTCAACATATTCTTCTTCAAACGCTAATTAGCAAAGTTGACTAGTTAGCGAGAGTGGGATCAATCCCTGCAAAACATTGGGGAAAGAAAACAAGCTCTTTCTCCCCCACCACCCACAAGGCCGTAACAGTATTTTCTCAAAATTAGCATGCGAAATTTGTATATAAATATACCAGAAACAGTTTTCAATTTTACATATTATACATACATATCCTCTAACTTACTTGTAAGCTTTGAAAAATGAACTGTTTGTCAGGAAGCTTTGCGAGATAATTTGCTCTGGAGAAATATCGACATGTTGCATGTAAGTAAGACGTTGAAAACTGACGTACTATATCAAAGGGATTTGTTGCGGATATTGACAGCGGCAGTGGTAGAAGCGGCAGTAAACTTCAAACAATAAATATGAAACTACATTGCTATACAAGCGACTTGATCTATGTCTCGATGAAAATTGGATTTCTTTCATGGAGATATGGCACGGATTTGTTTTAAAGTAATACATCAATCTTATTTGAAATCGCAGTCTGATCTTCACGCAGTTTTTGTTTACTATGGCAGAAGAGATTTTAATTAAAAACCTTTATGTTGTCAGTGTAGAAAAGAAGCAAAAATAAGACAGTCATTATAAAATATTTAAATAAAACAATGTTTTACAATTTAAGTTGCGGAGGATAGTTTAAGATATAAACTTGTCGAACTAGACGAATGTAGACATAGTAACGTTGTAAATATAACTTTAATAAACTCACTAAACTTAACAATGCCTACAAACTAACTAACTGAATGAATTTTAAACCCGAACTGTTTACATAGTGAATCTTAATTGAACAGTCTCGTAATGTTTATACATAATTAAAATCACAAGTGTTGCGTATTTACATCTTAACAATTTAATTGACTGTCTCTTAATGTTTTTCAACAAATACTACTTATAGTTTCTTAATCAGTTTGCGTCATTCCAAAATTGCAGACTTTACCAGTCATGCATTCCTTGTACACTGCAATTTTACCTTGTTTACTGTTTACATAATAAATGTAATAGGTTCAATGCCAATGTTATCGATACAATTATGACCTCTAATTATGTGCACTATTTACATTACTTAGTGTAGAGAATTTTCCTAAACTAACTTTACATATTATTTTACTGTTTTTAGTAATTATGTTTCTACGATTGCTACAACCCTTCTTCAAACCCTTTTGTTCTTTGAACTGCTACCTAATAGGAAATGCCATCTCGAACAAAGTTCGTTATATGTAGTAGAGACGTAGTTTTGTCAAAAGCAATTGTGACTAAATTATAAGTAAATAATATTGTAATATTCATTGATTGTTGTTGCCTTTACTTGGTGAAATGAAAGAATAAACATATATGAATTTTTAAGACATTTTAGTTCAAAACATGACAAACGTCAAATTAACCAAAATCAGATTTTAAAATCCGTTCAACATAAAATATCAGAAAATAATTTGTTTTTACTGAAGGTGATAAAGGAAATACAACTGTAGCTATAAGTAGGGACGCATATAATATTAAAATTAAATATTTTATTATCATAGAAAATTTAACAGAAATTGGAGACACCCAACAAACGCATTTCAAACAAAACTAAAAAATGAACTTAAAAATATATCTGTTTAGTCAATAAGAAAATAAATATCTTTGATATAAAAGCCTGCAACCACCAAAAATGTATGGCTACCTTAAAATTTATAAGCCAAATATTCTGGTGAGGCCAGTAGTTAGCTATGTTAATACACCTAATCATAAGATAACGAGCAAACTGGTTTCACTTATTAGAGAATACAATTACTTTCCAAAATATTTAGTTAAGAATTCTTACGAACTAACACAAAAATTAAATAACTTAATTATTCCTACAAATAGTAAGTTAGTCTCGTTTGATGTTTGTAGCATGTATTTTAAGATACCCCCTAGAGAATGTTTACGTTTATTAGAAAACGTTTGTTGACATTACAAGAATGTATCTGTCGTAATCAGAACAAACGTCAGAAATAACCTAATTCGTTTTTCATTTCAAAACATAAAAAAGTAAAACAAACAATTCACAAGGAATTAATAAGAGACTATCGAACATTTTAGCTGAATCATGACGTTGCGTTTAATATAAAGCAGAAGTCAGTTAGAAGAATTTTAAGTGTTTTATTAGCTAGGTAATGTAAAATTTTCTAAATGTTTATCAGGTGTGAACCAACAATTAATAATACATTTTAATTAGTATTCTCTAACTTCTAGAATGAATGTCATAAGAAGAAATTCATTTAAGAAAATACATTTGAATAAATGTCAACAGTGCTAAAGAAATTACAAGTCAGTAAACAAATGAATCGCTGATTGAAAAGTTGAAGAATATTTCTCGGAACAATTTACACAAGAAAGTCAAGCAATAAAACTGTGTATAGAATATTCTTTTTTAGTGAATTTTCTTTAAAAAAATTCACTAATGAGGAGATCCCGACTTTTGAATTTTGAAAAAATTTCTTCAAATGAGCGCTAATTAGGCCCCCCAGAACACATATCCGGGATCAGTTCGAATTTTTATATGTTTATATATATATATATATATATATATATATATATATATATATATATATATATATATATATATATATATATATATATATATATATTTATATATATATTTATATATATATTTATATATATATATATATATATATATATATATATATATATATATATATATATATATATATATATATATATATGTATCACACCGATAACTCAAAAAATAATGGGCCGATTTTGATTAAATTTGGTCAATAAATTCTGTTTGCAAATAGCTTGGATAAGTTCGTTAGCCAGGAAAATCTGTCTAGGTTTTCCCGGAAAATTTTGTATTTTCTTTCGAAAAAAATTTATATCTCCGGAATTAACAAAGTAAGGGCAACCAACGCAAGTTTACATCCTTTTAGGTAAGCTACCTACCAAAATTTAGCTCTGTAGGTTAAAAAACAAAAAAGTTATAGGCATTTAAAGAAAAATAAATTGGGGTTTTCCACAAAACGTCAAAGTTGCGGTTTAAACGTCAAAATTGGCAACATTTAGGAAAAGAACTTGAATCTAATACGGGCTATGGAAATAAAATCTCTCAAGAAAAATGTTTTACAAACCCTAAAGTCTTAGTTTCAACCGTCATTGTCCTTCATTTTAATAGAATATTTCCAGAAAATTTATTTCAAATAGATCCTTTCTCTGACGCTTGGCTGTAGTCTTAGCTATAGAGTTTATCGTTTAATGGTATATAATTTTTGTAGAATTTTCGTAAAAAATCAATAAAGCCAATATATCTGTTATTATACAATATATGAAAAAAAATGTATATATTAATTATAGGATGTCTTGAGCTACATCTTAAAAAAATATTTCTACAATGACAGGGTGGCCCATAAGTCGTTGGTGATACAAATTTTCTGTTTTTTTTTAATGAAACACGCCTTATGTTATTGCATTTTTGCATTTTCCATCGAAATATAATGCATGTTTGTAAGAAAAGAAATTCTGGACGCAGTAAGTGCGTTATGGTAGCTAATTTTGATCAAATGCTTAATATTTGAATACCTCAATTTGCTATTAACCCATAATGTGGACTAAGAAACGAGTTTTTTGGTGAACATTTTAAGTTTATTTTCGATATTTTTTTTACATTTTCAAACAATAAAGTTATTTTGATGAAACATGGCACATTGTTTTTACTATATAGATTATACTGGTAACCAAATTTGATGCCTGCTTTCTTAAAAAAACACACATTATTGCTATTAAAAAATAGTTTTATGAAAATTCACTACCATAATGCACTTGCTGCGTTCCGAGTTTTATGACTATTTATAGTCGAGTATTTGTTGAAGTAAATGCTTTGAAATCTAATCAACTATATGAATACCACACAAGGTTTTAACTGAAATTATGACCGTAACAAAACTACATATATACACATATATATTTATCTTTTTTGTATTGTTTTTTATTTTCTTTACAAATACTTGTACAAACACATATATTGTTTTTAAAATCATTATTTAAATTTACATATGTAAATGCGCTAATTGCTTAGACGAGTTTGATAACCCAACCCAATCAAACCAGTTTTTCAAAAGCAATATTTTTTTCTGAATTAGTTATTTTGCTATTTGTCTTTCACTCAAATTTGCGACCCTAACGCACTCGCTGCGTCCAGATTTTTCATGGAAAACATTCATAAAATGTTGTTAACTAAGCTAACTAGACCCCATAGAAAGCATATCCGACGTCAGTTTCAGACTTTATATATATATATATATATATATATATATATATATATATATATATATATATATATATATATATACATTGCTGCGTCCCGATTTTTTTTTCAATCGGAGTACCATGCTGAATATAATAATTCGTATATCTGTTACTTCTAAAGGCAATGTGTCTCAAATTCTTAACAAATGGAAAAATGCGTGCTACAACCAGCAAAACAATCAAAGAACTACAATCCTAATCATAAATTGACACCGCAGTCGAACCCATCACATTTTCGTGACTGATCTATCAATCAGGCAACTTCAATTGGCCGTACCGAAATTCATTACACGTATAAAAATACAGAATACTGTACATATTTCACTCCCGAATGTGGTTACCTCGACCTGTACGCTGGTAAATATCTATAAAACCAAATGCATTCTATGTCAAAGCATGGAACGGCTCATTGGCTGGCATGGTGATATCTCCGGTGTAAAATTCCATTATCCAGTTCACGTGTGATTTGACAAATCTGCTGGGACCCTTCCACAGGGATCGGGGGGCAAGTTACGGCCACAAGAGGGCGACACCTACACATGTAGCCTCTATTAATAGCATTGACGGTAAATTCTACCAGGCTGCATCAATCAATGATGTGAAAGGAATGTTGATGAGTGCGGAAGATAGTGGAGAAACTGGGAAAACATAGATATTAGCAAAACCGTACACACCTTAGTAACAATTTGTAAAGACATACAAATGATGGTAGCTTATTTATTGTTATTATTATTACATTATCGCCCCATATTATCATTTTTAATATGAAATATATTTTTCACATAGAATATATTAGTTTTATAGGTTAGGTTGTAAATTATTGTTTTATAATAATATTATGTAATATAAATCATTTTACAATTTAAAGTTCATTCTTCTGATTAATGTTCTGCTTCTGTAAATTCTCAGGGTAGAACCTGCTGCGAATTCAAAGTGAAATAAGAGTGATATTATACAGGGTGCCCGATATGTACAGAAGAATTGTTATAACTTTTTAGAGACACCTGTATAAAAATGTTTTAGACGAAGGTTATTTGATATTTTCTTCTATACTCTCTGATAGCTTTGTTTTTTCCTGAAGCCAGTAATTTCGTTGCCATGGTAACGACCTTTTTTTTGTCAAATAGCAACTAATTATTTTCTGCTCTTATTTGGGATCAACTTTTTTTGTGGCGTACGAATGTGCAAAATTTTTATTGGGTTTGTTTTACAAAATTTGTTAAATAAGCTCAATATTAAGTAAAATCTGAATTGTCACGATTGACCGGTCTATTTTGAACACCCTGTCTAATTCGTACTAGCTTTAGTAAATTTCAAGTATTTTGTGGCATTTTAGAATCTGCACTTTAAAATTTCAACTTTTCAGGTTGAAAATAAGAGAGATACAGATGTGTAAATGTGACAATGTTTTTTAAGAAATGTTAGAAAAAAGTCAAATATCTCGAAAATGGTTGAGAAAAATGACATAATATGTTAGTCAAACGTACCATAAAATTTAACGAGTACCCTCCACTCAAATATACAATATTCTAGGCCTGTCTCATTAGCCCAATTAGATGAGGAGCGCAGACTCATGGAGGGTTCTGTCTCCGTGGATCTCCAAAAAATATTAGACTGGGGAAGTAGAAATCTTGTACAATTCAACCCCACCAAAACTAAGTCTTGCTTTCTTTCTCACAAGAGATACACCAGCCCTAGACCCATCACAATAAACAACCAAGTTATTCAAAGTAATGAGTCCTTTTCACTTGTTGGCATTTCTGTGGATCGAAATCTTAATTGGCACCAACATGTCACATTAATTGCAGAAGCGGCTGCTAAGAAATTAGGTTTCCTCTTCCGGGCTCGAAAATACTTTTCACCAGCTAATCTCTATACCTTATATAATTCACAAATAAGGCCGAACCTCGAATACTGCTCCCACATCTGGGGTGCAGCTGCCGCTTCTACACTCGCATTTCCTGGACTCCATTCAAAAGAGAGCTATACGTCTCATCGGTGACCCTACCCTCACCCAAAGGCAGCCATCCCTTGCCCACCGACGTGCTGTTGGTGACCTCTATCTCTTTTATAGATATCTGCACGGGCACTGCTCAGAGGAGCTTTCCTCCATAGTTCCCCCACCTGCTGCCACCAACAGATCTACCAGGGGAACAGAGCGAATGCACCCTTTTACTGTCCAGGTCACCAGACATAGAACATCTTGTTATGCCCGCTCTATTTTCCCTAGGACTTCCATGTTGTGGAATTCCTTGCCGCCACATGTTTTTCCTTCTCCTCCGAACCTCCAAACCTTCAAGTCCAGAATTAACAAGCTGCCTCTTTCCTCCTTGTCAACACCCACGGTACGATAGTATTTAGGCTGTAAGTCCTCGTGGTGTGTTGTTGAAATTAAATGTAGATCCGTAATAAAAATACCATCTTCCATTTTAAATAAGAAAGTTGACGTCTACTTCCGTTATAACCGGAAATCCCATGCTAACGTCAATATCTTCAGTGAACTCGAAATTTTGAGAAACCTATGTGCCTTAGTTTTCAGAATTCAATTGTAAGCTGTACTCTAGAAACGGCTAATGGAAAGTCTACGAGGGACACCCTGACGTTACACGTAACACCGTGATTAATATTCGCCTGCTTACAAATGGTGGAGGCGACAGGAAAATCATCCAAAACCCATTAGAGTTTTGATGCAAGAGGATAATGTAAACGAAATTTTTAATTTAACAAAATTAAGTCATTTGGTAAATGAAATATAAAATTTCTTCACGCAGGACGTGCGTTATGGTAGCAAATTTCCATCATAATGCTTGAAATTATAATCATTCGATTTCTCAATAACCATCAATTTTGATGTTATTACAGTCGTTGTAGGCGCAATGTTAAAAGGATCTATAAGACAATCCCCAAAGTAGGCTAGGGAAGTCACAAAGAAATGTATGACTAAGCTAGCAATTAAATCTGGTTCAGTTGTTAACACGAAAATCACATCTGTTTCTTATAACTACTCAGCATACAATAGCAGCTTGACATAGCCAAAACACCCCCGTTTATGAGTATTTAAACACCTGTATATAATTTTTTTGATAATAATTCAGAATTGCACAATGAACAATCTAATTTAATTAAGAGGCTTGAGCAGTCGGTTTTTCTACAGTGAAGATGGGTATTGTTCTTAACATAATAATAATAAGATATATTTCCCAAAGACAACATACATTGTATAGGACTAGTCAAAATAAACAAATTACAAAAATTAACGAACTAAACATGAACAATCACAGCATAAAAAACAAACATATCACTACATATGTTGTCCAGACATAAATTCGTCTAAACTATAAAAACATTCAGTCAATATTTTTTTTTGATTTATTCCCTAAAAACTGACAGGCTACTACATGATCTAACTCTCTCTGACAGTTGATTGAAAATCCTAGGTGCTAGATAATCGAGAGAATTATATGTCACTTTGAGCTTGGCATATGGTACGTGAACCCTGTTTTTTTGTCTCGTATCTACCATCATGTATGGCTTTATTTGATACAAAAGTTCCATCCTTATTATTGAAAACAAGCAAAGAAAGTTCCATTATAATCATCGAAAATAATGTAAGCACTCTGTTTTTCTGAAAAATATCTCTGCATGATTGACGTGATGGAACTCCTTTCAAGCATCTTAGTACCCGTTTCTGAGCTATAAATACTGCTCGTGTGTGCTGACAACCCCCAGAATATTATACCGTAGCGCAACCGAGAGTCGACCTGCCCGTGGTAGAGCATCAACAACTGATCCTTCTCCATATAACTTCTTACGTTTCTTAACTGATATGAAATCGAATTTAGCTTTCCCACCAGATACGCACAGTGATCATGCCAATTCAAAGAATGGTCTAGAAAAATACCCAAAAATGTATAATTTCCATCTGTGGCTATTGCGGACACTAAGCTGTTAGTGTCTAAAACGTTAATTGCGTTACAGTGCTTTTGGGAGTTGAGAAACCTAATCTCACCCGTCTTACCACAATTCAAAAACAGTCTGTTAGTAGAAAACCATGCATTTAACTCCGTAAAAACAGAGCTTCACCTAGCTGCGAGACCCACATCGGAAATGTCAGAAACAATAACGGAGGTATCATCAGCGTACATGGTGATTGACGCTTGCAACTTCAAGCTTCCCAAGTCATTAATATATAATAAAAACAGCACTGGACCCAGGACCGATCCCTGCGGAACGCCCAGGTCACTGCTTATAATTTGAGAAGCGCTCTGCCCAACAACAACATACTGTCTTCTCTGGGAAAAATAACTAGACAGCCAAGACAGAGGCAATCTCCGTATGCCATATATCTGTAGCTTCTCGATCAAGATAGAGTGATCGACGCAGTCAAATGCCCTGCTGAGATCACAAAAGATACCAACAGGACACTCGCCAGCATCTATGCTCTTAATTACAGAGACATAGTATGAATACATTGCCATCGATGTTGATCTATTGTCCAGAAATACATGTTGATTTTTTGTAAATATTTGCTGCTGGGAGCAGTACGTCACAAGCCGGTTCAGAAATGCATACTCAAATACACATGAAAAGCTAGGAGGAATCGCCACTGGCCTGTAGTTTTCCAACAAAGATAAATCTTGTTTTTTATGTACCGGAACTTTCTTGTCGATCTTTAACACTTTAGGGAATAGCCCACTTATAAAAGAAGTATTAACTAAGTGCAATAATGGTTTAATTATAATATACAGGAAACTTGGGAAGATCATCATACCCAGATGATAACTTATTTTTTAACTTACAAGTTAGTACATTATAGAGTTCCGGTTCTGAAAACGGGGCAAGATAAAATGAATTTTGCGGATACGTAACGTTCTTCGTGAACTGCCTATAGTCAATCTTGTGGTCGGCTAACATCAAAACGATCTGCCCATTCTAGCCTACGCACTAAAATTAATACAAAGGCGTCAGGTAACTTAGCATACTAGGCTACCTCTTAAAGCTCTACTTCTACTTGGATGTAAGACTAGATGCATTCTCGCAACAATTAGAACCGTAGACCGGTTTCGCTCTCATTAGAGCTCTTCAGTACGGCATACTAATTGTAGCAAAAATGCACCAAAAATAACACGGCTATCGTATAGCCAGTCTTAAAACACTAAGTGAGTGGTGAACGTGTCGCCACCTAGTTCGGAACCAAGTACTATGTTGTCACGCCCGCTCCAAATAACACAGATTGTTAAAAATAGAGACAGTATACAACTAACTAACAATTTAAAAATTGTTAGCCCTGGCCCATTTCTATCCCAATATAGGGACAAAGTATGTAAGACTAGATGCATTCTCGCAACAATTAGAACCGTAGACCAGTTTCGCTCTCATTAGAGCTCTTCAGTACGGCATACTAATTGTAGCAAAAATGCACCAAAAATAACACGGCTATCGTATAGCCAGTCTTAAAACACTAAGTGAGTGGTGAACGTTCTAATTGTTGCGAGAATGCATCTAGTCTTACATACTTTGTCCCTATATTGGAGTAGAAATGGGCCAGGGCTAACAATTTTTAAATTGTTAGTTAGTTGTATACTGTCTCTATTTTTAACACTCTGTGTTATTTGGAGCGGGCGTGACAACATAGTACTTGGTATCGAACTAGGTGGCGACACGTTCACCACTCACTTAGTGTTCTACTTGGATATTTAAATTACTAAATTCTCATTTACCTCGAATTCTGTGCTCTTTTATGTAAACCGCCAATATCTCTAGAAAAATCTATTTTTGGCTTAGAGAATACTAATACAATTTGAAAGAGGATCTTCAAGTGCATGCAACAAAAATATAAAACATTATTCATTTAAAGTAAATACGTTTTTAGTGAATTTTTATTTAAAAAAATCACTAATAGAGAGGTATCGAGGATGAGACTTTGCAAAAATTTTTTCAAATGAGCGCGAACTAGGACCCCTAGAACCCATATCCGGGGTTAGTTTCATTTTTATATGGTTATATATATATATATATATATATATATATATATATATATATATATATATATATATATATATATATATATATATATATATATATGTATTCATCCGATAACTGAAAAAATAATTAACCGATTTTAATGAAACTCGGCAAGCGCCTTTATTTTATTAATGGCCTGGACAAATTTGTTAGCCAGGAAAATCGCACGGAGTTTTCAAAGAAAATGTTGAGTTTTCTTTCTAAAAAAATTTTTTTTCCCCAAAAATTACAAAGCTGTTTAAATGATATTTAACCTATATATTGCCTTAGGAGATACCTTACCAAGTACTAAAATTAAACTTTATAAGTTTATAGAAAATTGAGTTATTCACATTTTAAATTTTCTTTTGAAAAAATTTTTTTTCTCTGAAAATTACAAAGTTATTTTAATTAAATTTGGTGGATATCTTGCCTTAGGTAAGATCTTACTACATAACAAAATTACGCTTTTTAAGTTTATAGAAAATTGAGTTATTTAAATTTGAAGCATTTAATAAAAATTCACTACCATAACGCACTTGCAGCGAACTTTTTTAGTCTAAATCCTACAAAATCCAGATACATTTCACAAACCATCCTGTATATGAAATATTTTTTCTTCAACAATACATCGGAGGTTAGTGGTCCTGTAATGCAAAATATATTTTCTCAACATATCGACTTGAACCGAAATCATTTTCATTAAACCAGACTTCTTGTGAAGATCATTTTCAAAAAGGTCTGGACGCAGCAAGTGCATTATGGAAGTGAATTTTCATAAAACTGTTTTTAATAGCAGATATGTCTCTTTAAGGCAAGAAGGCATCAGTAGTAGAAAAAATCTACCATATTTTACCAAAATAACTTATTGTCTGAAAATGTACAAAAATTTTCCGAAAATATACTTAAAGTGTTTCCGAGACAACTCGTTTTCTAGCTGACGAACCTTAGGTTAATAGCACATTGAGTTATTGAATTTTGAGGCATTTAATGAAAATTTGCAGCAAGCGTCGCGATTTTTTTTTACATACATGAATCATATTTCGATGAAAAATGCAAAAATGCAGTAAGGAATGTTTAAAAGAAATTGTAGGTATCACCAACGACTTATGGGCCAGCCTGTGATTGTCAAAATAATTTTATAAGATGCAGGTCAAGACACCCTATAAGTAGCGTATACAATTTTTCCTTGCATAATTACAATTATATGGGGTTTAACGTAGAAATGCGTCACCCTGTATATATGTAAACACAAAGTAAACCCGGATATTGATCCTAGGGTCCTAGTTTGCGCTCATTTGAAGAAATCTTTTTAGAATTCAAAAGTGGAGGTTTCCTCATTAACGAATTTTTTCTACGAAAATTATCTATAAATTATAGACCGTTAAACCATAAACTTAATTAAAACTACTGCCAAAGCATCATAGAAAGGGTCTGTTTGAAATGAATTTTCTGCAAATATTTTAGCAAAATGAAGGGCAATGATGGTTGAAGCTGAACCTTAAGAGTGTGCAAAACACTCTTTATATATCCGTATCTCTTTCAAGTTTTCTGCCTAAATGTTGCCAATTTTGACGTTTCAAATCGCGTCTTTGACGTTTTGAGGAAAACCTTAATTTTTTTCTTTAAATACCTTTTTTTTTAAATTTTAACAACACACCACGAGGGCTTACAGCCTAAATACTATCGTACCGTGGGAGCAGTATTCGAGGTTTGGCCTTATTTGTGAAGAATATAAGGTATAGAGATTAGCTGGTGAAAAGTATTTGCGAGCCCGGAAGAGGAAACCTAATTTCTTAGCAGCCGCTTCTGCAATTGATGTGACATGTTGGTGCCAGTTTAGATTTCGATCCACAGAAATGCCAACAAGAGAAAACGACTCATTACTTTGAATAACTTGGTTGTTCATTGTGATGGGTCTAGGGCTGGTGTATCTCTTATGAGAAAGAAAGCAAGACTGAGATTTGGTGGGGTTGAATTGTACAAGATTTCTACTTCCCCAGTCTAATATTTTTTGGAGATCCACGGAGATAGAACCCTCCATGAGTCTGCGATTCTCATCTAATTGGGCTAAAGAGACAGGCTTAGAATATTGTATATTTGAGTGGAGGTTATTGATGTGGAGAAGAAACAAAGTAGGGGCTGTAACTTTTTGTCTAAATTTTGGTACGTATATATATATATATATACATATATATATATATATATATATATATATATATATATATATATATATATATATATATATATATATATATATATATATATATATATATAACATATAAAAATGGAAACTGACCCCGGATATGGGTTCTAGGGTCCAGGGGTCCTAGTTCGCGCTTATTTGAAGAAATGTTTACAAAATTCAAAAGTCGAGATCTCTCCATTGGTGAATGTTTTCTTTGAAAATTCACTAAAAAATCAGTATCTTTTAATTAATGATTTATGTAAATAATTATTTCTAAAAGTAATGATTTTCTGGGAATCTAAATAGATTGTCTGTGCATGTATAGTAATATATACTGATTATTTTTCTCAAGGGAATTCCCCAGCTCTCGCCGATATATGTTAAGGTTTTAAGCAGGCTGGATTTAGTGAAGTAAATGACACCACATACACGACACCCTCCCGTCCAGAATCTCTGAGCAGCTTGTGAGGGGGTTGGTTACATATAAAAGACAACGGACACGCACCCAACGCACAGTGACAGAAACTACCAGGAATCGACCCTGGACACTGTACGCAGCAAAACACTCGTTCCACTATATCACGGAGGTGTATTAGGCAGCAAAAATTAGCTGCGAAGTGTTGTTGATTTAAGTAGACACTTTTTGCCGGAATACCACCAACACTTCTGTGAATAAACTCTTTAAGCACTTTGTTTTTACAAGATCTTAAGGGAGAGTTAAGTTGAAATCTATATTTATATCTATTGGTTACCTTCTTTTTGTGATGTGCAAGTCCATTTTACCATTACGTATTTTATTTGTGACGAACCATGTAACCGTTGATGGTTAAATAAATGTTGTGTTATGTTATCAATTTACCTATCCTATTTTTCACTAGGATTAGCAAAATCTTTAAGACATGGTTATGGTCGCCTATAGTCCTTGACTGTTATATTATAGCGCGTTCATTATTTTTGAAATGGTAACATTTTTAGATAATTTTGCCTAACCTATATAATAGGGTAACTTTAACGTCTTGGCTGGCTTAGGCAATCGTAAAACGAATTACATAATGTGAATCGTCGCTTACTAAGTAACGTAGAGTTGCACTTTTAGCGAAATGATTTTTACGTTTGAAAAATCTGCTTTTCTACTTACCAAAAACCCACTGGACAGCTTTCCCGGTTTTCACAATATTTGGTGATGACCATACAATCGAAGGGCGATGTCGCAATCATAATACGTTGTCCCCAGCAGCTCTTTTCATTTGATTGTAACTTTCACACTTCATCAGTTGTGCCAAAATTTCCAAAAATGATTTCCTTGGTCTACCTCTTTCATTTTTTCCAGGCATGTGTCCTTCAAATAATATTTTCAGAAAGTTATTATGTATATAATATAACCAATTTGACCAATAAATTTTTTATTACTCCTTTTAATTTATTTCAGCGAGGATCTCTTTTCTTTCCCCTCTCCTAACACACTTTTATTCGTCTTTCTATCGGTGTACAGTGTCTTTGTCATTTTTCTCCATGTTTCAAAAACTTCTCTTAGCTTCATGTCTTGCCAAGTTATAGCCAAGTCTTCTCAGAGCTTTGATACATTTACCATCATCTGTGATAATAGTTCCAAGGTACGTGAATATTTCGACTTGTTCTGAGCAATTTGATTAATTCGTCTATCATTATTTTGCTACTATTTAATTATAGCAGACGAAAATCGTTATTATAATCGCTGATTAAGGTGACGAGGTGTTTTCGTCGACTATTTTAAAGTAAATACGTCACTAAGTATTCAAATTATGCTTGGAACCGATTCTCAAAAGTAACAAAAAATCACAAAAAAATCAAAGTGCTCCAAATCATATAAAACTTATTTACAATATGAAGCACTTCATAAGAATGAATAAAAACTATATTATACATTGACATCAAATACAGGTGCAGAGTTGGAGCTTTTTTTCTTGTCACAGTTTTTTTAATTTTCAAGATAAATCATTGTGATTCAAAAAATACAGAAGATATTGGCGGGGAGTTTGTTTTATTTTTTATCTACTAAGGTCCTACATATTATACTGAAGTTTTATCGAGTTCAGATAATTTTCATTTTTTTGCAATTTTTCAATACTAGTAGTCGTCGACTTTTTTGGACAAAAAAACTTTTTGTCTTCGATTAAGTTAAAACTTTACCATTTAGTAACTTGAGGGTTGTTAAATATCGGAATCGTATTAGTTCTTTTTTCAGGCTAATGGTTTTTATGTAGGAGATTGGGAAAAATTTTATGACTGCACATTGTTTGCATCAACCTTTTTGGTCACAAATATCTTCATTTAATATGCCATTATGCTTTTTTTATCTCAAAGAGAGCTGACAAGATTGTAATAAAATAATATCAAGCCTGAAAAATGCTTTGTAAAATTATTACACTTACATTTGTAATGCTGGCAATTTTTTGAAGTTTTCAGCAAAATCGTTATAGTTTGAAAACCAGAAGCGATATCAAATTGCCGTTTGTTTTATTTGAAGGTCTGAAGTGCATGGAAACAAGAAAGCCACTATTAAATAAGTTTGGATAACTTTTATTTCTTCGCAGTTTTTTGGTATTGAATTTTTATTGACAAAATTTTGACGTTTCTATCAAATCAAATTTCGAACTAAAAAAACTAAAAATATACATATTATAATTGCTGATTAAGGTGACGAGATGTTTTCGTCGACTATTTTAAAGTAAATACGTCACTAAGTATTCAAATTATGCTTGGAACCGATTATCAAAAGTAACAAAAAATCACAAAAAAATCAAAGTTCTCCAAATCATATAAAACTTATATACAATATGCAGTGCTTCATAAGAATGAATAAAAACTATATTATACATTGACATCAAATACAGGTGCAGAGTTGGAGCTTTTTTTCTTGTCACAGTTTTTTTAAGTTTTTAAGATAAATCATTGTGATTCAAAAAATACAGAAGATATTGGCGGGGAGTTTGTTTTATTTTTTATCTACTAAGGTCCTACATATTATACTGAAGTTTTATGGAGTTCAGATAATTTTCATTTTTTTGCAATTTTTCCATACTAGTAGTCGTCGACTTTTTTGGACAAAAAAACTTTTTGTCTTCGATTAAGTTAAAACTTTATCATTTAGTAATTTGAGGGTTGTTAAACATCGGAAATGTATCAGTTCTTTTTTCAGGCTAATGGTTGTTATGTAGGAGATTGGGAAAAATTTGATGACAGCACATTGTTTGCATCAACCTTTTTGGTCACAAATATCTTCATTTAATATGCCATTATGCTATTTTTATCTTAAAAAGAGCTGAATAGATTGTAATATAATAATATCAAGCCTGAAAAACGCTTTGTAAAATTAGTACACTTACATTTGTAATGCTGGCAATTTTTTGAAGTTTTCAGCAAATTCGTTATAGTTTGAAAACCAGGAGCGATATTAAATTGGCGTTTGTTTTATTTGAAGGTCTAAAGTGGATGGAAACAGAAAAGCCACTTTTAACTAAGTTTGGAGAACTTTTATTTCTTCGCAATTTTTTAGTATCGAATTTTAATTGACAAAATTTTGACGTTTCTATCAAAACCAATTTTGAACTAAATAAACCATAGATATTTCGTAATCATATTTTTAATGTCTTTAAATACCTAAATATTATTAGTTTTGTTTATTAAACATATTGTTTGTAAAATGGCTCCTACCTATATATTTTTTATGAACCGCTTCAATAGCTATGGCTATTAGCGGGATAAATAATAAAACAATATGCGATAAAGTGATTTTAATCAATTCGCAAAACATAACAAATGTATTCTGCTTTGCCTGAGACGCAAAATCTAATCAGATGAGAGTAGACAAAAATTTACATATATATATATATATATATATATATATATATATATATATATATATATATATATATATATATATATATATATATATATATATATATATATATATATATATATATACATATATATATATATATATATATATATATATATATATATATATATATATATATATATATATATATATATATATATATTCAAATTCATATTCATGGGCGTTTGTCTGCTTCTCTCATCCTGACCCTTCTGATATCTCACAAAACGTCACCGAAATTATCCAAGCTGGCATGGAATTATTTATCCCACGTACACAGAAAACCTCTTCAGCCACTCAAAAGCCCTGGTTCTCTAAATCCTGTGACAAGGCCAGACTTGAAAAGGTCAAAGCTCACAAAACGCTTCTACACAATTCCAGTCGAGAAAATCGTCAAGCATTTAACGACGCAAGAAACCGCTATGTCCGCATTCTTTCTTAGGAAAAAAACTAGTTTAATAACCACATCAAAAACAAAGTCCTCTTAAGCTCCAACGGCAGAAAACCCTTCTGGGCTCTTGCTAAATCTATTGGGAATAATTTCTGCAAAAGCACGTTCCCACCTCTTGTCTCAGGGGATGAAATTGTTTCTACTGCCCTGGGCAAGGCTGAACTTTTTGCTTCGTTGTTCGCCGGCAATTATACTCTCAACCCACCTCCAAATGTTCAACCACCAACAGTCCCCAATGTCGCGCATAAAATGACGGATATCATTTTCAAAACTAAAAAGGTACGAAAGATGCTTTCTTCTCTTAATACCAGGAAAGCCTCTGGCCTTGACGAGATCCCAGCAATTGCTCTCAAAAAATGCGCACTAGAGCTTGCTCCTGTCCTGACTCGTCTGTTTTAGATATCTTATAATAAAGGCATATTCCCTAGTAACTGGAAAACTGCTCGAGTACAACCCATCCCCAAGAAACGATCCAAAGCGCTTCCTAGCAACTACAGGCCTATTTCTCTCCTTTCAGTCGTCTCTAAAGTGATGGAAAAGTATATAAACACCAAATTACTAAAATTTCTTGAAAAACACAGTCTAATCCACGACAGGCAGTATGGATTCCGTCAGCCCAGATCGACTGCCGACCTCCTTTACTTTGTCACCCATTCTTGGAACAAGTCTATGAAACAACACGGTGAATTCCAGATTGTTGCTCTAGACATATCAAAAGCATTCGACCAGGTCTGGCACGCAGCTATACTTAATAAACTTCCGGCCTATGGCCTACCACCAAAACTTTGTACCTGGACAGCAAATTTCCTCTCCAACAGGAGCATGTCTGTTGTTGTGGATGGCCATTCCTCTAAACTGTATCCAATTAATGCAGGCGTTTCTCAAGGTTCAGCTTTAGCCCCTACTTTGTTTCTTCTCCACATCAATGACCTCCTCTCTAGCACATCCAACCCAGTTCACAGCTACGCGGACGACAGCACCCTCCATTTTAATATACAATATTCTAAGCTTGTCTCTTTAGCCCAATTAGATGAGGATCGCAGACTCATGGAGGGTTCTGTCTCCGTGGATCTCCAAAAAATATTAGACTGGGGAAGTAGAAATCTTGTACAATTCAACCCCATCAAAACTAAGTCTTGCATTCTTTCTCACAAGAGATACACCAGCCCTAGACCCATCACAATGAACAACCAAGTTATTCAAAGTAATGAGTCCTTTTCACTTGTTGGCATCTCTGTGGATCGAAATCTCAATTGGCACCAACATGTCACATCAATTGCAGAAGCGGCTGCTAAGAAATTGGGTTTCCTCTTCCGGGCTCGCAAATACTTTTCACCAGCTAATCTCTATACCTTATATACTTCACAAATAAGGTCAAACCTCGAATACTGCTCCCACATCTGGGGTGCTGCTGCCGCTTCTACACTAGCTATTCTGGACTCCATTCAAAAGAGAGCCATACGTCTCATCGGTGACCCTACCCTCACCCAAAGGCTGCCATCCCTTGCCCACCGACGTGCCGTTGGTGACCTCTCCCTCTTTTATAGATATCTGCACGGGCACTGCTCAGAGGAGCTTTCCTCCATAGTTCCCCCACCTGCTGCCCCCAACAGATCTACCAGGGGAACAGAGCGAATGCACCCTTTTACTGTCCAGGTCACCAGACTTAAAACATCTTGTTATGCTCGCTCTTTTGTCCAGAGGACTTCCAAGTTGTGGAATTCCTTGCCGGCACATGTTTTTCCTTCTCCTCCGAACCTCCAAACCTTCAAGTTCAGAATAACAAGCTGCCTCTTTCCTCCTTGTCAACACCCACGGTGCGATAGTATTTAGGCTGTAAGCCCTCATGGTGTGTTGTTGAAATTAATATATATATATATATATATATATATATATATATATATATATATATATATATATATATATATATATATATATATATATATATATATATATATATAAGTGAAACTGTCCCTGGATATGGGTTCTAGGCGGCCTAGTTTGCGCTCATTTGAAGAAATATTTTCTAAATTCAATACTCTGGATCTTTTCATTAGTGATTATGTTTAAATAAAATTCACTAAAACAAGAACTTGTGAAGCCACGGGAAAAGTCTGCGACTGTATATACATGGAACGGTTTCAATAAGTTAGGGCAAGAACAAACAACCAGATATGCTATTCGAGTTGAATTAAGTCTTAAAAGTTTTCATCTCCTCTGCTTTTGTTTTTGTTTCTTTAACGTCGGTCCATTTCCGCGACTATGGCCAATCAGCGACGCGAGGGAGCAGTTTCACCTCAATATCCTGGAAATTTTGCCAAACCCCTGTCTTTCTCTAAGGAGGGTAAGTATATTAAACCTGACCTACATCGCATGGTCACGGGAGCGACGGCTTTACGCCTTCTGCGAAGGGCGGAACGTGCAGACATTTATTTTGCTCAGATACAGTGCTACAGCCTTAAGATATCTGATTAAATTTTGTATTGATATGATTAGATTGCAGAATTTTTTTTACTAGCTCTAGTGCTCCTTCTGGAGGAATACCGGGAAATATTTGTTTGGAATTTTTGTCTCAGAAATGTAACACGGAGTAAAATTTGGAATTTTAAAATCATACTTTCATTCTGTATTTGACAAGTCGGAGAACTTCAGCGAATACATACAATATAAAATAGTGAAAATCAATATGTTTGTTTATCTAAGTGGACAATAGATTTACCTCAAACATCGGCCTTCACAATACCAACATTAAGTATCTCGAAAACACTAGAAGATGAGGACAGGGTTCTCTCATGAAAGTGGAACTAAATATAATTGAAATTTCAACAATATAATAATATATAAGGCGTTCCATTTAGAATAGAGAAATTAGCATCTATTTCCTGTACAACCCAAAATGCGACATTTTGAAACAAAATTATTTGCGTCAAATAGACCATTTCTGAAAAATCCCCACCCACAAATTTTCACCGTTCATATACATATAGGTTAGGTTAGGTTAGGTTTGTATGTGAGTGGGCCATACCGGTCCCTCCACCGCGACCATAAGGTCTATTGTGGCTCACGCCTAATAGTCTATATTTCGCCCAACAAATCCAGCCTCCTGCAGAGGTCGATAATCTTTGTGGGCGAAAGTTGATCCAGATCCTCTGGAGAAAGCTTTGAGCAATCTTTAAGCTTTGCCAAAGAGCAGGTATCTAGTCCTGTCCGCTGCCGGACAGGAACACAGCACGTGCTCTGCTGTCTCGTCACTCTCCATACACAACCGGCACTCATTGGATTGTCATTATTTCTGTCCAGGTCTTTAAGGTGCGTTTTGCTGTGCAATATGTTATCCCCAGCACTGGTTCTGGTCCGACAAAGTCTCTCCTGGCAAGCGCATCGGCCGCAACGTTGCCATCATGGTCCGAGTGACCCGGTATCCATTACAGCTGCCCAATTCGTTAAGGGCAGATTTACAACTCCATACCGTCTTTGAATTACACCGGTAGGAACCAAGAGTCTTTATTGCAGCTTGGCTATCTGCATATATCTTTATCGATTTGTGTGCGCACAGGTTATATATATATATATATATATATATATATATATATATATATATATATATATATATATATATATGTATATATATATATATATATATATATATATATTATATATATATATATATATATATATATATATATATATATATATATATATATATATATATATATATATATATATATATATATATAATGCTCAACTAATTTAAGCGAAACTCGACTTAAACCTTTCTGCTTTGATCTAGAGAAACGAGAGCAACCGTGATAGGTAACTTCCTCGAGTACTTGAACTTTGTAATGCTTTGCTTGAAATTTATAATCGCAAGTAATTTATATTACGAGCAGACGTGTTTTTTTCAAAAAACGATCGGAATTTATATTCCCGTGAGGCAGGTTATATTTTCCTATGTTATTTGCCATAAAAATGCAAACAAAGTAGTCTTATTTCCTTTGTTTAAAACACCGAATGCATCCTTTATTAAAATTCAGATCAAGCAGGCTTTTTGGTCTGTAATAGAGGCAAATTAGGTCGAGTGGCGGTTTTGTGACAGTCTCTTTCTCTCTGTGGTTTATTAAAAGGGACAACTTTCATAATCTTTCATGTTTTGCTCGTTTTCTGTTTTATGAAGATTATATTCATAACAGCGGGAAATGATTAGTATCCATTCAGGGTTGCCGAACCTATAGAGACCCTTTTCAGCGTGTTTACGACTCAAATGAAAATTGATATTAATATAAATAGAATGTTACTGGGTCGTGTTTGATTAATGATTTCCAATTTATTAATTTATGGCACTTAACATGTCTCCGCAAATATTAAATGTGCGAAATATTTGTTTTTTTAAACTGAAATCCACTTAAAACTGCTAAAATTATTATTATTATTTTCATTACGAATTATTATTATTATGGAAATTAAAGTTGCACTTTGAAATTTTATAAACCAAAACAAATAAGTAATGTGTATCCAATTACTAAAAAATTTGCTAAAAGAATACATGAAATTAAATTATATTCCTAATCTGTAATAAAAACTGAAAAAAAAGAAAATGTAACCCTTTTTATTTTTCACAAAAATTTTGAACTAGTAAAAGTAAAGCAAAATATATGAGGAAAAATCCTCACATTTTCAGGTAACAAGCTGTCAAAAATTAAAACATTACTTAAGTCTCTCACTTTACAGTTCCATTTGACATTTGTGAATTATGATTAATCAACTAGTCTGGACGCAGCAAGTGCGTTATGGTAGTAAATTTTCATAAAAATATTTTTAATGCAGATATGTCTTTTTTAATGAAAGCAGGCATCAAATTTGGCTAAATATTTTCTACACAAAATGCTGATAAAACAATACATAAAATACAAATTGTAAACCCAATCTGTAATTAAAATTGAAAATAAACTAATTTGTTTGCACGAAAATCTATTAAAACCTTATTTTTGACGAATTTCGTTTAAAAAATGTTCCATCAATTGAATAATTTTTCATACAAAGATTCTCAAATGTTTATTCAACGAAAATTCATCAAATTCATTTATAAGAAAATTCGCTATTAAAAAAACATTTTGTACAAGAAAATTCGCTAATAAAAATAAATTAAATTCCTAGTTCTCATTTGAAGAAATTAAAAAAATATTAAAAGTCGCGATCACCTCATTAGTGATTTTTTTAAAGAAAATTCACTAAAAATGTAAACATCGGTAATCCTATAAAATTTGTTATTTCTGACTTAATTTGTACCAGTTAATTTGAATATTAATATTTTTCTTATAAAATTCGCCAAACAATCACATAATCTGATCGGTTATTAGAATTAAACAAAAAACTGCAAAAAACGTTAATATATATATATATATATATATATATATATATATATATATATATATATATATATATATATATATATATATATATATATATATCAAAAAATTGTGGGAAAGCCGTCAGTTGCAAAATAAAACTCTTTATCATATGCCGAGCTTTCGGAAAAAAATTATTCCATTCTCAAGGCTACAACAAAAAAAGTTTACAATTTATATAGGAGAAATATAAAGTTTAAAATACTTAGAAATAACGTGAGTTTTACTAAACTAATTATTCAATAACAAAAATGAAAAAACCTTTTTATACATTTGAGTGAAGTCGAAAAGTCCCAAACTGACATATAAAGCTAACTATTGTCTAATTGCATTTGTTTTTTGTTTTTGTCTAGGAAATATAAATAGGGGTAGTGATTTCTAAAATTATTATCTTTCTTTAAGTTTATTAAATTGTCGTTAAAAGTAATTTCAAATTCTTCTAAACACATTCTTTATTACTTAAGGTTTCACAGTGTAAAATAGAAACATTACTAAAATTTATATTGTGGCCAGTGTCAAGATTATGTTCTGACAGAGCGCAAGTTCTTTTTTGTAAACGTATGTCACTTTTGTGCTGTGTTAACCTATCTTTAAGGACTCTGCTTGTTTGGCCAATGTATCTTAAACTACAATTATTACATGGAATACAATATACCATGTACATTGTGCCTACAGGGACTGTAGTATGCATCAAAATTGATGGTTATTGAGAAATCGAATTATTATAATTTGAAGTATTATGAAGAAAACTCGCTACCATAACGCACGTTCTGCGTGAAGACATTTTATATTTTATTTCCCAAATGGCTTAATTTTGTTAAAATAAAAAAATCTCGTTTACCTAACCCTCTTGTATCAAAACTTTTCAAAGAGTTTTGGACTATTTCCTGGCGCCGCCACCATTTGTTAGCAGCAAATATTAATCGCATTTGTCTCACGTAACGTATATATTTATGGACTTATAGTCTGATATATATATATATATATATATATATATATATATATATATATATATATATATATATATATATATATATATATATATATATATATATATATATATATATATTCTCAAAAACCAAAAATATCGTAACAAAAATAGTTTTTGTTAATTTTTGTCCGAAAACATGGAGATGCTTTAAAAGAAATCAGTTTTAAACTGGCGTCGAGTCTTAAACGATGAATTAAATTGTGTGTATAAAGCAAGATAATCTGATTTCTCAGTTTGATCGGGCAAGAATAGTGGCCTTTACATCAAGAGGCCTTACCAACTTATTACTTTTTACATCGTTGTTGATTTACTTATTAGTGAATTTTCGTGGAAAAAATTGACTAATGGGGAGATCCCGACTTTTGAATTTGAATTTTTTTTGCATATGAGCGCGAACAAGGACCCCTAGAACCCATATCCGGCGTCAGTTTTAATTTATATATATATATATATATATATATATATATATATATATATATATATATATATATATATATATATATATATATATATATATATATATATATATATATATTTGTGTGTGTGTGTGTGTCACGCCGATAACTCAAAAAATAATGGACCGATTTTAATAAAGTTTGGCATATACCTTCCTTTTGTAAATGGCTTGGATAAGTTTGTTAGTCACGGAAAATCGGTTTTTAATTGAAACAAATTTTTATCTCAAAAAATGAAAAAGCTATGATAACCAAATTTGGTAGGTAGGTGTACGATATAAAAAGTCAACTATACACCAATATTTAAATTTCTATGTTACAAGAAAAAAAGTTATAATAAAATATTTTGTGCCAGATCATTTCTATGAAAATTCACTACCATAACGTATTTGCTGCCTCCAGGCTTTTCTTTTAACAATTCTGGAATAAATACTTCTCAAGCAATCCTTACTTTATGTGGCAACAGTATTCCAACCTCAAGCATTGTTTCCAAGCAATTTTTCTTGCATATTCTAATCATATTACCCCATTGTATCCTAACTAGAAGCATCCACCTTACATACAACAATAGCCTGGCATTTAGGTATTTCCCCCATTTAGCGCAAACATCTAGAATTCACAAAGGCGTTTCGTGGGACAAGGTCTACGGATGGGAACCCTTTGACAAGCCAAAGTGGCTGCGGACCCGTCGAAACTATTTCTGCAGTAATGCTGGATACGAAACCGTTGCGAAGTGAGACGAAACTCGATGTTATTCTTGCTAACTGGTCTGTAGAGAGGTCTGGAACTTGACAGAGGATGTGCGTACCGCAAAGTCCTTTTATCACAGAATAATCTTTTAGACCAGATATGATATAACAGTTATTCTGCTATGCTCTAAAGGCACATCTCGTACGTTCTATAGCTTCTATAGGGACAACAATAAGATTTCAACGAATTTTTATAGAAAAAAGTCTGGATGCCGCAAGTGCGTTATGGTTAAGAATTTTCATGGAAATGATCTACGCCAATTTTTTTTTACCAAAATCATATACAGGGTGCGATATTTTGATCCTCGTTATCATTGAGAACTCGGAAACGGCAAGAGATACATACTTTATACTCTTACAATTGCAACTCGAAGGTACTTATAGATTTTAAAAACTCGGGACGCAGCAAGTGCGTTATGGTAGTGAATTTTTATTAAATGCTTCAAATTTAAATAACTCAGTTTTCTATAAACTTAGAGAGTTTAATTTCAATACGTAGTAAGGTCTTTTCTAAGGCAAGATATCCACAAATATCATTAAAATAACTTTGTAATTTTCGGAGTAAAAAATTTTTTTCGAAAGAAAATTTAAAATTTGAATAACTCAATTTTCTTTAAACTTAGAAAGTTGAATTTTGGTACGTAGTAAGGTTGAGGCAACATATATAGTAAATTTCATTAAAACAGCTTTGTTACTTTCGGAGAAAAAAATTTTTTTCGAAAGAAAACTCAAAATTTTTCCGGAAAACCCCGTCTGATTTTTCTGGATAACGAACTCATCCAAGCCATTAATAAAAGACAGGCACTTGCCAAGTTTCATCGAAATCAGTTAATTATTTTTTGAGTTATCATATATATATATATATATATATATATATATATATATATATATATATATATATATATATATATATATATATATATATATATATATATATATATATATATATATATATATATATATATATATATATATATATATATATATATATATATATATATATATATATATATATATATATATATATATATATATATATAAACATATAAAAATTAAACCTATTTACAAATGAACTTTAATAAGATATTATGCTGTGACAGTACCTCTCTCAAGCACCCTAAAATATCATCAAAATGTGCACAGTTATATATGTTTTATTTCTTTTTCCCTTGTCTTAATACACTACATATTTTATGACAATCGATTTAATTTACTTATTTGATTTCATAAATAGTCGGTTAATAGTGACTTGGAATGAAGTAGACACCACATCTTCAAACATATTAAGAGAATATGAGTAAATCAACAGCAACTGGGAATGAAGTCTCCCAGCCACGTGGTTAAAAAACACTGTTTGTATGAGTGGTTACAACTCTACTTCTAAATAAAAGGACTGTAACAGCGGCAGAAGCAGAAGTCAATGGAAGGTGTGTGTATTCGCAAAGAAACTATTGACTATTAATAACAACAATTGACTAAAAACGCTGCGAGTTGTAAGAAAAAAAATAATTATACTACAGAGGTGATTAATGATAATAAATTACAATAGGGTTATATATAATCGTAAATGCTTCCAATGATTAACAATCAGTGAATTCAGTATTATTGACATTTCTCTAAAAGTTAAAAATGAATTTCATGAGTCAATGACAATAACAGAAGCATTGACTAACCAACAGCAACCAAATACTTATGATTTAAACATAAATGTTTCAAATTTGAATAGCTCAATTTTCTGTAACCCTAGAAAGCTGAATTTTGGCACATAGTTAGGTATTTCCCAAAGCAATATGTAGACCAAATTTTATCAAAATTTTCGGAAAAAAATTTTTTTTTGAAAGAAAACTCAAAATTTTTCCGGAAAACCCCGTCCGATTTTCCTGGCCAACGAACTCATCCAAGCCATTAATAAAAGAAAGGCACTTGCCGAGTTTCATCTAAATCGGTTAATTATTTTTTGAGTTATCAGACGGATACACACACACACACACACACACACACACACACACACACACACACATATATATATATATATATATATATATATATATATATATATATATATATATATATATATATATATATATATATATATATATATATATATATATATATATATATATATATATATATATATATATATATATATATATATATATATATATATATAAACATATAAACATTAAAACTGACCCCGGATATGGGTTCTAGGGGTCCTAATTCGCGCTCATTTGAAAGAATTTTTGCAAAGTCTCACCATTGATACCTCTCTATTAGTGAATTTTTTAAATAAAAATTCACTAAAAATGTTCGGGACGTAGCAAGTGCGTTATGGTAGTGAGTTTTCACAAGAATAATATATAGTGTCACATTTGTCTATGATAATGAAGTTTATGGACTTTCTTATTTCTATGGTCAGTTGTAGTGTGTTGGTAACAGAGAAAATTCTGGAATGATATTTATAGAAGGGACCAGAAGTGACAGGTGTAGAATAGTGTAGAAGATCTAGAATCTCTATGGAGAGTATAAATAGGCGAGCGGTACACAGAGTGAGTTAGTTCAGTATTGAGGAGAAAACAGTATACCCATGATAACAAAGGAAGAGGTAATCGCGGCTGGAAACAAAATTAAACTTGTAAAGGCACCTGGTCCAGATGGAGTACCCCCGGATGTAATTAAGGCGATCGCAACAAATCTGCCCGAACTGCTTGTACAAACTTTCAATAATCTCCTCATTCTCAGCCTCTTTCCAGAAAAATGGAAGATAGCCAGACTGGTGCTGATTGAGAAGCCGGGTAAAAAGACTCACAGACCCTTATGCCTGATAGACGTCATCGCAAAGACGTTCGAACAAATATTAAACCATAGATTGATAGAAGAAATTGAAAAAAAATGGAGATTTTGCGCCCACGCAGTATGGATTTCGAAAAGGTTTCTCCACACTGGATACCATCCAAAAAGTGCAGAGCACCGTATATGACACACAAACCTGGCCAGGAACTTATGTAGCTGTGGTAACTTACGACGTACAAAACGCTTTAAACTCTGTCCCCTGGAAGGGAATAATAGATGAGCTGATAAAGCGACAAATATTACCATACCTTGTCAGGATGGTATGCAGCTACCTGTAGCACAGGAAAATTATGGTGGGAGAGACATGGATAATGGACATAATGAGCGGAGTTCCACAAGGATCAGTGCTGGGTCCCACCCTGTGGAACATCTATTACGATGAGCTACTGCTGATGCAGATGCCGGAAGGAAACGCTTGTGTAGCATATGCTGATGATCTTCCCCTGATTATACGGGGTAGCACCAGAGAGGACATTGAAGAGCAAGCAGCATGGCTGAGTGGGAGAATAGTGAGAAAAGTGTGGCTGATGAAGAAGGGATTACAGCTTGCCCTCCACAAAACCGAAGTGCTAATCTTGGCAGGAAGATGGACTGTTAAGACACTAGCAGTCTAAATCGGTAACATGGAAATCTTCTCTAGCGCCAAACTAAAATACCTTGGAATGTACATGAGGCAAAACATGAACATGGGCTGGCACATCAAGAATGCAGCGCAAAGAGCTGAGAAGATGACTGCAGCACTGAGCAGACTGATGCCAAACATAGGAGGCCCCAAGGAAGGAATGAGAAGAATACTCGGCAGCGTCGTAAACTCCATTTTGTTATACGGTGCCCCTGCCTGGAATGACTGGCTATCCAAAACTAAGTACAGAAAGATCCTCGAAAGCACCCAGAGGAAGATCGCTATAAGAATCGCCAGTTCATACAGAACAGTATCCACCAAGGCTATACAGGTAATAGCAGCAGTCGTACCTATACACCTGCTGGTAGCAGAGCGGACCTATCAAAAAAACATGAACAAGGCGGCTGAAAGGAATAGAAGAAGAGAACTCACAGTGACAAAATGGCAGGAAGAATGGGAGGAGGAGACCGTGGTAGCTCAGTGGACAAAACGGATAATACCCACAATCAAGCTTTGGGTACAACGAAAGCACGGTGAGGTTGGATACTACCTCACGCAGTTTTTGTCGGGACATGGGCGATTTGGCTCCTATCTGCACAGATTTGCACTGGTGGAATCTGACCATTGTAGCTTTCGCGGAGAAAAGGAACAGCCGAGCATACCGTTCTGGTGTGCGAGAAATGGGCGGTTGTCAGGGAAGAAGCGGTAGCAATGATTGGGGAGGCGCTAACTGCGGAAAATATATTACCACATATGCTAGAAACCGACAAGAAATGGACCATTAGAGATAAAATGATAGAGAAGATAATGGAAGAGAAGGAAGATATAGAGAGGAGAGAAACAGCAGCACAACAACAACACAACTGAAATCTGAAGAAAGGAGAAGCTTACCTGAAGTAATACCATAAGGTAGTTCCAGGTTTGTTTCGCACTAGGGGAGGTGGTTTTTAGTTGGTAAGGCATTCTCTAGAGAGAATGAATCCAACACAGCTCGGTAGACAGCCGACTGTCTTTTGAAGATTTCCCCTTCCTTAAAAAAAAGTTCAGTAGTGACTGTGGTCTAGAATAAGTGATCATAGAGTATTAAACGAGTCAGGAATAACTGTTGGTGTATAAGAAGCGATCATAGAAGGCGGATAGTGGAATATATCTGCTAGTGCGGAAAATTATTATAGACAAAAATAGCAACGTCTGCGATGAAAGTGTCATTTCAGTGAAGAGAGCTGGGAGAGGAAGAGACGACCCAGTTACTCAGCCAGAAGCAAGTGGAGAAGAAATAATGAGAGAAGTACAAGACAAAGGGTGTAAAAACCATGTAAATGTGAAGCCAGCCCAGAAAAAGGTCAGTGAATACACTTGTTGGAATAGAGCCGATGTCGACAGGGAGAATAGGGCCCGCCGAGATATTTTTGTAAGTAGAAACATCAGAACGAGAGCAACTACACGAAAGAGCCAGTACCACGTAAGAACTTCTCTTGAAGTAAGCTCCGACATATTGACGAGAAGTAAAACCATCAACTTTGCTGTCGCAACGCATATACGAATACAAAGCGACCGCCTGAAGACCCGTTATGACGTGAGAGCAAATTCAGCTGGATTTAAAGTAGAAGATCGGGTGTGGTTGTAAAATGTTTGTACCTATTTATGTCAGAAGCAAACAAGCAAATAAATATATAAATATATATATATATATATATATATATATATATATATATATATATATATATATATATATATATATATCCACACGATAACTCAAAAAGTTATTAACTGATTTTGCTGAAACTCGGCAAGAAGCTTTAGTTCATTAATAACTGGGACAAGTTCGTTAGCCAGCCCTATCGAGCCAGTCTTTCTAAATAAAAAATTTGTATCTCGAAAAATTACCAAGTTATTTTGATAAAAAGTCAACTTTCCAGGCTTATAGAAAACTGAGTTATATAAATTTCAAGCATTTAATGAAAATTCGCTACAATAACGCAACTTCTGCGTCCCGAAATTTCAGCTTGTGACAAGCCGTTCCTTATTTCTGTTTTCTTTATTTATTATTACAATAGAACAGCATGCATACATTTATAACAAAACTGCTAATAGATTCTGGGTCCTACTGTATTTCCTTTAGGTGGATCCCTCCTCTCCGAGGTCCAGTCTGTCTGTCTGTGATGCCACGATGGGCCACTAGGCGTTAAAGTGTCCCTGTTAATCCTTATATAATTTTGAAAAAAAAACAAACATAAACCAACAAAAACAAACAAAAAAAGCAAAAAAAAAACAATAAAAAACAATTATAAAAGAAACAAAAAAAGCAAAAAAAAACAAAATAAAAACAAAAAAAGGGAAAAATAATTTTTATTTATAAAAGATATATGTGTGTGTATATATGTGTGTATTTACAAACTTAATGTAAAGAAAGAGGTTAAACTTTAAATACTTTAAAAATATATACGTGCAGTTGTGTGTAGGTATGCGTAATTATGTGTGTATATGTTGAGATTATATTTACGTTATTAAAAATAACAAATATAATAAGGGGAAAAAACATAAGCCTCAAACGAGAAGTTAAAAAATCTGTGGCTGAGGACAATTCTGTCGAGGCCTTACCACTTTTTTCACCACTACCACCATCATTTAAATGTGCGCGTACTAGGAACTAAGTGAAGATTGGAACCTGTGATGAGCACTGACAACACATTTTAAAAAGACCTGACGATCGTTTCACTAACCAAGTTAGCGTCATCAGAGGATGAAAATTTTCAACTATTTTAAAAACGAACATCACCTTATATACCGGATCTTAGGTAAAGGGACCGAACTGAGATGTGAAAATAAACGCAGGCAAATTCTGCAGTGTATTGTATTTTTCTCGCGGGGCGAGGTCTGCACTGTCCCTACTAACTTATCTAAAATGTGTCTGTCTCTAGTAATTTTGTGAAGGTTCAATGATACCTAAATTAACATAGTTTGCTTTGTCGGAACTATCTGTATTATTATGCTATCTTTAGGACGTGTTAAAAACGTGGGACTTTTAATTTAACGAAGCAATCGATCAGGTGACTCGTAATCGGCGGTGGTGCCACGTTCATACAATTTTTATTCTAACTATATTTCGCAATATATATACTTTCGAAGGAGTTTAGCTGTCCTGGTTGTCTAACATTTTCTATTAATTTCAGATTATCTTCATTAACGTGATGATTATTATCCCAAATATGTCGGGCGACAGTAGATTTATCTATAGTACCGTAACGTAATTGGGCTAAGTGGTCTTTGAATTTAACTCCAATCGATCTTTTTGTTTGTCCGACGTACTTAAGATTGCAATCTTTACAACTTATTTCATAAATTCCCCCTACATTTTGTCCGTGTTATCCTTGTCTTTTGGATTACCTAGGAAGTTTTTAAAGGTATTTTTTGCCGAAAATGTTAGCTGCAAGTTGACTTTTTAAAAAATGCTATCTAAACCCCTCGTGATTCGAGGTTCAAATGGTAAGCAAACAACGTTTATTTCGGATTTCTCTCTTTTAAACGTTGTTGATTCCGTCAACATTTTCTTTGTTTTCTGTTTGTTGATTAATTTTTCCACTAAGCAAGCAGTGTATCCGTTATATTCCGCCACGTTCTTAATAGAATTTAATTTTTTGGTATATATACTTTTGTTTAAAGGAAAATTAATTAACCGATTTACTAAAAATTCAGACTGGCCAATTTTTGTGCGTACGTATGATGTGAGTATTTCGGAATGTAACTTATAGTGGTGGTTTCCTTTCTATAGACCTCGAATTCTAAAATATCTTTATTCTTGATAACTAGTACATCTAGGAAGGGTAATTTTTTATTAATTTCTAATTCGTCGGCAAATTTTATACAATCAAATTTATTGTTTAATCTGGCAATAAAATCTTTTATTCTGCAAATGTTTGTGTTAAACACAGCAAAAATGTCATCCACGTAACGAAACAACACTCTAGGAAAATAACTACTTTCACTTTCAAGATCTGTTTCAAATCTGCTCATGAAAAGGTCTGTCACTAGGACCTCTAAAATCGATCTTCACGGTCGGTGTAAGTTTAAAGTATTAATTTTAGTAATATGCCCTATAATAATAGTGTACAAGTCTTATGAAAATTCACTACTATAACGCACGTGCTGCGTCCAGATTTTTTTATAGATATCCATCATATCCCTCTGAAATTTAAAATATCATGTGAACTAAATTATATGCACGTTTTACATTTTATACAAACTGTAAGGTATTTGTCATATGTCCCTACCAAACAGAGCATCATATGCGTTGTTTTATCATTTAGTTCATTGCGGATTTTCAACAGTACCCCGGTGTAATTATGATTCCACTTTATGTTCATATATTAGCTTACGTATTCAAATGTTTCCCAAATTACCCCATAAATAAATTTGCATAGTAAATCAAAGGCGTGCGGAGAATGTAAAACCGCGCTATACCGCCATCTTATACAAAGCTTTTGATGTTAAATAAGCTATTTTTTGTGTAAAACGTTAATCATTCTGTACTACACCGCCTTAAGGTTCGATTCAAAAGGATGAAGGATGCTGTGGACTCCCAATAATAGGCACAATTCGATTTTAATGAAGCAGTTAATTTGAATTAGCGTCTATTATCCTTAATTCTAGAGGCAGTATTGCCTTGTTGTGGCAACCATTATTACTTACTGTCTCTAGCAGCTAATGTTTATTTATAACAGGCAAAATGACGGGTTTTAATTTTCAACGCTCATTGTTAAAGAATAAACAACGGAAGAATACCACTTTTCAAAATTCAAACGTCACTAAAATTGTATCCAACTCTATTAGTAAAATTGTGATGGCCAAAAATAAATATGAATGTAAGAGGAAGAGCATGCCTACATTTGTATTACAAATGTCAGAAATAAAAATACTTATTTACATGTCGCTTTGAAAGTAGATCTGACATTTATCAAAATAACTGTTTTTTTTTGGAGTACGAAAGCCTATTTTACTGTTTAAACATTTTTAGATCCCTTAACCTGAAATGGTTTTTATCTCATTTAACGTTGTTTCATTATAGAGTCACAGTAGGTTTTGGAATCTAGAAATTATTCTATTTTGTGTGACATACCGAGAACATGTTTTATGTTCCTTCAATTACAAATGACAATTTTATGTAAATTTCTATATTTTCTATGTGTTGAACGGATGCGAAATGGGAGAAGGAAATTTCATTTGAAGTTAAAATGACTTAAGAGAACTTTATTCAAGGCACGAGCGTGGTTTCCATTTTTTAATATTAATAACCTTTATAGGTAAATTAGCAGATTAGCGTATTCTTCATTAAAAAAAATTATTCAGAAACATGCTTAGAGGAATCCCTTTATGCATTAACCATCGGACAAATGCTGTGATCGCAATTCCACAAAACAGTTAAGAGACCCAAATTAAATTTGAGGTTCTGTGCAAGGTAAACATATTACAACGGAGCTAGAAATGCAAACTGTAAAAAATTCACCGTACAGAAGTCCATAGAAAGGAGAAACTACTTACCAACACCGTTTCTATATAAAAAATTCACTTTGCCCAATTGAAAAAAAAACGCAAAATAATAAGCGTAATCTGATTCCTTAAAATTAAATAAATAACAGAAACTGCTACCAAAGCATCACATAAAAGGCCTATTTTAATCTAATTTTCTGTAAATAACTTGATAAAATAAAGAGCAATGAAGATTGTAGCTGAAACTTAAGGCCTTTTAACTTCTTACGACATTTATGCTGCATAGCTGTTCATGTAGATTCTCTATCTAAAACATGTCAATTTTGACGTTTTGAATCGCGACTTTTTTGATGATTTAAGAATAAAAACTGAAAAGATTATAACTTTGACGAATAGAATCCATGCAACGTTTAAAAATATAACGTCAGACTACCCTGACCATGGTTTTATTTACTGCGATCCTTCCAAATGCAATTCTGGAGTTGGATCAGCAATAGTTACACCGGGCGAATGGGAACAATATCGCTTACCAAAAATAACATCAGTCTACCCAGGGGAGTTATACAGTATCCTAAAAGCAACCGAATATATGGAAAATAACAGTGCTCGTCGGTATGTAATTTGTCCCGACACTCTCAGCGCACTGGAAGCTATTAAACACATCTACGTAAAGAACTCTCTCATTGAACAAATTAAATCAGCTTTATCACGAATTCAAAAAAAGTTTCAAAGGGGCTTAATAACTTTTATGTATACCCCATCACATCTAGAAATAGAGGGAAATGATCAAGCGGACAAACTCGCAAAAGAGGCTACTGAATTTCCAGTTACTCAAGAAACTAACATCTGATTTTTATCAGATTTTAAAATATCAATCTGTGCAACCATCAGTAACATGTGGCTAAAACATGGAGCTCTAGGGACAGCGAACTCAAGTTAGTGATGCTATCCATTCATCATCGCTTACCGCTTACTTTATCACGCTCTCAACAAGTGCTAGTGAATAGACTACGACTTGGTCATACAAGGCTTACCCACAGACATCTATTTAAAAGAGAAACTATGCCCAAGTACTATATCTGTAATGTGATAGTGACGGTGATACACCGATTATGTTTCTTTATATTTTAACAGCACACCACGAGGGCTCACAGCCTAAATACTATCGTACCGTGGGTGTCGAAAGATGCAACTTGTTAATTCAGGACTTGAAGGTTAGAAGGTTCGGAGAAGGAAAAACATGTGCCGGCAAGGAATTCCACAACTTGGAAGTCCTCGGAACAAAAGAGCGGGCATAACAAGATGTTCTATGTCTGGTGACCTGGACAGTAAAAGCGTGAATTCGCTCTGTTCCCCTGGTAGATCTGTTAGGGGCAGCAGGTGGAAGAACTATGGAAGAAAGCTCCTTTGAGCAGTGTCCGTGCAGATATCTATAAAAGAGAGAGGTCGCCAACGGCACGTCGGTGGGCATGGGATGGTAGCCTTTGGGTGTGGGTAGGGTCACCGCTGAGACGTAGAGCTCTCTTCTGAATGGAGTCCAGGATAGCGAGTGTAGAAGCGGCAGCGGCACCCCAGATGTGGGAGCAGTATTCGAGGTTTGGCCTTATTTGTGAAGTATATAAGGTATAGAGATTAGCTGCTGAAAAGTATTTGCCAGCCCGGAAGAGGAAACCTAATTTCTAAGCAGCTGCTTCTGCAATTGATGTGACATGTTGGTGCCAATTGAGATTTCGATCCACAGAAATGCCAATAAGTGAAAAGGACTCACTACTTTGAATAACTTGGTTGTTCATTGTGATGGGTCTAGGCTGGTGTCTCTTATGAGAAAGAAAACAAGACAGAGATTTGGCGGGGTTGAATTGTACAAGATTTCTACTTCCCCAGTCTAATATTTTTTGGAGATTCACGGAGACAGAACCCTCCATGAGTCTGCGATCCTCATCTAACTGGGCTAAAGAGACAGGTTTAGAATATTGTATATTTGAGTGGAGGGTGCTGTCGTCTGCGTAACCGTGAACTGGGTTGGATGTGCTAGAGAGGAGGTCATTGATGTGGAGAAGAAACAAAGTAGGGGCTAAAGCTGAATCTTAAGAAACTCCTGCATTAATTGCATACAGTTTAGAGGAATGGCCATCCACGACAACAGAAATGCTTCGGCTGGAGAGGAAATTTGCTGTCCAGGTACAGAGTTTTGGTGGTAGGCCATAGGTCGAAAGTGTATTAAGCAGCGCTGTGTGCCAGACCTGGTAGAATGCTTTGGATATGTCTAGAGCGACAATCTGAGATTCACCGTGTAGTTCCATAGACTTGTTTCAAGAATAAGTGACAAAAGAAAGGAGGTCGGCAGTTGATCTGCGCAGACGGAATCCATACTGCCTGTCGTGCTGTGATTGTCCCATATTCCAGCATCTACGAGACTTACATAAATTATCAAAGAGTATTATAAATATACTGGGCCCTACACTGAAGATACAGCATCTATGCAATTTTCTAAAGGACAACAACCTATTCAATCAAGTATAAAACTTGCTATGATGTATATATGCCTATGTATAAATGAATGAACACCCGATGTAATCCAATAGTTTTATATAATATTCAATACTAGAGGTGGTCATAATATTTATCAAGGAGATAGTTTATAGAATTATAATGTTCATGTCAGCCTGCTAATAGCCCTCGAGGTTGATGTAGGTTTTATTTAATAAAAAAAGTTCGGGACGCAGCAAGTGCGTTATGGTAGTCAATTTTTATTAAATGCTTCAAACTTGAATAACTCAATTTTCTATAAACGTAGAAAGTGATATCTCTCTGTGAGGTCTCAGTGTGTTCAACCCTAGGCCTCAGAGAGATCTCTCTGAGGCCTAGGGTTGAACACACTGAGACCTCACAGACGATCTCCGGCGAGACTTGGGGAGTAGGCAGATTGAGGCCCCGTAATCGAGCTACAACAACCCAACCCACCTTTGTCCACCGCTCTAAGGAGTAGGCAGATTAAGGCCTTAGAGTGTCTTTACATATTTCCTTTACCCACCTTTGTCCACCACTCTAAGGAGTAGGCAGATTGAGGCCTTAGAGTGTCCTTACATATTTCCTTTACCCATCATTGTTCACCACTCTAAGGAGTAGGCATATTGAGGCCTTAGAGTGTCCTTAAATATTTGCTTTACCTCTTGGAAATGGCTCCAAAACAGGAGCCGAAACGTCGAGTTTCCATAAATTCTGGACGCGGTTTAACCCGAGAACCAAGTATGTCTCACATTAAAGACCGCGGAAATCTTTCTGAACATATATATATATATATATATATATATATATATATATATATATATATATATATATATATATATATATATATATATATATAAACATATAAAAATTGAAACTGACCCTGTATATGGATTCTAGGGGTCCTAGTTCGCGCTCATTTGAAGAAATGTTTGCAAAGTCTCACCATCGATAACTTTCTATTAGTCAATTTTTTAAAATAAAAATTCACCAAAAAAATCATCGGTAATAATGAACCATCTTAGATATATAACTTTTTTTCAATTATAGTAATATAATTCCCGAGAACTAGGTTTAATTTTTCAATAATACATTTATTAGTTTTCATGCTAGAAAAATAAAAGCTATAACAGCATCTACCCGTTTGATTCAAATCTTTAATTAAATAGACCGTAAGATTTCTCGTTCATACTACTTACAGTTTAGTGGCAACAAAATGTGATTTGTATTTATACAATTACTTTTTGGACTAACTTAGTTTTGTAATAGACCTCTTTAATTACACCGGTAGAGAGACAAATAGTATTAGAATAGATGAGAGAAAAAGGATGCTTACGAAAAGACACTGACAAAACGAAACGAATTCCACGAATCGTCAAGAAGAACACAACCCAAGTAGTCAGCAACGCAAAACCGCGATATCGTAGAGTACCGCTACCTTAAAATTATATGTGTGTGTGATACAGTCAAACCAGCCTTAACAAATCCATTAAACGCACCAGCAACCCAGGATAGCCTTTTCCGGGACACGCACGAGTTTCTGTGAGTCCAGTACTCGACAAGAGAAGAAATTCACAAAGGTAAGTGGCTTTTTGGTCATTCACGAGTTTGCATCAATTTCCACTGCTTTTGCCCCTTCTCTTTTTTCATTAAAAACGTTACTTAATTAACAAACGCAAATTACAGTCCACTTTGTTCGTAATAGCCCGCTTATCGCCTATTTCTTCGCCCGCTCTAGCCCATTTCTTGGGCTAGAGCGGGCGAAGAAATAGGCGTTAAGCGGGCTATTACGAACAAAGTGGACTGTAATTTGCGTTTGTTAATTAAGTAACGGTTTTTACTGAAAAGAGAAGGGGCAAAAGCAGTGGAAATTGATGCAAACTCGTGAATGACCAAAAAGCCACTTACCTTTGTGAATTTCTTCTCTTGTCGAGTACTCGACTCACAGAAACTCGTGCGTGTCCCGGAAAAGGCTATCCTGGGTTGCTGGTGCGTTTAATGGATTTGTTAAGGCTGGTTTGACTGTATCACACACACATATAATTTTAAGGTAGCGGTACTATACGATATCGCGGTTTTGCGTTGCTGACTACTTAAGTTGTGTTCTTCTTGACGATTCGTGGAATTCTGGTCTGTTCTTCTTATCGCAAAATAAAGATTATAAATTCCACTGCTTTTACACTATACGAGGAGCGAACATCCCGCCCGGCCAAAATGGCTGCTATAAGCAAGACATTTTTCTACACAAAAAATAATTAACGCGAAGGAGAAGCGATAACATGCGGCGGATAAGAAAAAAGAGAACAAGAAACAAAATAAATGATTATCCCGGTTAGCAAGAATCCACAAAACAATAAAAAGACTTAAAATAAAAATTAAATTAAATTAGAAACAAATACTACTACTACTAGTCATTAGTTGGCAACGGGCACAACTTCACCAAAGGGCGACGAAGGATACCATTCGAGGTCTTTACAATAGCAACTCTTACGACACCATCAGGACCAGGAATTAGAGACAATAGACGACCTAGTAGCCATTTAGAAGGCGGAAGTTTTTCAGCTTTCACGGCCACCATCGCCCCAATAGTAGGAAGAGCACCAGCGTCAAGCCACTTGCTTCGTTGTTGTAGGGTGTGAAGGTACTCCTTGTGCCAGCGAATCCAAAAATCATGGTGCCTACGTTGGAGAAGTTGCCATCTTGACAGACGAGTTAAGGGGACAGACGACAAATCGGGAGTTGGAAGCGTAGAAACTGGCTCCATATGAAGAAAGTGTCCAGGAGTTAAAGCGTGAATGTCATCGATATCCGAACTCATGGGATTTAAAGGTCGGGAGTTCAAGACAGATTCTATAAGCGTCAGGACAGTGTAGAATTCTTCGTACGATAGGATTTGTTGGCCAACGACACGAGAGAGATGAGATTTTACACTCTTGATACCAGATTCCCAAAGACCACCGAAATGTGGTGCAGAAGGGGGGTTGAAATGCCAATGGATTCCTTCCCTAGCAGTTGCATCAGAAAAAATGCGTTTAAGCTCCTTGGCGGAGCCAACGAAATTTGTACCACAATCACTACAGAGATTATCACATCGACCACGACGAGCAATAAATCGTTGGAGGGCAGCGAGAAAAGCGTCAGTCGAAAGACTACAGGCAGGTTCTAGATGTATAGCCTTAGTCGCGAAACACACAAAGAGGCAAATATATGCCTTAGAGGTTTTAGCACCTCGGTATCGATTCATAGTGATCGCGAATGGACCACCAAAATCTACCCCAGTATGCGAGAATGGTTTGACTTGCGAAACTCGAGAAAGGGGTAAGTCACCCATAGGTGGCTGATAAGGTTGAGGCTTTATTTTCCAACATGGCATACATTTCGAAATAACAGTGTTTATGGCACGTCTTGCAGACAAAATCCAAAAATTCTGACACAACAAAAAGTGAAGAGTGCGAGGGCCAATATGAAGATACCTTTTATGGTATTGTTCAATTAAAAGTACCGTGAGTCGGCACTTTTGTGGAAGTAAGAGCGGATGCTTTCGCTCATAAGACAAACTTGAGTGAGTCAAGCGACCACCTACACGCAAAAGACCAGTACTGTCTTGAAATACGGCGAGTTTTCTCCAGGACTTAGGGAATTGTTTACTAGATAACTCCTTTTCAAAGTAGACCGCTTGAGTGCGCTTGACCAGAAGGGTCAGAGCATCATGAAGCTCTAACCGAGATAGCGGTCCAAATTTCGCAATAGAAGAATGTCTAGAATTAAAAGCGAAGCGTAATACGTATGACAAAATAGACTGTATGTAATGTAAAGAAGAATGATTTTCTAACAAATCATCAAGCAGATTTTCTTCACCTGTAAATGTTAAAAGCGAAACTGTCCTTTCCTCAACAGAGACCTCTTCAGACTGCAGCTCTGAAGACGGGGAGCAGGCAGACAGCTCAGAACGACATAGTAGCGATGGACCATTGAACCAAATATCATGGGCGAGAAATTGAGAAGGATGAACACCTCGAGAGGCGATATCGGCGGGATTATTAGCAGAATCTATATAATGCCAAAATTCAGAAGAAACCCTTTCGTGAATGTAGGCAACTCGATTTGCCACAAAGGTTTTCCAACGATGAGGCGAAGATTTTATCCAACTCAAGACGATTTGCGAATCTGACCAGGCAAAAATTCTTTCGAAAGTCATGCGAGTCTGATAAACGTTCAGAAGAAACGATAGGAGTTTCGCCAACAAAACTGCACCACACAGTTCTAGCCTAGGAATGGTTAGTTTCTTAACCGGAGCGACTTTGGTTTTAGAGCAAACAAACTGAACAAAAACTGTTTTGTCAGGGCGGAGACATCGTATATAAACAACGGCAGCGTAACCCTTTTCAGAAGAGTCACAGAACCCATGTAATTCATAACCACATCCAGAATGAGGTGGAAGGATTTTTCTAGGAATGCGTAAATTGCTTAGTAAACCGAGTTCATTTCGATAACGGTTCCAAGCCTCAACAATATGCGAGGGCGGGGTTTGGTCCCAATCTAATTTAGAAGTCCACAGCGACTGGATTAGAATCTTTTGAAAAATAGTAATAGGCGAAAGAAATCCAAGCGGGTCAAAGATTCTGGCCAGTTCCGAGAGCATGTTGCGTTTCGTACAGGGTTTCCCCAACGGCGAGACTGAGAAAAAGAATGTATCCTCAGAGGGACTCCACTGCAGACCGAGAATTTTTAAAGGAGTGTCGTTTGCCAGTGAACCAAAAATAAGCGGATTTTGCGACAAATGTTCCGGAGGTAAATGTGAAAGTAATGCGGAACAGTTACTAGACCATTTTCTAAGCTCAAAGCCGCCTCGTCTGTACATGGACAGCAATTTTCCTCTCCAACAGGAGGATTTCTGTTGTCGTGGATGGCCATTCCTCTAAACTGTATCCAATTAATGCAGGAGTTCCTCAAGGTTCAGCTTTAGCCCCTACTTTGTTTCTTCTCCACATCCATGACCTCCTCTCTAGCACATACAACCCAGTTCACAGTTACGCGCACGACAGCACCCTCCACTCAAATATACAATATTCTAAGTCTGTCTCTTTAACCCAATTAGATGAGGATCGCAGACTCATGGAGGGATCTGTCTCCGTGGATCTTCAAAAAATGTTAGATTGGGGAAGTAGAAATCTTGTACAATTCAACCCCACCAAATCACAGTCTTGTTTTCTTTCTCATAAGAGATACACCAGCCCTAGACCCATCACAATGAACAACCAAGTTATTCAAAGTAATGAGTCCTTTTCACTTGTTGGCATTTCTGTGGATCGAAATCTCAATTGGCACCAACATGTCACATCAAATGCAGAAGCGGCCGCTAAGAAATTATGTTTCCTCTTCCGGGCTCGCAAATACTTTTCACCAGCTAATCTCTATACCTTATATACTTCACAAATAAGACCAAACCTCGAATACTGCTCCCACATCTGGAGTGCTGCTGCCGCTTCTACACTCGCTATCCTGGACTCCATTCAGAAGATAGCTATACGTCTCATCGGTGACCGTACCCTTACTCAAAGGCTGCCGTCCCTTGCCCTCAGACGTGCGGTTGGTGACCTCTCTCTCTTTTATAGATATCTGCATGGGCACTGCTCAGAGGAGCTTTCTTCCATAGTTCCTCCACCTGCTGCCCCCATCAGATCTACCAGGGGAACAGAGCTAATGCACCCTTTTACTGTCCAGGTCACCAGACATAGAACATCTTGTTATGCCCGCTCTTTTGATCCGAGGACCTCCAAGTTGTGGAATTCCTTGCCGGCACATGTTTTTCCTTCTCCTCCGAACCTCCAAACCTTCAAGTATAGAATTAACAAGTTGTCTATTTCCTCCTTGTCAACACTCACGGTACGATAGTATTTAGGCTGTAAACCCTCGTGGTGTGTTGTTGAAAAAAAGGACAGATGCTTCCAAAAAAGTGAATTCGCTGACCAAGAGAAAAACTTGGCCCAAGTGATGAAGTGTGCACGCTACAATGGGCGAGTTCACCAAGCGCCACAATCTGCCAGCGGCTGAATTGTTATGTCAAAAAATGTTGACATTTGTCAACATATTGTCAACATTTGTTATCATAATGTCAACATTTTTGGCACAACAGTTCAGCTGCTGTCAGTTTCTGGCGCCCGATGAGCTTGTAGAATGAAATAAAGAGAACTTCTGGACACAGAAAGTCTATGTTGTGTCGACAAGGCAACGTCGCATTTAGACTATGTTAAAAATTTAGTGGAAAAACTGCATTTTATATATTGTTACTGTAATCGGGCAGTTTCGGAGATTTCCTGGCCACTGTATATCTTGCTTATTGCATTTATCTGAGGAGGAGCAAGCTGTGGATATTCAATAAAATATCGAGAATCCGAGATAACTTATCAATAATCCTCACCCGTTAATCGTGCGTGAAATAGAACCGATGTGCAAGTGTAAAAAGGTAGATGGGAAACCACCACCACGCACACACACAGACCTGCCAACGTAGAACATTCCCGTTCGCTATAACAAATTCCAGTGGTGTTATTTTATCAGCGGACAACGCTCCAACGCAGTAACTCACAAATGATATATTAGAAACGTTTTGTCCGCCTTCGCGTTTCCCAGACAGACGGCAGCCCATATTTAAAAAGGTCGATGCATTGTTGCACCATTTGGCAAAATTTGTCCCGTTAAAAGGGACCAGAAAATTTTTCGTGCTAAGTAAAATTTGTTATATCTTTTAAAATCGTTTGCATCACAAGTACTGCAACGTTTTGTTCAATTGTCATCGAGGTGGTATTACTACTAAACGTCATAAAGTTTGGATGTGAAATAATTACAATGACTTGACTGCGTGTGTGATGTTGGTACTTTGTCTGAGGTGTTTACAACATTCGCGCATTGACTTGACTAAAATGTATTTCAACCATAAAATTTTATTTTTACCCGACGCGAAATACCAACCCTGAATGCAATAGGGAATTATACAATTTTCTAACATACTTAACATAAACAAACCCATGAATAAAAAATCTCGACGCAGCAAGTGCGTTATGGTAGTGAATTTTCATAAAAATCTTTTTAATAACAAATATGCGTGTTTTTTTTAAGAAAGCAGGCATCAAATTTGGTTACCAATGTAACCTATATAGTAAAAACAATGTGCCATGTTCCATTAAAATAACTTTATTGTGTGAAAATGTAAAAAAATTTCCAAAAGTTAACTTAAAATGTTCCCGAAAAAACACGTTTCTTGGTCAACCTTATAGGTTAATAGCAAATTGAGCTGTTCAAATATGAAACATTTGATTAAAATTCGCTACCATAACGCACTTGCTGCGTCCAGAATTTCTTTTCGTACAAACATGCATTATATTTCGATGGAAAATGCAAAAATGCAATAACATAAGGCGTGCTTGATTTAAAAAAAAAGGAAATTTGTATCACCAACGACTTATCGGCCACCCTGTGATTGTAGATATATTATTTTAAGATGTAGCTCAAGACACCCTATAATTAATATATACAAATTTTCTTCATATCTTATATAATAACGGATATATTGAACTTTATTGATTTTTTACGAAAATCCGACAAAAATTATATACCATTAAATGATAAACTCTATAGCTAAGGCTACTGGCAAGCATCAGAGAAAGGGTCCATTTGAAATGAATTTTCTGCAAATATTTTAGTAAAATGAAGGACAATGATGGTTGAAACTAAGACTTTAGGGTTTGTAAAACATCCTTCTTGAGACATTTTATTTCCATAGCCCGTATTAGATTCAAGTTATTTGCCTAAATGTTGCCAATTTTGACATTTTAAATCGCCACTTTGACGTTTTGAGGAAAACCTCAATTTATTTTTCTTTAAATGCCTATAACTTTTTTGTCTTTTGACCTACATAGCTAAATTTTGGTAAGTGGCTTACCTATAAGGATATTAACTAGCTTACCAAATTTGGTTGCCCTTACTTTGTTAGTTCCGGAGATATAAATTTTTTTCGAAAGAAAACACAAAATTATCCGGGAATACCTAGGCAGATTTTCCTGGCTAACGAACTCATCCAAGCCATTTGCAAAGGGAATTTTTTCACCAAATTTGATAAAAATCGGCCCATTATTTTTTGAGTTATCGGTGTGATACATATATATGTATATATATATATATATATATATATATATATATATATATATATATATATATATATATATATATATATATATATATATATATATATATATATATATATATATATATATATATATATATATATATATATATATATATATATATATATATGTATCACATATATGTTTTCTGGGCGGCCTAATTAGCGCTCATTTGAAGAAATTTTTTCAAAATTCAAAAGTCGGGATCTCCTCATTAGTGAATTTTTTTTAAGAAAATTCACTAATAATGAGAACTTGAATCTAAAGTACTATAAATGAACAAAAAATCTGACTCTAGAGTAAAATACATGCGCCTTCAAGAGACCAGACAGACAGTAATCGACAACACGTCAACCAAAAAGTATAAAGAGACTGATCACTGTCCCAGAATTGTTCATTTGCTCATCACAGTTTCGACTAAGTACTTGTTACATTTACGTAGATATTTTTATCATTGTATTTTATTATTATTATTAATGTTTTTGTGTGTCAAAAAAGTAAGTGAGTTAACCACGTAGTAAACTGACGCAGTCAGTAGGATTTTGCTGGAAACCAAAGTCAGATGGAATTCCAGTCGATAAAACAAATACCAGTCTATATCTTAAATACCAGCCCAGATTATAAAACGACAGGCCAAAAAATCAAATACCAGGCCAGAAAGATAAAAGCCAGCCCAGAAAAACCCCTACGTATATATATATATATATATATATATATATATATATATATATATATATATATATATATATATATATATATATATATATATATATATATATTAGGGGGGTGAGCTCCCTTAGCCTGGTCGTGCGCTGGTCGTTCTCTTGATTGATCGACGCGTGACTTAGCTACTGGACTTCTAGAGGTTGGCTCTACGTGCCACCCATGGCGTGACTGTCGGCAATAGGAATAACGCATAGGACTGGTATACTAAAGTTTCGCTCCCTCTCTTCTCAGGTGGTAGTGGAATTTTCCTCTACGTGATAGTAAAGGTTTTCCACGCCCGAGGAGGTACCACCCCATGCATCAAGGGGCCAGTGAAGTCCCAACGGACGTTTCCGAGTTTGGTGTATGAGTCGGTTTCCCTTATAAGCAAAAATGATGATGGCTCCTCCTTGTGCAAAACATTCCGGAGGTAAAATACCCCTCCATTTAGATCTCCGGGAGAGGGGTGTACAGGGGGCGCCAGCATCAAGATTCAGCATATCCTTCTCGAATATATGTGGCCTAAATTCTAACCTGAACTCTGTCCACCATTTCCTCCAGGATAATAGGCCCCAACTCCTCTTCGTCACCGAAATCCAAATCAGTGCCAAAACAGCCACTAATCACCTTAATTTCCCGGGGTATGAGCTCCTTACTTCCTTTAGATTGCATAGAGGCGTGTGCGCATACGTCCGTAGCAATCTACCCTGCACCAGACTCACCAATTTAAAAGCTGGAAGACAATACATACTATGGATAAAACTTTCTCTCAGGGCTGCAACTAAATTCATCTCTTGCATTTACCGGTCACCCTCTGACAACAACTTTGTCCAGCTCTTTGACTACCTTTCTGAAAAAACCGACCATCTGATTTCTGAATATACTTCCTCAGAGGTCACTATTCTTGGTGACTTCAATGTTCATAATAAGGAATAGCTAGGATCTTCCAAAACTGATTCACAAGGGAGAGCAGCGGAGGCCTTTGCAGTCAGCAAGCTTTGCTGGGATCTCGTCAAGGCCATAGGCTTTCCTGGTATTAAGAGAAGAGAGCATCTTTGGTACCTTTTTAGTTTTGAAAATGATATCCGTCATTTTATGTGCCACATTGGGGACTGTTGGTGGTTGAACGTTTAGAGGTGGGTTGAGAGTAGAATTGCCAGCTAATAACGAAGCAAAAAGTTCAGCCTTGCCCAGGGCGGTAGAAACAATTTCATCCCTTGAGACAAGAGGTGGGAACGTGCTTTTACAGAAATTATTCCCAATAGATTTAGCAAGAGTCCAGAAGGGTTTGCCGCCGTTGGAGCTTAAGAGGACTTTGTTTTTGATGTGGTTACTAAACGAGTTTTTTTTGCCTTAGAAAGGATGCAGACATAGCGGTTTCTTGCGTCGTTAAATGCTTGACTATTTTCTTGACTGGGATTGTGTAGAAGCGTTTTGTGAGCTTTGACCTTTTCAAGTCTGGCCTTGTCACAGTATTTAGAGAACCAGGGCTTTTGAGTGGCTGAAGAGGTTTTCTGTGTACGTGGAATAAATAATTCCATGCCAGCTTGGATAATTTCGGTGACGTTTTGTGAGATATCAGAGGGGTCAGGATGAGAGAAGCAGACAGACGCCCATGGAAATGAGGAAAAGTAATCTCGCATTTCGTCCCAGTTTGCGGAGTTGTAGTGCCAAACGATACGTGGGTGTGATGACTGTGTGACCTCGGGTTGCATTGCGCAGGAAGCAGTGACCATGCCGTGGACTGAGCGACCAAGGGGGGCGGTGACTGATATCTTATAGCATTCCGGTTTTGTAGTAAGAAGGAGATCCAAGGGATTTGAGCCGTATGTTGGGATACGAGGAAAGTAAGTAGGTTGCTGAACCATATTGGCTAAAGAATTGCTGACTGCAAAGGCCTCCGCTGCTCTCCCTTGTGGATCGGTTTTTCAAGATCCTAGCCATAAAAGTTAATGGAATTTTATTTTAATAAAATATGCAAGCACTTAGATCTAAAATAACATAAATGCAAGCTATAATATCATAGTATTATATAGGATATATTATATGTAGAATTTGTTTTTGATTTATTCATATTGTACAAATGATACACTCAATACCCATGGGCAATATAGTTAAATTGACTATATATATATATATATATATATATATATATATATATATATATATATATATATATATATATATATATATATATATATATATATATATATAGAGAGAGAGAGAGAGAGCGAGAGAGAGAGAGAGAGAGTTAATAAATCATATCTGTCTATCTATTATTCTTATTATTACGCATCACACAAAAGAAACAATCAACCTGACAACTCTGTATTCATCCAGACGTAATATGTAATGTGCAACGACCTATAAAGTTTCCCAGTGATCTTTCCACTCGTTAGTTATAAGAGAAAGGCACTGTAATACAGTTGGTTGGGTCAATATAAATATATATGTTGGTGATATTACGAGAGGGTCACTTTATGTACCTATATAATGCTATGAATAGTCTTTATTGACAGATGTTTGGCAACCCTGCGCAATATGTATGACATCCTATATTAAAACCCTCTCAGTAACGGGCATCATAACAGTTATCAACAGAAGGGTGTTAAATAATAGGTAAATTCTGTTTAGATCACAACATGCGCCTGGGGTAAAATAAAATCGAAAATTTAATGATATTTTTATCAATAAAATTAATATTATTTATAATTATCTATTATTACTGTTAAGAAATAAATTAGTTTCTCGTCTCTGGACATTGCTACTAAGGCCACATCCCCTAAACACTACATCTGTTTGCCAACAGTCTTTACATCTTCAACACTACTTGTCAGAATATCTACTCATTTTAGCGAATTTTTCGTAAAACGAAAAGTCCACTAATGAGAAGATCTGTGTTTATATATATATATATATATATATATATATATATATATATATATATATATATATATATATATATATATATATATATATATATATATACTTTATTTGTTTGCTCTACGTTTGTGATTTCTTATTGGTTTGCGCGGTCTGCAGTTTCGAACCGTCCCGATTCATCATCAGCACGCTACTGACTGTTATCGCTCCTGTGTAGTCTACGTCTGAGATTGTACGTGGCGCATGCGCCGTGAGCTTCTATTGGTCGGTTTCCTCTGACTGGTTGTGCCTTCGAACTGTGTCGTGTGTATCGGTCTCCTGTCTTGATCACTGTGGTTTGATAATTTGTCTATTTGTATGGCCTTTATTAAGTTTTGTTTAAATGTTTGTACTTGGATTTGTTCTGGCATTAATTATTTCTTATTGTTTGTTTGTTGAATGTAGTATTGTTCCCAGATTTCCATTTTTTGTGGTCTTTAACATGTTTCATTAGTTGAAATTGGGTGATGTCTGGTTTTTGGTGTTTTGTGTTGTGAATGTGTGTAGCTACGTTTGATTTGTAGCTAGGTATGTGGATTTTATCTAATGCTGTTATATAGTATATCCACGACAAGAGAAATGCCACGGTTGGAGAGGAAATTTGCTGTTCGGGTACAGAGTTTTGCTGCTAGGCCATAGGCTGGAAGTTTATTAAGCAGCGTTCCGTGCCAGACCTGCTCGAATGCTTTGGATATGTCTAGAGCGACAATCTGGGATTCACCGTGTAGTTCCATAGACTTGTTCCAATAATGGGTGACAACGGAAAGGAGGTCGGCAGTTGATCTGCGTTAACGGAATCCATACTGCCTGTCGTGGAATAGACTGTGATTTTTGAGGAATTATAGTAATTCGGTGTTTTTATATTTTTCCATCACTTTAGAGACAGACGACTGAAAGAAGAGAAATAGGCCTGTAGTTGCTAGGAAGCCCTTTGGATCCTTTCTTGTGGACGGGTTGTACTCGAGCAGTTTTTCAGTTACTAGGGAATATGCCTCTATTGTAAGATGTTTGAAATAGACGAGTCAGGGCAGGACAAGTTCTGGTGAGCATTTTTTGAGAACAATTGCTGGGATCTCGTCAAGGCCAGAGGCTTTCCTGGTATTAAGAGAAAAGAGCATCTTTCGTACCTTTTCAGTTTTGAAAATGATATCCGTCATTTTATGCGCGACATTGGAGACTGCTGGTGGTTGAACATTTGGAGGTGGGTTGAGAGTAGAATTGCCGACAAACCACGAGGCAAAAAGTTCAGCCTTGCCGAGGGCGGTGGAAACAATTTCTTCCCCTGAAACAATAGGTGGGACGTGCTCTTGCAGAAATTATTCCCAATAGATTCAGCAAGAGTATAGAAGGCTTTGCTACCGTTGGAGCTTGAGAGGACTTTGTTTTTAATGTGGTCATTAAACTAGTTTTTTGCCTCAGAAAGAATGCGGACATAGCGATTTCTTGTGTTGTTAAATGCTTGACGGTTTTCTTGACTGGGATTGTGTAGAAGCGTTTTGTGAGCATTGACCTTTTAAAGTCTGGCCTTGTTACAGGATTTAGAGAACCAGGGCTTTTGAGTGGCTGAAGAAGTTTTCTGTTTACGTGGAATAAATAATTCTATGCCAGCTTGGATGATTTCGGTGACGTTTTGTGAGATATCAGAGGGGTCAGGATGAGAAAAGCAGACAGACAGCCCATGGAAATGAGGAAAAGAAATCCCGCATTTCGTCCCAGTTCGCGGAGTTGTAGTGTCAAATGATACGTGGGTGTGACTGATGTCTTATACCATTCAGGTTTTGTAGTAAGAAGGATATCCAAGGGATTTGAGCTGTGTGTTGGGATGCGAGGAAAGTACGTAGGTTGCTGAACCATATGGGCTAAAGAATTGCTGTCTGCAAAGGCCTCCGCTGCTCTTCCTTGTGGATCGGTTTTTGAAGATCCTATCCATTCCTTATTATGGACATTGAAGCCACCAAGAATAGTGACCTCGGAGGAAGGAGATTCAGAAATCGGATGGTCGGTTTTTTCAGAAAGGTAGTCAAAGAGCTGGACAAAGTTGTTGTCAAAATGTGACCGGTAAATGCAACAGATGAATTTAGTTGCAGCCATGAGAGAGAGTTTCATCCAAAGTATGTCTTTTCTTCCAGCTTCTATATTGGGGAGTCTGGTGCAGGGTAGATTGCTACGGACGTATGTGCACACGCATCTATGCAATCTAAAGGAAGTAGGGAACTCATACCCCAGAAAATTAAGGTGATTAGGGGCTGTTTTCGCACTGATTTGAGTTTCGGTGAGGAAGAGGAGTTGGGGCCTATTAGCCTGGAAGAAATGGTGGACGGAGTTCGGGTTAGAATTTAGGCCACATATATTCGAGAAGGATATGTTAAATCTTGATGCCGGCGCTCCCTGCACACCCCTCTCCCGGAGATTCGAATGGAGGGGTATTTTATCTCCGTAATCTTTTGTACAAGGAGGAGCCATCATCGTTTTTGTTTATAAGGAAAACTGACTCATACCCCAGAACCAGAAACGTCCGTTGGGACTTCACCGTCCCCTTGATGTAAAGGGTGGTACCTCCTCGGGCGTAGAAAAAATACTATCACGTAAAAGAAAAATTCACTACCACCTGCCAAATTTTCAGGTCCAATATGAAATTTGCTTGTGTAACGAACATTTCTCAGATCACTTCATTATTTTTGAGTATGTTATGAGAACTTCTATCTTAAAATTAATTGAAAAACACCTATATATGTATACAAGGCTCGGCAGAATGGGGGAAACACCGTATTTCTGGCATTAGTTCGAATTGGATTAAAAATTGACTCTAATAAAGGTTTATGTATATTTGGAAGATATTTAGTGCCGCCCAGAGATTTCTATCATGTCTCATATTTTTCAAGTTATGACGTTATAACTTGTTACTACTTCCAGATTGTCAGTACGTGTGGAAGTATGGCATCGGGGACAAAAATTTTACAAAGTTTTTTTCGCTTGAACGTCGTAAAATGTATCAAAACAGAGAAAACATGATTTTGGAACGAATTTTTTTCTGTCAGCCTGTCGGCATGTATGTCTTTGTGTTTGTAACAACGATAACTTTAGAACGAATTGAGATATCGTCTTCAAATTTGGTGTGCAGTTAGTAATCGACAAACGAACGGTTTGGATTGTTTGTGGGTAAAAATCGCTTTAGGGGACAGGTGTCGAATGGTGAGTGATTTGGTGGATATCTACAGTTGTTTATTTGAACTCGAGCAATATAATGTTTTAGGTTTTGTTTATTAGAACACTTTTAATTTCATCAAAGATTTAATATTCTCTGCTGAAATTAAATCAAAGCACAAAACACATTAAAAAACTTGATTCTGGAACGAAAATTTTTTGGTCTTTCGGTCGGTCTGCATATCTGCCTGTTAGTAGTTAGTAGACACAATAACTTTCTCATTAATTGAGATATCATCTTCAAATTTACGAAGTTACCAGACAAAAGAACGTTTCGAATTGTTTTTGGGTAACATAGCTTCAGCGGGTAGGGGATAAATGAGGGGTGATTTGGTAAACATTGAAATTTTTTTATTAAATATCGAGCAATATAAAGTTTCAGAAGTTTGTGGGCACCGGAATACGAATATTTTCTTTGTAATCAGGGGATGGACCCCAAATTCATTTCATAAGAAGGTCCCAAGCAACAAATTAAGACATGTTAACCAGCACTCGAGTCCAAATAACCTAACCAAGTTGTAATTTAGTAATAATTAACCAAAATGTTGCCTTGATTGTCATAATGACTACAAATTTGGAAATGCGGCTCCGAACTAGCTTATTTATGACTATTAAAATTACTCCAAAGTCAGTAACTTACAAGTAACTAAATTGGAAAAAAATTGGTTCAATTTTGCTCATAAAATATACTTGAATATACTTTTGTGTTTCAATTCCAGAGTTGGTAATTTTTAGGTCGAAGTGTGCCCTAAATTGGACTGAAAATCGACTACCAAGTCCAGATACCTGAAATACCCACTTTAAGGTAATTTATTACCTAATATAAACCTGCAATATGTCTCTGTGGTATGGTAAATTGGAGGTCTTCTTATGAAGTCCATCTTACATATATATTACCAATTTCAGTGCAATACAGCACAGGAAATATTTTGGGCACTGAGCTAACCTAAAATAGCTTTATGATCGGCTATAAAGTCATAATTACTGCAGAAATGGTCTTCCAAGTCAAATTGCCCACCTTCAAGTTGAAAATACCCATAAAATCTGACTTAAAATAAAAATTGTCCTCAAAGTTCAAAGTGTACAGCCGTTAAATACATTTGTGAATCTTAAAGGTGTGTCAGTTGGTAAACTTCATCAATAAAAGTTTATTCTTGTTGTGAATGTGCGTGCACCAGTAACAAATATAGTGTTACAATGCCCCTTTAAAACCAATAAATTTTACAGACATACTACAAATTATTATAGAATAGTAAAGAATGCTTGTATTCAGTTCGCTTCATATTAATAATTATTATTTCGATAATGTTCTCTGTGTAAATCCTGAAAAAGTATGACAACTTGATCGGCTACTACTACTAGGTATATGAAACTAAAACTGAATTTCAATTATATGCTGGTATCAAATCAGCACGTTTCCCTCTTCAATATAATACAGTCAGCTGTCATGTTTATGTTTATTTACCTATTATATTTTGTTTCTATTTTCTATTAATGTCTATATATTATGGAATCAAAGACCAAAAGCGCTGTATAATCATTCCTATATGTCTGTCGGCTGTGCACGTATATAAGTAATATATATTTTTATAGACGAAAATGTTTCATTTCTAATAAATTCAAACAAAATTCGTTTACCATATAGTTGAAATTCCCATAATAAGACCAAATGCCTTCAAAGTTTGGTTAGTTTGCCCTGTCATTAGGGATTGTGACTTATAGGTAAAAAATAGGGCAAAATTAACTTTCAGGTCAATAATGTTAGAAGGGGAGCCATATTAATTTAATTTTGCGGTATCCATCTTGATTGTATTGGAAAATGAAAAATATTTTGTTGTTGAATAAAGTGTAATCAAATTTTAGTTCGAAAAAAACATTAAATAATGCTTGTATACCATGACGACAGGATAGTTTTGTGTTGTTTACATCACCAATCCTCCAAAATCAGAATTTCAAGAATTTTGAATAATTTTTTATTTTCACTAATCTTATCTTTTACACGGGCGCTCGAATTTTATCGCAATATCATCATCATGTTAACAGAATAAACATAACCGCAGTGGTTTTTTCTTTATACGTGCGAATCTCCTTTATCATTGTTCCAAATATTTAAAGTAAGTTCTTTGATCATTCAAGATGTCATTTTTTAACAAAGATGGACAATATCTCTAATACTCTACTGTTTGTTTATACATACATAACCACAGATCCTACAGAACCGAATAATGTCACATGCGTAGTTCGTTGTTAAGAACGTCACGGCACTCGGCGCCTAGATGTCAGATTCAAGTAAAGCGTAGCACATATTTACCAATATATTACGTCCATTGGCCCAATGTTGAATGAAAATGCCCTAAATATAACTAAAACGCCTTGGTCGAAACGCCTTGCTGGACCTATTATCGACTTCCATATTACTTTGACTTTATTCCCCACATTGGTAATATACACTTAAATTTTACTTGAAAATGACCTGTGGTGATTTGGTCGCCGACCTATTGATATGGCGATTTTACGTCAATTTGACTTTAAATGTTGCTTGGGGTATTTCTGACGAGAGTGGATTATCACAGCTATGAAAAAGTTATGATTCAATTTGCAGCACTATTTTTTTATCTGAATAAGATTTACATTCTGTTCGTAAAAGCAACCAATCTGACAATTGCTTGTAAACACCCGATAGCCGAACGACTTAAACTTTGTTCCGCTGAAATGTAGCTAAGACTAAACCAACTGACAACAATGTTTGTAAAATGTAAATGCTCTGCAGACTCAGGATCTACCCCTATCATCTTTCAAAGCCTCCTAAATGAGTAAGAGACGTACCGAAATAGCTTGCAGGGTTAATATAAATTTAGACGGTGGAAATATTGTCATAGAACCACTTCAGGTCACTTTACTCGTTACGAATAATCTTTATTAATAACATTGTGGCAAACTCGGTGTATACACGGACCTCCACAGCACAGATGACCTCAATTAAGACAGCTTTAACGTGCACCATTGCCCCACTAAATCAAACAGTTGATGACTTTTCAAATTATCCCAGCAAACTAACTGAAAAGTGAATGTTGTTTAGTTAATTGGATTACCACTAGGCAAATACGCTATTCAAATGTTGATTGCTTTGATGCATCCAATTAAAAATGTTCATTTGTTTTCTGAACAGCTTCCTGTTCAAAAAAATCGGTAGCAGACTGACACACGTGATCCGTTTTTCAGGACGTTAGTAGCAACTCAATGGAAAACAAAAAATGCAGTGTAAACAATTTTTACCAACTAATTAAAAGTATGTTGTAGACTGATTGTACATATCTGTACAATTTTGTAAATTACAAACAATAGGGAATAATGTGCTGCAATTAATCAGAACATTTCACTGGATTTGGCCCTTAAGTGACTTTGTGTTGCCGTTGTAACTGACAAACTATATTTATTGGCAGTTTAGATATCGTTTTTATGTGCGGCTTGCGCTCCTCGATAAAACCTTACCACTTATAGATTTAATTAATTTATATATTTGCCTGTTAATCGTTAAAAGACTATTGTTTTATTTCTCACTTATTTATTGATTATTTTTATTTTTTTCAAATGACCGGAAACAAAAATACAGCCTCTATGAAATAGCATTTTTCATATCCACTTCAACGATGTATGACACAATAGAGTTCGTTGCAGCCTTTTCAAGAAAAAGGGCGTTTTCCTGAATTTCACTCATTTTTTACTAGTAGCCGTTTAAAAAATTAAAGTTTCACCTTTTTTTACTATTAATACCAGTTTAACAAAGCTAAACTAACAATATAATAGCTGAAACAAAACAATTATTAAAATAAATGTTAAAATAGGTTACCGTTATTCTCCAAGCGTAGGTTAGCTCTTCTTACAGTTGAATCTAAAACTCTAGAAAGTATATCTGGGATACTTGTATTGAATGCTGCTGTGGCTGTTCTCAAAAGTTGATCTTCCGTTTCTAAATGATGCATATAATTTTGCTCGTTCAAGTAGCCCCAAAGGAAAAAGTCCTAATCTGTTAAGCCTGGCGACCGTGATGGCCAGGAACGTAGGTACTAATCAATCTCCCTGGATATTGCTGGGAAAGGTACGCTCGATTTTACCTAGCATTGTGCGTTGGAGCTTGTTCTAAGCACAAACTATCTAATCTATTAAGGGGAAAATTATCCAAACTATCTTCCAAGGGATTCTGTAACAAATTCAGATAACTTTTTACTACCAAGGAGTGTTGGTCAATGAAACGTCCTAATATTCTTGTGCCTAAAATTCCACACCACAAGTTAAAATCGAATCAGGCTTGGTGCCTGGATTCGTTTTTCAACCACGGGTTTTCTTCTGTCCAGTAATGAGTATTCCGAATATCGGAAATCTCGTTGTTAGTCACCATGCTCTGCTCTGACCAAATTAATTTGCGTGCAGTTGTGCCGCATTTAAATGTGTTTACAGAGTTACGTCTTGATATTTGCCACTGTACAGAAGACTTTTCTGGCTTTGCTGCCAGAAATTTTTCACTATTTATTACGATATTACAGCAACGCTGGTTGTAAGGTGATCCGCTTCCGGATGTCTTGTATACATGGGCCAATTGCATTTTCATTTGTTGCCAATCAACAATTAGTTTTTTAAGTGTGCCAATCACATGGGTCAATTAGAATATTAGTCAAAACAGTGCTTTCCTGTCTGTTCATAAATTAATTTTAAAGAGTTTTTCCATCTAAATCAATCATAGTTCTTTTGAATTTGTATTACTTTTTCACTCTTTTTTTCTTTGTTACCTATTTGAACATTTTAAACTTTCTTAAATTATTAAACATCCTAACTCATAGCATCTTTAACAAATCTTATCTATCTTAACCTATCTTTTATTGTTTATAAAAATTTGAACATTGTTTTTACTGTAAATATATATGCTTTTGATGTATAGTAACTTGCTGATCCACTTAGTGTTAATGCCAGTCCTTTGGTATTTTATTTAGAATTTATACTTGTCTCTAATAATTTTTTTATACGCCACTTCACTTTACTTTGTTACAGTTTTCCCGATATAATACAAATTTATTTCTTATAAATTAGACATTTATCTCATTTCTCCTTGTAATATTAGGTGCTCTAGCTATATTTATATATTTTGGATATATGAAACAATCTACAGCTGTCTTAGACATTAACATTTATATAAAGTAATTACATTTAAATGTGTTTTATTTGTCTCAACTGTCATTCATGTCATACCCTCTGTCTAGCTATTTTATTTTACATACTTTCCTTAGATATTTATAAGCATAGCAATATATATATATATATATATATATATATATATATATATATATATATATATATATATATATATATATATATATATATATATATATATATATATATAGAGAGAGAGAGAGAGAGAGAGAGCAGAGGCAGACCAAGAATAAATATTTTTTATATTTCAACAACACACCACGAGGGCTGACAGCCTAAATACTATCGTACCGTGGGTGTCGACAAGGAGGAAAGAGGCAACTTGTTAATTTTGGACTTGAAGGTTTGTATGTTCGGAGAAGAAGGAAAAACATGCGCCGGGAAGGAATTCAACAAATTGGAAGTCCTAGGGACAAAAGAGCAGGCATCACAATATGTTGTATGTCTGGTGACCTGGACAGTTAAAGGCTGCATTCGCTCTGTTCCCCTGGTAGAGATGTTGGGGGCAGCAGGTGGAGAACTATGGAAGAAAGCTCTTCTGAGCAGTGACCGTGCAGATATCTATAAAAGAGAGAGAGAGGTCACCAACGGCACGTCGGTCGGCAAGGGATGGCAGCCTTTGGGTGAGGGTAAGCTCACCGATGAGATGTATAGCACTCTTCTGAATGGAGTCGAGGATAGCGAGTGTAGAAGCGGCAACGGCACCCCAGATGTTGGAGCAGTATACGAGGTTTGGGCTTGTTTGTGAAGTATATAAGGTATAGAGATTAGCTGGTAAAAAGTATTTGCGACCCCAGAAGAGGAAACCTAATTTCTTAGCAGACGCTTCTGCAATTAATGTGACATGTTGGTGCCAATTAAGTTTTCGATCCACAGAAATGCCAACAAGTGAAAAGGACTCATTACTTTGAATAACTTGGTTGTTCATTGTGATGGGTCTAGGGCTGGTGTATCTCTTATGAGATAGAAAGCAAGACTGAGATTTGGTGGAGTTAAATTGTACAAAATTTCTACTTCCCCAGTCTAATATTTTTTTGAGATACACAGAAACAGAACCCTCCATGAGTCTGCGATTCTCATATAATTGGGCTAAAGAGACTGGCTTAGAATATTGTATATTTGAGTGAGGGGTGCTGTCGTCCGCGTAACTGTGAACTGGGTTGTATGTGCTAGATAGGAGGTCATTGATGTGGAGAAAAAACAAAGTAGGGGCTAAAGCTGAACCTTGAGGGACTCCTGTATTAATACAGTTTCAAGGAATGGCCATCCACGACAACAGAAATTCTCCGGTTTGAGAGGAAATTTGCTGTCCAGGTACAGAGTTTTGGTGGAAGGCCTTAGGCCGGAAGTTTATTAAGCAGCTCTGCGTGCCAGACCTGGTGGAATGCTTTGAATATGTCTAGAGCGACAATCTGGGATTCACCGTGTAGTTCGATAGACTTGTTCCAAGAATGGGTAACAAAGGAAAGGGGGTCGGCAGTTGATTTGCGCTGACGGAATCCATACTGCCTGTCCTGGATTACACTGTGCTTTTTAAGAAATTTTAGTAATTCGGTATTTATATACTTTTTCATCACTTTAGATACGACTGAAAGGAGAGAAATAGGCCTGTAGTTAGCTAGGAAGCGCTTTGGATACTTTCTTGGGGACGGGTTGTACTCGTGCAGTTTTCCAGTTACTAGGGAATATGCCTCTATTGTAAGATATCTGAAACAGACGAGTCAGGACACGAGCAAGTTCTGGTGAGCATATTTTGAGAACAATTGCTGGGATCTTATTAAGGCAAGAGGCTTTCCTGGTATTAAGAGAGATCATTTTTCGTACCTTTTTAATTTTAAAAATGACATCCGTCATTTTATGCGCGACATTGGGGTCTGTTGGTGTTTGGACATTTGGAGGTGGGTTGAGAGTAGAATTACTGGCAAACAACAAGGCAAAAAGTTCAGCCCTGCCCAGGGCGGTAGAAACAATTTCATCCCCTGAAACAAGAGGTGGGAACGTGCTCTTGCAGAAATTATTCCCAATAGATTTAGCAAGAGTTCAGAAGGGTTTCCTACGGTTGGAGCTTAACAGGACTCTGTTTTTTTGATGTGGTTATTAAACGAGTTTTTTTGCCCCAGAAATAGTGCGGACATAGCTGTTTCTTGCGGTGTTAAATGTTTGAAATTGAATATGCTAGAATAGCTTCCGACAAAGTCCAGCACGACAAGGGAATAAAAATAGCTGCTGAAGACACAATAATATTTACGAGAAGAGAGGGTAACAATGATCAAAGATAATAAGCTGTATCAGGAAAACTTTACTTGACTTCTTTCAGACATTACCAAATGCAGCGGAGTCAAAATTCGGTGAACTCATTCAAGACATTAATGTCTAATTGGAGACCTCTTCCTTTTTTTCGAACACCCGACAGCTTTAGCTCTATTCTCCAAATGAAGTCAGCTAGTGCGCTTTTAAATATGCATTAGTTCTGTGTTGCATGAATATTCTATTGTGATTTAAAAATGCAATAAAAGTTCATTCGGATGCATTAGTGGCAACATTTCATCTGGATTGAATGCAACATTCTGCAACAATGCTCGAGGAAATAATAAGAGTACAAAGGATTGGAATGTTTCTATTGAATAAGTATCTCTAAATCAAGGAAGTTTAACCTGATGTGGAAGTTGTTTAGTTTCCGGTGATCTCTGTTTATTTTGTACCAGATCAAACCTTTAAGAGGGATGAATTCGGACAATTCCAAGATGTTTGCAACTGTTATTTGATTCTATCAGACCAGGGATTCCCAACATTTTCTCCTTGTGAACCCTTCTAAACCCTAAAATAATTTGACAAATCCCCTTCATAGTAATTACACTATAGTAAATAAAACAAAAAATTAGGTTGTTGTTGAAATTTGTTTTACATATTGAATGATCATTCACAACCAAAAACTCAATCATAACCTTAAAATATTCACAGACAAACCTATGCTCTGGTTCCAATGGCTCATAACTGCGTCAAAACCCCCCATACCTGCATTATAAAACTGATTTGGAGGAATATTTTTTAGATCAATTGATGTGATACTCAAATGAGAACATCCAGAAAATATTTCCAAATATACAGGGTGATTCGCCACAGCAGAGCACGTATCGCATCATTTTTTATTAAATGGAACACTTTTTACATTTTTTGATTCATGATGATTTAGCGTTTCCAACGTCATTCCCTTTTTTAATTTTCGACGCGGCGTTACTAAGTTATTGAAGAAAGTCTGGACGCAGCAAGTGCGTTATGCTAGTGAATTTTCTTAAAATCTTTTTAATAGAAAATATGTCTCTTTAATGCATGCCGGAATACATTTGATTACCGGTATAACCTATATAGTAGGAACAATGTACCATATTTTACCAACATAACTTGTTTAAAAATGTACCAAAATTTTCCGAAAATAAACTTAAAACATTGCCGAGAAAACTCGTTTCTTAGCTGACGAACCTTAGGTTAATAGCAAATTGCGTTATTGAATTTTGAAGCGTTTAATAAAAATTCGTTACTAAAACGCACTTACTGCGTCTCGATTTTTTTTACAAACATGCATCATATTTCGATGAAAAATGCAAAAATGCAGTAAGGAATGTTCAAAAAAAAGTAGGTATCCCCAACGATTTATGGGCCATCCTGTGGTTGTCGAAATAATTTTATCAGATGCAGCTCAAAACACCCTATAGGTAACGTATACAATTTTTTCTCGTATCTTGCACAATAACAATTATATTGAGCTTTACCGTAGAAATGCGTCACACTGTATATATATGTCAACATAAAGTAAACCAGGATATGGATTCTAGGGGGCCTAGTTTGCGCTCATTTGAAGAAATCTTTTTAGAATTCAAAAGCCGCGGTCTCCTCAAAAGCGAATTTTTTCTATGAAAATTAGCTAAAAATTTTAGACCGTTAAACCATAAATTTAACTAAAACTACTTTCAAAGGATCAGAGAAAGTGTTTATTTGAAATGAATTTTCTGGAAATATTTTATTAAAATGAAAGGCAATGATTGTTTAAGCAGAACACTCTTTACATAATCCGTATTTCTTTCAGGTTCTTTGCCTATATGTTGCCAATTTTGACCTTTCTACTCGCGACTTTTTACGTTTTGAGGAAAACGCCAATTTTTTTTAAATGCCTCTCAGTTTTTTGTCTTTACACTTACAGACCTAAATTTCGGTAAATAGTTCACCCTTTATATACAGGGTCGCTGATAAGTCTGGAAACGGTCGATTATCCGGGAAAATATACAAGGTGTCGAAAAAAGTTTTATACAAAAGTTTTTGGGTTCTTCAATGTCTACTAGGCGGTGATAATTTCATTTATACAGGGTTGGTCATACAGGCGTGGCACACCAATATTATTTTTTTTTTAATGGAACACCCTATATATTATTCGATATTTCAATCCTTCTCTTAATTTTGGGCAACATTTATCAGAAGCATGATGTACATAAACTCAATCGTTTCCGGGTAAAAAAATAAATAAAAATAAACGCTATTGTTTTTAAAATCTATTGGATGAAGAACAAAAATAAATGAAAAGTAGAATATCTCTTGAAAACAATCTGTGAGTGTGAAAAGAACCGGTTGCGATGTTTTTAACATTGTTTGAAATCCTATTTTATAAGATGTTCAAAGTGTTCTCCATTGACCTCCTGACAATAATGAATTCGCTTAACAAAACATTGCACTGCATTTACAAGAGCGTTTTGAGGAATGTTATTAATTTCATGCACAATCCTTGCTTGCAACTCTTCAATATTCTGCGGTCTATTTTGGTAAATTAAATTTTTTACATGACCCCACAAAAAAAAGTCAAGCGGCGTCATGTTGGGAGACCTAGCTGGCCATTCAATAGTTCCCCTGCGCCCTATCCATCTGCCAGGAAAGGTTTGATTCAGATATTCCCGTACCTCAATTCCAAAATGAGGGGGTGCCCCATCCTGCTGAAACCATATTTCTTCCGCTGGTAGATTTGGGTCGTTATTGTTCGGAAATAATCGACTAACGTCTGGAACAATTGATTCTTGCAAAAGTGTCAAATATCGAGCAGAGTTCAAATTACCGTGTATAAAATAAGGTCCTATGATATGTCCACCAATAATAGCACACCAAACATTTACTTTTTGCGGTCTTTGGGTGTGAATTTGTTCCATCCAATGTGGGTTTTCGTCTGACCAGTACCTACAGTTGTGTCGGTTGACTTGTCCATTCAAACAAAATGTAGATTCGTCGGAAAACAAAATGTGGTTGGCAAAGTTAAAATTTTGGCGTAACTTCTCCATAATAAGTTCACAGAACTCGATTCTGCGATCAAAATCGTCTTCACTCAGTTCTTGCAATAAATGAATTTTATATGGACGGAACTTTTCCCGCTTCGTAATCTTTTGAATTGAATATCGACTCATATTGTGATTTAAAGCCAATTGCTGTGCCGAAGTTTTCGGATTTTCCACCACATCCAATATTACATTCAAAGAATTTTCTTCATTTGTAACGGTTACTGGCCTTCCAGTTCTAAGTTTATCCTTGATACCGCCAGTTTCGTGAAAACGATGCAAAGTTTTCGAAACTGTGGATTTGGAGATCGATTCCCGCTCAGGATGCAACTCATTGAACATAATCACCACTTGAGCAAAACTTCGTGTTCTATCACCGTACCCTATCATCATTAAAATTTCGATACGTTCGGTTTCACTTAAACTTGCCATTTTGCACAAAAACTGTTGACACTAAATTACTAATGTTTCAAAACTGTTGACACTGAATGAATGTTTGACATTCGTTGTCCTGGAAACATTTTAAAACAAAAGAATAATACTGCGTTTCTTATGGGCATCTTATCTTATCTTGGGATTCCAAACAATGTTAAAAACATCGCAACCGGTTCTTTTCACACTCACAGATTGTTTTCAAGAGATATTCTACTTTTCATTTATTTTTGTTCTTCATCCAATAGATTTTAAAAACAGTAGCGTTTATTTTTATTTATTTTTTTACCCGGAAACGATTGAGTTTAGGTACATTATGCTTCTCATAAATGTTGCTCAAAATTAAGATAAGGATTGAAATATCGAATAATATATAGGGTGTTCCATTAAAAAAAAATAATATTGGTGTGCCACGCCTGTATGACCAACCCTGTATAAATAAAATTATCACCGCCTAGTAGACATTGAAGAACCCAAAAACTTTTGTATAAAACTTTTTTCGACACCTTGTATATTTTCCCGGATAATCGACCGTTTCCAGACTTATCAGCGACCCTGTATAAAGGGTGAACTATTTATATATATATATATATATATATATATATATATATATATATATATATATATATATATATATATATATGTATATATATATATATATATATATATATATATATATATATATATATATATATATATATATATATATATAAATATATATAATATTAATTGAAGCTGACCCTGGATATGGGTTCTAGGGGGCCTAGTTCGCGCTCATTTGAAGAAACTTTTTCTAAATTCAAGTCAGGATCTCGTTAGTGAATTTTTTTAAAGAAAATTCACTAAAACAAGCACTTGTGAAGCCACGGGAAAAGTCTACGACTGTATTAAATATGGAACGGTTTCACTAAGTTAGGGCAAGAACAAGCAACCAGATATGCTATTCATATTGAGTTAAGTCTTAAAACTTTCATCTCCTCTTTGTCTAATTATTTTTTATACAAAAACTCGCTAAAAATTCATTTGAATCTGATTAGATAACGGTAAAGGGAAATGAAACTAAAAAAAAATTTGAAAAAACTAAAGTCACTAACTAGGATTCGAACTCGTCATGCAGAAGTCAACTGAATTTAATTATCGCATTTACAGGGACTTAGACCACTGAGCTATACTCGACATGTGTCTACTAGCAACTATATCCCGTAATACATTGGTTCAGTGTTTTAAAATTTACACAAAACCATTTCGCTTTACAATAGATTTTTTGCTCAAATTATAAATTATAAAATTCTCAAAGTAATCTTTTTGCCACTTCTTGAACTTTTTGCGCCATGAAAAAATAAGCGTTGTCTGTAATATTTGTGTTGTGTGTGTTTTTGTTTCTTTAACGTCGGGCTAATCCCGCGACTATGGCCCATCACCGACGCCAGGGAGCAGTTTCACCTCACTGTCCTGAGAATTTTGCCGAACCCCTGCCTTTCTGTAAGGAGGGTGTGGACACGGGACCGACGGCTTTACGCCCTTTCCGAAGGGCGGAACGTGCAGACATTCAACTTGCTCAAATACAATGCCAGAAACTCGGTTGATGTTAATGTTACAGTTTGTACTGAAAAAGTGAAAGGAGTAAGCTGGGATCGAACTCAGTACCCTCCGGTTCAGAGGCACACGTTCTTATCCCTGAACCACCGAGGTTCTGTCTGTAATATTTAATAGATTTTGTTTAACACATAAAATATTTTGGTATTGCGTCTTCTCTGACTTTTAGTGGCACTAAAGTTTTGCTTCATTAAGTGTCTATAACTTTTTTCCTTTCAACATAGAGACCTGAATTTGGGTGCGGAGTTTGGTTTTTACAACACAAACCATCTTGCCACATGTGGTTGTCATAGCTTTGTTATTTCCGGAGATATAAACTTTAATTAGCGAATTAGTGGATTTTTTAAAGAAAATTCACTAAAATATGGCTCGATGTGTGAAAGCTTAAGTCCTAGATCAAGTTCAGTATTTAACATTTCTGTATTTGTTTTTTAATATGTTGAAAATCTGCTAAAAACATGACGTCCAAGTAGCCGAAAGTTTTTATCTTATTGGGCAAATTAACAAAAGCAAGGTAACAAGATTCGTTGAATTCTATTTTCGGTTTCTGTAGAAAATACTCTTAATAATCTTTTAGAATCGAATATTATACGATCGTAAATTTCAGAAAACAAGTAGGACGAACAAAGTTTTAATAAGCGAATTTAATTAAGGTTTCGCCTCCTTTATGTATACTAAATGAAGACCAAAAATTAATAATACATCTGATCAAAAACAAATTAGATCCTCGGTAAAAAGCGAAGCGTAAAACTGTCGTTCTCGTCTTTCAGAGCAAACAACATACTTTCCGTGAAGTTTGAAACTTTACTTTGGACAAATATTGAACTTTTTTGTGTTACACACTTTAATTTGCAACCTTCAGTTTACTTGCGCTTAATTTTTGATTGAAAAAACGTTAAATACACCACTTAGAAAACTGATTACTATATATTTAAAGCAAATTTTAACTAGAAATTGTGTTTTTCCAAGTAAAAGTTCAGTTGCGAAGCAAAACGTAAAAAAAGTCTGGACGCAGAAAGTACGTTATGAAAGTGAATTTTTATAAAAATGTTTTTAATAGCAAATATATCTCTTTGATGAAAGCAGTCATCAATTTGGTTACCGGTATAACCTATATAGTAAAAACAATGTGCCATATTTTATCAAAATAACTTATTGTTTGAAAATGAACATTTTCCGGAAATAAACTTAAAATGTTGGTTTCCTAGCCAACAAACCTTAGGTTAATAGCAAATTGAGTTATTGAATTTAAAGCATTTATGAAAATTTGATACCAAAACGCACTTACTGCGTCTAGATTTTTTTTACAAACTTATTTCGATAAAAAATGCAATAAAATAAAGGCGTTCGAATTTTTTTTGGTAGGGATCACCAACGACTTATGGGCCAGCCTGTGATTGTCAAAATAATTTTATAAGATGCAGCTCGATACACCCTATAATTAACTTATACAGTTTTTTCTCGTGTCTTATTATATTGAGCTTGGCCGTGGAAATGCGTCACCCTGTATATATGTAAACAGACAAAAACTGAATGTAAACCCGGATATGGATTCTAGGGGGCCTAGTTTGCTCTCATTTGAAGAATACTTTTTAAAATTCTAAAGTGGCGATCTCCTCATTGACGAATCTTTTCTACGAAAATTAGCTAAAAATTATAGACCGTTAAACCCTAAACTTAACTAAAACTACCGCCAAAGCATCAGAGAAAGAAAATAACTAACCTGTTGCATATCAGCCCTTTTTGTAAAATTTCGATTCTTTTTAGCTGTTGACAGAACATCACAAACACTGTTTAGTCCACCTACTAACACTAATAAGGTCGTAGAGAATAATTTGCACTTGAATATAAAAATTCCCGAACAACACAAATAATATGTAAAATGAAATTGAAAACAGATAAAAGATCTAATAATGGACGTCAACTAATAAAACTGTTACAGCGCGTAACTGACCTGCGCAATGATATCAAATGTTCCGTTGCCAGGGTAACAACGACTGAGACATACTAGATCTCATATATAAACCAGTTTTTATCATTGTCAATAAAAACTGTTTGATATTAACAATAAATGTTTCAAATTTGAATAGCTCAATTTTATGTAAACCCAGAAAGCTTAATTTTGGTGCATAGTTAGGTCTTTCCCAAGGCAACATGTCCAACGACAAGGCACGTCAAATAGAAGTCTTAGTATTCTTTTTTGAAGGGTGAGCAATCTGTTAACACATACAGAGCCTCCCCACAGAATAACGTTACAGCCTAACACCGATCTCACAAGTGCATTGTAAACTGTGATTAAGCTTTCAGTGTTCAGTGTATACTTTAGCTGTAGTAGAACAAAAAATGCTTTGTTCAAGCTCCGACAAACATACTCAACATGCCCATCCCATCGCAGTTCCTGATAAATCAAGACTCCAAGAAATCTTGTGGACCCAGTGGAACCAACCTCAACGGCATTTGCCGTGAGATTAGTTGGAAAGGGCAAACTAGATAGTCCGCCAAAGCGCATAAAGACCGTCTGGAATTGTTCACAACCAGCTTATTTGTCCAACACCAATCCCACAAGTCAGAGTATGCAATGCGGAACTTCGCTCGAAGAGCCTCAACATCATAATCCACAACTACCAGAGTAAAATCATCAGCAAACAATACTCGCAAATCACATCTTATAAAAGATGATAAGTCATTGACGAATAAAATTATAATAAATATAAAGGGACCAAGGACTGATTCCTGCGGTATCCCATACTCCATGCATTACTCGTTGGAATCATGGCCAGCAGCAGATACATACATCCTTCTCCCCCCAAGGTAAGATATCAGCCAACCCAACACTCATCCCAATCCAAGAGCGCCAAGTTTGCTAGCAACAAATTTCAAGTCAAAACAATCAAAGGCCTTGGACAGGTCAACAGAAAGTATCGCCACATGCTTACCAGAATCAACATTACCAGAAACAAACTCCAGCGAACCCGTAGCCCCACTCTCCGTCGACTTACCCAATAGAAAACCATGCTGGGAGTCAGTCAGTAGATCATTTTCTATCAGAAAGGACATGACCCTATCATAAACAGCCCTCTCCGCAATCTTTGACAGAACACTGGGAATGACAAGAGGCCTATAATTTAGTAGCTATAGAGGATCACCACTCTTAAAAAATAATATAACCTTGCTTATCTTAAGAACATCTTGACACTGCTCCAACTCTATGGATTTATTTACTAAAAAAACAAGTGGTTCACTAATAAACTCACAAATCGTTATTATGATCCTAGTCGGCAAACAGTCGTGTCCGACCGAGTTAGTATTATTAAGTGCCATAATTACGCCGGCAACATCATTTGCACTGACCGTACGAATAAAAAATGTGACTGGAGCAAAATAACGAAAAAGTGAGAACCCGTGCGAATAGAACGTTCGCAAAAGTTCAGTGATTACGTGTGAAAGATACCCAGCAAAACTCTCAGCAACATCAATAGGCTAGATATCATTATCTTTCACAATAATGGGCTGCGCAACATCGGCCCTCCGCGTTCGGTGCCCCACCATTCTCCAAATGTGTTTTTATTATTATTGTTATATATATATATATATATATATATATATATATATATATATATATATATATATATATATATATATATATAATTGTAAACGAAGGGGTTGTAAATATTCTGTATATTTTGTTTGTGTGATAATTATAGTATCTGAGGGTGTGTATATTGTATAATTATCAATTTATAAGTATTTTAAGTGTTTATTTTGTATTTAGATGTATAGACTGTACTTAGATGTTTACTTTGCAAATATATTTGGGCGCCTTATTGCTTTGCTCAAAATAAATGTAAGTTTAATCTACCAACAGTGTTTCTTTATTTTAGGACACTTCTTATATACTTTTATAGCTAAACTAGTATTTCTTCAAAAAAAAAATTTCAAATTGTTATTATTATTATACTCTTAGTCTATGGAATTTCTTTTTTTATAGTTGATGTATTAATTTTAAATGTATAAAATCCATATATGTTTTGAGAAACAAATATTGACCTGTTCCTTTTTATTCTGGTTTATTTACCACGACTACCTTTGAGTCTCTCTTTCTCTACAGGGAATATTTTATTTTTGGATTCCAAAGTGAAAATTCTTACACTCTCCAGCACCAATGGTTCTGTTGTTGAACCTGATTTAATTTGGCTACATGCTATTTTAGTCAATGGAAAGATAACTTAAGAAACTTTAAGATAATTATTTTAAAACTTTAAAACATTTATTTTTTATTATTGATAACGAATGAAAATTGACTACAAAATCAATTTCTTTTCAACTATTAGCCTTATTCGGATCCTTTATATATTATTAATTAAATCTTGCAGTTTGAAAGAAGATTACAAGATTACTTATTACTCTATTTTAAATGCAAATGTTTTATTTGAACCTGTTTGGTTTTGATATTCCAGTTATATTAATTTACGATTTTCGTTGCCATGGGAGCCGCGCTTTTCTACGTTCTCGTAACTATGGAGATGAAAATCTTGAAATGGAATATATGAATTTTATAGCTTACGTGAATTTGCCACGTGGTGCCCTCTGTAGGTGTTCTTTCGTTCTTATGTAAACTCTGTTTTACAGCGATATATCGGCAAAAGTTGTTCATAAAATGTCATTTCCATTCCATTTTGACAGATTATCATTATAATAAGGTTATTTGAATTTATGGACTGGAATCAGACTGTTAATTTTATATTGTTTGATGAAGTACCTGGTTTCCAAACTGTGGCGTCTATTGGGATTTTATACTATTTGCTTCTTTCTTGTTATACATACTAATAGCCTTGCTTGAAGTTTTTAAACAGTTAAATATAAAGCTTTTATACACTTTTAAGCTTGATTAGGTGCGTTTTTTAATTCTTTCAACGTTTTTACTAATACACGCTGCTATCTTCTTGCTTGCTTTAGGTTCTTCATAACAGTTCCGTTCTTAATCCTACCCGATATTCTCCTTTGTTTTTGTTATCACCAATCAAGTCTGATTATTAGTGTTTGAAATTTGCTTTAACCAATTGATGTCTTCATTTTCAGATAAATCCAATCACATGGCAGATTTTATAAAATAAGTCAAATAGCACTACTTCCTCTCGACAATATTAATTAAATAACTGGATTAAATCCAGGTTAGCCAAATATATGTTTGTAAGTTCCAATTTCTAACCTATACACTTTTATCCAAATGTCAAACCTGATTTAGCATTATGATCAATAAATTCTTTCCTCAACTACTAATTAACTGGTTCCTACTTAGTTTCCTTATTTCCCTACATTAACACATTTTAACTAAACTTATAACTAAACAAATCAGCAGAAGTTTATGAATTTGTATTTTGTGGAACACAGTTTTTTCTTGTTTCACGGACTTGATATAGAATTGTTTACAACGTTTTGTCTTAGGGTTTATTTCGCTTTCACTTTGTATTTATGCAGTCCATTATCCTATATACTTTAATTGTCTGTTATAGGTACAATACAAAATTTTTATGGCTTAACAGGTAACTTTAATCATGTCATCAATCCCTTCACTAGCAAATATATATAGTTAGTTATTTAAAATTTCAGATTCTGTTGGATAACTGGCTGTACTTAACCCCTGACTCTGAATGTAGTTGTGATAGCAACATGGATTACATATTTTCAGGTATTAATTTGGTTTCTATTTATATATACCAGGGTTTAGACATATCATCATCATCATCATCAATCAGCCCTCTGCGTCCACGGCTGGACATAGGCCTCCCCTAGTTGAGTCCATTCTTTTCTGTCTTGAGCGCTACGAATCCAGTTTCTTGTAATTTTTGTAATGTCTGTCCAGCGAGTTGGTGGTCTTCCTCTGTCTCTGTTATCGGATCTGGGTCTCCATTCAAGTAATCGTTTTGTCCACCTGTCATCTTGCATGCGAGCCACATGTCCCGTCCACTTTCATTTGAGTTTCGCCACATATACGACCACATCAGTCACTCCTATTCTTCTGCGTAATTCTTGTTTTCTAATGTGGTCACGTAACGAAACGCCAAGCATCGACCTCTCCATTTTGCGCTGGGCTACTTTTAGTTTCTTGGCATAAGCGTTCGTAAGGGTTAGTGTTTCGACGCCGTAGGTCATAACCGGTAGAACACATTGGTTGGAAACTTTTCTTTTCAAGCATACTGGAAGGTCGCCTCTGAAAACGTCTCCAAGTTTGCCGTAAGCCGCCCAGGAGAGTATAATTCTTCTGTTTATCTCGCATGTTTGGTTGGCTTTGGATATGCTTAACTCGTGGCCCAAATATGTGTATTTATCTACCCATTTCACCTCAGAGTTTTCAATAATTAGGTTTTCACTAGGGACGAGGTTTGTCATAAATTTTGTTTATCCGATATTCATTTTAGACCTACTGTTGCACAGGCCTCCTGAAGTTCCTGTAGCATCACTCTAATATCTTCCAAGGTGTCAGCCAGTAAGACAATGTCGTCTGCAAACCGTAAGTTTGACAGACTTTGGCCATCTATTCTTAGACCTTTCTGGTCCCAATCTAGCTTCTTGAACACATATTCCAGGACGGTGATAAACAGTTTTGGAGACATCGTATCTCCCTGGCGTACTCCTCTCCCAATTTTTATAGGATTCGTGTTTTCATGTAGTTTTACCACAAGAGTAGCATTTTTGATATATATTGTAAATTAGTTTGGTGTAGCGATAGTCAATACGGTATGCTTCTAGGGACTGTAACACTGCGTCCAGCTCCACAGTGTCTAAAGCCTTATGGAAATCCACAAAAGCAAGGACAAAAGGTCTGCCATATTCGATGGTCTTTTCAATTACTGTTTTGACGCTCTGGAGATAATCATTGGTTCCAAACCCACTTCGAAAACCGGCTTGTTCCACTGGCTGGACGAAGTCCAACTTCTTTTCAAGTCCTGTGGTAATTATTCTAGTAAATAATTTGTAGAGGTGGCTAAGTAGACTTATCGGCCTGTAATTTTCTAGGTTCGAGATGTCTCCTTTCTTGTGGACCAGTATTACGATGGTGTTGTGCCACTTTTCTGGTATCGTACTATTGAAGAGACAAAGGTTGAAAAGAGATTTGATTTTTTGGAGCAAGCAAGGACCACCAATCTTGATCGCATCGGAAACCACGCAGTCTTCTTTGGGAGATTTTTGTTCTTTCATCTTTTTCAGGGCTATTTTAATCTCATCTAATGATATTTACATCAGTATTTCCGAGCCTTGGTTAACCACACCTTTTTTACGGGTTAGTATGTCAGATTCTGGATGTAGACTTATATCACTTTGGCTTTTATATAGCATTCCATAAAACTCTTCTACTATATTTAGAATATCTTTCCTGTTTGTTGATGTGTGCCCTTGTGCATTTTTAAGTTTTATTATTTGTCTCTTTCCATTGTCAAGCTTTCTACGTAGAACTTTCATACCCTTGTTGTTCTCTATGGTGTCTTTGATTTGGTTGTGTCTAAAAGCTCTTACGTCGCGTCGGATGACTTTTGAAATTTGTTTATTTATTTCTCTTAATTCTTCTTCTTTTTGACCTCATATGCCTTCTTTTTTCTATGAGCAGTTTGGTATCCCTGCATAGTGTTTCTTCCCTTTCATTTGTTGAGCAGTGCCGACTTTGGGCTTCAGTTATTGTGGTTATGATGATATTCAGTTTGTTGATGTAGTTACCAATGGTGTGTTTCAGCCTTGGTTAATTTAGTGGTGATCCATTGTTCAAAGCTATTTACATCTGCTGGATTTATTAGTAAATTTGATTTATTGCTTTTTTGGTTCATTTTTTGTCGTTCTTTGCCAATGTCAATAGCTACTTTTTCCCGAACAAGCCTGTGGTCGCTCCCAGTAGCAAACCTATTTAGATATATGCATTCATATATATATATATATATATATATATATATATATATATATATATATATATATATATATATATATATATATATATATATATATATATATATATATATATTCGTATCTCATGAGCATCTGAGTTTGTACCAATTTAGCATTGATGGGATCTAAAAAATCTATTAATTTAAAATGATACAAAACAGTTAACAAACAAAATAGTTTCGCAAAGAGCTCCTTATCTTTGCATGATCCTTTTATGGATAGACGCACATAAAGTGCTGGGTTGCCATATCATCAATAATTTAAAACACTATGTGCCACGTTAAACAAAGCGAGTGTGATATAAATGTATAGTCATAATGTTCTGTATGCAAGACACAATCTAAACTCATATAACATTCCCTTAATAAAGATAGGGGTTATGGTTAGTGTAGTACAGTGTAGTATACATATAATGTGATGACAAATGATAAGAACTAGTACAGGATAGTACTAGACACTTTTGCACCTAGAATAAATTAATAAAATGCGTTATAGTCACTGGAAGATTCAAATTACTGTATATGGAGAACGAATAAAATAGCGCTATCCTAGCGAATTTTTATAAGAATAGAATAGAATATAATAATATTCGGGATGCAGCAAGTGCATTATAGTAGTGGATTTTTTTTATCATCTCCTTGAATATAAATTATCATACACAAAACTGGACCCATCTTCTGGATGCAGAGCTTGCATTAAAGTATTTTTATAGTTGTGTATTTTGTGCTTCCACAAGATTCTTTCTACAGAGGAGTAAGGAATACCTATGGCCGACATTAAAGTGTGAGTGCTTTAAACTTGTATCGAAAGGTAACCACAGTAGTTTTAGAGTGAGTGTCCCGAAAGAAAACAAAAGTGATATCTTCGCCGAGGAAAAGTGGCCTACTGGTGTAATAGTGAAAGATTACAGATTTTTTCACAAGAGAACTGAGCCGCGACCAACAGAGTGACTGTGACGTCTTACTAGATAATGAAATCACAACAGTAAGTAGCAATGTTTTTAACTTTTCTGACGCGAACAGGTGCACTTCCGGTGACTCTATTCTAAATTGTGACGTTAAGCAGATAGACTTGCTGCATATAAACATTCAGTGTTTGACAAATAAAATTAATATTTTAGAACTGTTTCTTGAAAGAAGGAAATCGCGATTTATTTGTATCTGTGAACATTGGTTAACACAATCAAATTGTAATGCTGTTGCTCTTGATGGTTATGTCAAAGTCGATGCATTTGTACGAACGATCCACCGACACGGTGGGTCAATTATTTACGCCACTGAAGCATATGCACAGAAATGTAAACCATTGGCTTATTTAAATAGACTTTCAGTTGAGCTTGATTTTGAATGTGCTGCTATACTATATGATAAACAGACATGTATTGTTAATATTTATAGGTCGCCTGCAGGCAACTTTGGGGTATTTTGCGACCTATTGTGTAAACTCCTTAAAATTGTTATTCAGAGATACAAATTTGTTTATGTAACAGGTGACTTCAACATAAATAAGGATGGATCGCTTGATTATAAAATAATAGACGATCTATTTCATTCTTACAATTTAACTTCTCTTGTCAATACTCCGACAAGGGGGTCTTTAGATCGGGTGACATCTTGAGTAGTAGTAGCATTGATTATGTATTAACAAATATTGAGGGTGTTGTTGTAGACAATTTCGATCCAGGAATCTCGGACCATTACGCTCAGGCAGTTACGTTTCCCGTAGCGAACGGAATTGGCCACTCTTCCATAGAGGCTAAAAGAGAAATTGTCTTTCGACCTCTAAATGAAATGACAATTAACGAATTTAAAACTCGTTTTGCGAGCACATACGATTTCAATTTGAGTGAAATTGAGGATGTAGACATGGCATTTAAAAAATTTTTTGACACTTTTGTCTGGTGCTTTGAGGTAGCTTGTCCGAAAACTAAAAAAGTTGTAAATTCCGGTTTTAACGTAAAATATCGAATCAAGTTTTCACCAAATCTGCAACAAAAACTTAATGACCTGAAGCTTTTAAATTCAATGCGTAAACAATCCGGAGAGAGGGAGATTAACGCTATGTATAAAGTAATGAAAGCGGAGGTAAATAGCCTAATTAAACAGGAAAAACAAAACTACACAGCATCTTATATTTGTAACGCCCCAAATAAAACTAAAGCACTATGGCAGCTTGTTAATCTTAAGAAAAACAAACCAAGTGAGGAGCACTGCATTTCGAATTTACTATACGAAAACAAAAATATAACTAGTAGGGTAGAAATTGCTGAGGTGCTTGCCGGATATTTTTCAGGTGTTGCTGAGAGGAAGCTCATGTTGCATTTCGGGGGCCAGATATCTGATAGCTACACAGCCGAACAATATAGGCCCAAAACACTTTTTATAACACATGTAACTGAATGTGAAGTTATTGAGATCATCAACGAACTTCCTAATAAAAAATCAAGCGGCTTTGATGATGTTCCAATAAAAATTATTAAGCAATGTGCTGCTGAGCTTGCCGCGCCACTTACAAAGATTATAAATTTTTGTATATGTCTGGGAAAATTCCCTGACATATTGAAACTGGCTGTGGTTGTTGCTGTGTTGAAGGCGGGTGACAGTACCAATTTGGAGAACTATCGTCCCATCTCTATATTAAGCATTTTTTCAAAGATCATAGAAAGGGCAGTACATAGAAGGATGGTCAAGTTTTTAAACGCTAATAATATTATATCACCATCACAGCACGGATTTAGAACTGATCATTCTACAGAAACTGCCCTTATCGAATACATTCAATATGTAAATGAAAGAATGGACCTTAACGACATTGTGGTGACCTTATTTTGTGACCTGTCTCGTGCCTTTGACACAGCAAATCCTTTTTTTTTGTTAAGGAGAAGATGTGGGCGTTGGGGATAAGAGGCACTTGCAACGACCTTCTACTTTCGTATCTCACCAACAGACAGTTGCTCGTAAAAGCGAATAATATTAATTCCCAAAGATATGGGGTAAGTATGGGCACACCACAGGGAAGTGTCATTGGCCCACTTTTGTTTACACTCTATGTAAACGATTTGCCGCAATTTATACAAGACGCGAAAGTCTTCATGTACGCCGATGACACTTCTATTGTTGTCTACGGCAAGACGGTGGAGGAAACTGAATTAAAATTAAAATCGGTGGTACGATCTTTTGATGAGTGGTGTTATAAAAATCGACTCATTTTAAACTATGACAAGACTTTTTCTCTTGAAATGCATAACTGCCACCGAAGAGAGAGGATGTGCGGCAGCACTATTTTGGTGAATGGAAATGCTGTGCAATTCAAAAAGGTGGCAAAATTTTTGGGTGTTAGAATTGACAGCAGCCTGTTATATATAGACCAGATTGATCACGTGTGCAAGAAATTAAATTCCGCGTTTTATGCAATTTTGATGCTTAAAGATTCCTTAAGTTCGGAACATCTGCTGAAAGTCTATTACGCGGCTGTCTATTCACATCTGAGTTACGGTATCATTATCTGGGGAAAATCTTCGGACTGCCATAGAATATTTGTGCTACAGAAACGAATACTGAGATTAATATACAATCTACCTTATGGGCACCCTTGTCGTGACATTTTCAAGAAAAATAACATTATGACGTTAACATCAGTTTATTTGTTCCATCTGTTAACTTACATTCATAAAAACAAGAGAAAATTTGTTATCAACTCGGATTTTCATAACCACAACACTCGTGAAAAAAATACTTTTCACCTGAATAAATGTCACCATTCTTTTTTTAAGAAGTCGCCATGTTATGCGGGTTGCTTTTTGTATAACCAGCTGCCTTGTTCTCTGAAGGACACAAATTGCACAAAAAAATTTAGAAAGCAACTGAATGTTGCTTTAATTACTCATAGTTTTTATAGTTTCAGTGAATTTTGTGAAGCTGTACTGTGAACGTATCTTTTTTGTTGTGATGTGAAGCTCGTTAGATTTTAGATTTTTGGGCAGGTACCCTTGTGATAAGTTGTGATACGTTCTGTATCTTTTTTATCTTGTAAGTTTTTGACTTGTCCGATTTACAATAATTGTAACTAAAGGACCAAATAAATATTATTATTATTATTATTATTATTATTATGTCGTTCACTGCAGTGTAAATAGAGGCATGTGGATATGCTTCGAAATAATCCAGGATAGTTATTTCGTTATCTTCATCTCTAGTCACTGGACTGGAATTAACCTTGGGTGCTTTAAAAGTACCAAATTCTAGGAAATTTGACTCAATCCTTCTAAACGTCTTTTCACTCATGGGTGGCAGATTAGTATTTAACTCATTAAACCTTCTACATGTTCTACTAATAATTCGGTTACATTCTCCATGGATGTAAAATAAATTTAAATAATCTGCATTGGAATAATGATTTTCCATCTTAACTGTGAACATTAATACATTGACATTTATCGAATAATTTAGAATGACAAGTATGTAATATAATATGTGCATCATGGCATACTTACCTTAACGTTGACGTTCAACCACAGTATAAGGAAAAATTATGCTGTGTTATGTTTTTGAATGTCTCTAAATACCTCAAAAACTGTCCTATTTAGCTATAGAAAACACCCAATATAGGTCGGAAAGTTATTAAAAAATCGGTTGGAACTGAAAGTTACTGTATGGCCCTTTTAAAATAAGACACCCATTGAAGGCAGAGGTAGTCAAAGGTTGACGTCACCCCGTTGACCATTAATATTTTCTAATCAATTTTCAAAGAAAACTATAAGAGATAGGTATGGGGTAGTGTATACTTGGAAGATAGAGAATTTAACGATGAATCAGATGCTGGGGACATATGGATACCGTTATATTAAAAAAATCAAGTTATCTCTGATTGAACATTTTCAAATTCAAATGTATGTTATACATAACAGTTATCTTAAAATCGTATTGTGTTTATAACAGTATGTAGGAATTTTTACGCTCTATGGGATAGAGAAAACCGCATGTTTCTATCTTGCATGTCTTTAAAAATATCGGAATTTTTCTAAAGCGCTCCGATCGTAATTTTTTCTACAAAATGGCGAATAAATCCGAAACGGTACAAACTAGCCCGAATATGTTGTCATCAAGTCCCTTAAATTGAACGTTTAATTCAAAAATCTAAAAATATACAGAGTGTTCCATTTAAAAAAAAACAAAGTTTGTGTCAACTTCCGGTATAACGGGAAGTGCAGGCTAATTGAAAATATTTTAGTTAGAAAGATCAGTATCAAAAATGTGCGAATACCAATTTTCAGAATTTAAATATAGGTAGTTCTCCAGAAACGTCTAATAGGCCACTCATCGTGAAGCACCCTATATATACAGGCTGTTTCAAAAAATATGCACCATCGCTCGTGGGGCAATTCCTTACTAAAAAATAAGAAAAAAAGTTCCTGTGCACATGGGCCCGGAAACGCATAGTTTCCAATATACAGGGAGTTCAATTTTAATTATTTTTTTTACTTTTTTATAAATAATTTCAAAACCACTGGATTGATTTTAATGAAACTTGGAACTTGTAGGTGTATTATGAAAGTGCATATTTTCAAGTGAAAATCTACTTACAACTGCGTCAGTGGCGTGCGTACGGGGTAACTGTAAAAATTCATTTGGGGAAAAAAAATGTGCGCCACTGTCTTTTTCCAATTTTGATACATCAGTTATGAAGCCTATTACATAAGCCACAAAAGCTACCTCTTGGTATTTTTTCGTTCAGGGTATCCCTTAGGAGATATGATTAATTTTATAAAAAGGGGCAAAGTACCGATTCGTTGGAGTAATGAAAACAGTAATCGTAAAGTGCCATGAAACTATAATTTTTGACAGTTCTCTAAATTCTACAATTTTGAAGTGCTTTGTAGGCGTCAAAAGAGTTTTCGTGCTATTCTTTAAATTTTGATACGGTGCAGTATTTTCGTTTTTAGTTATTTGTTGATACTGAGCTGCTCATTAATATTATTTCCTCCTCTCAAGATGGTTTTCATTAAGTACACTTCAGCGGATTTGACTGATATGTTGTTAATTTATGGACAAACAAATCAAAATGCTAGACAAGCTGTGCGAGTTTATCAGGAAACTTATCCGCAAAGAAGAATACCAATTTTCAGATTTTAAATATAGGTAGTTCTCCAGAAACGTCTAATAGGCCACTCATCGTGAAGCACCCTATATATACAGGCTGTTTCAAAAAATATGCACCATCGCCCGTGGGGCAATTCCTTACTAAAAAATAAGAAAAAAAGTTCCTGTGCACATGGGCCCGGAAACGCATAGTTTCCAATATACAGGGAGTTGAATTTTAATTTTTTTTTAATTTTTTATAAATAATTTCAAAACCACTGGATTGATTTTAATGAAACTTGGAACTTGAAAGTGTATTATAAAAGTGCATATTTTCAAGTGAAAATCTACTTACAACTGCGTCAGTGGCGTGCGTACGGGGTAACTGTAAAAATTCATTTGGAGAAAAATATGTGCGCCACTGTCTTTTTCCAATGTTGATACATCAGTTATGAAGCTTATTACATAAGCCACAAAAGCTACCTCTTGGTATTTTTTCGTTCAGGGTATCCCCTAGGAGATATGATTAATTTTATAAAAAGGGGCAAAGTACCGATTAGTCGGCGTAATAATAATAATAATAATAATAATAATAATATATGTTTACTGCAACCATAAGAATATGAAAAACAAAACATACAGTAAACATTACAGCAATAAACGTGCAAATAACTAACCTACGTAAAACTTATTGGTGATAAACATTGAAATGAATATTACAAACATTGATAAAAAATGATAAATAAAAAATAAAAATAAAAAATGAAAAAAGTAATCGTAAAGGCACCATGATTTTTCCAAACTCTTGTTTTTTGTACATTACTCAATTGACTTTAATAACAAAGCTAAAGAAAATGTTGAAAGTGACCACCATTAGCGTCGTTATAATTATTTAACCTTCTGCGCAAAGATCTTCTTACTCTTCTGCAAATATTTTGATCTTCTCTAATGCTGTCAAATGCATATTCTATTCTTCCCAACAATTCTTCTCGTGTATTTACTGGTGTTTTATACACTATTTCTTTTAAATGACCCCACAAATAAAAATCGAGAGGATTCAGGTCCGGAGATCGAGGTGGCCATGACACCGGACCTCCACGACCAATCCATCGGTGACCGTATGTGTTGGCTAAATATGTTCTTACAACTGCTGCAAAATCTGCGGGCGCACCATCATGCTGGAACCACATTGTACCATTTCTCATAAAAAGCGGTAGCAACAACGGCAAATCATTTTGTAAAAAGTTTAAATATATATATATATATATATTTTTTTTAATTTCTACAACACACCACGAGGGCTTACAGCCTAAATACTATCGTACCGTGGGTGTTGACAAGGAGGAAAGAGGCAGCTTGTTAATTCTGGACTTGAAGGTTTGGAGGTTCGGAGGAGAAGGAAAAACATGTGCCGGCAAGGAATTCCACAACTTGGAAGTCCTCGGGACGAAAGAGCGGGCATAACAAGATGTTCTATGTCTGGTGACCTGGACAGTAAAAGGGTGCATTCGCTCTGTTCCCCTGGTAGATCTGTTGGGGGCAGCAGGTGGAGGAACTATGGAGGAAAGCTCCTCTGAGCAGTGCCCGTGCAGATATCTATAAAAGAGAGAGAGGTCACCAACGGCACGTCGGTGGGCAAGGGATGGCAGCCTTTGGGTGAGGGTAGGGTCACCGATGAGACGTATAGCTCTCTTTTGAATGGAGGATTCATGGTCAAGACGATTCGGTAGAACAACAGGACCAATTATGTGATTTTCAATAATAGCAGCCCAAATATTGATGGAAAATTGATACTGCGAATTTGCAACTCTTAGAGAGTGTGGGTTTTCATCGACCCATGTATGTAAATTGTGAAAATTTACGATACCTTTTCGCGTAAATGACGCCTCATCAGTAAATAGTACACGTTTAGAAAAATGTTGGTCGTGCCTAAGTTTATTTAAGAACCACTGACAAAACATTACCCTTGGTTGAAAGTCTCTAGGTAGAAGTTCCTGGACACGTGTAAAATGATAGGGATATAAACTTTGATCCTTCAGAGTTATGTGAACTGATGATGCCGAAATATTACCCAGTTCGGTGGCAATAATTCTCGTACTTGTACTAGGATCACGTTCAACTCTATTTAATATTGCCTCTTCAACTCGTACAGTTCGGTGGTATCTTCTGCGTCCAGAGTTAGCTTTTAAAGGTTTTAAAGAACCAGTTTCTCTCAAATGTCTTACAATACGTGGGAAAATATTTTTGTCAGGAATTCTTCTTTGCGGATAAGTTTCCTGATAAACTCACACAGCTTGTCTAGCATTTTGATTTGTTTGTCCATAAATTAACAACATATCAGTCAAATCCGCTGAAGTGTACTTAATGAAAACCATCTTGAGAGGAGGAAATAATATTAATGAGCAGCTCAGTATCAACAAATAACTAAAAACGAAAATACTGCACCGTATCAAAATTTAAAGAATAGCACGAAAACTCTTTTGACGTCTACAAAGCACTTCAAAATTGTAGAATTTAGAGAACTGTCAAAAATTATAGTTTCATGGCACTTTACGATTACTGTTTTCATTACTCCAACGAATCGGTACTTTGCCCCTTTTTATAAAATTAATCATATCTCCTAAGGGATACCCTGAACGAAAAAATACCAAGAGGTAGCTTTTGTGGCTTATGTAATAGGCTTCATAACTGATGTATCAAAATTGGAAAAAGACAGTGGCGCACATTTTTTTTCCCCAAATGAATTTTTACAGTTACCCCGTACGCACGCCACTGACGCAGTTGTAAGTAGATTTTCACTTGAAAATATGCACTTTCATAATACACCTACAAGTTCCAAGTTTCATTAAAATCAATCCAGTGGTTTTGAAATTATTTATAAAAAAGTAAAAAAAATAATTAAAATTGAACTCCCTGTATATTGGAAACTATGCGTTTCCGGGCCCATGTGCACAGGAACTTTTTTTCTTATTTTTTAGTAAGGAATTGCCCCACGAGCGATGGTGCATGTTTTTTGAAACAGCCTGTATATATGTATATATATATATATATATATATATATATATATATATATATATATATATATATATATATATATATATATATATATATATATATATATATATATATATATATATATATATATATATATATAAAAATTGAAACTGACTTCGAATATGTGTTTCAGGGGCCTCATACACGCTTATTTGAAGGAATTTGCTCAAAAATTCAAAAGTCGCGATCTCCTCATTAGTGAATTTTTTAAAACAAAATTCACTAGTAAACTGAAAACGATTAAAATTGTATTGAATTAAATTGAACTTCTCCAAATTATGTAAGATAATAGATGAAGATATTGCATTCCGAAAGCTGGATAAATTTTGTCGTTCAGATTTATGTTATTTAGTTATAAAACTAATTTGATTGTTAATATAATGCAAACTGTTCACAGTTTATTTAAACAAATCGAAAAATTCAGAACCCACTAAACGTTTCCAATTATCAGGGCAATTCTGGACACGAAATTGGATAGAACAGTGTCAAGTTTTCGCTTATTCGGCTTCATTTGGAAATGTTGTACGTCTCGATGAGAAATTTGTTCCTGTAATTGCACTAACATCTCCCACTGGATCTGAGGGTACAGGGAAAGAGGGACGTAACGAAAGACAATCAATAATTCCAGGTCCGATGGAGACCGTGATATCGGCCAAAGCTTTTATTTCATTTTTGCTCTGACAGAATATTAATGAGCCTTTAGTTTTGGTCCTATACAGATCCATTTCTGGCCTCGCCTCTTCTCGTGGAAAATATTATCTCGGTATTATAGAAACTACGGTAGCTGTGTTGCTTACTAATGGAGAAGATTGTTGGAGAGGAAAAATAAATTGTTGTTTGTAAAGTTTGTGCTTTGAAGCTTTAAGTAGGAGCTATTGAGTAATAGCTCAGATTATTGTTTGGAAATATCTATAACCGAATATTTATAGAATCTAACGTTTGTTTTTTAACTTGAGCTTAAATCAATTTACATAAGTAGCTGAGTAAAAACTATATACACAATATTGACTCAGCGAGTGCGTTATGATAGCGAATTTTCCTAGATATTTTTAAATCTTAGTAACCCACTTTTTGACTTAGCTAGAATATTTAGTTTTGGGACATATTTGAACCCCTAGAAAAGCAACATACAGTGTGTGATCCTATGTCGGTTATCATAAGAGCAACAAAGTCAGTTAACTAGGTAATCTTTCTCAAGATTCTATTACCATTTCGGAACTGCCATCAGATTTTATCAATTGTTTTTGTTTCGAACTAGTAGCGAAAAACCAAAATGGTGCGTTTTTGACAAACCCCCGTACGTCGATTATCTGAGAACATACGGTATCTTCCTTTAGACATTTTATGGGCACTTTCTTAAGGTGTTGGTAGTAAAAATGAAACAAAAGAATATCTTTTACCGTTCTCGAGATGTTGACTATAACTTTGTTTTAGTGAATTTTCTTTAAAAAAATCACTAATGAGGAGATCCCCGACTTTTGAATTTTGAAAAAATTTCTTCAAATGACCGCGAACTAGGCTCCCTAGAACCCATATCCAGGGTCAGTTTCAATTTTGATATGTTTATATATATATATATATATATATATATATATATATATATATATATATATATATATATATATATATATATATATATATACATATATATATATATATATATATATATATATATATATATATATATATATATATATATATATATATATAGGTAACACACCGATAACTTAAAAACTAATGCTCCGATTTTGATCAAATTTGGCACATACCTTCCTTTCGCACGTGGCTTGGATAAGTTCGTTAGTCAGGAAAATCGGCTTAGGTTTTCCGGGAAAATGTTGTGTTTCCTTTCGAAAAAAATGTATATCTCCGGAAATAACAAAGTAACGGCAACCAAGTTTGTTACGCTGGTTTCTGTCCTATGTTCAAAAATTCAGATCCCTATCTTAAAAGAGAAAAAAGTTAGAGGTAAATTAATTTTTAATTAACTAAATCTGATTCAAGAAAGTTAAAACGTCAAAATGGATTGACTACGAATGTAAGTGAAAAAAATACTACAATTAATGACTAACAGGCTCCCAGATATGTGTCAAAGTCGTTATTTGCCTTGATTTCGCTAAAATGTGAGCAAAAAATCCATTGTAAATCAAAATGGTTTTGTGTAACTTGTAAAACGTTGAACAGTTAACATATATTATAGAATATACCTGCTAGTAAATACATGTCGAGCATAGCTCAGTTGCTTAGTCCCTGTACATTGTATAATCGACTCCTACATGACGAGTTCCAATCCTAGCTAGTGATTTTACTTTTTAACAATTTTTTTTAAGGCTCATTTCACTTTACCGTTATGTAAGCAGACTGTTGTTATTCCGATGAATTTTTAAGCCAGTTTTTGTAAAAAAATAGTTTAATAAAGAAGAGATGAAAACCTTAAAACTTCATTCAATTTGAATAGCATCTCTGGTTGTTTGTTCTTGCCCTAACTTAGTGAAACCGTATTTAATACAGTCGTAGACTTTTCCCGTGGCTTCACAGGTGCTTGTTTTAGTGAATTTTCTTAAAGAAAAATCACTAACGTGGAGATCCCGACTTTTGAATTTATAGAAAATGTCTTCAAATGGGCAAAACTAGGCCCTCTAGAACCCACATCCAGGGTCAGTTTCAATTATATATATATATATATATATATATATATATATATATATATATATATATATATATATATATATATATATATATATATATATATATATATATATATATATATATGAAGGGTTAACAATTTACCAAAATTTAGGTCTGTAAGTTTAAAGACAAAAAAGGTAGAGGCATTTAAAGAGAGTAAAAATTGGGGTTTTCCTCAAAATGTAAAAAATCGCGATGGAAACATCAAAATGACAACATTTAGGCAAAGAACCTGAAAGAAATACGCATTATGTAAAAAGTGTTCTAAGAACCCTTAAGTTTCAGCTTTTCAACCAACAATTAGAAGAGTTCATGATAACTTAGACGAGATTTGGTACCAACATGACGGCTGTCCAGCTCACAATACTAGGATTGTCAAATAATTTTTGTACCAAAATTTTAATAATCGTGTCATTTGTAACAATGGGCCGGTTCATTGGTGTGCTCGAAGTCCTCATATAAGACACATGGATTTTTATTTTTGGGGTACTCTGAAGAATGATGTGTATAAATTCGATCCACCACAAAATATCAATGAATTACGAAACAGAATCACGGAAGCTATAATCAATATTAGTCAAAACACCCTTACCAAAGTTTCATTATTAAACTGTTTCACATAATATTACCTAGCATTATTACCTAATTAAGTATTGTAAAGTAAATCACAATAATTTTTTTATCGTGAACTAGTACTAAAAAGTATGTTAAAAGTAGAAGTATATTGTTATACTCCTTAGCCTACTGCTTTTTGAGCACTTTCTTTGTCAATTGTTTTCTGGTATTGGATTTCATAGCCTACTATCCTCAAAACGGTTTTCCTCAAAATTGTATATACTTACCATGTGAGACGCTCAATGTGTCTGAAATTTCTTACGCTCGTGAACTGAACTTACCTGTAAAGAGATAAACAATTAACAATGCAGATAAATACAGGTAAATTGATATCAGACTGCAATTTAAAAAAAAATACCTCGCAACCTTGCAACATCCCTGGATATTTTTTAAGGTCTAGTTGGTTGGCAAGGAAAATCTGGACAAGTCTTTTCGAAAAATTGTAACATTTTACAGAATAATATAGTATTTTGTATTAAATTAAAAATCAATATGGCGAAAATAAGAGTAATGAAAATAAGTAAAGATGGACTACGAAAACGGCCAACAACTCGAAGTGAAAATATTTACGTACCTTAGGGGTATTATTAGGGATAATGGTAAATTTTAGCAAATATCTTAAAAGTGAAATCGCAATGGCAAAGCAAGCATTCAATAAACAACGGAGGCGTCCATTAATTACGTGATGTGTTTTCTTTTCAATTTGGACCCCCTCTCTTCCCCTTAGTGAGATTTAGTAAAATGCGGTAGAACCCCACTCCCCTTACGAGAGAATTACCCTATAATTTGTAAATAATTAAATTTATGTAATATGTCCTTGCATTGTACTTCATACCACTAAATACCTAAAAGCGTTAACACTGGTGTCTTCTACGTACTACTTTTATTTTGCGAAATAGGAGGAGAAAAGGGGGGACGCAGCAAGTGTGTTATGATGGTGAATTTTATAAGAATAATATATAATATAATAGTGATTTAGCCTGACATTTAAAGCTAAAAAAATTAATTTATTTAACTAGGAACAGTAAAAATTAAGGTAAAAAACGGCAAGCAAAGACATGATCTCTAACATAAATGTTTAACTGTAATTAGGATACAAAACTCAAACAAAATAGTTGATAAGCAGGAATTATACTCAACAGAAAATACACTAGACAGCTGAACATAAAAAATCCTGTGGTTCATGCATTGAGGATGATTGTATGCATGTAAAAGGGAAGGAAGAACCCCCAGGACGAAGAGCGTTTCTGCCCCTCACACAAAACACGGGGGGTTCTCCTTCCCCTTGTCCATGCATAAAACTACCTACCTACAGTAATTTTGATACAGCAACTCAGGAAAACACTCAACAGAAAATACACTAGACAGCTGAACATAAAAAAATCCTGTGGTTCATGCATTGCGGATGATTGTATGCATGGAGAAGGGAAGGAAGAACCCCCAGGACGAAGAGGGTTTCTGCCCCTCACCCAAAAACACGGGAATTCTCCTTCCCCTTGTCCATGCATAAAACTACCTACCTACAGTAATTTTGATACAGTAACTCAGGGAAAATACTCAACAAAAAATACACTAGACAGCTGAACATAAAAAAAAATCCTGTGGTTCATGCATTAAGGGTAATTGTATGCATGTAAAAGGGAAGGAAGAACCCCCAGGACGAAGAGGGTTTCCGCTTCTCACCCAAAAACACGGGGGGCTCTCCTACCCCTTGTCCATGCATAAAACTACCTACCTACAGTAATTTTGATACAGCAACTCAAGGAAAATACTCAACAAAAAATACACTAGACAGCTGAACATAAAAAAATCCTGTGGTTCATGCATTGAGGATGATTGTATGCATGTAAAAGGGAAGGAAGAACCCCCAGGACGAAGAGGGTTTCCGCTCCTCACCCAAAAACACGGGGGGCTCTCCTACCCCTTGTCCATGCATAAAACTACCTACCTACAGTAATTTTGATACAGCAACTCAGGGAAAATACTCAACAAAAAATACACTAGACAGCTGAACATAAAAAAATCCTGTGGTTCATGCATTGAGGATGATTGTATCCATGGAGAAGAGAAGGAAGAATCCACAGGACGAAGAGGGTTTCTGCCCCTCACACAAAACACGAAGATTCTCATTCCCCTTGTCCATGCATAAAACTACCTACCTACAGTAATTTTGATACAGCAACTCAGGAAAAATACTCAACAAAAAATACACTAGACAGCTGAACATTAAAAAAATTATGTGGTTCATGCATTGAGGGTGATTGCGTATGCATGTAGAAGGGGAAGAAGAACCCCCAAGGATGTAGAGGGTTTCTGCCCCCTCACTTAAAAACACGGAGGGTTCTCCTTCCTCTTGTGCATTCATACAAGGAACATAAAACACAATAAAAATTTCTTGGGAGCAACCTCCAAGAAAGTTACGTTACCTGGGGAAAATATGGGTGTTGTGCGGAGTAAACAGGGTTTAATGGAAGTATTGCTTCAAAATGTGAAAAACGCATCTTTTCAGTCCGACTAAGTGTTTTTTGTAACATTTTTCACTCATATTACCTCCCCGTCCAGCACCCCTATTCATTCTTGGTCGCTTAACTTTCTGGTGGGTTGGGCAACAAATTTGTTTTGTGGCTTGTTCATCCAAGAAACTTCCTTGGGGGGTTCTAAGCAGGTTTCTTAAAAAAAATCTGAAAACCCTCCATACAGTAAACTGCAAATTTACTGAAATTACATTCCATTCAGAGTCTCGGTGGTTCAGTGGTAAGAACGTCTGCCTCTGGACCGAAGGGTACTGTGTTCGATCCCAGGGTATTCCTTTCACATCTTCAGTAAATACTGTACAATTAACATCAACCGAGGTTGTGGCATTGTATTTGAGCAAGTTGAATATCTGCACGTTTTGCCCTTCAGAGGAGGCGTAAATTCGCCGGTCCCGTGTCCATGCGATGTTGGGCACGTTAAAGATCCTGAACGTGAATTTCCAGTTAGAAATGAGACTACTGTGATTGAAGTTTCAGGACAAATTGCTGCAGACCCAACTTTGAGCACGACAAAATTGGCCACTGTTTCAAACATCAAAAGAAGAACTATTCAGCGAATATTGAAGCATCATAAATTTCACCCGTATAAAATTATTCAATCTTGTACAAAAAACTGAATGAAGATGATTATGATCGGCGGCTGGAGTTTTGTGAAGTTATGACTGCACGAATAGCTGATAACGTGAACTTTCTGTTCAATATCTGTTTTTTAGACGAGTGTACGTGTTTACTAAACTCTACAGTCAATCGTCATAATTGTCGTTATTGGGCAGATAATAATCGAATAAATTTTCACGAAGTCCACACTCAAATTCCACAAAAATTGAATGTCTGGACTGGCATTTTTGGAGACCGTTTAATTTTTATTGATGGCAATTTTAGTGGCGAAACGTATTTGGAGTTACTAGAAGGTATCGTTTACCCTCTACTAATTGACATTGTTGAAAATGATGCTCGCTATCAAGAAAATTAATTAGTGTTTCAACAAGATGGAGCTCATCCGTATTTTTCACAGCATGTTAGGGAGTTTTTGAACAGAGAGTTTCCAGGACAATGGATTGGGCGTAGAGGTGCTATTGACTGGCCCCATTGATCACTGGATTTAACTCCTTTAGACAAATCGGTCTGTTTCGTTTCAATGCGCCAGCCTATATATATATATATATATATATATATATATATATATATATATATATATATATATATATATATATATATATATATGTATGTATACATATATATATATATATATATATATATATATATATATATATATATATACATTTTAATTGACCCTGGATATAGGTTACAGCGGCCCTAATTCGCGCTCATTTAAAGAAATTTTTCGAAAGTTTTACCATCGATACCTTTCTAGTAGTGAATTTTCTCAACGAAAATTCACTAAAATGATGGTTAGGGAATAGAAATGAAAAAAAAAAGACGACAAAGACACATTGCACCGACAGAAAGATTAATAAAAGTGTACTTGAAGAGGTGAGAGAATAAAGATGCTTGCTGTAAGAGATTGAAAGGAGGAAGGCAAAACTTACTGAACCATTATTCGAAGGACACGTAATTAGTAACAAGAAAGAGGTAAACCAACGGAAAAACTACTGAAAGACCTGACACAACTGGTGTAGTGTGGAAGTTATGCTAAAATGAAGATGGCTGCTGAAGGCAATGAATCATGGTTGAGACGACCTGGCTACATCGCCCCTATACTGTGATGATGATGTGTGGTCGCTCAATATTTCTTTTCTGGATTGACCATAAGGTCCTAAAATTGCGACAAGCGTTTCTTTTCACCCTGACTATTATTTATTTTCCCTATATAATTTTCCACAACCTGCAGTCATTAAGTTTCCCTCTGTTTGCCTTGGCAGACATTTTTTGAACAGTCGGTCGCCAGGCGTTTTAATAGAATCTCTCCTCCCACCTCCTCCCTCCCCATTCCACAAGTAATATTTAATTATTAGGTGGATTAAGCGTTATGAGTTTGCAGCGTGCTGCCGCTAGATGGCGCTAATGAAGCAATATTTTCGTTCCATCCTGGTTTGCTATTTTATAATTAGGGCGGCTTGTCGTAGATGCCGAGATGTTTCAAACAGCCCGGATATCTCGTTAAAATTTTACAGATGGATTTTTCACAGGGTATTAGTCGTTTCGGCTGGTGAAATTCGGCTGGAGGGAAGTCGGTGAATTTTCCCTTGAGTGGGCCTAAAGGTTTCATCGTGTGTTCGCTTTGTGGGTTATTGGGATCAGAAATTATGGAGTGGTGGCTCATTCAAAAAGGCATTTTGTGCGGAGGTAACCGCGAGCATGCTACTGAATAAAATTACTTATACAGGTAGGAGCAAAAGCATGAACCCTCTACAATCTATTAAGAACCACTGACTCAGATGAAATTTGGAAAAGGATAATTTTATTACACCAGAGCCATGATGTGATCACGTGTTCGTAATATTATACAGGTTATGATTTAAAAGGATGTGACATCATCTTTTGGAAATTGCAATAAAAACATTACGTATATTATAATACTTTTAGGTAAGTGGTGTTAGTGCTTTTCTTCTGATCTATAATATTAAAATATTACTACAAATAATCATAATATTTATTTAATCATCAATGATGACATGATTAGTGTAACTGTAACTGTGATAATTTATTCTCTTCAGAAAGGCATTGTCATGGAATGAACCTAGGGCCCATTATATAACAACAAAGAAAATATTTGTATTTCTCTATCCATAAATCTTTAAAACGTTATGTTGCTCGAGTTTTTTGAAAAATGTTAATGTTCATCAAATCACCCCTTATTTATCCCCTACCCCCTGAAGCGATCTTACCCAAAAACAACTCGAAGCGTTGCCTTATCGGGTGCTAACGGGGTACCAAATTTGAACATGATATCTCAAGTCGCTCGGAAGTTATTGCACCTATTAACAGACAGACGTACATGCCGACATAACTACAGACCGACGATCGACAGACTATATAATTTTCGCTCCAGAATCAAGTTTTCTATACGTTTTTAATTTCAGCGCAGAATACCAGATGTTTGATGAAATGAAAAGTTTTCTAATAAATAAACCCTCAGACGTTATGTAGCTCGAGTTTGGACGAAAAACATGTAAATTTTCACCAAATCACCCCCCGTTCATCCCCTACCCGCTAAAGCGATTTTACCCAAAAACAATCCGAACTGTTAGTTTGTCGAGTGCTACTGTTTACCAAATTTGACTATATCTCAATTCGTTCTAAGGGTATCCGGGCTTTTTTTATATTTCAACAACACACCACGGCCTAAAAACTATAGTACCGTGGGTGTCGACAAGGAGGAGAGAGGCAACTTGGAAGTCCTCGGGACAAAAGAGCGGGCACAAAAAGATGTTTCATGTCTAGCGACTTGGACAGTAAAAGGGTGCATTCGCTCTGTTCCCCTGGTAGATCTGCTGGGGACAGCAGGTGAAGGAACTATGGAGGAAAGCTCCTCTGAGCAGTGCCCGTGCATGTATCTATAAAAGAGAGAGAGAGAGAGATCACCAACGGTACGTCGGTGGGCAAGGGATGGCGACCTTTGGGTGAGGTTAGGGTCACCGATGAAACGTACAGCTCTCTTCTAAATGGAGTCCAGGATAGCGAGTGTAGAAACGGCAGCGGCACCCCAGATGTGGGAGCAATATTCGAGGTTTGGCCTTATTTGTGAAGTATATAAGGTATAGAGATTAGCTGGTGAAAAGTGATTGCGAGCCCGAAAGAGAAAACCTTATTTCTTAGCAGCCGCTTCTAACATGTCACATCAATTGATGTGACATGTTAGTGCCAATTGAGATTTTGATCCACATAAATGCCAACAAGTGAAAAGGATTCATTACTTTGAATAACTTGGTTGTTCATTGTGATGGATCTAGGGCTGGTGTGTATCTCTTATGAGATAGAAGGCAAGACTGAGATTTGGTGGAGTTGAATTGTACAAGATCTTTACTTCCCCAGTCTAATATTTTTGGAGATCCACAGAGACACAACTCTCCATGGGTATATTTGAGTGGAGGGTGCTGATATCCGCGTAACTGTGAACTGGGTTGGATGTGCTAGAGAGGTCATTGATGTGGTGAAGAAACAAAGTAGGGGCTAAAGCTGAACTTTGAGGGACTCCTGCATTAATTTGATACAGTTTAGAGGAATGGCCATCCACGACAACAGAAATGCTCTGGTTCGAGAAGAAATTTGCTGCCCTGGTACAGAGTTTTGGTGATAGGCCATAGGCCGCAAGTTTATTAAACAGCCCTGCGTGCCAGACCTGGTCGAATGCTTTGGATATATCTAGAGCGACAATCAACAAACTGTTTACCAAATTTGAAGACGATATGATAATTCGTTCTAAAGGTATCAGGGCTACAAATAGACAGACATACAGACCGACAGACAAAAAAGGTTTCGTTCCTAAATCATGTTTGCTATATGTTTTGATACTTTTGCGACGTTTAAGCGAATTTTTTTTTGACATTTTTCTCCGATGCGATACTTCCACACGTTGTGACGCTGTGGAAGTAATAACTATATAAGAGATTTACACATCACAAAAATCAGGTGATAAATATGATTCGTTCAAAAACTTACTATACGGAAATTGTCTGAAAAACTTGAAACACAAAGAAAATCAAATTAACTAACTTGCGAACAAAAACTTGTCGCCTTGAATCAGTATGTATCACCATGTTAAACCTTTTATAAACAGCCCATGTCGAGCAACTAAACAAAAACATTCTCGATGACATTAACAAAATTATAAGAAGCTCTCCAAATGCCAAGTCATCCAGCATATTTTTTTTATATTTCAACAACACACCACGAGGGCTTACAGCCTCAATACTATCGTACCGTGAGTGTCGACAACGAGGAAAGAGGCAACTTGTTAATTCTGGACTTGAAGGTTTGGAGATTCGGAGGAGAAGGAAAAACATGTGCCGGCAAGGAATTGCATAAGTTGGAAGTCCTTGGGACAAAAGAGCGAACATAACAAGATGTTCTATGTCTGGTGACCTGGACAGTAAAAGGGTGCATTCGCTTTGTTACCCCGGTAGACCTGTTGGGGGCAGCTATGGAAGAAAGCTCCTCTAAGCAGTGCCCGTGCAGATATCTATAAAGAAGAGAAAGGTCACCAACGGCACGTCGGTGGGCAAGAAATGGCAGCTTTTGGGTGAGGGTAGGGTCACCGATGAGACGTATAGCTCTCTTCTGATTGGAGTACATGATAGCGAGTGTAGAAGCGGCAGCGGCACCCCAGATGTGGGAGCAGTATTCGAGATTTGGTCTTATTTGTGAAGTACATAAGGTATAGAGATTAGCTGGTGAAAAGTATTTGCGAGCTCGGAAAAGGAAACCTAATTTCTTAGCAGCCGCTTCTGCAATTGATGTGACATGTTGGTGCCAATTGAGTTTTCGATCCACAGAAATGCCAAAAAGTGAAAAGGACTCATTACTTTGAATAACGCGGTTGTTCATTGTGATGGTTCTAGGGCTGGTGAATCTTTTATGAGAAAGAAAGCAAGACTGAGATTTGGTGGGGTTGAATTGTACAAGATTTCTACTACCCCAGTCTAGTATTTTTTGAAGATTCACGGAGACAGAACCCCCCATGTGTCTGCGATCCTCATCTAGTTGGGCCAAAGAGACAGGCTTAGAATATTGTATATTTGAGTGGAGGGTGCTGTCGTCCGCGTAACTGTGAACTGGGTTGGATGTGCTAGAGATGAGGTGATTGATGTGGAGAAGAAACAAAGTAGGGGCTAAAGCTGAACCTTGAAGAACTCCTGCATTAATTGGATACAGTTTAGAGGAATGGCCATCCACGACAACAGAAATGCTCCGGTTGGAGAGGAAATTTGCTGTCCAGGTAGAGGGTTTTGGTGGTAGGCCATAGGCCGGAAGTTTACTAAGCAGCGCTGCGTGCCAGACTTGGTCGAATGCTTTGGATATGCCTAGAGCAACAACCTGGGATTCACCGTGTAGTTCCATAGACTTGTTCCAAGAATGGGTGACAAAAGAAAGTTGGTCGGCAGTTGATCTGCGCTGACAGAATCCATACTGCCTGTCGTGGATTAGACTGTGTTTTCAAGAAATTTGAGTAATTCGGTGTTTATATACTTTTCCATCACTTTAGAGACGACTGAAAGGAAGCGCTTTGGATCCTTTCTTGGGGACGGGTTGTACTCGAGCAGTTTTCCAGTTACTAGGTAATATGTCTCTATTGTAAGATGTCTGAAACAGACGAGTCAGGACAGGAGCAAGTTCTTATGCGCATTTTTTGAGAACAATTGCTGTGATCTCGTCAAGGCCAGAGGCTTTCCTAGTATTAAGAGAAGAGAGCATCTTTAGTACCTTTTTAGTTTTGAAAATGATATCCGTCATTCATTCTTAAATTAATCAAAGCCTGTAAAAGATGTTTATATTTTTAATACATTTACAACAGCTCTTTACAATTCTTGATGGCCTCTGAGATACTGGAAGCACCAGAAGGAGCGACATCATTGCAATCGAGAAAAATTCTGGACGCAGCAAGTGCGTTATGGCAGTGAATTTTCATAAAAATGTTTTTAACAACAAATATGTGTGTTTTTTTTTAAGAAAGCAGGCATCAAATTTGGTTACCAGTATAACCTATATAGTAAAAACAATGTGCCTTGTTTCATCAAAATAACTTTATTGTGTGAAAATGTACAAAGATTTCCAAAAGTAAACTTAAAGTGTTCCCGAAAAAACACGATTCTTGGTCAACCTTATAGGTTAATAGTAAATTGAGCTGTTCAAATATGAAACATTTGATTAAAATTCGCTACCATAACGCACTTGCTGCGTCCAGAATTTCTTTTCCTACAAACATGCATTATATTTCGATGGAAAATGCAAAAATGCAATAACATAAGGCGTGTTTGATTTAAAAAAAATGGAAATTTGTATCACCAACGACTTATGGGCCATCCTGTGATTGTAGAAATATTATTTTAAGATGTAGCTCAAGACACCCTATAATTAATATATACAAATTTTTTCATATCTTATATAATAACAGATATATTGAGCTTTATTGATTTTTTACGAAAATTCGACAAAAATTATATACCATTAAACGATAAACTCTATAGCTAAGGCTACTGCCAAGCATCAGAGAAAGGGTCTATTTGAAATGAATTTTCTGCAAATATTTTAGTAAAATGAATGACAATGACGGTTGAAACTAAGACTTTAGGGTTTGTAAAACGTCCTTCTTGAGACATTTTCTTTCCATAGCCCGTATTAGATTCAAGTTATTTGCCTAAATGTTGCCAATTTTGACATTTTAAATCGCCACTTTGACGTTTTGAGGAAAACCCCAATTTATTTTTCTTTAAATGCCTATAACTTTTTTGTCTTTTGACCTACATAGCTATTTTGGTAGGTGACTTACCTATAAGGTTATAAATCTGCGTGCCAAATTTGATTGCCCTTACTTTGTTAATTCCGGAGATATAATTTTTTTTTGAAACAAAACACAAGATTTTCCGGGAAAACCTGGGCAGATTTTCCTGGATAACGAACTTATCCAAGCCATTTGCAAAAGGAATTTTTTCAATAAATTTAATCAAAATCGGCCCATTATTTTTTGAGTTATCGGTGTGATACTTATATATATATAAATATATATATATAAATATATATATATATATATATATATATATATATATATATATATATATATATATATATATATATATATAAACATATAAAAATTTAAACCGACCCCGGATATGTTTTCTGGGTGCCTAATTAGCGCTAATTTGAAGAAATTTTTTCAAAATTCAAAAGTCGGGATCTCCTCATTAGTGAATTTTTTTAAAGAAAATTCACTAAAACTATGAAAACTATTATATTACAGGTCAGACCATAGGTTTTGAGAGAGGTATGGAGCATCTAGACCAAATTCAAGAAGAAAAGTGTATTATTTACCAACCTAAAAATCCAAATCTCATGATTACAATTTATCAGTGATCATTGTTGCATTATCTAAAAATTACATAAATTTTAGAATAGAGTTTCGATCACCTAAGTTGTTAGATTACAAGATTGTTTCAAAGATTTTAAAGTTGTCAGTGTACATTCTTCAAAATCGTTTATAGAATAACTCTTTCAGATAAGTATCAACTTATCCGTAGTTAAGGAGCAAACCTTTTCTCCTGTTTTTAGCATTAATATAAAATTCCACTATAAATTTTTAACAGCGTCACAGCAAAACTTATAAAACTCTTGTGAATATAATTTACTAGCTTCGTCCCTACCGTAAGTTTAATCAAATTTATAAGACACAGAAAATTTTTCAGTTCAAATAAGATCTTTATGCTAAATTAGGCTCGCTTCTGATGCGCTGATGAACTAGACAAGATTATGGAGGAAGGAGCGATGAGTGCGATAAAAAAGAGCTGATTTACTACCGTCTTCACGAAGTATTTGAAATAAGTTCCTTGATAAGCAGTTTATATACAAGATATGCGCGAGCTACTTTATCCATCTAGTTTATAGGAAGACGCTTCGATTAAGTCCAACATGGTTTTACGATTATTAAATTTTTAAGTTAAGCGGTAAGCGATACAGGATGATAATAAGTTTTTTGATGATCACGATTGCTAATTATTATTATTTTTACAGTTTTGGCTGCATCCTCAGATGATGATTGGTTAGTGAAACGATCGACAGGGTTTTTTAAATGTGTTGAGATTATTTAGATTCTCTAAGTGTAGTTATAAGTGTTTTTTAAATATATTTCAACAACATACCACGAGAGCTTACAGCCTAAATACTATCGTATCGTGGGTGTCGACAAGGAGGAAAGAGGCAACTTGTTAATTCTGGACCTGAAGGTTTGGAGGTTCGGAAGAGAAGGAAAAACTTATGCCGGAAAATTGGAAGTCCTCGGGACAAAAAAGCGGGCATAACAAGATATTCTATGTCTGGTGACCTGGACAGTAAAAAAGGGTGCATTCGCTCTGTTACCCTGGTAGATCTCTTGGGGGCAGCAGGTGGAGAAACTATGGAAGAAAGCTCCGCTGAGCAGGGCCCGTGGCGATATCTATAAAAGAGAGAGAAAGAGAGGTCACCAACAGCACGTCAGTGGGAAAGGGATGGCAGCCTTTGATTGAGGTCGGATCACACGTACCGCCCTCTTCTGAATGGAGTCCAGGCTAGCGAGTGTAGAAGCGGCAGCGGCACCCCGGATGTGGGAGCAGTATTCGAGGTTTGGCCTTATTTGTGAAGTATATTGAAGTATATAAGGTATAGAGTTTAGCTGGTGAAAAGTATTTGCAAGCCCGAAAGAGGAAACCTGATTTCATAGCAGCCGCTTCTGCAATTGATGTAACATGTTGGTGCCAATTAAAATTTCGTTCCACAGAAATGCCAACAAGTGAAAAGGACTCATTACTTTGAATAACTTGGTTGTTCATTGTGATGGGTCTAGGGCTGGTGTATCTCTTATGAGACAGAAATTAATATTGAGATTTAGTGGAGTTGAATCGTACAAGAATTCTACTTCCCTAGTCTAATATTTTTTGGAGATCCACAGAGACAGAACCCTCCATGAGTTTGCGACCCTCATCTAATTGGGCTAAAGAGACAGGCTTAGAATATTGTATATTTGAGTGGAGGGTGCTGTTGTCCGCGTAACTGTGAACTGGGTTGGATGTGCTAGAGAGAAGGTCATTGATGTGGAGAAGAAACAAAGTAAGGGCTAAAACTGAACCTTGAGGGACTCCTACATTAATTGGATACAGTTTAGAGGAATGGCCATCCACGACAACAGAAATGCTCCGGTTGGAGAGGAAATTTGCTGTCCAAGTACAGAGCTTTGGTGGTAGGCCATATGCCGGAAGTTTAATAAGCAGCGCTGCGTGTCAGACCTGGTCGAATGCTTTGTATATGTCTAGAGCGACAATCTGGGATTCACCGTGTAGTTCCATAGACTTGTTCCAAGAATGGGTGACAAAGGAAAGGAGGTCGGCAGTTTATCTGCGCTGACGGGCTCCATACTGCCTGTCGTGGACTAGACTGTGTTTTTCAAGAAATTTCTCATCACGAGTCCCAATATTTACTTAGTTTGATTTAGTATTCGTTTAACGTTATTTCTGTTCACAACAGGTCGTTCAGTTTTAATACAGTGTGTTTAATTTCCCAGTTTTACACACATAATAGTTCCTTAACCTTATCGTGCGCGGTCTCTCGGTCCGTGCGAATACAATTTGCCCGATTACTTCGAAATCGTCCCTCTCCCAAAGCAACGGTTTTCAGTAGCTTCTATAAACGTTAGTGTCAGTATACGTGAAAACTAGGAAGCGAGTATCTATTCCTCTGTAAAAACTGATTGCGGACTGTGGGTCCGCAGCGACCAGTCAGTAACATTAAAATATTATTCGAACAATTTGTGTTTTATTATACATAAGTGCTGCAAATTGAGTCATAACTTCCACATAGATGTGATGGTCTACGAGTATCTATTCCTCTGTAAAAACTGATTGCGGACTGTGGGTCCGCAGCGACCAGTCAGTAACATTAAAATATTATTCGAACAATTTGTGTTTTATTATACATAAGTGCTGCAAATTGAGTCATAACTTCCACATAGATGTGATGGTCTACGAGTATCTATTCCTCTGTAAAAACTGATTGCGGACTGTGGGTCCGCAGCGACCAGTCAGTAACATTAAAATATTATTCGAACAATTTGTGTTTTATTATACATAAGTGCTGCAAATTGAGTCATAACTTCCACATAGCTATGATGGTCTACTCTCCTCAGAAAAACATTCTCATGAAATGAATTTAGGGTTCATGACTTGACCACAAAGAAAATATTTGTATTCCTGTACCCATAAACTTCTGAAACGTTATATTACTCGATTTTTAACGAAAAAATGTAAATGTTTCCCAAATCAGCCCTCATTTATTCCCTACCCGATGAAGCAATTCCAAGCGTATCTTTGTCAGGTGCAAACGGGATACCAAATTCAAAGATGTATCTCAATTCGTTCCAAAGTTATTGCGCCTACTAACAGCCAGACATACAAGCCGACAGACCGACTGATAGATTAAAAAATATCATCCGGAATCAAGTTTTTTATATGTTTTGAGACTTTTTACGCCGTTTTAGGAAAAAAAACCATTATTTTTGTCACATATTCCACCCCCACACATTCAATTCTTAATTAAATTTTAGCACAAAATACCACATCTTTGATGAAATTAAAAGTCTTTTAATAAACAAACATTAAAACGTTATATTACTCAAGTTTTAACAAAGAAATGTTAATTTTTACCAAATCGTCCTCCGTTCATCACTCGCCCCCAAGATATATTTTGCTCAAAAACAACCAGAACTGTTCGTTAGCTAGGTGCTAAATATGTATCAAATTTGAAGACGATATCTCAATTAATTCTAAAGTTATCGTGGCTACAAACAGACAGACATACTGACTGGTTTCGCTCTAATTAGAGCTTGTCAGTACGGTATACTAATTGCAGCGAATGTAGACCTATGCCAGTATGCCGTACTGACGAGCTTTAATTAGAGCGAAACCGGTCTTCGGTTCTAATTGTGGTGAGAATGCATCTAGCCTTACATTATCATCATCATCATCAATCAGCCCTCTGCGTCCACTGCTGGACATAGGCCTCCCCTAGTTGAGTTCATTCTTTCCTGTCTTGAGCGCTACGAATACAGTTTTTTGTAATTTTTGTCTGTAGTCTGTCCAGCGAGTTGGTGGTCTTCCTCTGTCTCTTTTATCGGATCTGGGTCTCCATTCAAGTAATCGTTTTGTCCACCTGTTATCTTGCATGCGAGCCACATGTCCCGTCCACTTCCATTTGAGTTTTGCCACATGTACAACCACATCAGTCACTCCTGTTCTTCTGCGTAATTCTTCATTTCTAATGTGGTCACGTAACGAAACGCCAAGCATCGAGCTCTCCATTTTGCGCTGTGTTACTTTTAGTTTCTTAGCAGAAGCGTTGGTAAGGCTTAGTGTTTCCGCGCCGTAGGTCATAACCGGTAGAAAACATTGGTTGAAAACTTTTATTTTCAAGCATATTGGAAGGTCGCCTCTGGAAACGTCTCCAAGTTTGCCGTAAACCGCCCAGAAGAGTATAACTCTTCTGTTTATCTCGCATGTTTGGTTGGCTTTGGATATGTTTATCTCGTGGCCCAAATATGTGTATTTATCTACCCATTCCACCGCAGAGTTTTCAATAATTAGGTTGTTACTAGGGACGAGGTTTGTCATAAATTTTGTTTTTCCGATGTTCAGTTTTAGACCTAGTGTTGCACAGGCCTCCTGAAATTCCTGTAGCATCACTCTAATATCTTCCAAGTTGTCAGTCAGTAAGACAAAGTCGTATAAAGACATATAAAAATTGAAACTGATCCCGGATATGGGTTATTATTTAGTATTTAGTTTGGTACCTATTGCCATATGTTTGCCCCCCCGAATCCTTGGGGCAGACTGATTTGTTCTCAGTGCGAGATTTTCAAAATACTTTTTTACTCGCCTGGGGTAGTTCAGTTTTTACATCTATGCATGATCACCACGTTGGCTAGACGTCTTGGTGAGTTTGGAACTTCAGCCGCCCAGTCTGGGTCAGACGCTGTTCGTAGCCGCCCATTCTGGGTCAGACGCTACTGTACCTGTTGGTCCGCGGGAGGTATTTTATTTCCCTCCTACCACTCATATCTAAGAGGCAATCCTCTATCCGCCACCTGAGGAGGCACCCTCTAGGGGTTACAGGTTTTCCCGAGGCTTACATACTTTGTCCCTATTATTGGGTAGAAATGAGCCAGGGCTGACAATTTTCTGAATTGTGAATTGTTAGTTGGTTGTATACAGTCTCTATTTTTTAACATTCTGTGTTATTTGGAGCTGCTGTGACAAGATACTACTTGGTTCCGCAACGAGGTGGCGGCACGTGCTTCGTGTCTTACATATCACTTAGTGCTGGAAGGCTGGCTACCATAGCCGTATTACTTTATAGGTGTATTTTCGCTGCAATTATTATGTCCTACTGACGAGCTCTAATTAGAGCGAAACCGGTCTGCGGTTCTAATTGTGGTGAGAGTGCACATAGCCTTACAAATTAAAATGCTTTGCGGTATTAAGGCATTTTAGCATGCTAAGCTGGGCTTTACTCCATGTAATACATAACATTAACGAAAGAAATTTTTTTTTGGGAGGCAGCCTGTCGTTATTGTAGCGAATTTCTAGGAAAATCGGCTCAGTTCAAATAGATTAAACAATGCTTTGTTTTAATTAGATTTTTTTAAAATTTTTAACAACACACCACATGGGCTTACAGCCTAAATACTATCGCACCGTGGGTGTCACAATGAGGAAAGAGGCAACTTGTTAATTCTGGACTTGAAGGTTTGGAGGTTCGGAGGAAAAGGAAAAACATGTGCCGGCAACGAATTCCACAACTTGGTAGTCCTCTGGACAATAGAGCGGGCATAACAAGATGTTCTATGTCTGGTGACCTGGACAGTAAATTGGTGCATTCGTTCTGTTCGCCTGGTAGATCTGTTAGGGGCAGCAGGTGGGGGAACTATGGAGGAAAGCTCCTCTGAGCAGTGCATGTGCAGATATCTATAAAAGAGAGAGAGGTCACCAACGACACCTCGGTGGGTAAAGGATGGCAGCCTTTGGATGAGGGTAGGGTAACCGATGAGACGTATAGCTCTCTTTTGAATGTAGTCCAGGATGGCGAGTGTAGAAGCAGCAGCTGCACCTCAGATGTGGGAGCAGTATTCGAGGTTTGGCCTTATTTGTGAAGTATATAAGGTATAGAGATTAGCTGGTGGAAAGTATTTGCGAGCCCGGAAGAGGAAATCTAATTTCTTAGCAGCCGCTTCTGCAATTGATGTGACATGTTGGTGCCAATTAAGATTTTGATCCACAGAAATGCCAACAAGAGAAAAGGACCCATTACTTTGAATAACTTAGTTGTTCATTGTGATAGGTCTAGGGCTCGTGTATCTCTTATGAGAAAGAAAGCAAGACTGAGATTTAGTGGGGTTGAATTGTACCAGATTTCTACTTCCCCAGTCTAATATTTTTTGGAGATTCACGGAGACAGAACCCTCCATGAGTCTACGATCCTTATCTAATTGGGCTAGAGAGACCGGCTTAGAATATTGTGTGTTTGAGTGGAGGGTGCTGTCGTCCGCGCAACTGTGAACTGGGTTGGATGTGCTAGAGAGGAGGTCATTGATGTGGAGAAGAAACAAATTAGGGGCTAAAGCTGAACCTTGAGGAACTCCTGCATTAATTGGATACAGTTTAGAGGAATGGCCGTCCACAACAATAGAAATGCTCCGGTTGGAGAGAAAATTTGCTGACCAGGTACAGAGTTTTGGTGGTAGGCCATATGCCGGAAGTTTATTAAGCAGCGCTGCATGCGAGACCTGGTACAATGCTTTGGATATGTCTAGAGCGGCAATCTGGGATTCACTGTGTAGTTCCATAGACTTGTTCCAAGAATGGGTGACAAAGGAAAGGAAGTCGGCAGTTGATCTGCGCTGACGGAATCCATACTGCCTGTCGTGGATTAGAGTGTGTTTTTAGAGATGACTGAGAGGAGAGAAATAGGCCTGTAGTTGCTAGGAAGTGCTTTGGATCCTTTCTTGGGGATGGGTTGTACTCAATCAGTTTTCCAGTTACTAGGGAATATGCCTTTATTATAAGATATCTGAAACAGACGAGTCAGGACAGGAGCAAGTTCTGGTGCGCAATTTTTGAGAACAATTGCTGTGATTTGGTCAAGGCCAGAGGCTTTCCTGGTATTAAGAGAAGAGAGCATCTTTCGTACCTTTTTGGTTTTGTAAATGATATCCTTCATTTTATGCGCGACATTGGGGACTGTTGGTGGTTGAACATTTGGAGGTGGGTTGAGAGTAGAATTGCCGGCGAACAACGAGACAAAAAGTTCGGCCTTGCCCAGGGCGGTAGAAACAATTTCATCCGTTGAGACAAGAGGTGGAAACGTGCTCTTGCAGAAATTATTCCCAATAGATTTAGCAAGAGTCCAGAAGGGTTTGCTGCCGTTGGAGCTTGAGAGGACTTTGTTTTTGATGTGGTTATTAAACGAGTTTTTGTCTCAGAAAGAATGCGGATATAGCGGTTTCTTGCGTCGTTAAATGCTTGACGATTTTCTTGACTGGGATTGTGTAGAAGCGTTTTGTGAGCTTTGATCTTTTCAAGTCTGGCCTTGTCACGGGATGTAGAGAACCAGGGCTTTTGAGTGGCTGAAAAGATAGTCAAAGTTCCCCGGCCCGTATCAGTTCTGAGCTGATATTAATGTATTGAATTTCGACCACAAAATTATAATGCATATTTGTAAGAAAAGCAAATTCGGGACGCAATAAGTGCGTTATGGTAGATAATTTTTATTAAATGCTTTAAATTTGAATAGCCCAATTTGCAATTAACCTACAAGGTTCGTTAGCCGGGAAACTAGTTTTTTTGGAACCATTTGAAGTTTATTTTCGAAAAGATTTTACACTTTCAAACAAACAAATTATTTTGGTGAAATATAGCATATTGATTCTACTATATAGGTTATACTGGTAACCAAATTTGCTCCATGCTTTCTTAAAAAAAAAAACACATATTTGATATTTAAAACGTTTTTATGAAAATTCACTAGCATAACGCACTTGATGCCACCAGACTTTTTAAAAATTAATTGTTGTGACTTTTCATAATATCAGAGTGAGAAATGTTAAGTAAAATCATTACAGGTAAATTAGTATTTAAGTTTCTAACATTCACAGTATCCTAATTGCTAATTGAGCTATAATTTAGTGTGAACCATTAGAACAATTTAATACATATTAATGAAGATAATCACACACATAAACCACTTCTCTCAGAAACTCTAATCTTTCTCTAATAAAGATGAAGTTTGTACACCTAACAGTTAATTTCAGAGAAAGGGTTGCTTAGATAAGGTGTCATGACAAACGTTAGGTCCTTATGTAATAAAGATAAGGTCACAGTCTCATTTTCACCGTTAGAATGAATGAATCCAGTACAAAATCTGAGCTTTTCATGCTGATTTTTGTACCTTAAGGTAAAATGCTTGCAAATAAACAGGCAGTGAATAAAGAGAATAATACAATTTTTAGAGAATTTTCTTTAAAACAATTCACTAATGAGGAGATCCCGACTTTTAAATTTTAAATAAATTTCTTCAAATGACTGCGTACTAAGCCCCCTAGAACCCACATCCATGGTCAGTTCCAATTTTTATATGTATATATATATATATATATATATATATATATATATATATATATATATATATATATATATATATATATATATATATATATATATATATATATATTGTAGTATAATTATATGTTCTTTGTAATTTATTTTACCACTACAATTATCTTAATACAAGAGAAAAATTTGTGCCCTTATTAAATTCATCCCAGGGTGGATTCAACTATTAATTAATAAAAAAAAAAAAAAAAAAAAAAAACAAAACTTGATCTCATAAAAATGTGTTTTTATCGCCAATATTTGATTACTGTTAAATAAGCTTTCTTTCAATACCCATTACAGTCACTTCTGAACTCTTTGTATAATTCTATTATGACAATATAGTTCAATATATATTTATTTTTTTTTTTTTACTGTTCTATTTTTCCCGCTAAGATTCTTTCATTTCGTTTTACAAACGTCTTCGATTGATCCATTATTATTTATACACAACCCCATCCACTTTATTTTACTAGGTCTATCTAATATATTTACTGAGAATTATGAATCAACAAGCGAACTACAGTCTGTTTCTTGTGAACCTTTTACATATTTTAACAGTTGGAAAATAACATTTTTTACTTGTTATAAATACCTCCTTTTTTTCTTCCTTCTCGGCTCTTTGTAATTCCCATTTAAACGAGGCTCTGCGTTTGGTGATGTAGACACCTCTGTATCGTCTGCTATAAACGATCATTGACTGCTTCCGCTCACTCACATTTATTTCCAATACCACTTTGAACAATTCTTACTATTTAAAACTTCATTTACTGACTTTTAACGATCCGGGTTTTAATCAATTTATTTATACCTTACAACATTCCATTATAACAAATTGTTTACAATAACATTCTAGTCTTTTTTCAAACAGCTGCGCTTCACAATTATATATCGTCAATCTTATGTTCTAGACTTCTTTATATCCATTCATCAGTTAAATTCACATCAAAACTCCAACATCTATCTCATCTGACACCGCCTTTTCAAAAATTTCCTACCTATCAAACTTTTTGTTACCATGACAGTCCGCCTTCTTAATAGAATTCTTAAAACTAACATTTTATAAGAATCTTAAAACTAACATTTTATGCAATACAAAGAAATTATTGTCTGTGGTTAACATCTAACCTCCTAAATCTCTTCTAAACTAGTTATCTACACCCTACTGACTAATATCTTAATTATCTACAGTGGTATCATTGCCTATTTAAGTCCATGTTGTGTTTTCTTAACTTTGCCTTTTATTTTTTTATAAAATGTACAAAATTTTTGTAGTGCATATCACATATATAAAAAGTAAATATTAGCACCTGTGATGAGCACTGAAAATTACAATTTGATTCAAATTTTTTTTTTATTCAGATTTTACTTGGCTATCAAATTTGCAGTTATCAAATTTGCTGCACCATCTCTTTTAGAAAAATTTTTGTATCGATAATACCAATAGTGATAATAATAATAATACTTATTATGTGCGTACGTGAGCCTGGATCACACCACAATATATATATATATATATATATATATATATATATATATATATATATATATATATATATATATATATATATATATATATATATATATATATATATATATATATAGGTGTCACACCGATAACTCAAAAAATAAAAGTTAGATTTTGATTAAATTTGGCACATACCTTCCTTTTGCAAGTGGCTCGGATAAGTTCATTAGTCAGGAAAATCGGTCTAGGTTTTCCCGGAAAATTTTGTGTTTCCTTTCGAAAAAAATATATCTCTGGAAATAACAAAGTGAGGGCAGCCAAATTTGGTACGCTGGTTTCTGTCATAAAGTGTTAGAGGTAAATTAATTTTTAATTAATTAAATCTGATTCAAGAAAGTTGAAACGTCAAAATTGATTGATCAGAATGTGAGTGAAAAATACTAGAAGAAATGACTAACAAGCTCCTAGATATGTGTCCATGTCCTTGTTTTCCTTGATTTCGTTGAGATATGAGCAAAAAATCAATTCTAAATCAAAATGGTTTTGTGTAAATTCTAAAACCTTGAACAATGGGATATACGTACTAGTAAATGCATGTAGTGCGTAGCTCAGTGGGCTGTGTACCGGTACATCTTATAATCGAATCTTGCATGAAGTGTTCTAATCCTAGTTAGTGACTTTACTTTTTATCAATTTTTTTAGTCACATTTCACTTTACAGTTTTCTAATCTGATTGTTGTTATTCCGATGCATTTTTTAGCCATTTTTTGTATACAAAATAATTTGATAAAGAGGACATGAAAGTTTTAAGACTTAATTCAATTTGAATAGCATATCTGATTGTTTGTTCTTGCCTTAACTTAGTGAATCCCTTCCATATTTAATACAGTCTTTGACTTTTCTCGTAGCTTCACAAGTGCATGTTTCAGGAAATTTTCTTTAAAAAAAATCACTAACGAGAAGATCCCGACTTTCGAATTTAGAAAAAAATTCTACAAACGAACGCGAACTAGGCCCCCTAGAATCCATATCCAGGGTCAGTTTCAATTATATATATATATATATATATATATATATATATATATATATATATATATATATATATATATATATATATATATATATATATATATATATAGGGCGTGAACAATTTGTCAAAAGTTAGGTCTGTAAGGGAAGAACCTGAAAGAAATGAAATAATATATCGTTGCTGTAAAATGCTAATATTGTATTTTTTCTGTATTTTGTGTTTTTGGACAAATAAATATTATTATTATTATTTAATATAGTAGATATCAGAATTCGTATCTGAACGATAAAGACAGTTTCAACTTCCAGACAGAGAAACTTTATCCTGGTTTAATACTGGAGTTAGGTTAAAATTCAAGATTTATCCTCATCAAAGCAATTAAAACTTTATAAACTACATAAGTGATAAAGTTTATAAATTTCATATTTATCTCCAATTATGTGAATTTCATCACTTTAGGAAACATCTAACCCCAACCGGGGCTGGTTTGACATTAACTTAGATTAAAAGATTTAGAACTTATGCTTCTCATTTCATTCATCTTTAGTTGTTACGATAATTTATAATAGGTAATTAGTTGAAATAGACGTTTGAATGTTGTATATATAACTCAGAATCTCATCTAAGGGCATTTGACCTTTTATGCGCAGATGAAGCAACTACGAAAGTTCTTGGTTATATCATGGTTTATATATTTCGTGTCAAATTGGCACTTCAAAGAAGCCAATTTTTTTTATTTCAACAACACACCACTAAATACTATCGTACCGTGGGTGTTGACAAGGAGGAAAGAGGCAACTTGTTAATTCTGGACTTGAAGAACTGGAGGTTCGGAAGAGAAGGAAAAACATGTGCCGGCAAGGAATTCCACAACTTGGAAGTCCTCGAAACCAAAGAGTGGGCATAACAAGATGTTCTATGTCTGGTGACCTGGACAGTAAAAGGGTACATTCGCTCTGTTCCCCTGGTAGTCTAATTAGAAGAAAGCAATGTTCAATCTATTAATCACATATTATACATATATTTTATCTTTCTGCTCTCCTTGTTTATATGCACTTTAACTATGCCAAATCCCACACTGCTTCGTGCGCGCAATGTGCTTTACAATGGGATAGGTACAAAGTTTTTCTTCATGTATTATAACCCTATAGTTGAAACCTCAGCTAAAGCACCAGAAAAAGGGTCTATTTGAAAGGAATTTTCTGCAAATATTTAAGTAAAATGAAGAATAATGGTGGCTGAAGCTAAAACTTAAGGCTTTATAGAACACACTTCCTACAAGATTTCTGCTACATCGGCCGTAATGTTAGTTTCAAGTTCTCTATTTAGAACATGTCAATTTTGACGTTTTGAATTGCGACTTTTTGACGTTTTAAGAAAAAAAAAACTATAATGCTTATAACTTCGTTTGCTTTTAACGTAGGATCCAAATTTTGGTACACGGCTTTATTTTTATGGCATGTACCAAATTTAGCGTGCCAAATTTAATTACCATAGCTTTATTATTTCCGGAGATATAAAAATTTTCCGAAAGGAAACACATAATTTTCCGTGAAAAAATTAGTCCGATTTCCCTGGATAACGAACATATCCAAGCGACTCGCCAAAAGAAGGTATTCACCAAATTTTATCACAATCGCTCTATTATTGTTATTGGTGTGACATATACATATACATATATATATATATATATATATATATATATATATATATATATATATATATATATATATATATATATATATATATATATATATATATATATATATATACAGGGTGTCCCTCTAACAATGGGCCAAACCCATATATTCGGATAGAGCATCAAAAATTAAATAGACTTTCATCAACACGTTTTGTCCGATTGTTGCTTGTTTTCGATATACAGTGTGTTAAAATTGACTTTGAAAAAAATTAAATCGCTCGTTTTTCTGCTAATTACTGGAATATTGATTTGGAACTTTGTAATAGGGGGTTATCGAGGATGCCGCTTCCAACCGTGATACCTTTTTTGAGCTACATCATAGTTGGCGCCACCTACACTAAACCCGAATGTTTTACAGGGGCATAACTTTTTCGATGATCAACTTTCTGCAAATATGTTTAGAAAAACTGAAAACTACTAATTTTTTGTTCGAAAAAGGTATACTTAGTTGAAATTCATAAAGTGAGTGGTTACCGAGATATTGCGGTTTTAATAATGGTGTGCATTGAAAATCTCTCAAATCTGAAATTTTATTCTGGCCCAAAGTTCATCTCTGGAGTCACAAACATTATTGTGTATGTACCAGTTGTTTCAAGTAATCCCAATGGAAAATTCTAGAGGATTGAGGTCGGTGTATTTTAATCATAATTTTCTAATTCTAAATCAATTCCTAAAAATTGGGAAGTTTCTCTGGATTTAATTCGATTTCATAGAATAAGTATGTTTTTGGCAAATAAAAGATGTATTCCTGTGGAAATATCACGGCGCTAATAACTATAGCAGTTGATTGGCCGGGTCAACAACTGTCAATGAAGTAGATGAAATATCTTTTGTTTTTCGTTTTCATAGGGATGTCATTTGCGTAACACAATAAACATAATCTGTCAATTTTGACAAGCACATGGTTTTTCAATTAGAGCAGTAGGTAGTTATTATTTCTGAAATGCCTCGCCATAATGAGTTTAGCAATATTGAGAAGAGAGATATGATCTGCGTTTATGCGCAATCAAACTTCCGTAGCCACCAAGCCGCCGCCAGATACTTTGAATTATATCCTAGTCGTAGACAACCAGATCACAAGACCTTTAGAAGATTATACGATAAATTAGGTATGTAAAAGAGTAATATGCACTCATTGCCATTGATTATTTCTGAAACGAAAGTTTTGACAATATTCACACCTGAGGACTGGAAAAATCGTGAAATACACATTTTGTTACACGGATGCGTATCATCTCGTCCTAATGTATTCGTAGGTGAAACTGGTTCTTTCAATTCGAAGTCGGAAGTTGGTGGACCAAGACGTCCTGTACATCAAGAGGAAGATATATTAGTACGCCTTGCAGAAGATCCGGAAACAAGCGTAAGACGCCTCTCTGCAGCAACTGGAATAAATAAATCAAGTATTGGTAGACTTCTCAGAAAAGAAAAGTTACATCCTTACCACTTCACACTAGTGCAGAATCTTTTACTTCTAGATTTTCTATCTAGATTGGATTTTTGTGAACGCATTCGTCGGTATCAGAATCACGATCCGTTTTTCTTCAACAACATTCTATTCACTGACGAAGCGACATTCACAAGAAGAGGAGTTTTCAATTTCAAAAATGCTCACACATATGACAGCAGCAATCCTCATTTGACGCGAGAACACCATTTTCAACATGAGTTCTCCATTAATGTCTGGTGTGGCATACTAGGCGACGTGTTGTTGGGACCAATAGAACTTCCTGCAAGGCTCAATGTGGAGAATTATTCAATTTTCTTGAGAGATCAACTTCCTATTCTCTTGGAAGATGTCCCTCTAGACGTGCGCAGGAGATTATGGTTCATTCACGACGCGGCACCTGCCCATTATGGACTTCCTGTCAGAGAATTTCTGAACCAAAATTATCCGTGCCGATGAATAGGTCGAGGTGGAGATTTTCCTTGGCCTGCACGTAGCCCCCACCTCAATCCTCTAGATTTCTTCCTCTGGGGCCACTTGAAAGAATTAGTATACAAGAATATTTGTAACTCCAGAGATGAACTTTGGGCTAGAATAATCGAATCCAGTGATATAATGAAAAACGATTATCAAACTTTTTTTAAGGTGAGGCAAAATTTTGGGTTGAGACTAGAAAAATGGATTGAAGTAGGCGGAGGCCATTTTGAGAATCTTATTAAGTGAATTGTTCGATAATTGTCAATTTTTTCTTATAATTTAGTGATAATAATAATGTTAATAAAATTTCAGATTTGAGAGATTTTCAATGCACACCATTATTAAAACCGCAATATCTCGGTAACCACTCACTTTATGAGTTTCAACTAAGTATACCTTTTTCGAACAAAAAATTAGTAGTTTTCAGTTTTTCTGAACAGATTTGCAGAAAGTTGATCATCGAAAAAGTTATGCCCCTGTAAAACATTCGGGTTTAGTGTAGGTGGCGCCAACTATGATGTAGCTCAAAAAAGGTATCACGGTTGGAAGCGGCATCCTCGATAACCCCCTATTACAAAGTTCCAAATCAATATTCCAGTAATTAGCAGAAAAACGAGCGATTTAATTTTTTTCAAAGTCAATTTTAACACACTGTATATCGAAAACAAGCAACAATCGGACAAAACGTATTGATGAAAGTCTATTTAATTTTTGATGCTCTATCCGAATATATGAGTTTGGCCCATTGTTAGAGGGACACCCTGTATATATATATATATATATATATATATATATATATATATATATATATATATATATATATATATATATATATATATAAACATATACAGTCTGAAACTGTCCTCGGATTTGGGTTCAAGCGATCCTCAATAGCGCTCATTTGAAGAAATTTTTAAAAAAAGGAAATTCACTAATAATAAGAGTAAGTGGCCACTACAGGAATAAGTGGAAGCGACAGAAAACAAAAATCAGTTGAATGAAGCACCATGTATCTCTAATATTTTCGGTAATACTGATAGCTTATGGTCGTCCTAACACACACTGTACATGAAAAAATATACTTTTGTCGTTAAATAGATCCCTAAAGAGACAAGCATGTGCCACATAAAGTGAAATTGATTGGTATACGACAGGTTCGCATCCAGTCCGGCAATAAGAACTGAGACGGGACTTTGGGAAATTAATAAGCCTTCACTCATTTGTGACAAGTCAGCAATGTGTAGCAGGGCCCGTGATAACCCTTATCCCATAAAAACCCAAGAGCTACACACAAACATAACTCTGCCCCGTCTCACAGTTTATACTCATTGACACTGAAACTGAAACATATGTGATTAGTTCTATACAGGGCTCTTCCACTGACGACGCAACGTAGGAATTTGCATGCACCTTTTTAAATGTTCAAATATTGTTATTTTAGAGCAAAATTGTATTAGACTTTTTTTGAAAGCATCACATTAGATGTCTACTGCATAAATCTATTTTATTTTTAACATTATATTTTTGAAAAAAAAATCATCAAATAATATATATAATAATAATAATAATAATAATAATAATAATAATAATAATAATAATAATAATAATAATAATAATAATAATAATAATAACACTTTATTAGCCCTTTCGATAAAAAAATGTACATAAGGCAAGTCAACCAGTACACATAGGTACACATAACACATAACAATAGCAAACAAATCTTTATAACTAAACACAAACAACACAGAAATATCACAGTTCATTATCACATAAATACTCCTCAATACTGTAGTAACACCTGAATGCTAGGAGTGCTTTCAATTATTTTTAAATATCCTGAACTCAGTATGTTCCCTACACACATTTGGTAATTTATTATAAAATCTAATACCATTAAATATAAAAGATCTTTCATATTTTGTTCTATTATGGGCCACCGAACGTAAATCACCACGGCCACGAGTATCACAACTGTGATTGAAACAATTTACATCAAAACAGTGAATATGTTTCTTTATATATAAAATAGTTCTATAAATGTAAATAGTATAGATAGTCATGACCCTCCTTTCCACAAAAACCGGCCGACAAGTGCAGCCAGAAGGCACGTCAAATATAAGTCTGAGTATTCCTTTTTTAAGGATTAGCAATCTGTTAACACATACAGAGCCTCCCCATAGAATAACGTTATAGGCTAACACCGATCCCACAAGTGCATTGTAAACTGTGATTAAGTTTTCAGTGTTCAGTGTATACTTTAGCTGTAGTAGAACAAAAAATGCTTTGTTCAAGCTCCGACAAACATACTCAACGTGCTCATCCCATTGCAGTTCCTGATCAATCGAGACCCCAAGAAATCGTGTGCACCCAGTGGAACCAACCAGAACGCCATTCGCCGTGAGACTATTTGAAAAGGGCAAACTTGATAGTCCGCCAAAGCACATAAAGACCGTCTTGGACTTGTTCACAACCAACTTATTTGTCTAACACCAATCCAACAAGTCAGATTATGCAATGCGCAACTTCTCTTGAAGAGCCTCAACATTATCATACACAACCACCAGGGTAATATCATCAGCAAAAAATACTCTAAAATCACATCTTATAAAAGATGGTAAGTCATTTACTAATAAAATAAATATCAAGGGACCAAGGACTGATACCTGCTCGTTGGAATCATGACCAGCAACAGATACGTACATCCTTCTCCCCCCAAGGTAAGACATCAGCCAACCCAACACTAGTCCCCTCAATCCAAGAGCGTAAAGTCTGCTAGCAATAAACTTCAAGTCGAGACAATCAAAGACCTTGAACAGGTCAACAAAAAGTGCCGCCACATGCCTACCAGAATCAAAATTGCCAGAAACAAACTCCAGCAAACCAGCAGCGGCACTTTCCGTCGACCTACCCGATCTAAAACCATGCTGAGAATCTGTCAGTAGATTATTTTCCATCAGAAAGGACATGGCCCTATCATAAACAACCCTCTCCGCAATCTTTAATAGAACACTGGGAATGGCAAGAGGCCTGTAATTTAGTAGCGATAGAGGATCACCACTCTTAAAAAATAATATAACCTTGCTTATCTGGAGAACATCTGGAAACTGCTCCAGCTCTATGGATTTATTTACTAGAAAAGCAAGTGGTTAACTAATAAACTCACATATCGTCTTTATGATCTTAGTCGCGCAAACAATCGTATCCGACCGAGTTAATATTATTAAGTGCCATAATTACGCAGGCAACATCACTAGCACTGACAGGCCGAAAGAAAAATGTGACACTAGCATTTGGAGCCAAAAAGGAAAATGTGAGAACCCGTGTGGATAGGACGCACGCAAAAGTTCAGGGATTACGTGTGAAAGATACCCAGCAAAGCTCTCAGCAACATCAATAGGCCTAGATATAATTTCATCATTAACCTTAACAATAATGGGCTGTGCAACATCGACCTTCCCCGTTCGGTGCCCCACCATTCTCCAAATGTGTTTTTGCCTGGCCCTAAAATCAAGATTTTCAAGTACTTTGTTATTAGTATTTTGTTTAGATCTATTTATCAAAGCTCTATTTTTTTGTCTTATAGGTGTAGACTCTCCAGAATTCACAGTTGTTTGTTTGTTTGTTTAAACAACCAAAACAAGTTTTTTAATTCTCTACCCTTACATAAAACACTCTCATTTATCCAAGCGTTACATCTCTGATTGTTAAACCTAGACACATTAACTGGCTGATATTTTGGAAGTATCGTGTCAATTGCATGCAAAAATGTGCTATAAAATTCTTCAAAACTATCATTAACATTGCTATGATTTACATACACAATATTAAAATTGATTGTTGTCATAAAATTATAGAATTGCCGCCGTTTGTTCAGAGAAAATATCTTCTTTTCCGAAAAGATCCGTCCAGCGGCGGGTGGTAAGTATTTTACGGACTCACTATTAATACTGCGAAATATTGCATGATGATCACCTATATGTTCCTTTCGCACAATAGATTCACATATAAACGAAAACAAGAGTTCCATTCACAAAATCTAGTACTCTAGGCAGAGAAAACGTAGAATGTTAAAAGTTTGAATAACTACAAATGTCATACCAAAAGATTTATAATTTCAATGATTTGTTGTTGATATCGCAAACCTTCTTACAATTAATTACACAATCAAAAAGAAAGTTCAAATTATAAAATTAAACCATTCCCACTGGTAATAGTTCGCAAAATATATGTGATTTGTTCAGTGCTCAATATCTGGATAGACCAATACCAAATAAATCGACAGGTCCACGATTGGTGGCAAAGCTGGAAGCCATGGGTACACTTTTGAGCAACTGCAAGTGCGGTAAGGAATTAAATGGAATTTAAGTAAGAACAAAGAGGTGCAGGGTTATGCGGACGACATTGTCATTATAGTCCGAGAATAAGTTACACAGTCAGTGTGGGAGTGCATGCAGACAGCACTGAAAGTGGTGGAAAGGTGGACGGTTGGTCAAGGGCTCGGGGTAAGCCCTGAGGAAGCAACCGTCATACTGCTTACGAGGAGGAGAAAGTAGGAGAGCCACAGAACTCTCACTGTATACGGTGGAACCATCCTAATGGCCAGTGAGAAAAAATATCTTGGGGTCGTATTGAACTCTAAGCTAACCTGGAATGATTACGTTGAAAAAATACTGCGTAAGGCAGTTACGACCCTAGCGGTCACTAGGCGGCTATATGGAAAAACGTGGGGACTAAGACCTAGTATGGCCGACTGGCTGTACACAAGGGTGGTCAGATCATCGGTAACATACACGGCATTGTTCTGGTGGCCTAAGGTGACACAATCCAGTGCCAAACAAAAACTAGGCAAGATCCAAAGGATGGCTGCCTAGGCATCACGGGGTCCATGACTTCAACCCCAACAACCGCCGTGGAGGTGTTGCTGAATCTGCAGGGGTAAACAATTTTACAGTGAAAATTCCCCACCGCAAGGCATGGCGGGGGGAGACGCCGAGCATACCACGAAACGCGCTCGCCTGGTTCACGGATGGATCCGACGGGAAGCGTGGGACGGGGACAGGCCTCTATTCGGAAGGACCGAGGGTAAGTGACAATATTTCCCTCGGAGCTCATGAAGCGGTCTTTCAGGCCGGAATGTACGCCATTTTGCACTATGTGTGAGAGAACGAGAGGATGGGCTACACCAACAAACGGATCCTCATAGCCGCAGACAGCTCTTAAGGCCCTCAGTATCCCACGGGTAAATTCCAGGCTGGTAAGTGAATGCCGAGATGAGACGAGCGACCTGGCTGTGCAGAATGAGGTCACCCTCATCTGGGTGCCGCTTCACTCGGAGGTCAAAGGCGATGCAAAAGCTGAACCATTTATGGGACTAGAACCGGCTCTGGGCGTGACAAGGAGCACTGCCAGGGGAGCCATTAAATCCTGGGTCAGAAACCAACACAAGGTGTACTGGACAGACAGTCCAGGGCTCAGACATGAGAAGTCAGTAATTGAGGAACCCAGTTGAAAATGAACTGTGGAGCCGCTCAATCTTAGCAGAGGACAGCTCAGGAACATACCAGGACTCTTGACGGGACACATGGCTATCAAGAAGCACCTGCATAAAATAGGGCGATTCGTGGGGGACCTGGCCTGCAGACTCTGCGGAGTGGGGAAGGAATCAGCCCAGCACGTCTTGTGCGAGTGTCAAGCTCTGGATCGCAAAAGACAACTTATTTACGGACAGCCTAGACCAGAGACAGAGCAATATAAAGCTTCACCCTACCAATTTCTGTGCAGACTAGTTCAAGGCACATTGATTTTGGAATTGTGTGGAGTAGAAAAGACAAAGGGCATGCACAATAAGCCAAAGGCTGCGATGCTGTCGGGGCGGCAAAGATGCAAACGAGCCCTAAGGGAAAAAAGAGCAAAGTCAAACTAGAAGGAACTGGATATTTTAGTGCATATCGAAAAAATCTAAATATTAGGCAACTTACTAACGAAACTAGCGAGGATTTTTCAACAATTTTTATAACACCTAAAAAGCATAATTACAAGTTATTCGAATATAGTTGCCATCGGTAATTAAGGAATGGCGATAGAGAACGAAGAGTCCACTTTAGTTGACAAATAATGGAAATGGCAAATAATGACAGAGATTTCATAAAGAGCATTTGATTTACCGATAAAACTATGTTCAGAACTGTAGGTATTGTAGGACGATCAATCAACAAAGATTTATTGAAATTAGAACTCAATATCCACAAAAAGTCAATGCTTGATGCAAAATTTTCGGCAGGCATATTATTGGAGAGTTTAGTATTGATAAAAATTTAACTGAGGAAGCTTATTTAAGATTTTTGCAGAATAGAATAGGACCATCATTAAACTATGTTGCTAGAGAAAATAAAGAGATCTAGTATCAGATGGATGGATGTCCTGAACACAATACCATTGCAGTGCGATAATAATTACGCAATAGTTTTCCAGGTCATATTACTGGACCAAACTATAATGTTTTATGGCCTCCGAGATCTCCATATTTTCCACCAAATATTTTTTTGGGGGCCCCATTACATCAAAAATTTGTAATAACGATCGTTTTGAAAACCTTCAGCAACTTAAACCCAATTTCGGTAAAATGCTATAGAATGAGACAGCACTAATCGAGTAATGTTATATCTGAATTTTACAATCGTTTAAGATATTGTTTGACAGCTGATGGAGGATTATTTGAAACTATTATTTAACTTTAGTTCCACACTTTTTGTTTTGATTTCTAAATAAACTTCGGGAATAAGTACTGGTAGTTGTTCAATATTGTTTTTTTTTAATATTTATGTAAAAAATAAAACAAAATAGATTTCTAATGTGATGGTGTCACGGGTTTTCTTAATATAAAAAAATGAAAACCTTGCCCGGCTTCTAGCCCGTTACAATTTAGGAAAAGGGAGGTTTCGGAAAAATAAAGAGAGAAGGAAAAGGAAATTAAACAAACCACAGGGAAGAGTAAAAGAGAAAGAATAGAGAATGGTTACGCTACACCCGGAAATTGGGAACTTCAGCGTCGGCCGTTGGTACCAGGCTCAGCAGGTAGGCCACGACTATTTGCCTATTTCTAGTGACATATGCAACAGATGTTAAAAGAAACGGTGTTGGGGGTTAGAAGCTTATAAACTAATAAATTATTCCACACAAAGTATTTTAGTCAATTATCTGATAGTTCAATAAATGCAACGACATCAACGGTAAGTGAAATTTATTATCTGGAATCACAACACTATAAGTGAGGAATGGTTACATTAATTAATTGTTGTATTTTAAGCTGACACTCAGCGATGGTAAAAAAATGTCTTACTGTGTCAGAGATGTAATTTTTAATTTAATTTAACAAAGATGCAGAGATCCCCCTTACAGTCGACTGTTCGAGTTTACACACAAAGATAAGGTTGAAACATCAACTTAAATGTATGTATAGCTTAATAATTATCTGATTGTGGGTGTACTACTCAAAATTCAACAACAGTTACACAAAATAAACAAACAAAAAACGTCGTGGACTTATCTGGAACTACGTCCTAGTCCTTCAACTTCTTTGGGCCCTCAGGTGTGAGTGCTGACCCAAATAGATGAGGTTTCTTGTTTCACAAAATATAAATAATTTCCACTGAACCTTAATAATTAAAGTAATGAATTGTAAAGTTGTAACTAAATCCAGCTTCTAGCTGCAGTCAACTTTCTTGTTCAGTTACAGGAATATTAATAAAAATGTAATTTCATGTGAATATACATCTTGAACCAAAGAACAAAAACTTGTTGGAATTTGATAAGAAGTGATAAGAGAGATGTTAATATTTCCTTTTAAATGAATTTTATAAATTTCAGAAATTATATCTGGGAGAAAGAGAGAGAATGAAAAAGATGATACTATACACTGAAGAGAGATAGAAAAACATGGATAGTCAAAAGAGAGAAGGAGACAGTACATACCTAAGAGCAATTGCTATTATTAAAAATGTAAACATAACCTCAAATATAAACTTGTTTACTGTTTTGGACTTAGGTTAATTCTTTACAAGTGAACTTAGATGAAGAGGGTTGTTTATTGGTATTCAACCTTAAACTACAACAAAAGTGAAAGTGTAATTGGCGCCTTTCCAAGGTTTTACAAGTGTGCATTACAAATAAACTGTTTATATACCAAAACATGTAAACTATTAGCTACAGAGTGTTCTCAAGTATTATGTCCCTATATTTATTATATTTTTCCACCCCGGAATTTAACAAGCTGTCAGAAATATAAAGAGAGGCTTAGAACCGTCTCAATGGTTTAAAAAAACTTTAATATAATTTTGCTCCAAAATAACCAGGAAAGCCCATATTTGAGTACTTAAAGATTTGCATGCAAATCCCGATGTTGCATCGTCAGCTAAAGAACCCTGTATATTGTTTTGTAGTTTTATTTCCACTTATCTTCATTATTTTTTTTAGATTGGTTTTAAGTTGATTTTTTCTACACACTATAAAAAGTTTGAACATCCTTTCTGCAATAATTTATAAACATAACCTAGTTCGAAACACGTTTGCCATTTAATGAAGCAAAAGTCTCTGTAACCTTTATTTCCTTAAAAAAAATTAAAAAAACTAGTAATTTAAACGACGTTGAATTTTCTATGTCAGGGAGTGTACATGTGGCACAGGACTGCTTCCCTATATGGGTCTAAAAGAGAGCTGAATTATTATATGGAGAGTTTTTGTGGATATAATACTCATATACATCATCAGCATTTTATGTTATATTATATGATCGATATAAAATATAAAACTTTCACAATATTTCAGAGAGCTTTTGTAGTTTGAGAGCTTATAAGATTGAGGTTATTGTAGAACGAGAAGCTTTATTCACAGCTCCAGGAAACGCGAAACATTTTCCAACCTCTGAAGTTTGCTATTCATCAATGCTTATTGTTTATATTGTACTTGAACATTTTATGTTATTTAAAGATCCTGACGTCGCAAGTGAGTTACGATAGCAACCTGTCACAAAAATGTGTTCAATTAGAGTTTTTAGTGAATTTTTATTTTAAAAAAAATTCACTAACAGAGAGGTATCGATGGTGAGACTTTGCAAAATTTTTAAACTTTTTATGTTCTACCCTGTGCTCTTTGTGGTTTTACGGTATCTGTATAAATAAAGGAAATAACACCTTTTCAATGAAATTAAGTCGAAAATCCATTAAAAACTTATTTTCGACGAATTTCGTTAAAAAAAATTCCATCAATTAAATAATTTTTCATACAAAAATTCTCAAATGTTTCTTCAAAGAAAATTCATTAAATACATTTATAAGAAAATTCGCGATTAAAAGAACATTTTGTACAAGAAAATTCGCTTATAAAAAATGTAAACAAACAAAAAAAACTGGTCCGATTTTCCTGGTCAACCAACCATTTCAAGTTATTTACCCACCTACCAAAATATAATTTTTCACAAAAAGGTTTTCGACCATTGTGTGTGTGTGTATTTTGTTTCTTTAACGTCGGCCTATTTCCGCGACTATGGCCAATCACCGACGCCAGGGAGCAGTTTCGCCTAACTATCCTGGAAATTTTGTCGAACCCCTACCTTTCTGTAAGGAGGGTAGGGATCTTTAACGTGCCCAACATCGGATGGACACGGGACCGACGACTTTACGCCCCCTACGAAGGGCGGAACGTGCAGACATTCATTTTGCTCAAACACAATGCCAGAAGCTCGATTGATGTTAGTGTTACAGTATGTACTGAAAAAGTGAAAGGAGTACCCTGGGATCGAACCCAGTACCCTTCAGTTCAGAAGCACACGTTCTTACCCCTGAACCAACGAGGTTCTTACTTTTTCGACCACAAAACAAAAGTTTCATGAAAATTTGCAAAGAATTTTTCAAGAAAATTAGTAAACATTTTTTTTTATAATAACTTGTTAAACATTTTTCATTATTTACCAAAATTTCACAAAAACATCTTACAAAAAAGGATTTCTACGAAGCACAAAAAAATTTCTGCGGAAACTGACTAAATATCTTTTTTATACAAAATGTTGCAAAAAGAATACATAAAATTCAAATTATATACCTAATCTGTAATTAAAATTGAAAATAAAATAATTTGTTTGTACCAAAATCCATTAGAACCTAATTTTCGATGAGTTTCGTTTAAAAAATATTCTATCAATTTAATAATTTTTCATACAAAAATTCGCAACAAACGTTTCTTCAGAGAAAATTCATTAAATCCATTTATATAAAAATTCGCTATTAAAAGAACATTTTGAACAAGAAAATTAACTAATAGAAGTAGAAATAAATTAAATAAATTAAAAAATATTCAAAATCTGATCTAAATACAGAACTAGATACTTTTTCTGTGGCTTCACAGAGAAAATTATTTTGCCTGTAGATGCTGTAAAAATTGAACCCTATTGTAGGGAAGAAAACAACCTCTTCTCATGTCACAAATCTCTAAGTCTATGTTAACTGCGGCACGGTTTTACCAACTAAGGACAAAAAAAGCTACTATTAAACTTGAATTAAAAGTCTTCAAAGTGCTTATCTTTCATTGTCAACAAAAAGTCGCTAAAAATATACTGGAATTACACAAGTTAATCACATAACGTTATAATGGAATCAAAGACGAAAAAAGTAAAAAAAGTTAAAACAGAAATTTAGTCAACAGTGAGATTTCAATCCGCGTCCCTTCACTCATCAGACAGGGATCCTAACCGTTAGACCACGTAATAGTTGTGGCGAACTGCAACGAAGAAAGGTAGATAACCGATAATGGTCTGAAGTTATTTATTTGTAATAAGTAAGCTCTCTAGAGGCAGATTTTGCAGTTACTTTAACAAATGAGAAGAGTAGCATAAATCTAGAACATTCTAATACACCTTTTGTGCATTATTCTCTATTCATAAACAGGAATAAGTATACAAATTTTCACGTTGCAAATCTCCAATTAGATATTTACAGGAGAAAAATTATAAAATTCTTAAAGTAATCGTTCTGGTAATTCTTAAACTTTTTGCGCCATGGAAAGATAAACGTTGTCTGTAATATTTAATAGATTTTGTTTAACACGTACAATATTTTGGTATTGCGTCTTCTCTGACTTTTAGTGGCACTAAAATTTTGCTTCATTAGGTGCCTAGAACTTTTTTTCCTTTCAACATAAAGATTTGGTATAAACTTTGGTTTTCATAAAATAAACCAGCTTGCCAAATGTGGTTGCCATAGCTTTGTTACTTCCGGAGATATGAATTTTTTCCAGAAGAAACCTAAAATTTTCCCAGAAAACATGGTCCAACTGTCCAGGCTAACGAACTTATCCAAGCCACTTGCAAAAATAATTTACTCACCAAATTTTATCAAAATCAGCCCTTTATCTTTTGAGTTATCGATGTGATACATATATATATATATATATATATATATATATATATATATATATATATATATATATATATATATATATATATATATATATATATATATATATATATATATATATATATATATATATATATATATATATATATAAATTGAAACTGACCCCGGATATGTGTTCTAGGGGGCCTAGTTCGCGCTCATTTGAAGAAATTGTTTTAAAATTCCAAAGTCGAGATCTTCTCTATAGTGAGTTTTTTTAAGAAATTTCGCTAAAATTAAAAGCCCCACACACATTTATTTCATCAGAAGCAGACATTTTCTACGAATGTGTTTTAACATAAAATATTTATGACTGAATATTCAGATTTCCCTTAAAATTACAAAATTATTGATTTGTCGCAGATATTTATCTACTTTCCGCAACTGTCCCTTTCATCGAGTAAAAACTTTCTTCTAAAGCAACAAAAAACCAGTTGACAAACTGTTTGCTTATAAATCGAATTTTCTTTATGAACTTCCTATTGAAAAATGTAATATCGTTTATCGAGAGGAGGGTCTTTAAGTGTTCCTTAAAGAATCTTATTGCTACAAATGAATCCGATTTCGGGATAACGGTCAGGAAAACCGATTTATGCCGGCTGTTAGAGACAAAAGAGAAACGCTGTATCTATACGAGTATTTACCAAGCCTCCTTTGTCTTTTGTTTTATTGATGTAGCGTCTTATGTGCATTAGTTTAAATGTTTTAAGGAATTCATTATATAACACATTAAAAAAGATTACACTGCACCAAAATAATTAGCATAAAAATACAAATTTGAATTTTGTACCGCGACAATTTTTATGTATTTCAACAACACACCACGAGGGCTCACAGACTAAATACTATCGTACCGTGGGTGTCGACAAGGAGGAAAGAGGCAACTTGTTCATTCTGGACTTGAAGGTTTAGAGGTTCGGAGGAGAAGAAAAAACATGTGCCGGAAAGGAATTGCATAACTTGGAAGTCCTCGGGACAAAAGAGCGAACATAACAAGATGTTCTAAGTCTGGTGACCTGGACAGTAAAAGGGTGCATTCGCTTTGTTACCCCGGTAGATCTGTTGGGGGCGCAGGTGGAGGAATTATGGAAGAAAGCTCATCTGAGCAGTGGCTGTGCAGATATCTATAAAAAAGAGAGAGGTCACCAACGGCACGCCGGCGGGAACGGATGACAGCCTTTGGGTGAGGGTAGGGTCACCGATGAGACCATAGCTCTCTTCTGAATGGAGTCCAGGATAGCGAGTGTAGAAGCGGCAGCGGTACCCAAGATGTGAGAGCAGTATTCGAGGTTTGGCCTTATTTCTGAAGTATATAAGGTATATAGATTAGCTGGTGAAAAGTATTCGCGAGCCCGGAAGAAGAAACCTAATTTCTTAGCAGCCGCTTCTGCAATTGATGTGACATGTTGGTATCAATTGAGATTTCGATCCACAGAAATGCCAACAAGTGAAAAGGAATCATTACTTTGATTAACTTGGTTGTTCATTGTGTTGGGTCTAGGGCTGGTGTATCTCTTATGAGATAGACGACAAGACTGAGATTTGGTGGGGTTGAATTGTACAAGATTTCTACTTCCCCAGTCTAATATTTTTTGAGCAAGGGATGGCAACCTTTTGGTGAGGGTAGGGTCACCGATGAGACGTATAGCTCTCTTTTGAATGGAGTCCAGGATAGCGAGTGTAGCAGCTTCACCCCAGATGTGGAAGCAGTATTCGAGGTTTGGCCTTATTTGTGAAGTATATAAGGTATAGAGATTAGCTGGTGAAAAGTATTTGCGAGCCCGGAAGAGGAAACCTAATTTCTTAGCAGCCGCTTCTGCAATTGATGTGACATGTTGGTGCCAATTGAGATTTCGATCTACAGAAATGACAACACGAGAAAAGGACTCATTGCTTTGAATAACTTGGTTGTTCATTATAATGGGTTTAGGGCTAGTATATCGCTTATGAGAAAGAAAGCACGACTGAGATTTGGTGGTGTTGAATTGTACACGATTTCTACTTCCCCAATCTAATATTTTTTTGAGATCCGCGGAGACAGAACCCTCCATGAGTCTGCGATCCTCATCTAATTGGGCTAAAGAGACAGGCTTAGAATATTGTATATGTGAGTGGAGAATGCTGTCGTTCGCGTAACTGTGAACTGGATTGGATGTGCTCGAGAGAAGGTCATTGATGTGGAGAAGAAATAGAGTAGGGGCTAAAGCTGAACCTTGAGGAACACATGCATTAATTGGATACAGTTTAGAAGAATGGCCATCCACGACAACAGAAATGCTCCGGTTGGAGAGGAAATTTGCTATCCAGGTACAGAGTTTTGGTAGTAGGCAATAGGCAGGAAGTTTATTAAGCAGTGCTGCGTGTCAGGCCTGGTCGAATGCTTTGGATATGTCTAGAGCGACAATCTGGGATTCACCGTGTCGTTCCATAGTGTTCCAAGAATGGGTGACAAAGGGAAGGAGGTCGGCAGTTGATCTGCGCTGACGGAATCCATACTGCCTGTCGTGGATTAGACTGTTTTTCAAGAAATTTTAGTAATTCGGTGTTTATATACTTTTCCATCACTTTATAGACGACTTAAAGGAGATAAATAGGCCTGTAGTTGCTAGGAAGCGCTTTGGATCCTTTCTCGGGGACGGGTTGTACTCGAGCAGTTTTCCAGTTACTAGGGAATATGCCTCTATTGTAAGATGTCTGAAACAGACGAGTCAGGACAGGAGCAAGTGCTGGTGTGCATTTTTTGAGAACAATTGCTGGGATCTCGCCAAGGCCATAGGCTTTCCTGGTATTAAGAGAAGAGAGCATCTTTCGTACCTTTTTAATTTTGTAAATGATATCCGCCATTTTATGCGCGACATTGGGGATTGTTGGTGGTTGAACATTTGGAGGTGGGTTGAGAGTATAATTGCCGGCGAAGAACGAGGCAAAAAGTTCATCATTCCCCAGGGCGGTAGAAACAATTTCATCCCCTGAAACAAGAGGTGGGAACGTGCTCTTGCAGAAATGATTCCCGATAGATTTAGCAAGAGTCCAGAAGGGTTTGCTACCCTTGGAGGTTGCGAGGAGTCTGTTTTTGATGTGATTATTAAACGAGTTTTTTGCCTCAGAAAGAATGCGGACATAGCGGTTTCTTGAGTCGTCAAATGCTTGACGGTTTTCTTGACTGGGATTGTGTAGAAGCGTTTTGTGAGCTTTGATATTTTCAAGTCTGGCCTTGTAACAGGATTTAGAGAACCAGGGGTTTCGAGTGGCTGAAGATGTTTTCTGTGTACGTGGAATAAATAATTCCATGCCAGCTTGAATAATTTCCGTTACGTTTTGTGAGATATCAGAGGGGTCAGGATGAGAGAAGCAGACAGACGCCCATGGAAATGAGGAAAAGTAATCCCGCATTTCGTCCCAGTTTGCGGAGTTGTAGAGCCAAACGATACGTGGGTGTGATGACTGTGTGACCTCGGGTTGCATTGCGCAGGAAGCAGTGACCACGCCGTGGTCTGAGCGATCAAGAAGGGCGGTGACTGATGTTTTATAGCATTCAGGCTATAAATAGAAATATCCTTCGTAACACTTTCGAAAAATTTCTTCAAACGAGCGCGTATTTGGACCTCTAAAACCGATTTAAATTTAACGTAGTGATTTTAGTAATATTCTGTGCAGTTCTTATGAAATTCTCATTTACTACTATAACATAGTAATATTCCGTACTGATAGTGTAGGTACAGTTCTTATGAAAATTCACTATTATAAAATACTTACAGCCTTACATACTTTGTCCCTATATTAGGGTAGAAATAGGCCAGGGCTGACAATTTACTAAATTGTTAGTTGGTTGTATACAGTCTCTATTTTTAACACTCTGTGTTATTTGGAGCTGGCGTGACAACATACTGCTTGGTTTCGCAACGAGGTAGCGGCACGTGCTTCGGGTCTTATATCTCACTTTGTAACCATGTTTTCATTTCAAAATTTTAGTGTTAGTGCGTCCCGAATTTTTTTATAGATCTGTATATCATAATAACTTTGTAAACATACCTCAAACATCAGAATCTCTAGCATTCGCTAAAAAAAAGTGTATAACAACAATAATACAGACACAATGTTTTTCACACGTTTTGAGATATATGTACATTATACATATTATACGATGTTCAAAACTAGAAACCTCTATGATTCTCTAGCTATAGGTCTGAAAATGGCCTTATTACTGGAAGTAAGTCCTCGTTCACTTAGAGACTCATGAAACATTCAGTAGTCCATTCCAGTACTTGTAATGGGTTTTCGGAAGTCCAATCCTCCATTATCTGCATCATATTGGAAGGTTCTTGATGATGACAAGGGTTCGATACGGGATTCGGGAGATGTCCTCACTTACACTGGGAGAGATATTCCCTATATCTGCTATGTTCGGTGAAATAGCTTTGTAAAGTTTGAATTATACATACAGACCTCTCGTCTTGCTGTTGTGTTCCAGGTTAATACTTATGTACAGTATTATATAACAAGAAACGACAAAGTTTTGTGAAATTTTTAATACCCTGTTTTATTATTAATAATAGTAATAATAATATGTTTATTGTTCATTTCAACAATTACAAAATAATTCAAAATTCGATAATATTACTTAAATGTAATCTAAAGTAATTATGAAAAACTCTGGACGCAGCAAATGCGTTATCGTAGTGAATTTTTATTAAAATGTTTTTATTGAAAATATGTGTGTTTTCTTTTTAAGAAAGTAGGCATCAATTTTGATTACCAGTATAACCTATATAGTAAAAACAATGTGCCATGTTTCATAAAAATAACTTTATTGTGTGAAAATGTACAACAATTTCGAAAAGTAAAATTAAAGTGTTCCCGGAAAAACTCGTTTCTTGGTCAACCTTATAGGTTAATAGCAAATTGGGCTATTCAAATATGAAGGATTTGATCAAAATTCGCTACCATAACGCACTTGCTGCATCCAGAATTTCTTTTCTTACAAACATGCATTATATTTCGATGGAAAAATGCAATAACATAAGGCGTGTTTCATAAAAAAATAATAATAATTGTATCACCAATGACTTATGGACCACCCTGTGATTGTAGAAAGATTTTTTTTAATGTAGCTCAAGACACCATATAATTAATATATACAAATTTTTTCATATCTTATATAATAACGGATATATTGAGCCCTATTAATTTTTTACGAAAATTCGACAAAAATTATATACCATTAAACGGTAAACTCTATAGCTAAGACTACTGCCAAGCATTAGAGAAAGGGTGTATTTGAAATGAATTTTCTGGAAACATTTTAGTAAAATGAAGGACAATGACGGTTGAAACTGAGAGTTCAGGGTTTGTAAAACATCCTTCTTGAGACATTTGATTTTCATAGTCCGTATTAGATTCAAGTTATTTGCCTAAATGTTGCCGATTTTGACGTTTTAAATCGCAACTTTGACGTTTTGAGGAAAACCACAATTCATTTCTCTTTAAATGCCTATAACTTTTTTGTCTTTTGACCTACATAGCTACATTTTTACATTTTGGTAGGTAACTTACCTATAAGGATATAAACCCGCGTACCGGTTGCCCTTACTTTGTTGAGTCCGGAGATATAAATTTTTTTCTAAATAAAACACAACATTTTCCGGGAAAACCTGGGCAGATTTTCCTGGATAACGAACTTTTCCAAGCTATTTGCATATATATATATATATATATATATATATATATATATATATATATATATATATATATATATATATATATATATATAAACATATAAAAATTGAAACTGACCCCGGATACGTGTTCTGGGGGGCCTAATTAGAGCACATTTAAAGAAATTTTTTCAAAATTCAAAAGTCGGGATCTCCTCATTAGTGAATTTTTTTTAAGAAAATTGACTAAAAAAACAGACAAATATAATTTTGCATTACATCATTTTCGACAATGTGCCCTCTCCTATCACGTCACATTAATATAAGGTTTTGCTTACGTTTCGTCACGCTAACCTACTTTTTTGAGGAAAACCACAATTCATTTCTCTTTAAATGCCTATAACTTTTTTGTCTTTTGACCTACATAGCTACATTTTTACATTTTGGTAGGTAACTTACCTATAAGGATATAAACCCGCGTACCGGTTGCCCTTACTTTGTTAAGTCCGGAGATATAATTTTTTTTCTAAATAAAACACAACATTTTCCGGGAAAACCTGGGCAGATTTTCCTGGCCAACGAACTTTTCCAAGCGGTTTGCATATATATATATATATATATATATATATATATATATATATATATATATATATATATATATATAAGCATATAAAAATTGAAACTGACCCCGGATACGTGTTCTGGGGGGCCTAATTGGAGCTCATTTAAAGAAATTTTTTCAAAATTCAAAAGTCGGGATCTCCTCATTAGTGAATTTTTTTTAAGAAAATTCACTAAAAAAACAGACAAATTAATTTTGCATTACATCATTTTCGACAATGTGCCCTCTCCTATCACGTCACACTAATATAAGGTTTTGCTTACGTTTCGTCACGGTATCCTACTTTTCCTGCGAGCTCCAGATGGTGAGTGGGACATTGAGAAAAGCCATTAGAATCGCTAAAATGGACTGTTGCATCTTTGATGACCCTCTGAAGTGACGTAATTCATGGTGATAGGAGTTGGGATCGTAAATATCTGAACCGTACAGCAAAAGACGTACGTTGCAATTTGTCCAAGAGCATGGCAGAAATCATTGGGGTATCGTATTATATATAGCGCTCGCTTGGATGTGTGTTGAGTTAATGGATCGAGAGCATTATGTTGGTGGAAAAAACGATACACTTGCTTTTAATTGTTCATTAGTGAAATTGGGCTATAAAACTTATTGTGTATATGAAATATTTGGGTATAAAAATTATATTATGAAATAAAACAGCGAAATAAAAAAAGCCTGGACGCAGCGAGTGCGTTATGGAAGTGAACTTTCATAAAAATGTTTTTAATAGCAAATGCGAGCAGGCATCAATCTGATTACGAGTATAGGCTATATAGTACGAACAATGTACAATATTTTATCAAAATTACTTATGATTTGAAAATGTACAAAAATTTTCCGAAAATAAACTTAAATGTTGGCTTCCTAGCCAACAAACCTTACGTTAATAGTAAATTGAGTTATTGAAATTTACAGGATTTAATGAAAATTCGCTACCAAAACGCACTTACTGCGTCTAGATTTTTTCTTACAAACGTGCATCATATTTCAATAAAAAATGCATTAATGAATTTGTTCTACAAAAATTTGCTAAAAATTATAGACCGTTAAACCATAAACTTAACTAAACCTACAACGAAAGCATCAACGTAACTAAAGCGACAGCCAAAGCACCAGAGAAAGGGTCTATTTGAAATGAATTTTCTGTAAATATTTTAGTAAAATGAGGGGCAATGATGGTTGAACCTGAAACTGAAGGGTTCGCAGAACACTCTTCTTGCAACATTTTCTTTTCAAAATCCATATTTGTTTCACGTTCTTTGCCTAAACGTTGCCAATTTTGACGTTTCAAATCGCGACATCGACGTTTTGAGGAAATCTCCAACATTTTTTTGTTTGACTGCCCATAAATTATATATATATATATATATATATATATATATATATATATATATATATATATATATATATATATATATATATATATATATATATATATAGACAGTTCAAGAAAAAGACTGAAAAGTCACTGAAATGTCCGGTATTTATAAGATTAGTTGCAAAGATTTAGTATTTTTATATTAAGGTCTATTAAGAACAAAACTTCATTGAATCGTGCGGCACCTTTAATTTCTAGTCCTTTATTTTCACTTTGCATTTGACCGCTTAAACACTCTGAATTTGTCTGTAGAATAATAAATTAGGTCAATAACTCGGCCGGTTTATACATATACTAATCTATACGTTTGTCCCGACTTAAAGATCTGTTTGTTTTGTTTGTATCTATGGATTTAATATAAATACTATCACGAACAATTAGCATCAATATAAATACAGTTTCTATGTAGTATTTTAGTTGAATTATTTGTCTTTTGTTAGAGTGTTAACATGTTGAGCCAAACACCTGGTATTAGTTTTTCTATTTAAAAAAGATGAGCGGAGTTGATGTTGTTTATCTAGCCAGATGTTTGTCGGCGTGTTCCAATATCCACATAGTAAATTTCTAGATCGAGAGGGAACGTGCAGATTCTTTAAATATCTCGGTTCTTTTAAAGCTATTATCCGTATATTAGATAAGGGCTTATAAATATGTCGACCAGAAGATTAAAAAGCAGATCTTCGACCTCGTAGTTTCACCACACAATAAACAAACGATCGTTCCTGGACGACAATTTGACTTCGGACTAGTTCGTTTACCTTGACGCGATATAAATACATGTAGCTAGTTGTTTAGGTTAGAATTTATATTCCTCTGAAGATGTTGACTTTGTCAACGAAACGATCGTAAGGTCTCTGAAATAAGTGTTGTGGTGATTTGGATTTTCTCAAAGTGTACTTATTATGCCATTTCAGTAGCTATGAAGCAGTGGACGGTTGAACATCGCATGTTTGCGTATGACGCATTTGTGCAGAATAGTGGTCTGTTATTACCATGCAGCGACTTTTTCGTGTGCGTTGGGGTATCGTGGGCGTCGTGGTAACGTTATCAGTATTGTTATTATAATTATAATTATTATTATAGATGACGCTGCTACTTTTAGTGAATTTTCTTTTAAAAAAATTCACTAAGAGAAGATCCCGACTTTTTAATTTAAACAAAATTTATTTAAATGAGCGCAAACTAGGCCTCCTAGAACCCATATTCAGGGTCAGTTTCAATTTATATATATATATATATATATATATATATATATATATATATATATATATATATATACATATATATATATATATATATATATATATATATATATATATATATATATATATATATATATATATATATATATATATATATATATATATATATATATATGTATGTATGTATCACACCGATAACTCAAAAAATAGTGGGCCGATTTTGATAAAATTTGGCATGTGCCTTTCTTTTGTAAATGGCTTGGACAAGTTTGTTAGCCAAGAAAATCAGACAAGGTTTTGATACGAAAAAAAAATTAATCCAAAAAATAAGAAAGCTATGATAACCAAATTTGGTAGGTAGGTTTACGATATAAAAAGTAAAATATACGCGATAGATACGTATAGATTTCTATGTTACAAGAAAAAAAGTTATAATAAAATATTTTGTGCCAGATCATTTCTTTGAAAATTCACTACCATAACGCATTTGCTGCGTACAGGTTTTTTAATATTCTTAAGGGTATTTGTCGGAAAAACTTCGTTAATTCCCATGTTTAACGGTTTTTCTTTAAAATATTATCTCCAATTTTCGTTTATAATTAATTATTAACTGCAATTTGTTTAATGATATTCAGTTCTTTAGCGAAGTTGTTGTGTAACATTCGAACGCTATTCAGACTAAATAAAGTTTTTTAGTGAAAATCTAACCATGTGTGTTACTCAACCAACTGAGATAATTGTTTAACATAACAAAATTATCAAACTGTTATCATTTCTTATCAGAGACAAAACAGAGTAGTATAGAAAATTTCGTTGCAATTGGTCGACTCTTACTGGATGTTATAATTTTTTTGAAAGTCAGTATATTAATGTCTGGAAATAATCCAAGGGTTATAAGTCTGTAATATTTCATATATACTACCAACATCCACAAACAAACTACACAATATTTATAGCGTTATTTGTAACTAAAATGTCAGGATGCAGTAACTCACGCTCCCATATAGAGGGCGCTGTATAGTGGGCTAGGTTATCGGGAGCAACCATTAGTTTCGCAAGACTAGAAGTAGACTGTTGCATCTTTCATGACTGTATACACAAAAAGCTAGAGTTAATTTAAGGAGAGTAGATGGTCTTTAGAAATTCTAAACTTTAAAGTAAAAGCACTGCAATTTGTGCAAGAGCACGAAAGGGCACATCGGGGTATCGTACTGCAACGCTTGCATGGACGCGTATTGAGTTAATTGAGAGAACGCTAACGTTAAAAAAAGAATATATAATGTTTCGTAATAGTATTTAGCGCACACTTGTCTGAAATTTAACTACAGACTAGGTAAAGAAAGTTACGATGCCACGAGTGCGTTATGGTAGCGAATATTAATAAAATTAGACTTCTCAAAGTACACAGAACTTAATCAGGTTTAAAAAAGTTGCACGCAGCAAACGGGTCACGGCGGAACATTCTGAAACAACCCTTCCAATCTCAATAACTCTTTTTATCAAACTTGTATTGGCTACGTTACGGTCCAAATTTAAATAAGATTATATAATAGTAATAATAAACTAATTTGCATTTGTTTAAAATCAATAATAGGCTTTGCCAATTTTCTCTAGAAAGAAACAACCTTTGACTCATCATCGCAAACTAAAGACGATGTCACCCTCTTGTCGCAATTATGATTTTCTGGCTTTGTCTTTAAAAATATTTTTTTAACTTCATTCACAGAAGATGAAATACACAAGGTTATTAGAGAGTCCTCGAACCAAACAATTCTATTAGAGGACTTCTAAAAGCCTCGCATTCACACAGGTACTGGTAGGACGTTTCTTCAGTCTCGCTGCATTCCTGACAAACGGGATCCCTCTCGATACCTAAGGTGTCTTCTGAGAGTACAGTCGCCTGTTAGCACCCCAATGATGCGGCGAACCGCAGAGTGACTCCTACCAAGAAGTTAGATAGTTCCAGATAGTCCTGTTTCTATCCAGCCTTTCCACGAAATCCCTCGCATGCCTACAGCCACTGACCGAGGTCCAGTGCTTTTCCATGGCCTCCTCTGTCCGTTTATCCAGAGCGTCGAAGATCAGCTTCCTACTTATGCATATAGCAAGCTCCGGGCCACAGAACGGCCTCCGGGAACTAAGCCTTGCGAGATCATTGGCCATTTCATTCCCCGCCAAGCCATAGTGTTCCGGAACACACATATGTTGTACCTCCTTTGCCCTGGATACTCCCGTCTTACAGAGCCCTTGAAGGAACCTCCTTAAAGGCGTTCTGGGGCCTGGGAAGGGTTAGCTTCCGCCCACTGGGGAAGCAACTACGGGTTAATTGGACTTAGGTTCCTTGAAGTCAACCTCCAATACAGTAGGGCAGCCACGGCCGGACTACTGATGGCTCTGAGGAGCACGGATGTGGCCCTCATCCACGAACCGTACTCCTATAAAGGAGAGATCAAGGGACTCGGCGGAGCTACTAGAAAGCTCATGTACAGCAGATCCAGCGAGAATCCGAGGGTCCGCATTTTTGTCAGAGAAGGGATAGAGTTTCTGCCTTTAATGAGTTTCTGTTCCAGGGACCTGGCAAAGATCAAAATCCGATGTGGAGGAGCGGATGGGCTAAAGGACATTACTGTCGCGTCCGCCTATCTGCCAGGGGACAGCACGGACACCCTCCACCCAACGAATTGAAGCAGCTGGGTAGCAGAGCAGGTGGATGGTAGACCATCATCAGCATGGATGCGAATGCGCACCATGAGTTGTGGGGTAGCTCGGACACAAACTCTGGGGGTGAGGCACTTTTACAATTCTTTATGAAATTTAATTTAGACATATTGAATAGAGGCAATAAACCGACCTTCGTCACAACACGGCGAGAGGAAGTTTTAGATCTAACAGTTGCCACCCAGTTTCCGGGTGACTTTGTGAAGAGCTGGGCTGTGCCTGGGGAAGTGAGTAGCTCAGACCACAAATACATCCGGTTTGAAATCGCTAATGTCGAAAAACAAACGGTATGGTACCGGGACCCCCGCAAGGCGGACTGGGGAGCCTACAGGTCAGAGCTAGCTGTGGAACTGCGGGGGGTTAAGAGTACCATAGACAATTCAATAGACCTCGAGATTGCAGCAGTCCAATTGGGAGACGCAATCACCTCGGCCTATAACGCCAACTGCCCCCTGAAAATGAGGGTGTCCACTAGGAACGTCCCGTGGTGGAACGAGGACCTCAGGCAAAGGAGGACGCAGGTTCGTAAGCTGTTTAACGCGACCAAAAGGTCGGGAGCATGGGATGAATATAGACAGGCCCTAACGACCTATAACAAAAGACTGAGGGACGCCAAGAAGGAGTCGTGGAGGAGGCACTGCGAGGAAGTGGAAAATAAGTCCGAGAGTGCTTGACAACACAATATCCTGTCTAAGGGCCCTCAGACTAACATAGGCTCCCTTAGAACATCCACGGAAGGCTTTACAAGCTCGGGGGAGGAAACTATGGAAATTTTATTCCAGACGCACTTCCCCGGCTGTAACATAATAAACCAATCACCTCCGGACTGGGTACATTCAGAAATAGAGGCGCCTTATAGGTGGGCATCTAGAGTAGACTGGACAGTCGCTAAAGACGTGGTTACCTGGAGCAAAATTAGATGGGCCATTAACAGCTTCAAGCCATACAAATCTCCGGGATTTGATGGAATAATGCCCATCATGCTTCAACAGGGAATAGATATAATGGCGCCGGTGCTTACCCTCATTATGAGGGCAAGCCTGAGTAGGTAATGCGGCACTTTGGACAGACAGGGAGTGGGGGTAGGAGTGGGGGTACCCCACTCCTCCCCTCTGGGCGGAGACCCGCCCCTAGCCCCACCCCTTCGTGGGCGGAGCCCCACCCCTTGCCCCACCCCTTGTGGCCACGCCCCCCAAGATGGCGTCCAGCCACGCCCCCAAGATGGCGTCCAAGATGGCTTCGTAACCTGCATTCTAAGGTCATTGACCTGTCTAGGAAACTTTGGCTAGACAGTGACGTCACACGACTTGGGCCAGACAGTCACATTCCAAAGTGTCTAACCTATTACTTCAAATTATTATATTTTGAAAAAAACCATTTGGAGCAGGTGAGTTTCGAACCCGGGGCATTCAGATGGGAGGCAACGATGCTACCCATTGAGCTAAGCAGACGCTTGTTAATTTATTGTTTTAGGCTGGTATATATACGACTTTTAATTACAAACAAACCATACATGTAACATAATTAAAGTTTTTGTTATTATTAGACAAATGGATGATTTACAAAATAATAATATGTTTAATATTAGAGGCGGAACCAAAACGGAGGAACCAAAATGGCGGAATAAAAATGGCGGAATGAAAGATGGAAGCCTGTGATACCTTAAGCTGACATCCCTGACATTATAAAAATGGCGGCTTTCGTTCTTAAAGATGGTGCCTTTTGCTGATAAAGATGGTTGAAGACTCCATTATTTAAAGATACGTCACCCCAACCTTTAGAGCCGACAAATGAGAGTGAGGTTGATAAGCGAGAATAATGGTATTGGTCGAAGACTCCATGATTTAAAGTTACGCCCCCCATTAAAACAAACCATTCATAAAGCTTTTGTTATTAGACATAAGACATAATAATTAATATGTTTAATATTAGACAGACTATTAGATTTCGCATAGAAATTAGCCGAACGCCACAATTGTTATATGGGTAGGTTCTAAAAATAACACACAGAGGTCGTTGGTAAACATGTCTAATTTCTTTAAAAGAACCCTTCAAATAGGAAACCAAATATCGTAGAGACAATAGAGGTCGCTGGCAAAACAAAGAAGGAAGCTCAGAAACAAAATTGACAACAGGTTCAACTCTTAAAAATATGAACTTTTTTAGCCTTATGTGTGGGCACGGCAGGTAGTTGATTTTATTTTGAAAGAGATACAGGTTCGATTCCTGATATATGCTCCTTGATATGGTAGCGTCAAATACAAAGAGGTACTGAATAACTAAACAGTAAGCTTGGTTGGTTACAGGTTCAATTCCTTTCTACCCCTCGTGTTTAGTGTCATGTTACTCGTCTAAGTAAGCAGAATTAAAAAATGGCGACTAAAATGAGATAAAAAACTTAAAACCCTTATCGCGGAAGATCCGTGAGATGTACGATAGAACCAATACATGCACGGTATTAAGGAGGCCAAATCAAAGTGGAATATACAATAAAATGGCCACTTCCGGTCTAAACTTTAAATCGTTATATCTTTTCAACGGAAAGTGATATAAATGAACTATCTTCAAAAAATGTATGTTTCGTAACAAGGTCTACAAGAAACTGAGATAAAAAACTTTAAACCCTTATCGCGGAAGATCCGTGAGATGTACGATAGAACCAACACATGCACGGTGTTAAGGAGGCCAAATCAAATTGGAATATACAATAAAATGGCCACTTCCGGTCTAAACTTTAAATCGTTATATCTTTTGAACGGAAAGTGATAGAAATGAACTATCTTCAAAAAATGTATGTTTCATAACAAGCTCTACAAGAAACTGAGATAAAAAACTTCAAATCCTTATCGCGGAAGATCGGTGAGATGTACGATAGAACCAATACATGCACGGTGTTAAGGAGGTCAAATCAAAGTGGAATATACAATAAAATGGCCACTTCCGGTCTAAACTTTAAATCCTTATATCTTTTGAACGGAAAGTGATAGAAAGGAACCGACTTCAAAAATGTATGTTTCGTAACAAGGTCTACAAGAAAATGAGATAAAAAACTTCAAAATCCTTATCGCGGAAGATCCGTGAGATGCACGATAGAACCAACACATGCACGGTGTTAAGGAGGTCAAATCAAAGTGGAATATACAATAAAATGACCACTTCCGGTCTAAACTTTAAATCGTTATATCTTTTGAATGGAAAGTGATAGAAAGGAACCGACTTCAAAAATGTATGTTTCGTAACAAGGTCTACAAGAAACTGAGATAAAAAACTTCAAACCCTTATCGCGGAAGATCGGTGAGACGTACGATAGAACCAATACATACACGCTGTTCAGCAAAGCAAACTCTATAAGCATATTCAATAAAAATGTTACTTCCGGTAGACACTTCCGGTATAGCTATTCTTAGAGCTAGATACATGTGTGACACATCAAAATAATCGTCTTGTTGAACAGAAGAAATATAATATTTAAGTAAGTCAGAACAAGCTGTGTTAACACCTAAAAACAACACACTCTCTCTTAGACTTAATGAAGTTACTTTCAGAGAAAATTTCAACCATACCAGAAAGAACAGTAATCAATAGCGTATTTAAATGTTGACTACATCAAGTGATGCGTGCTACAGACAAATTTTAGTACACCCTCTTAGACTTATTGAAGTTGACGGCACAGGCAGCTGTCAAGCGTACCTAACAAACCAAAGTAAATATGTCTTGAAGAACAGTCTTCAATTGCCCTAAACCAACACATCTCTACCATTTCAGAGTAATCTTAGCCATGTGACCAGTTAAACTAAGTATCTTGAAGTGTAGCTTTTATGTTTATGAGATATAAAATAAGAAAACCAAAGAGTTAATTGTCTATTACAACAACAAGCAGAAGGGGTTGACTTGGTACCTACAGCTGCTACATACTTGGTAAAAATGGGGTGCCACTAGCATTTCAGAGTAATTTTAACCACACAACACTCTCACTAACTGTCTTGAGATGTGGCTTTATGTGTTAATGGGTGGAAATAACAAAACTAAAGAGTTGATTGTCTATTACAACTGTCAGCTAAAGAAGCATTTAGGTAGCCGGAATACCGATATCCTAAATATTTCAAGAGTAATCTTAGTCATACAACACTCTTAACTAACTGTCTTGAGATGTGGCTTTATGTGTCATTGGTTGGAAAATAAGAAAACTAAAGAGTTGATTGCCTATTACAACAGTCAGCTGAAGGAACATTTGGATTATCGGAATACCGATATGCCAAATGTTCCAACCGAAGGAGCCCACTTAGAGTCATCTCCAGGGGCTCGGAATACCGATGCCCTTCAGCTGAAGAAACAATTAGGTAGCCAGAATACCGATACCCTAAATATTTCAACCGAAGGAGTTCACTTAGAGTCACATCTAGGGGGCCGGAATACCGGCCCCCTAGATGTGTCGGAAGCAACATCTCAACTAACGCCTACAACCGCTACATACTTGGTGGACTTTGGTGGAACACAGACTGAAAACAACTTGATATCTGGTACATATGTCTGTAAAGATTTCATTCTAAATTTAGCCTGTTGGATATCCAATCTTTTCTATGAAAAGTGCAACCAACCAACTAACCAACCACCCAACCAACCAACCAACGTTGAGGGGCGTAGAGATAGCAAGCTATCTACAAGTGGACCCCTCTGAACCTATGATGTTAATAATGGAATAAGAGATTGAATTGGTACGTGTTTATATTGAAGGCTTGCAAGCTACGTACAAGTGTCTGAATATATGATGGTAATGATGGGTTAAGATATTTAATTGACATGTATTAAAGGCTTAGCGGTTTTCACTTGAGTCATCGTCATTCGAAAACTATTAGAACGAAAACCAGGTCCTTTACTCTGGTATATCTTACTCAGTAGGACCCAAATGTCTTCGAAAACAACATTCTTTGCTTTTCTGAAAGGCAAGTGAGCAGCCCCTTGTCGAACCCCTCCGAGCTAAAGGTAAACCCCACTCTGTCTTCGGGATCGACATCATGGACTATATGACTCACAATATCTTTAATACGATCTTTGACCCACTTCTCTGGATCGTTGACATCGTCAGGTATATCTTGTAGTCTAAAGCATACGCTTCGTCTATTAAGTTTAAACTTCTTATTGGAGGTCACTGTATCTTCAAGTATTTGGAATGCCATTGTTTCGTGCTACACAACTGACTGTGTTGGTTAAAGGACCGAAGTTTAGCCTCGTGTTTATTAAAGACTAAAGTTTAGCAGGTACTAATTGTTTTCACATTCACTGTTGGCTACCGACTGAACCTTAGCTCCTCGTCTTAATATTCGACAAACAACACAGACAACACAACTTATTGTTTTCACCTTCACTGTTGGTTAACGACTGAACCTTAGTGGACGCTTCTGAGTCAAACAAGAAGAAAACAATTTAAAACACATCTACGATGACCATGAGGCAGCCGACATGGACTTTGAACAATTTTTAAAAATAGATGCGGCCAGGTTAGTTGATCAACCATTCAGGTCAGTCTTCACCTTCACTGTTGGCTACCGACTGAACCTTAGCGGAAGCTCCTCGTCTTAATATTCGACAAACAACACAGACAACACAACTTATTGTTTTCACCTTCACTGTTGGCTACCGACTGAACCTTAGCGGACGCTCCTCGTCTTAATATTCGACAAACAACACAGACAACACAACTTATTGTTTTCACCTTCACTGTTGGTTAACGACTGAACCTTAGTGGACGCTTCACGTCTTAATATTCAACAGACAACAACGACAGCTGTCATACAGCCGTCTGACATGACAGACAGCTGTCATACAGCTGTCATACAGCTGTCATACAGCTGTCTAACACAGCTGTCTAACACAGCTGTCTAACACAGCTGTCTAACACAGCTGTCTAACACAGCTGTCTAACACAGCTGTCTAACACAGCTGTCTAACACAGCTGTCTAACACAGCTGTTTAACACAGCTGTCTAACACAGCTGTCTAATAGGGCAGACATATGTCTAACACATGTCTAGCAGATGTGTAACAGTCACTCTTTTGCGGAACATAAGCTGAATGTTTTTAAGTCAAACAAGAAGAAAACAATTTAAAACACATCTACGATGACCATGAGGCAGCCTACATGGACTTTGAACAATTTTTAAAAATAGATGCGGCCAGGTTAGTTGATTAACCATCCAGGTCAGTCACAGCTGACGCTATAAATAAAAACGATGCTAGAAGCGAGTGACGTCACAAGAAACGGTGGTGCATGTGCCCAGGTTAGACCTCTAAGCTTTCCAGGTTAATACCTGGTTAGCTCCATGACAAGGTGGTGGACCAGTCGGGTCAGCTAAGAGTCGGGGTGGTGGAATGGTCGGGTCAGCTAGGCGACCGGGTCGCCTAGCTGACCCGACCATTCCACCACCCCGACTCTTAGCTGACCCGACTGGTCCACCACCTTGTCATGGAGCTAACCAGGTATTAACCTGGAAAGCTTAGAGGTCTAACCTGGGCACATGCACCACCGTTTCTTGTGACGTCACTCGCTTCCAGCATCGTTTTTATTTAAAGCGTCAGCTGTGACTGACCTGGATGGTTAATCAACTAACCTGGCCGCATCTATTTTTAAAAATTGTTCAAAGTCCATGTAGGCTGCCTCATGGTCATCGTAGATGTGTTTTAAATTGTTTTCTTCTTGTTTGACTTAAAAACATTCAGCTTATGTTCCGCAAAAGAGTGACTGTTACACATCTGCTAGACATGTGTTAGACATATGTCTGCCCTATTAGACAGCTGTGTTAGACAGCTGTGTTAAACAGCTGTGTTAGACAGCTGTGTTAGACAGCTGTGTTAGACAGCTGTGTTAGACAGCTGTGTTAGACAGCTGTGTTAGACAGCTGTGTTAGACAGCTGTATGACAGCTGTATGACAGCTGTATGACAGCTGTCTGTCATGTCAGACGGCTGTATGACAGCTGTCGTTGTTGTCTGTTGAATATTAAGACGTGAAGCGTCCACTAAGGTTCAGTCGTTAACCAACAGTGAAGGTGAAAACAATAAGTTGTGTTGTCTGTGTTGTTTGTCGAATATTAAGACGAGGAGCGTCCGCTAAGGTTCAGTCGGTAGCCAACAGTGAAGGTGAAAACAATAAGTTGTGTTGTCTGTGTTGTTTGTCGAATATTAAGACGAGGAGCTTCCGCTAAGGTTCAGTCGGTAGCCAACAGTGAAGGTGAAGACTGACCTGAATGGTTGATCAACTAACCTGGCCGCATCTATTTTTAAAAATTGTTCAAAGTCCATGTCGGCTGCCTCATGGTCATCGTAGATGTGTTTTAAATTGTTTTCTTCTTGTTTGACTCAGAAGCGTCCACTAAGGTTCAGTCGTTAACCAACAGTGAAGGTGAAAACAATAAGTTGTGTTGTCTGTGTTGTTTGTCGAATATTAAGACGAGGAGCTAAGGTTCAGTCGGTAGCCAACAGTGAATGTGAAAACAATTAGTACCTGCTAAACTTTAGTCTTTAATAAACACGAGGCTAAACTTCGGTCCTTTAACCAACACAGTCAGTTGTGTAGCACGAAACAATGGCATTCCAAATACTTGAAGATACAGTGACCTCCAATAAGAAGTTTAAACTTAATAGACGAAGCGTATGCTTTAGACTACAAGATATACCTGACGATGTCAACGATCCAGAGAAGTGGGTCAAAGATCGTATTAAAGATATTGTGAGTCATATAGTCCATGATGTCGATCCCGAAGACAGAGTGGGGTTTACCTTTAGCTCGGAGGGGTTCGACAAGGGGCTGCTCACTTGCCTTTCAGAAAAGCAAAGAATGTTGTTTTCGAAGACATTTGGGTCCTACTGAGTAAGATATACCAGAGTAAAGGACCTGGTTTTCGTTCTAATAGTTTTCGAATGACGATGACTCAAGTGAAAACCGCTAAGCCTTTAATACATGTCAATTAAATATCTTAACCCATCATTACCATCATATATTCAGACACTTGTACGTAGCTTGCAAGCCTTCAATATAAACACGTACCAATTCAATCTCTTATTCCATTATTAACATCATAGGTTCAGAGGGGTCCACTTGTAGATAGCTTGCTATCTCTACGCCCCTCAACGTTGGTTGGTTGGTTGGGTGGTTGGTTAGTTGGTTGGTTGCACTTTTCATAGAAAAGATTGGATATCCAACAGGCTAAATTTAGAATGAAATCTTTACAGACATATGTACCAGATATCAAGTTGTTTTCAGTCTGTGTTCCACCAAAGTCCACCAAGTATGTAGCGGTTGTAGGCGTTAGTTGAGATGTGACTCTAAGTGAACTCCTTCGGTTGAAATATTTAGGGTATCGGTATTCTGGCTACCTAATTGTTTCTTCAGCTGAAGGGCATCGGTATTCCGAGCCCCTGGAGATGACTCTAAGTGGGCTCCTTCGGTTGGAACATTTGGCATATCGGTATTCCGATAATCCAAATGTTCCTTCAGCTGACTGTTGTAATAGGCAATCAACTCTTTAGTTTTCTTATTTTCCAACCAATGACACATAAAGCCACATCTCAAGACAGTTAGTTAAGAGTGTTGTATGACTAAGATTACTCTTGAAATATTTAGGATATCGGTATTCCGGCTACCTAAATGCTTCTTTAGCTGACAGTTGTAATAGACAATCAACTCTTTAGTTTTGTTATTTCCACCCATTAACACATAAAGCCACATCTCAAGACAGTTAGTTAGAGTGTTGTGTGGTTAAAATTACTCTGAAATGCTAGTGGCACCCCATTTTTACCAAGTATGTAGCAGCTGTAGGTACCAAGTCAACCCCTTCTGCTTGTTGTTGTAATAGACAATTAACTCTTTGGTTTTCTTATTTTATATCTCATAAACATAAAAGCTACACTTCAAGATACTTAGTTTAACTGGTCACATGGCTAAGATTACTCTGAAATGATAGAGATGTGTTGGTTTAGGGCAATTGAAGACTGTTCTTCAAGACATATTTACTTTGGTTTGTTAGGTACGCTTGACAGCTGCCTGTGCCGTCAACTTCAATAAGTCTAAGAGGGTGTACTAAAATTTGTCTGTAGCACGCATCACTTGATGTAGTCAACATTTAAATACGCTATTGATTACTGTTCTTTCTGGTATGGTTGAAATTTTCTCTGAAAGTAACTTCATTAAGTCTAAGAGAGAGTGTGTTGTTTTTAGGTGTTAACACAGCTTGTTCTGACTTACTTAAATATTATATTTCTTCTGTTCAACAAGACGATTATTTTGATGTGTCACACATGTATCTAGCTCTAAGAATAGCTATACCGGAAGTGTCTACCGGAAGTAACATTTTTATTGAATATGCTTATAGAGTTTGCTTTGCTGAACAGCGTGTATGTATTGGTTCTATCGTACGTCTCACCGATCTTCCGCGATAAGGGTTTGAAGTTTTTTATCTCAGTTTCTTGCAGACCTTGTTACGAAACATACATTTTTGAAGTCGGTTCCTTTCTATCACTTTCCATTCAAAAGATATAACGATTTAAAGTTTAGACCGGAAGTGGTCATTTTATTGTATATTCCACTTTGATTTGACCTCCTTAACACCGTGCATGTGTTGGTTCTATCGTGCATCTCACGGATCTTCCGCGATAAGGATTTTGAAGTTTTTTATCTCATTTTCTTGTAGACCTTGTTACGAAACATACATTTTTGAAGTCGGTTCCTTTCTATCACTTTCCGTTCAAAAGATATAAGGATTTAAAGTTTAGACCGGAAGTGGCCATTTTATTGTATATTCCACTTTGATTTGACCTCCTTAACACCGTGCATGTATTGGTTCTATCGTACATCTCACCGATCTTCCGCGATAAGGATTTGAAGTTTTTTATCTCAGTTTCTTGTAGAGCTTGTTATGAAACATACATTTTTTGAAGATAGTTCATTTCTATCACTTTCCGTTCAAAAGATATAACGATTTAAAGTTTAGACCGGAAGTGGCCATTTTATTGTATATTCCAATTTGATTTGGCCTCCTTAACACCGTGCATGTGTTGGTTCTATCGTACATCTCACGGATCTTCCGCGATAAGGGTTTAAAGTTTTTTATCTCAGTTTCTTGTAGACCTTGTTACGAAACATACATTTTTTGAAGATAGTTCATTTCTATCACTTTCCGTTGAAAAGATATAACGATTTAAAGTTTAGACCGGAAGTGGCCATTTTATTGTATATTCCACTTTGATTTGGCCTCCTTAATACCGTGCATGTATTGGTTCTATCGTACATCTCACGGATCTTCCGCGATAAGGGTTTTAAGTTTTTTATCTCATTTTAGTCGCCATTTTTTAATTCTGCTTACTTAGACGAGTAACATGACACTAAACACGAGGGGTAGAAAGGAATTGAACCTGTAACCAACCAAGCTTACTGTTTAGTTATTCAGTACCTCTTTGTATTTGACGCTACCATATCAAGGAGCATATATCAGGAATCGAACCTGTATCTCTTTCAAAATAAAATCAACTACCTGCCGTGCCCACACATAAGGCTAAAAAAGTTCCCATTTTTAAGAGTTGAACCTGTTGTCCATTTTGTTTCTGAGCTTCCTTCTTTGTTTTGCCAGCGACCTCTATTGTCTCTACGATATTTGGTTTCCTATTTGAAGGGTTCTTTTAAAGAAATTAGACATGTTTACCAACGACCTCTGTGTGTTATTTTTAGAACCTACCCATATAACAATTGTGGCGTTCGGCTAATTTCTATGCGAAATCTAATAGTCTGTCTAATATTAAACATATTAATTATTATGTCTTATGTCTAATAACAAAAGCTTTATGAATGGTTTGTTTTAATGGGGGGCGTAACTTTAAATCATGGAGTCTTCGACCAATACCATTATTCTCGCTTATCAACCTCACTCTCATTTGTCGGCTCTAAAGGTTGGGGTGACGTATCTTTAAATAATGGAGTCTTCAACCATCTTTATCAGCAAAAGGCACCATCTTTAAGAACGAAAGCCGCCATTTTTATAATGTCAGGGATGTCAGCTTAAGGTATCACAGGCTTCCATCTTTCATTCCGCCATTTTTATTCCGCCATTTTGGTTCCTCCGTTTTGGTTCCGCCTCTAATATTAAACATATTATTATTTTGTAAATCATCCATTTGTCTAATAATAACAAAAACTTTAATTATGTTACATGTATGGTTTGTTTGTAATTAAAAGTCGTATATATACCAGCCTAAAACAATAAATTAACAAGCGTCTGCTTAGCTCAATGGGTAGCATCGTTGCCTCCCATCTGAATGCCCCGGGTTCGAAACTCACCTGCTCCAAATGGTTTTTTTCAAAATATAATAATTTGAAGTAATAGGTTAGACACTTTGGAATGTGACTGTCTGGTCCAAGTCGTGTGACGTCACTGTCTGGCCAAAGTTTCCTAGACAGGTCAATGACCTTAGAATGCAGGTTACGAAGCCATCTTGGACGCCATCTTGGGGGCGTGGCTGGACGCCATCTTGGGGGGCGTGGCCACAAGGGGTGGGGCTCCGCCCACGAAGGGGTGGGGCTCCGCCCACTAGGGGTGGGGCTAGGGGCGGGGCTCCGCCCAGAGGGGAGGAGTGGGGGTACCCCCACTCTTACCCCCACTCCCTGTCTGTCCAAAGTGCCGCATTACCTACTAGCCTGGCTCTGGAGTACATTCCGAAGGCATGGAGACTGGCCAGGGTTGTATTTATTCCTAAACCTGGGCGTCCAACAGACCAGGCAAAGTCCCTGAGGCCAATAAGTCTAATGTCGTTCTTGCTAAAAACAGTGGAAAAACTGCTCGACCGGCACATTAGGGGCGGTGTACTGGAAGCATATCCCCTACACTGCGGACAATATGCATACAGAGCAGGATTCTCAACAGAAACAGCACTGCACCAACTGGTGCTGAAACTGTAGAATACGCTGGAGAACAGGGAGGTGGCGCTGGGGGCCTTCCTATACATAGAGAGGGCCTTTAGCAACACCTCGTTCGGATCGTTTCTGGCAGCTGTCCGGGAGCGTGGAATAGAAAAGACCTGCAGCAGGTGGATCGGTTCCATGCTCAGGGACAGGGCGCTGTTCACATCTTTCGCGGGAGCGACTCTGCTGGCGGGGGTCGCGGCGGGGTGTCCGCAGGAGAGCGTTCTATGTCCCTTGCTCTGCTGCCTAGTCGTGGACAGCCTGCTGGAGAGGCTCTCGGGAGGGGGGTATGAGGTACAGGGCTATGCGGACGACACTGTCATCATAGTCCGAGGAAAGGTCACACAGGCAGTGTGGGAGCGCATGCAGACTGCACTGAAAGTGGTGGAAGGGTGAACGGTTGATCAAGGGCTCGGGGTGAGCCCCGAGAAAGCAACCGTCGTGCCGTTTACGAGGAGGAGGAAGTGCGACAGCCACAAAACTCTCACTCTATACGGTAGGAGCGTTCCAATGGCCAGGGAGGTAAAATATCTTAAGGTCGTATTGGACTCTAAGCTAACCTGGAATGGTCACATTGGAAAAATACTGCGTAAGGCAGTCATGACCTTAGCCGTCACTAGGCGGCATATGGAAAAACGTGGGGACTAAGACCTAGTATGGCCCACTGGCTGTACACAAGGGTGGTCAGACCATCGTTAACATATGCGGCACCGGTCTGGTGGCCTAAGGTGACACAATCCAGTGCCTAACAAAAACTAGGGAAGATCCAAAGGATGACTTGCCTAGGCATCACAGGGGCCATGTTTTCAACCCCAACAGCCGCCATGGAGGTGTTGCTGGATATGCCCCCACTACACTTAGTTATTATGGGGGAGGCCAGGCTAGGACTATACAGATTAGCCTGCAATGGTAGACTGAAGATCAATCCAGGCTTCAGGGGTCACTGCAAAATTCAGGAGATCGTGAAGGAGCCCATGCTTGAAATGAGGTCAGACTTCGAGAGCCCGGGAATGTGCAGGAAAAACAACTTTACATTGGAAATCCATGACCGCGAGGCATGGCGGGAGAAGACGCCAGGCATACCACGGGACGTGGTCGTCTGATTCACGAACGGATCCGGCGGGGAGTGTGGGACGGAGGCAGGTGTTTACTTGGAAGGACCGAGGGTAAGTCATAGCATTTCCGTCGGAGTCCATGCAACGGTGTTTCAGGCCGAGATGTACGCCATCCTGCACTGTGTGCGGGAGAACAAGAGGAGAGGCTACACCAACAAGCGGATCCTCATAGCCACAGACAGCCAGGCAGCCCTTAAGGCACTAAGTAGCCCACGGGTAAATTCCTGGCTGGTGAGTGAGTGCCGAGACAAGACGAGCGACCTGGCTGGGCAGAATGAGGTGACCCTGATCTGGGTGCCGGGTCACTAGGGGGTCAAACGCAATGAAGAAGCTGACAGTCTTGCGAAGAGAGGGTCAGCAGAACCATTTATGGGACCAGAACCGGCTCTGGGCGTGTCAAAGAGCACTGCCAGGGGAGCCATTAAGTCCTGGGTCAGAAACCAACACAATGTGTACTGGGTGGACTGTCCAGGGCTCAGACACGGGAAGTCAATAATTGACGGACCCAGTTCAAAGAGACCTGTGGAGCTGCTAAATCTTAGCAGAGGACAGATCAGAAACATAACAGGTCTCTTGACAGGACACATGGCCGTCAAGAAACACCTGCATAAAATGGGGCGGTTCGAAGGGGACCTCGTATGCAGACTCTGCGGCGAGGGGGAAGAATCAGCCCAGCACATCTTGTGCGAGTGTAAAGCTCTGGATCGCAAAAGACACCTGATCTATGGTCAGTCTAGACCGGAGACAGAGCAATATAAAACTTCACCCTACCAATCGCTGTGCAGATCAGTTCAAGGCACAGTGATTTTGGAATGGGTGGAGTAAGACTAAGGGTATGCACAATCAACCAAAGGTTGCAGTGGTATCGGGGCGGCAAGGCCGCAGACGAGCCCTGGGGGAAAAAATGTGTCATTGATTTGTGCTCATTTCTTTAAAGCAAGTGTGGAAAACGAATAACAATAATAATTATTACTACTACTTTTATTATTATTATTGTTATTATTATTAATATTTGAAAAGCAAAATTATCTACAGCATTGTTTGAGAACTCCTTACATTTCACGTATTTCTATTAAGCATATACACGTAACTTGTATAACCGAGCGTATATTTTATTTTTTTAACTGCTTCCTTAAGGAAATAAAAGAAACTTGTGTTAAAGTTCGATGTTTTACGTCCAGTAATCTAAATGACATCTGAGGTATTGTGTGGGTTCCAAACAAATTCGGAAGCATCGTTTTGTGTGTGTTGTGTCCATTTACTTGACATTTCTCCTGTTCCTGCGGAAAACGAGAAGAATACGGCACTCTTTCAAACAGCAGGACCGCTGAAGGATGTCGCTACTTGATGGAAATGGACATTCCGATAGGTCTTTAGGGGAAATGGGGTGACGATCACGATTTACAACAACATAGGATGTTGTTATGTGAAACCCTCACAAGGACTATCTTTACGGTGATGTTATTTTAGTTCAACATTTGGTGGTGTAATATAATTAATATTTTTGCTAAGAACAAAATCTAGTAATTCATTAATTGTTGTCACATTTCCTTGTTTGAACCATCCAAAACTAACTGCATATACAGTGTGTCCCAAACTGGATGGGAATGTATTACTGTCTCCGTTATTATTAGAGATAGGGAGACAGTTAAATTAGCAATGTTTTGTAGAATTTCATGCTCTTTCCAAATATGACTTGTATTTTGCCCTGCCTCTTTTTGTTTTCGTGTTATTTTGAAAAAAAAAAAAAAAATTTGTCGATTTCTTTTTTCTTCAATATCTAAGTAGGCGTTGCTCTGACATGTCTAAGACTTGCACATTATCAGGACACTTTTTAGAAAGTAATCTTTTTGTGTTATTCTCAACTTTGGATTGTCATTTGCTTTTGAGCTACAGGTATAAACATTTGTTTTCATTACGACAGCCATATTGGATTTTTGCACATGTGATAGCCTGTAAAAAGAGCTTTCCAATGATGTACAGCATGCCTGAGAAATCTTGTAATTGCACTGACAATTTTGAGAAAACCCGTTTTGTGGATAGTAGGCTATAAAATCCAATACCAGAAAACAAATGACAAAAAAAAAGTGTTCAAAAAGCAGTAGGCCATAGAGTCTAACAGTAGACTTCTACTTTTAACATAATTTTCCGTAATGATTCACCATAAAAAAATATTGTCATTTAATTTACAATACCTAATTAGGTAATAATGCTAGGTAATATTATGTAAAACAGTTTAATAACGAAACCCGGCAATAACAAATAGAAACTTAAACTCCACAAAACAACACAATTAGAAATAAAAACTTAAAAATACACTAAATGGAAAATTGTTCAATGTGGCCACCGTTTTGTTCGATGCACTTTATACACCTTTTTGAAACATGCCTGCAAACTCTGGTGAGGGTGTTTTGGTTAAGATGATTTATAGCTTCCGTATGATTCTGTTACGTAATTTATTGATATTTTGTGGTGGATCGAATTTATACACATCATTCTTCAGAGTACCCCAAAAATAAAAATCCATTGGTGTTATATTAGGACTTCAAGCACACCAATGAACCGTCCCATTGTTACAAATGACACGATTATTAAAATTTTGGTACAAAAATTCTTCGACGATCCTAGCATTGTGAGCTGGAGAGTCGTCTTGTTGGTACCAAATCTCGTCTAAATTATCATGAACTCTTCTAATTGTTGGTAAGATATCATTTCTCAATAGACTAAGTGACCTTTCTCCAGTTAAACTATTTACAAAAAGAACGGACCAACAATGAAATTTCCTGAATTTGTTTTAAATTAACCGTCTAATCTAAAAATAAAAATATTTTTTTTACCTAATAAGCCGCACCAAACATTAATACCAAATCTGTCTTGAAATCGCCTTTATTCCATTAGATGGGGATTTTCATTTGCCCAATAATGCCTGTTATGGGGATTTTATACACCACAATTTGTAAATCTGGATTCATCAGCCCATATTATTTTCAAATGAAAATTTTCATCTTGCTGACATTGTCCTTGATACCATCTGCAGAATTGAAGTCGCTTAGGGTAAGCGTCAACATTTAAGCCTTGTACGATTGTAGGTTTGTATGGATGGTAAAGACTTTGTTTTAATACACGGTTTACCGTACTTTTTGAACGTCAATTTGTTCACCATAAAACCGAACAGGTTGCGAAGGGTTTTCGTTTGAAACCTGTAAGACGGCATTGTTTCTTTCTTCATTTCTAGGCATTGGTAGTTTCTTTGCGTGGAAGCTACCCTTGTTCAATACATTGGTCACTATCCTGCGAAATCTTTTGTTGTTTGGTTGTCGTCTTTCTGGGTAGTTGTATAACATTCCAACATGTTAACATATTCTTCATTACTGAACATATTTTTGAATAATATTTAAAATAAACAGGAAACTATTTAGCACAAAATTTTAAGCAACGTGTGAAATACACCTCAAATTGTTCAGATATTAAGAATGACAGTATTCTTAATTGTCGCGATAGTGTCATATCCATAGCAACCTTTCTTCTGTTGTTTTTCAGTTGACTTACGTTTAAAAATCAAACAATTTTCAAAGGCGCTTCGTAAATCATTAATCTGCTTTTTATTGAGTTCTGTTAGTAAATTTAGTTATTTACTGGGTTTACCTATTTAATTAAATTATAACATTTTTTTGGGATAATTTTGTAATGTAAAATATACTTTGTAATAATGGGCCGATTAATTGGTGTGCTCAAAGTTCCTTTTTTTTTATCGTGAATCATTACGGAAAATTATCTTAAAAGTAGAAGTCTATTGTTAGACTCCATGGCCTACTGCTTTTTGAACAGTTTTTTTGTCATTTGTTTTCTGGAATTACATATCATAGCCTACTATCCTCAAAACGGTTTTTTTTCCTCAAAATTGTCAGTGCAATTACAAGATTCCTCAAGCATGTGGAACATCACTGGAAAGCTCTTTTCACAGGCTATCACATGTGCAAAAAACCAATATGGCTGCCATAATACAAACAAACGTTGATACCTGTAGCTTAAAAACAAATGACAATTCAAAGTTGAGAATATCACAAAAATTACCCTGTAAAAAGTGTCCTGATAATGTGCAAGTCTTAGAAATGTCAGATCAACGCCTACTTAGATATTGAAGAAAAAAGAAATCGACAAATTTTCGTTTTTTCAAAATAACTAGAAAACTAAACGAGGCAGGGCAAAATACGAGTTATATTTGGAACCAGCATGAAATTCCGTCTTCCTATCTCTAATAATAACTGAGATAGCAATACATAAACCCCCCCCCAGTTTGGGACACACTGTATAGATACTTCTTCTCTTGCTTTACAACTACGTATTTACTTCTTTGGAACGGGTTTTGCCCTTTAACCGCATCGTTAGACAGAAGAAAATTAATTTTAATTAAACATCTTCATGACAACTAATATGAAAAAATTGTGAACTCTTTAAAATAATGATAATTTGTTTTATTGCATTCAAATATATATGCCTAAAAAGCAAGATGTTTGATTATGTGAAGGGACATTTTTTTTATTAAATCATCTGGTGACTCACTGGCCTGTGGTAAATCTGATAAGATACTGGCTCCAGCGTTAGCAAGAAATTATTTAAATGATCTGATTTGAAATATATCTCGTGATTTCTTTTATCGTCCGATTTTTAAGGCTCCCTTTAATGACTTTCTAGGTTGATTGGTTGTTGTGACTATTAGTGAATTTTCTTAAAAAAAATTCACTAATGAGGAGATCCCGACTTTTGAATTTTGAAAAAATTTCTTCAAATGAGCGCTAATTAGGCCCCCCAGAAAACATATCCGGGGTCAGTTTCAATTTTTATATGTTATATATATATATATATATATATATATATATATATATATATATATATATATATATATATATATATATATATATATATATATATATATATATATATATATATATATATATATATATATATGTGTATCACACCGATAACTCAAAAAATAATGCGCCGATTTTGATTAAATTTGGTGAAAAAATTCCTTTCGCAAATGGCTTAGATAAGTTCGTTAGCCAGGAAAATCTGCCCAGGTTTTCCCGGAAAATTTTGTGTTTTCTTTCGAAAAAAATTTATATCTCCGGAATTAACAAAGTAAGGGCAACCAAATTTGGTGCGCAGGTTTATATCCTTATAATTAAGATACCCACCAAAATTTAGCTCTGTAGGTCAAAAGACAAAAAAGTTATAGTCATTTAAAAAAAATTAAATTGGGGTTTTCCTCAAAATTGGCAACATTTAGGCAAATAACTTGAATCTAATACGGGCTATAGAAATAAAATATCTCAAGAAGGATGTTTTACAAACCCTAAAGTCTTAGTTTCAACCGTCATTGTCCTTCATTTTACTAAAATATTTGCAGAAAATTCATTTCAAATAGACCCTTTCTCTGATGCTTGGCAGTAGTCTTAGCTATAGAGTTTATCGTTTAATGGTATATAATTTTTGTCAAATTTTCGTAAAAAATCAATAAAGCTCAATATATTCGTTATTATATAAGATATGAAAAGAAATTGTATATATTAATTATAGGGTGTCTCGAGCTACATATTAAAATAATATTTCTACAATCACAGGGTGGCCCATAAGTCGTTGGTGATACAAATTTCCTTTTTTTTTTATCAAACACGCCCTATGTTATTGCATTTTTGTATTTTCCATCGAAATATAATGCATGTTTGTAAGAAAAGAAATTCTGGAGGCAGCAGGTGCGTTATGGTAGCGAATTTTGTTCAAATGTTTCATATTTGAACAGCTCAATTTGCTATTAACCTATAAGGTTGACCAAGAAACGTTTTTTCGGGAACACTTTAAGTTTACTTTTGGAAATTTTTGTACATTTTCACACAATAAAGTTATTTTGATGAAACATGGCACATTGTTTTTACTATATAGGTTATACTGGTAACCAAATTTGATGCCTGCTTTCTTAAAAAAACACACATACCTATTTGCTATTAAAAACATTTTTATGAAAATTCACTACCATAACGCACTTGCTGCGTCCAGAATTTTTTTGATATAATCAGAACTATAGGACCTTTCTTCAACAGTTTTAAAATACCACAATTTAATATTTATAGGCTTGACAGGCAGTGTTTTCCCTGGTCACGTGTTCAACGATTCCCAAAGCGTCCCATGTGTTTCTCATTTTTATCAGTCTTATATGCTATACTTATTATTTTATTTAAGGGCTTATATTTATGGATAACATTAAGTAGATTTTTTCTTACAGGAAAACATGCGGTAAATGCTGCCACAAATCTTGGACGAAACAAATCATAACATTGTTCTGCAGATGAAATTCCTTCCAGGTCATTCTAGGCTGTATTGGATAAGATATTAATAAACGATGAAATTCTCTCAACATTCTTGTTTCTCACCAATATCATACGTTTCTCATTGTTAGTTAATTTTCTTAGAAAAAATTCACTAAGGAGGAGATCTTGACTTTTGAATTTTGAAAAAAATTCTTCAAATGAGCGCAAACTAGCCCCCCTAGAACAAATATCCAGGGTCAGTTTCAATTTTTCTTTGTTTATATATCTATATCTATAAACATGTTGTATTTTCTTTCTCAAAAAATTTATATCTCCGAAAATAAGTAAGTAAGGGCAACCAAATTTGGTACGCGCATTTGTATTATAAACAGTGAATCACGTACCAGAATTTAGATCTGTAAGTTTGAAGAAGAAAAAGTTATGGGCAGTTAAAGACAAAAAAATTTGAGTTTTCCTCAAAACGTTCAAGTCGCGATTTTAAACGTCAAAATTCGCAACATTTAGACACACAACCTGAAACAAATACGGATTATAGAAAGACAATGCCGCAAGAAGAGTGTTCTTCAAACTCTTAAGTTTCAGCTTCAACCGTCATTGTCCTTCATTATACTAAAATATTTCTAGAAATGTCATTTAATATAGGCCCTTTCTCTGATGATTTGGCGGCAGTTTTAGTTAAGTTTATGGTTTAACTGTCTATTATTTTTAACAAATGTTCCTGGAACATTTCTTTAATGAGGAGACCGCGACTTTTGAATTTCTTCAAATGAGCGCAAACTGGGCCCTCCTGAATCCACATCCGGATCTAATTTAAGTTTTTATCTGTTTACGTATATACAGGGTGACGCATTTCTTGGGCAATATAATTGTTATTGTACAAGATACGAGAAAAAGTCGCATATGTTAATTATAGGGTGTATCGAGCTGCATCTTATAAAATTATTTTGGCAATTACAGGGTGATCTATAAGTGATTAGTGATACCTTCAATTTTTTTTGAACAGCCTTATATTATTGAATTTTGCATTTTTTTTATCGAAATATGAACATTTTAAGTTTATTTTCGAAAAGTTGTACATTTTCAAACAATAAGTTATTTTGATAAAATATGGTACATTGTTTCTATTATATAGGTTATACCGGTAACCAGATTGATGCCTGTTTGCATTTGACACACATATTTGCTATTAAAAACATTTTTATAAACATTAACTTCCATAACGCACATGCTGCGTCCAGACTTTTTCGATTTGAATACGTTTAAAATATAAAATTTGCACAAAATGATCGTCCATGTGCAAGTTGGCTGTTTTTACCTCAAGATTGTCTAGCTCCATATTTGTTACTATAATTAATACGTGTGGGTTTAGAAATGCTGGCGACTTTTTTGACCTGAATGAATTCACTAGTATAAATTCATTGCCCTACTACAATCTAGTCTCCTTACATTTATGTGCTACGACCAACACTATCATACTAAATCCCTCACAGTACGGGGTGTCAACGTGCTCACTGTAGATTTTCACTGTATGTGAGCTTGCATTCTAAATAAGTGCATATTATATTCACTAGAGGCAGTTAAGTGCAATATCATCAGCGTACACATGCAGTACGGGGATGGAATATAAAACATGGGAGATAAATTTATGTTTAAATGGAGTTTTATTAGTAAGTTTTCGTAGAAAAAATTCACTAATGGGGAGATCCCGACTTTTGAATTTTGAAAAATTTTTGCAAATGAGCGCGAACTAGGACCCATATCCAGGGTCAGTTTCAATTTATATATATATATATATATATATATATATATATATATATATATATATATATATATATATATATATATATATATATATATATATATTGTAACGATTCAGTTTTTACGTGGAATCATTACTGGTTTAAAAACACTTAGAAACCCCCAAGCATAATAAATAGTACCAAAAACCCTATCTTTATTAATTATTCCAAGTTTGGATTTCAAAATGATGTTGATGAAAATTCGCTAAAAAAATTCTGTATCGTAAGAAGCGTACCGAACTCCCTATAATATACGTCGAAATCTAAATATCGAAGAACGTTGCATTTTTGTTGGGAAAAATAAACGTCTCTATTGTCCTGTAATTCTAGGTAAAAGCTGACGTAATTATGATGAAATCTAGAAAAACGGTTAGCAAACGAGCGGACGAGTCCATTATTGTGGAGGTGTGTATAGAAGACGTCGTGACTTCGCCGGCGATTGGAGGTCTCGTTTTATCTCATTCGAAGAATGAAGGCGAGAAAGAGCTCGCACATAGCCACTAACACTCATCACTCTGAAAATTTCGTGCAGGGGTTAGGAGCAGCAGAACGCTCTCTGCCTCTAGGAGTCTAGCACTGACGCCTGTGGCGTAAACACGTCGACTTTAGGTGTCTCTCGAATTGTCTCATAAACTGAGTTTTTAATAGTCTTTCTGTTGCCTATACTGCCTTCTAACAATGCTCAGTGGTTATTTGAAGTGTTTTAGTGATTTTCGAGTTTAAATAAACATCCTAGTTAGCATAAAAACGGAACTTAAGTTGTGGTTCTTTGTTTCAACCTGTTGATTTGCTACTTTAAAGAGAATTCCTGGTTATCGCCGAAGTTTAAACCAATTGGCAGTGAATTTCGCTGGGGCAAATTTAACGTTTTAATTGTAAATCGCGAAGTTTCCACCAAGCGACTTCAGAATGTCGACCTGGTTGTCAAAGGGTGTCACGTGACACAATAAATCCACCGGCCTAGTAACCATCAATGGGAACCATCACTGTTTTCCCCAGCTTCTTTTCTCTTGTTGGAGTCACTGAGACTTGTGTCAGCTACCAGTATTTGATTCAATTTGGAGGTTGTCCCCATAGAGTGACCAGGCAGAAGATTCGGTGAGTCAAAATTTTTCTCTGAACTAGCAAAGTTTGTCTTACGAACTCATCTGGCAACTGAATTTTTATAATCTGAACTTTCACAGACACTCAATCAAGTTTTAGTTTTGAATAATGTCAGGGAGCTGCTATTAGAATAATTATAAATTTCCTGTTTTAATCTCTGGAATCTTGTCAGCTTTGTTTTTGTAAATTTAAAACACGTAGTTTTTGAAATTGTAATCAGTGAATCTTGTCTGTAAAAATATTTAACCTGTACATTGTTTTTAATATCACCTGTTTTTCAATAATTAGTATAGAGTTTTCACGTAGACATACATATATGTATATTTTCCAAAACTGAGCTTCATTCGAGAACTGGCGAGGATCTAACTAAAAGATTAACAAAATTGATTGACGAACGTCAAATAATTTACATATTAATTTGTTTATTTTTGAGCTGCAACATACAGCATCTGATTTTTAATGTATATCTCGATAATAAGTGTTTAGATTTCTTTAGTAATAAACAAACCACATTTATATCATTACTCTGTCACATGTTTGTAAATTACCAATTTCTTGTCACTGAAGTTCTTGCTATTTATTTGATTTCTATTTGTGTAAAATTAATGTTTATTTTGAGAGTTACCAACCATTTAATTTTATTTTGTTCACCATTTCAAATCCAATCCACATGAATAAATTCAATATTTTGTTACATTGACATGTCTGTTTGATTGAAGACTAATTCCTCTTTAATCCCTTTTGACTTTCTGGTGACAACCAAATTGGGACTTTTTAATATCGCATTCCTAGATATCGAAGAGAAATTTTTAGTAAAGATCATCGTAACCAGGAACTAGTTTGGAGCGCTGATAAATATGAGACTCCAGGCAGTGCAACAACACAACAACAGCGCAAGTAGTAAACAATATAAGGACCTTCGAACCTTATAAGCTATTTCTAATCTTGCTAGTTATAACTCTGATAGATAGAAGTCTTTTAGGGTAGGACTTATAGGAAATAGTGACCTTATTACTGACCAGATTTGGGTTCACTTGAGGTCCCGCGTATATTACTACTACTGCTTGCCTATTACCGAGTAAATAAATCCCGCATCTTTTTTATTTTGAGGAGGTTTCAAAGTAAACATCTTGACATGTCCTTGTGTTTATTTCCATGTTTTAGTAGACAACCTTGTTCGTCTCAAAGTCACCATGATTGGCCCCCTCGGTGTGAAATGTTCCCTGTTTTTTTCCCGTAGTTAAAAGTTTTTAAATTATTTAGAAAAATAGTTTCTTAGTTACCCCCGGACAGTTGGTACTGTTTTCACCTCAGGGGTGTGAGGAACTTGGACATATACAAAAAGCTTCCACATAATCTTTGTTTATTGAAGCATAACACACTTATGTGAATGATAAATATTGCTAGATGAAATTAGTTATCCGGGGAGTGGCTGATTGAGGCAATACTCAAAGTCAAATTAAAGAAAAAAATGGTGTGATTGAACTACCACACAAATTCCTAATACGATTCTGTTTTCTAAAGGAGGGTATGTGTTTACAGATGTTGAAAGAAGTTGGAAGAACGTTGTTTTACTACTGAAAGATTTTGTCTCTAATGTATTGAATGATTTCACGCTGTATTCTGTTTTGAAACAATCCAAGTCTAAAGCAAGGTCAAGGACGCTCGTGAAAGAGAATAGTCCCATTGGACCACACTCAAACTTCCTTGCTTTTTCTGAACAATAAAGTTTCGTCACCTTAGAATACCGATGTGTGTTAATCTTCTTACATTTATAAAATCGAATAAACAAGTGTTAGTGAGAATTCGTAAGAGTAAGTTTTTTGTTTCTTATAAGTTTATTTTAGAGGATTTGCGTAAAAAATATTCTCTAACAAAAGATCTGAGATATTGGGACCTATAAAAATGTTTACAAATAAACGCAAATCAGAATTTATATATATATATATATATATATATATATATATATATATATATATATATATATATATATATATATATATATATATATACTCTATTTGTTTGCTGTAGTTATTGTGATTTTTTATTGGTTTACATGGACTGCAGTTTCGAACCTTCCCGGTTCATCATCAGCACACTACTTTAGCTACTGCAGTCCACTCAATCAAACAATTTTCAAAGGCGTCTTCGTAAATCATTAATCTGCTTTTTGTTGAGTTCTGTTAGTAAATTTAGTTATTTACTAGGTTTAGCTATTTAATTAAATTATAATTTTTTTTAGGATAACGTTGTAATGTAAAATATCATTTGTAATAATGAGCCGATTCATTGGTGTGCTCAAAGTTCCTATTTTTTTTTATCGTGAATCATTACGGAAAATTATGTTAAAAGTAGAAGTCTATTGTTAGACTCCATGGCTTATTGCTTTTTGAACACTTTCTTTTTCTCATCTGTTTTCTGGTATTGGATTTCATAGACTACTATCCTCAAAACGGTTTTTCTCAAAATTGTCAGTGCAATTACAGGATTTCTGAAGCATGTTAACATCATTGGAAAGCCCTTTTCACAGGCTACTACATGAGCAAAAAATCCAATATGGCTGCACAATAAAAACAATCGTTGATACCTGTAGCTCAAAAACAAATGACAATCCAAAGTTGAGAATAGCACAAAAATATTACTCTGTAAAAATTGTCCTGATAATGTGCAAGTCTTAGACATGTCAGATCAACGCCTACTTAGATATTGAAGCGAAAAGAAATCGACAAATTTGGTTTTTTCAAAATATCTCAAAAACGAAAACAGAAGTCCTATTTGGAACGAGCATGAAATTTTACAAAATATTGCTACTTTAACCGTCTCCCTATCTCTAATAACAAGGAAGATAGCAATACATTCCCATCCAGTTTGGGACACACTGTCTATATATATATATATATATATATATATATATATATATATATATATATATATATATATATATATATAACTGAAAATGACCCTGGATATGGGTTCTGGAGGGCCTAGTTCGCGGTCATTTGAAGAAATTTATTCAAAAGTCGGAATCTTCTCATTAGTAATTTTTTTAAAGAAAATTCACTAAAAGACACATCTTCGAGTAAAAATATTTTTATGAAAATTCACTACTATAACGCACTTGCTGCGTCCAGGCTTTTATTTCTGAACCGTACACATAATTTAATGAAGAGCGTTTCTGTGGCCCTTATCATGGGTGCGACGATAGGTCGAGGTCGCTCTTAGATTGTGATGGTATTCACTAGATGATACGGGAAGCCATCTAGCGTGGGAATCATAACTAAATGCACAATAAAATTTTCCGAACATATTCTAACATCCACGTAGAAACTCTTATAGTGAGAATGTGCATATATTCAGCTTAGAGTGAATTTATAGTCAAGTGCATATGGCACACATGATCTCGAAAAGGCATTAAAGTGAAATAAAGGCTCTACTAAAGCCTCGCTACAATATCCATAATGTAGACGATGTACGATTTCCTTGTAGAAATGTTTCCAGAAAGTTAGACATAAGTGTTATAGCTAAGCGATTTCCAAAGGAAATTGTATTGGATTAGATTGCTTATGCATTTCTGATTTTCAACACCTGTGTGTACGCCGATTTAAAATAAAATTCGGGATTACACGATCTTATGGAGAATATATTGTAAAGGCCAGTCTAGCGAATAAATGTTCAGGACGCAGCAAGTGTGTTATTGTAGTGAATTTTCATAAGAATAATATATTATAGCGAGTAATCCTTTTATTAAAAGTTATAAAACGTGTAATGGGGGGGGGGGGGGGTTCTTTACGTGCCTTTTACTTTTCTTTAAAACAAAGGTTCTTTAATGACTGTAAATTCTAATTATTATTATTAAAATTTAAGTAATTATTCATTTACTTATATTTTAGGGTCGGCAACGTTCGAGCTGCAGAACGTGTATCCATTTTTCTACCCCTTGTTATCTTGAAACTAATATTTCGGTTTTACGACCTTCAAGGGAGGTCTTGCCTAGATTTATTTGGAACACTAAAACCGAGCATCTGTGATCAAAGCCCTAGAATTTTACTATATATTCAGTCTTAGCGTATACCTAGTGATCCAAGCACATCAAAGTCACCCCATAAGAAACTGTTAAAATGAACTCTAGTTTAGGCCTAAGCTAATAATGAAACCCAGCATCTAGTTTTTAAAATTACTTTAATACAAAAAATAAAATTTATACAGATAACATTTTAACAGCACAATAAATTTTAATACACCCTTTAATTTCAAAGGTTTTCGTATGATAATAATTAAACAACAGAAAACTCTCAATATTTTTTTTAAAATAAATTCCTTAATTCAAAGGTTTTCCGTCTGATTTAACTTATACTAAAAACTCTTTATTCAAATAGTATAAATCCTAAAGGTTATTTAAACAGGAGGGTATAGGATGCTTTTCCAAACCTTAGAATGTTATACAAAGTTGATACTGGTGAAAACTACATTGTTCTTGCCCCCGGTATAATTTTTCTAGCCTAATAATTGACTTTTTCTTAGCTTAATTATAGCTTTCACTTATCTACCCCTTCTAGCTCCCAGCTAAACTCTCATGACTCAAAGTCCTATCTCTCCCTCGTATTAAAAAATTTCACAAAATTTTCCCCATCCATTAAAATTCCTATCATAAAACCACACTTAAATTTTAATCTGATTTCATTCACTCTGATTATAAGTTCAGCGCTCTACGGCTACATCATCTATGCTAATTTAGCTTTTTTTTCTTTAAAATATCTATACAATCTTAGTTTTAAAGATTAATACGGTACTCGAGACAGCTGACCCATTCTTAATAAAAAATATTAGGGAACATTTAACAAAAATATCAACTGGAACGAACTTACCCAGAAAAATCCTAGGCAATATACCCGATCTGTACTCTGTCTTACCAGCCCCTATGGCAGTTGAACCGCGATCATTCGGGATAACCGCCCTTTCAAACAAAAGCTAATTCTCTCACTGAAATCTCACTTACTTCTCAATTTACTTAACAGAAACTCTTGACGATTATGGCGCGGCGGCACTGCCTAGTCGTAGGCCGGCTGCCTGCACACTGCCCTCTAGACACATATTTTTTCTGTCGCCGAGTCCCCAAAAACACTAAGTTTGCTAAAATTTTCTATTGCAAGCCAAGTGGCCTATTTAGAGGTTACCTAACCGGTGCCGTTTAGAATTACATTTCTTTTCATTTTTGCACTCAATTGACCGTTGTACTTCACGCTTTAGCCGGCTCAGCTGGTTTTTATTCATCAAATTAAATACCACACAATTTCAACATTGCTCGCTGTCTATATATTTTTATGCATATTATGCTGGATATATTTACGCCTAAAATATTCAGCTCTATAGCGACTTTTCAAAAACTTTTCTGAGATTAAATCAAACATTTATGTATGTAGAAATATCATAAATCTAGATACTCAAACTGTAAGCACTTTGCTTACAAACGTAAAAAATATGGTAAAGAAGGGCGAGCAAAAACATTACCTCTAACATTTATACGGCAATTTGGATACAAAACCCAAGGAAAACAGTTGATAAACAGGAAACATACTCAACAAAAAAAATGCACTAGAAAGCGGAACATAAAAAGATTCTTGTGGTTCATGCACTGAGGGTGATTATATGCATGCAGAAGGGGATGAAGAACCCTCAGGACGAAGATGGTTTCTGCCCCCTCACCCAAAAACACGGGGGGTTCCCCTTCACCTTGTGCATGCATAAAATTAGCTTCAAAGCATAAAGCAGAAGAAAATTTTCTTGGGTGCAACTCCCAGGAAAGTTACTGGACCTGGGTGAATATGGATGATGTGCGGGACAGACAGGGTTTAAAGGAAGTATTGCCCCAAAAAGTGAAAAAAGCATCTTTTCAAAGTCAGACTAAATGTTTTTTAGCATTTTCCGCTTAGATTTCCTTCCCGTCCAGCAACCCTATTCATCCTTGGTCCCTTAAGTTTCTGAGGAGTTGTTTGCATAAAATTTGCCTTGTGGCTTGTGCATCCAAGGGTGGTTCTCAACATGTTTCTGAAAAAAAAATGTATAAAAGCCATCCTTGCAGTAAACTGTAAATTTACCGAAATTACATTCCACATTGTCGCCTATAGTGTCTTTTTCAGATAATATCGAATACAGCACTAGAGTAAATAAATTCACTTGCTGTTCCACTCCGTTTTTAATTTTATATTACATATATAAGCGCAAGATAAGTAAGTATAATAGGGGGGGGGGGGCTTAATTACCATTGGAGCTATATAAACTTAATAGTAGAGAAGACATTTCGATCGTTTCTCGGTGCACAGAAAAATTAGTAAAATACATTTAGAAAATCTAATAAAAAACAACAGTTTTACGATATTATTTTAAATAAACCAATAGGAATACGTTTTGCAGCTATTTCGCAATTCGCAAGTGTATGAGTCTAGCTTTTGTCCAAGACTACACTGAAATCCGGTCGACGCCGAAAGTAAGCCTTTTAAATTAAACTCGATAGGCCTGGACGCTTAACAAACTTAGGTATGTCTAATTTTAAGCGGGAGACTGTACCTGTTTGAAACGTACAATATGAGAAATACAGAAATACGCTTTAAAGTGTTATTTACTAAACTAACTAAAAAAAAACTAACCTGCGAAATCATCGATAATAAATATGATGGATCTATAAACTTATCTATCAGTATCGTTCTTATTTTGTGAGCAGCTTTTGATACTTGCAAAGAATATTGTCGCATGCTAAAATATAGCGCTTTTGAAAGCAAACATTGTCCCGGTATTATATGAGAAATGGGCCAGGTCTGGCAATTTATAAAATTGTTAGTTGATTGTACAAATTTTTTATTTATTTATTTTTATTTCAATAACACACCACGAGGGCTCACAGCCCAAATACTATCGTTCCGTGGGTGTCGGCGAGGCGGAAAGAGGCAACTTGTTAATTCTGGACTTGAAGGTTTGGAGGTTTGGAGAAGGAAAAATATATGCCGGCAATGAACTTGGAAGTCTTCGAGACAAAAGAGCGGGCATAACAAGATGTTCTAAGTCTGGTGACCTGGACAATAAAAGGGTGCATTCGCTCTGTTTCCCTGGTAGATCTGTTGGGGACAGAAGGTGGAGGAACTATGGAATAAAGCTCCTCTGAGCAGTGCCCGTGCAGATATCTATAAAAGAGAGAGGGGACCGCAAAAGACAACTGATCTACGGTCAGTCTAGACCGGAGACAGAGCATTATAATTCACCCTACTAATCGCTGTGCAGACTAGTTCAAAGCACAGTGATTTTGGAATGGGTGGAGTAAAAGACTAAGGGCATGCACAATTAGCCAAAGATTGCAGTGCTATCGGGTCGGCAAAGCCGCTGACGAGCCCTGAGGGAGAAAAAAATAAAAGGCGACCTGAATTGTTGCTAGCTACTCCTTTTGAAGACCCGTTCTGTACCATTTTAAAGACACCTTTTGAAGACACCTTGTGGAGACAACTTTTGACGACCCGTTCTGTACCATTTTGAAGACACGTTTTGAAAAACTGTTCTCCTTCGTTTTGAAGACCCGTTCTATATCGTTTTAAAGACCCGTTCTGTATCATTTTGAAGACCCGTTCTGTACCGGTTTGAAGACACGTTTTGAAGACACATATTGGAGACACGTTTTGAACGTCTGTACCGTTTGTTATTTTTAGATCATGGATCAAGACACGTTTCTGCTCAATGAATGAAACAAGACTGACAGTGATGAGCCGTCCAACAATGTGACTTAAAGAGCTCACTTTCTTTCAACGTCAAACCAAGCAGAGCCCCTACTAAAGTTTGGCAACGGTCTGGGTAGCCCTGAGTAGTTCCCATAGCATTTTAAATGGTCCCGCTAATCCTGAATCGCTACAGGCCTCTGCATCTCTACTGAACCCCCCAAAGAACACCACGTCGGAAACAAAAGTCAAGTATATGGTTAATCTGCTTTCATTGTTTTCACTAATAACTGTTGCAACAAATATAAATTCACCTTTTATCGATAAATAACAATAACCGAGTCTTGTTCGACGTCATCTAGATCACGGCTGACTAGCTACCTCATTTTCCTTTTATAATCAAAATGTTAGTGAATTCTTTTGTCATTACATTTCAAATAAAATAACCATTCACTATGAAGGTTATAAAATATACGGTCCACACTTCCGACTTATTAGCGGGGGTGGGATCAATCCACCTACAATTCATTGGGTACAGAAAAAAAGCTCGTTCTCCCGGACAAATAAAATATACAAATTACTGCTTTGTAATTTTCCGACAATTAATAATCTAATCCCCAAAATATTCTACAGGTTTCAGAAGGACTTTTGCTTTCATATTTTCGATACAAACAAAAGCTTTAAAACACAAAAGTTCATAAAACACAGGAAAATTTACGCAATACTACGGTTTCGGTAGCTACCAAGCTAATAAAATTACACGACAGAAACACATAAAACATTCATTGATGACGTATACTAATCAACAGTGAAAAGGGGTAAAATCGAAAGGATAATTTGGAAGCTTATACATTACCCAAACCGCGGTTGTGTCAAACAAACCAGACAGACTATTTAAACCGTGAGGCTTTTAGAACGAGCTCGCTTCATATCATGTTTGATTAAAACAAACAAGCTGATCGTTCATTTTGCGACAAGCTATTCATTTAGCTACACATACAGTTGACGTTATTTACTGAAAACAACACCTGATCGTACAGGTATGTTGCAATTAAAATCGTTAGTCAGCCAATTTGACAACAGAAGTATTTTAGTGACGTATAAAACATAGTTTTATTTTGTTCGTTGCTTTCACACAACTTTATATATTAGGTTATATATATATATATATATATATATATATATATATATATATATATATATATATATATATATATATATATATATATATATATATATATATATAGGTTTATTTTCGGATAATTTTTGTACTTTTTCAAACAACACCTTATTATATAGGTTATACTAGGAACCAAACTTTATGCCTGCTTTCGTTTTAAAAAAGACATATTTGGCATTAAAAACTCTTTTAAGACAATTCACTACCATAACGCACATGCCACACCCAGACTTTGGTACAGCCGTAAAAAAAAGACAACGCCAGATTCGTTTCGATTGGTTGTATCGAGACAAATAAGAACCATATTATGTTTTTTAAAATTAAGTTTATTTGGATAAACCACTAGGCAGTTGTTTTTTGTACTGTTTTAAATGTGAGAAGAAACGACATTCCTCAAATCTAGCAGTGAAAAGTACTAGGAGTAAAATATAAATGTTTTTAATATTGTTAAAATTCTTATTGCAAGCTTGCGACATCTATCCGCACATACTAAAACTATACACCCTTGAATTTTATTATTAGTCAATAATATTAATTACTAAGATCGAATATCAGATTATAGCTTTAAACTAAAGTATTAGGATCTTTATGATAAACGAATCTAAAATACAAAAGAATTGTTTAAACTAGGCGCTATAGGTTATATTATGAATACCAATGGTTTATTACTTATACTTTTTACTACTAGATGTCAGGGATGTAGTTTATTATAGCATTTAATTTACCACATTAGTTTTAAACAATGCCCCTCTCTCCTCTCATGTGATCCTGGTACTAGATACGTGAAAATCGTCTCGCGGTTTCTACGAATAAGAGGTAAAAACTTAATTTTGAAATACCTAAATCTTGTTTGTCTGGCATAGAAATCGAAACGAATCTGCCGTTTTCTCTTTTTTACAGCTTTCTTATTTAAAAAAGTCTGGATGCAGCAAATAAATGCATTATGGAAATGAATTTTCATAGAAATGATCTGGCACCTAAAATTTTTTATAACTCTTTTTTTCTTGTGACATAGAAATATAAACTTTGGTTACAGACAAAAAGTCAATGCCAGAAAAATTACTTTAAAAATTTGACAACTTTTCCTCTCGTCAAAGCTGGCAACTTTTAGGCAAAGAACGAACCTAAAGCAAATAAATACCGGATATGTAGAGAAAATGCCGCAAGAAGTGTATTTTACAAGTCCTTAGGTTTCAGCTTCAACCGTCACTGTGCTTCATTTTACTAAAATGTTTCCAGAAAATTCATTTCAAATAGACCCTTTCTCTGATGCTTTGGCTGTTGGTTTGGTTAAGTTGATGCTTTCGCTGTAGGTTTAGTTAAGTTTATGGTTTAATGGTCTATAATTTTTAGCTAATTTCCGTAGAACAAATTCATTAATGCATTTTTGCATTTTTATCGAAATATGATGCATGTTTGTAAGAAATAATCTGGACGCAGTAAGTGCGTTTTGGTAGCGAATTTTCATTAAATCCTTCAAATTTCAATAACGCAATTTGCTATTAACGTAAGTTTTGTTGGTTAGGAAACCAACATTAAACTTTATTTTTGGAAATTTTTTGTATATTTTCAAACAATAAGTAATCGGTGACCGTACCCTCACCCAAAGGCTGCCATCCCTTGCCCACCGACGTGCTGTTTTATAGATATCTGCACGGGCACTTCTCTACCAGGGGAACAGAGCAAATGCACCCTTTTACTGTCCAGGTCACCAGACATAGAACATGTAGTTATGCCCGCTCTGTTGTCCCGAGGACTTCCAAGTTGTGGAATTCCTTGCCGGCACATATTTTTACTTCTCCCCCGAACCTCCAAACCTTCAAGTCCAGAATTAACAAGTTCTTTCCTCCTTGTCGACACCCACGGTACAATAGTATTTAGGCTGTAACCCCTCGTGGTGTGTTGTTGAAAGAAACAGTCTGTTTGTACCCATGACAACATTAGAACGAATTGAGATATCGTCTTCAAATTTGGTATACAATTAGCACTCGACAAACGAACGGTTCGGATTGTTTTTGAGTAAAATCGCTCCAGGGTGTAGGGGATGAATGGAGGTGCTTGTTGAAAAATGACATTTTTTCTTTAAAACTCAAGTAATATAACCTTTTAGGGTTAAGTTATTAGCAAACTTTTAATTTCATTAAACATCTGGTATTCTGTGTTGCAGTTAAGTTAGTGGTTGGATGTGTGGGGGCGGAATATTGTTGACAAAAATTTCGATTTTTTTTGGTGCTAAAACGGCGTAAGAAGTCTCAAAACATATAGCAAACCTGATTCCGGAACGAAATTTTTATGTCTGTCGGTTTGTGGGCCGGTCGGTCTGTCGGCATATACGCCTGTCTGTTAATAGGCGCAATAACTTTTGAATGAATTGAGATACCATCTTCAAATTTCGTATGCAGTTAGCACCCGACAAAGGAATGCTTCGCGTTGTTTTTGGGTGAAAACACTTCAGGGGGTAGGGGATAAATAAGGAGTTATTTGACATTTTTCAATAAAACTCGAGTAATATAACGCTTCAAAAATTTGTGGGTACAGGCATGCAAATATTTTCTTTGTGGTCAAGTCACGGGCGCTAAATCCATTCTATGAGAATGCTGTCAAATAAAAGATCTTATAACCCTTAGTTCGGTGAAAACACAATATATTTACAATTATCAATAACAAATATATATACTCACTACTACTACCCTAATTTAATAAAGAATGAAAAGGAGTCAATTTAATACTCGCGTTACGTTCGCGTTCTAATATCTGTCTATACCGTTTTTTGATGTCACTTCTTCTCGTGAACCGGAGTCGATGGTCCTATGAACAATACTGAACTATTGACACTACAAACTACACTACTTTGCCACCCTCAACTCGGCAGGTCAGGGGTGTCTCGTGAGGACGTCTATATATTTTTCACAAATGCCTTTCTGAAGAGAATAAATTATCAGAGCTATGTGGAAGTTATGATTCAATTTGTGGCATTATTTTTATTGTACCACTAAATAAATTTAAAAAAAATATCAATAAGAAAAATTATCAATATTTAAGTCTCCTGTTTTTCCCCTAAGTTCCTGAATCGCTTCAGGAACTATGGCTATTATCAGAAAAGTATTTGGTTACAAATAAAAAAAGTTGGGACGCAGCAAGTGCGTTATAGAGGTGAATTTTCATAAGAATTGTACACTATTATTATACTGTATATTACAAATTTACACAGACCCCGAATATCGATTTTAGAGGTCCTAGTACTCGCACATTTGAAGAATTCTTTCGAAAGTGTTACCATCTACATCTCTTAATTATCAAAAAGCCTTGTATGCTACCTCCTTTTGAGAAAAATGGCCAAAACTCAATTTTCCTTGAAGCTTGAAAATTAAATTTTGCTACATCTATAGATAGTGTAAGTCTCTTTAAAAGAAACTTGTATAAAAAATTTCATTAAAGTTACGAAAACTTTCCAGAAGGAAACTTAATTAATATTTAGAAAAGTAATGTATCTACCAAATTATAAAGAGGCCAGGTAATTTTCCTTATTAATCGCCTGGATGGCTTCATTTTAGTTAGCCAAGTTATAAATGTAGCAGTTATTTTTCCTTATTAATCGCCTGAACGATTTCGTTTTAGTAAACTAAACCAAACCGGTTTTTTCAATACCAACAATAACAAAATAACTGCTGAAAGTTATAATCTCAGACTCAAAGATGACACAGTTATTCAGGCGTTTTGAACTAACATGAGATTTTATTCAAAACGTATGAAATCTGTGCACTATTGTTTCTCCAAATGTCAAAATAAAACAAAAAAAGTTCGAGACGAAGCAAGAGCGTTATTGTAGTGAATTTTCATAAGAATAATATTGCGAAGGCGTAGAACGGCCACTAGATGAAAATATTTATAATTTCGACTTTGAACATGAAATTATACTAATTTCGAGTTTAAACACGAAATTAGCTATAATTTACAGTTTAAACTCGAAATTATACTAATTTCGAGTTTAAACACGAAATTAGTATAATTTCGACTTTAAACCTGAAATTATACTAATTTCGAGTTTAAACACGAAATTATACTAATTTCGTGTTTAAAGTCGAAATTATAAATGGACGGTGCCTGCTGTGTCGATTAGTTAGGTTATGTAAATAGTTTTGTTAATATATTACTTAAATACAAGGTCTTTCAATTCTCGAGATGTTTAAAATAATGAAAGAGCTAATAGGGTTTTAAATTACACTTTTAAAAATTGTATCTTGTTTAGCATTAAACTATAATAAAGACACCTAAGACGAAAACTGCGTACCTTCGCTAAATCCTCCCGAAGAAAGCGAATGAACGTGAAAGTGATGATAATAACCGAGTTATTATCAATAATAGCCGTTCTGACATTATCCTTATTTGACATATTTTTGTACCGTAAACTCTTTAAAAAAATAAGATTTAAAATTTATTTTTGATTATAATTATTTTAATTTTTTCTTAATTTAATATAACTTCGTATTTATGGTTCTTGCACCATTTGGAACAAGTTTTGTTAAAATAATCTTTTTTATTGGTGTGTTTAGTTTCTTTAACGTCGGCCTATTTTCGCGACTATGGCCAATCATCGACGCCAGGGAGCAGTTTCACCTCACTATCCAGGAAGTTTTGCCTAACCCCTGCCTTTCTGTAAAGAGGGTAGGGATATTTAACGTGTCCAGCATCGCATGGACACGGGACCGACGGCTTTACGTCCCCTCCGAAGGGCGGAACGTGCAGACCTTCAACTTGCTCAAATATAATGCCAGAACCTCGATTGATGTTAATGTTGCAGTTTGTACTGAAAAAGTGAAAGGAGAAACCTGGGATCGAACTCAGTACCCTTCGGTTCAGAGGCACACGTTCTTACCCCTGAACCACCGAGGCTCTATTTTTTATTTTTGTATTAAAAAATATCGATTGCATTATTACCGTACAATTTTGCATCATCTCAGATAACATTCTGAAATGGGAAATAAATTTTGATCTTAACGAGGCTTAAATACTCTTTTATTATTTAAGTAAGTTAAAATCGTAGAAGAACAAAGGAATTTGTCTGTTTTTGTATGTATGTGTGTGTAGGTATTTATCATTTATGTATCATCATAACTTAAAAAGTATTTGACCGATTTTATTTAAAGTTAACATGTGCGTGCTTCTTTTGTAAATAGCTTACATGAGTCTGTTAGCCAGGTTAACCAATTTTCCTGGAAAATGTTAGATTTTGTTTATGCGTGTGTGTGTGTTTTGTTTCTTTAACGTCGGCCTATTTCCGCGACTATGGCCAATTACCGACGCCAGGGAGCAGTTTCACCTCACTATCCTGGAAATTTTGCCGAACCCCTGTCTTTCTGTACGGAGAGTAGGGATCTTTAACGTGCCCAACATCACATAGACACGGGACCGACGGCTTTACACCCCCTCCGAAGGGCGAAACGTGCAGACATTCAACTTGCTCAAATACAATGCCAGAACCTCGGTTGATGTTAATTTTACAGTTTGTACTGAAAAAGTGAAAGGAGTACCCTGGGATCGAACCCAGTACCATTCGGTTCAGAGGCACACGTTCTTAGCCCTGAACCACCGAGGTTCAGAGATTTTGTTTATGAAGATGCTCTTATCTTCGGTAATAAGTAAGCTATTTTGAGGAAATTAATTTTTTTGCCAAAACCCGGCTTACTTCACCAGGCGCCAACTGCTGAGTTCTATCTGCTGACTACCGATACATTTCAGCGGTTAAAGACTGATGAATGCACTGTTGACTTCAAGCACTATTTTGTGTGGTTTATCTGCCATTTCGCTTTGACAAATTGGCAACAGTTGAGTTCAAGCAGAAATACTTCTGGACTGGCGAACGCATTCGTTGACACAATTATTCAACCCTTATGTGCATATTCGCGAATCCCACTCAGTAGTGCACAGGTCAGTTTATTACTAGATTTGAATGGTTCCCAGTTCAGCGTGAAAATTGAATGCTGCCGGTAACATTGGCTAACATGTATCTACGTTAAGGTTATAAGTAGGTATTGCATTTCGAATTTTAAAATGCTTTATATTTTATAATGCACTTAATACTCAATAGAATGGGGAGTTCTATTATTGATTAATTTCGCATTATTTATTATGTAAAAGTGACTAAGCTATTCTTTGTGAATTAATAACTCTACTTATTTTAACAAGTCAAAACAAAAACCAAGTATAAAATGAAACTCTATTAGTTATTTCATTATTTTAAGTACCTCGAGAATTTAAACAGCTCGTATTTAATAAGTAATATATCAACAAAACAATTTACATAACCTGGCTAATCGACACAGCAGACAACATATCATTTACAATTTCGAGTTTAAACACGAAATTAGTATAATTTCGTGTTAAAACTCGAAATTATACTAATTTCGTGTTCAAACTCTAAATTAGTATAATTTCATGTTTAAAGTCAAAATTAAGCATAATTTCGTGTTTAAACTCGAAATTAGTATAATTTCGTGTTTAAACTGTAAATTATAGCTAATTTCGTGATTAAACTCGAAATTAGTATAATTTCATGTTTAAAGTCGAAATTATAAATATTTTCATCTAGTGGCCGTTCTACGCCTTCGTATAATATATCATAGTGATTCAGCCTTATATTAAAAGTTAGAAAACGTTACTTTATTTAATTAGGAATGGTAAAAGATAAGTTAAAAGAAGGGTAGGCAAAAACATGAACTCTGACATAAATATTTATACAGTAATTTGAATACCGAACTCAACAAAAGAGTTCATAAACAGGAAATATACTCAACAAAAAATACACTAGATAGCTGAACACAAAAAGATTTCTGTGTTTCTTGCATTGAGGGTGATTATATGCATGCAGAAGGTAAAGAAGAACCCCCAGGACAAAGAGGGTTTTTGCCCCCCACCCAAAAACACGGGGGTTCTCCTTCCCCCTGTCCATGGATAAAACTACCTTCAAAGCATAAAACACAAGAAACATTTCTTGGAAGCAACCCCCAAGGAAGTTACTGGACCTGCGCGAATATGGGTGTTGTTCGGGACAGACAGGGTTTAAAGGAGGTATTGCTGCAAAATGTGAAAAACGCATCTTTTCAAAGTCAGACTAAAAGTTTTTTTAAATCATTTTCCACTCATATTTCCTCCCTGTCCAGTAACCCTATTAATTCTTGGTCTTTTAAGTTTCTTAGGGATTATTTACACCAAATTTGCCTTGTGGCTTGTGTATCTAAGAAGGGTTCTCAGCGTGTTTCTGAAAAAAATTCTAAAAACCCTCCTTGCAGTAAACTGTAAATTTACCAAAATTACATTCCAGATTGTCGCTTATAATGTCTTTTTCAGATAATATCGAATACAGCACTAAAGTAAATAAATTCACTTGCCGTTTCACTCCTTTTTTATTTTTATACTACATATATAAGCACAAGATAAGTAAGTATATTAAAGGGGGGCCCTTAATTAACATTGGGGCTACACAAACTTGAAAGTAGAGAAGACCTTTAGATCGTGTCTGTGTGCACACAAAATTAGTAAAGTAAATGAGAAAATCTAATAAAAAACAACACGTTTCGCGGCTATTTCGCAATTCGCGAGTGTATGAATCTAGGTTTTGTCCAAGACTACACTGAAATCCGGTCTGCGCCGAAAGTAAGCCTTTTAAATTAAGCTCGATAGGGTTGGACGCTAAACAAACGTAGGTATGTCTAATTTTCAGCGGGACTGTTGAAACGTACAACATGAGAAATACAGAAAGTGCTATTTACTAAACTCACTAAAAAAACTAACCTGCGAATTCATCGATAATAAAAATGATGGATCTAATAATTTATATATCAGTATCGTTCTCATTTTTTGAGCAGGTTTTGATACTTGCAGAGAACATTGTCGCATGCTAAAATTCAGCGCTTTTGTAAGCAAACATTGTGCCGGTATTATAAAATAAATGGGTCAGGTCTGACATCTACAAAATTATCAGTTGATTGTACAAATGTCTCCATCTATAACATTTTGTGCTAACTAGAGCAGTTGTGACAACATACTACCTGGTTCCGCATCGAGATGGCGTCCCTGTCTACGTTCTGGCATGTTGCAATGATACTTGTAACATCAATTGTTTAGATTTTTGTCGACTATTTATTTTAATGTCATACAAGTACAGGTAACATCATCTGTCTTTGTCCAACATTGTATATATTGCATTCCAGAATTTAAAGTGATGTCGAGGATTGTTTTAATTTTAATTTCGAATAACATTATTTTTCTTTGATCAAAAGATTGGTACAGAACCATGTCTGTCTATGTTTTTTTAATTTGTAAATTTTTGTTTCAATCAATTTGAGAGATATTGCGTTTTAAAAAATATTTTTTAATTTTTTGTTAAGAACAATTGGGCGTTAAGATCTGATGAACGAACACATCCAAGCCATTAACAAAATAAGGGTAATTCCCAAATATGGTCCAAATCAGTGAAGTATTTTTTGAGTTATCGGTTGGATACATACATACATACATACATACATACATACATATATATATATATATATATATATATATATATATATATATATATATATATATATATATATATATATATATATATAAACATTTTATCCGACCATGGAAATGGGTTCCAGGGGCCCTAATTCGCTCTCATTTGAAGAAATTTTCCCAAAGTCTCACCATCGATATCTCTCTATTAGTGAATTTCCATAATGAAAATTCACTAAAAACTGTACATTCATAGAGCTGGAATAATCTCGGAACCTTCTACGTAGAAGACAAGCACGCTACTACTGCGCTATCTAATGATACGCTAACGGTTTGTTTACATAATACTTGACGCCGACTTTATGCTCCGGGATATTTTATATTATATTAAAAGTAAACGTAATTATTAATTACATAATTAGGAGAAATGTCACTTGAAACACATTCAACGATTGTTTAGATCTCAGATGACGTCTTATGTTTAAGTTTAAAGATAAAAGAACAAATCTTTAAAATTATTTTTGTAGAGACTTAACTTGATTTTACATTCCCACTATATTATGCTACACTTTTAGGCTAAAACTCTACTTGAGGCCTTTCATCAAGCTACCAATATAGTGTATTTTAAAAATTGATTGAATCCCCCAGTTAAAAAACAATCACTTGGCAAATTTTTAATTTCATGTCGTCTGTCATTTGCGATATTTTTGGCCGAAATTTCACGATTGTTCGTTCGGGTAGTATGTTTTATGCCTGTTATTTATTTTGTTTGGCTACCGTTGATGTATGGTTTATACCTATTGTATGAATTAATTTACGCATTGCAGTTAACTACTCTGTCTTCTAGGCATTTGACTTTAGCCACTAAATCGTTTCAACGCATGTCTTTCAGTTTTATTTTTAATTTGGGAAAAAACCCTAAATATTGTTACCAAGTTACTTAAAATTCACAACATGGATGTATTTAGACCATATATAGCCACATGTCAAGTCTCATTCCAGTTACCCTAACACTTTCAAGAATATAGGGTTTTTCAATCATATTTATTATGTTTTTGGGAGGAAATAATGTCTGATGTAGCTGATTTACGAACCTGGTATCCGCGGTCTTAATATACTGAAGATATGTGTCAAGTTTCGTTCAAATCAGTTGAGTATTCTTTGAGTTTTGGCCCGAATATATATATATATATATATATATATATATATATATATATATATATATATATATATATATATATATATATATTATAACATATAAAAATTCAAACGGACCTTGGATTTCGGTTCTAAGTGTCCCAATTCCCGCTCATTTAAAAAAAATTCGGAAAGTCTTACCATCGACACCTGTCTAAGAGTGGACTTTCTTAATGAAAATTCAGTAAAAAATAAAGAAATAAGAAAAATCATCAGTATTTCAGTCTTCTGTGTTTCTTTCCTAAGTTGATGAATCGCTTCAGTAACTATGGCTACTATTGGGAAAGCCTTTGGTTAAAAATAAAAAGAAACGTCTATGTTTTTTTTGTTGTAATAAAATAATGCCGTAAAAAAATTCGCAGATCCAGCCCTAAGGTATTTTACGCCTACTACGTTTGAATATCTCCCATTTTCTGTTCTCTCAATTTCGATAGACACCTGTATGATGGATTATGTAAATATAAGCCACGGTGCCAAACTGACTGGAAATATTAGGTGAAGTAAGAGGTCTTTGTACAATACCAGACGCTCCGTTTATTCCCCCTTTACTCTATATCCTTCCACAACAAGAAGGATATTTTCCTCTCCATATAAAGGCAACAACCAGCCCGATGCTCTTTCAACGTTTTCTCAATAAGATTGCCGCCGTTTTCTCCCATCGAACTCCTCGCAATTTGACGACACAAAAGACAGACCGGGAGCTGTTGTTATAGTTATGTAGATAGATCAAGATTGCTGCGTCAGTGGGAAACAAAAGAGCAACGTCAAGGGGTATCGGATTTATAGCAGATCAATGTTTATACAAGGGTATATGTCGTGTAAAAAGAAACACATCTGTGAGGTGTCTCGGATCAGCGTTTTCTGTAATGTCAGATGTAGGTACAAAATTTTCTTTTCTTTCGTTTTGTAAATCAATATTTTTAGAGGTTATACGACCGAATATACAGGCTTGTTATTTTTTTTACAAAATTGACATATTACACCATAGAGACTATTAATTAAAAACTGTATCTGATTTCCCAAAAATATCGAAATGCAACAAGCTCCTTATGGTAGCGAATTTGTCTTAAATGCTTCAAATTTGAATAACACAACTTTCTATACGCTTGGAAAGTTGAATTTTGGTTTATAGTAAGTTTTTTTTTTGTATTTTAAAAACACACCACGAGGGCTTACAGCCTAAAAACTATCGTACCGTGGGTGTCGACAGGGAGGAAAGGGGCAACTTGTTAATTCTGGACTTGAATATTTGGAGGTTCGGAGGAGAAGGAAAAACATGCGCCGGCAAGGAATTCCACAACTTGGAAGTCCTCGGGACAAAAGAGCGGGCATAACAAGATGTTCTATATCTGGTGACCTGGACAGTAAAAGATTGCATTCGCTTTGTTCTGCTGGTAGATCTATTGGGGGCAGCAGGTGGAGGAACTATGGAAGAAAGCTCCTCTGAGCAGTGCCCGTGCAGATATCTATGAGAGCGAGAGAGAGATAGAGAGAAAGAAAGAGAGAGAGAGAGAGGTCACAAACGACACGTCGGTGTGCAAGGCATAGCAGCCTTTGGGTGAAGGTAGGGTCACCGATGAGACTATAGCACTCTTCTAAATATAGTCCAGGATAGCGAGTGTAGAAGCGGCAGCCGCACCCCAGATGTGGGAGCAGTATTCGAGGATTGGCTTTTTTGTTAAGTATATAAAGTATAGAGATTAGCTGGTAAAAAGTATTTCCGAGCCCGGAAGAGGAAACCTAATTTCTTAGCAGCCGCTTCTGCAATTAATGTGAAATGTTGGTGCCAATTGAGATTTAGATCCACAAATATGCCAACAACTGAAAGGGACCCATTACTTTGATAAACTTGGTTGTTCATTGTGATGCGTCTAGGGCTGGTGTATCTCTTATGAGATAGAAGGCAAGACTGAGATTTGGTGAAGTTGAATTGTACAAGATTTCTACTTGCCCAGTTTAATATTTATTGGAGATACACGGAGACAGAACCCTCCATGAGTCTGCGATCCTCATCTAATTGGGCTAAAGAGTCAGGCTTAGGATATTGTATATTTAAGTGTAGCGTGTTGTCGTCGCGTAACTGTGAACTGGGTTGGATGTGCTAGAGATGAGGTTATTGATGTGGAGAAGAAACAAAGTAGGGGCTAAAGCTGAACCTTGAGGAACTCCTGCATTAATTAGATACAGTTTAGAGGAATGGCCATCCACGACAACAGAAATGCTCCGGTTGGAGAGGAAATTTGCTGTCCAGGTACAGAGTTTTGGTGGTAGGGATAGGCCGGAAGTTTATTTAGCACCGTTGCGTGCCAGACCTGGTCGAATGTTTGAATATGTCTAGAGCGACAATCTGGGATTCACCGTGTAGTTTCATAGACTTGTTCCAAGAATGGGTGACAAAGAAAAGGAGGTCGGCAGTTGATCTGCGCTGACGGAATCCATACTACCTGTCGTGGATTAGACTGTGTTTTTCAAGAAATTTTAGTAATTCTGTGTTTATATACTTTTCCATGCCTTTAGAGACAACTGAAAGGAGAGAAATAGGCCTGTAGTTGCTAGGAAGCGCTTTGGATCTTTTCTTGGGGATTGGTTGTACTCGAGCAGTTCCCAGTTACTAGGGAATATGCCTATATTGTAAGATGTCTGTAACAGACGAGCTAGGACAAGAGCAAGTTCTGGTGAGCATTTTTTGACAACAATTTCTGGGATCTCGTCAAGGCCAGAGGCTTTCTTGGTATTTAGAGAGGAAAGCATCTTTCGTACCGTTCTAGTTTTGAAAATGATATCCGTCATTTTATGCGCGACTTTGTGTATTGCTCGTGGTTGAACATTTGGAGGTGGGTAGAATTGCCGGCGCACAATGCAACATACCTACCGAAGGTCATCAAAAAAGCGTTGTTACTTTTTTAGATACAATTTTTTCATAAAAATCAATTAAAAATAAACTGGTCCAACCGGGCTGGTTAACGAACTCGTCCGCGGTCTTAGTAAAATGAAAATCTGTGCCAAGTTTCGTTCAAAAATCGGTTTAGTATCGTTATCGATACCCTCAAATCCTACAGTATGGTTTCTAGTATGTAAATACACATATAGTGACAGTTTTCAGTTGAAAAACTCTACAAAGAAAATATAAGCATCGTTAACGATACCATCAACTCCTAGACTATGATTCAGGGTGTGTAATTAGACAGTTATTGACAGTTTTCAGTTTGACAACTTTAGAAACAAAGTTAGTCATCGTTAGCGGTACCCTCAAAACCTAGACTATGGTTCCTAGTATGTAAATACACAGTTAGTGATAGCTTTCCGTTTGGCAACTCCACAAAGAAAGTCTAGTCATCGCTAACGGTACCGTTAAAGCCTAGACTATGGTTCCTGGTATGGAATCACACAGTTATTGACAGTTTTTAGTTTGAAAACTATTAGAAATAAAGCCTAATCGTCGTTAGCGATACCCTAACGACCCTAAATACCCTTCCTAGTATGTAAATACAAAGAGATTATAAGCATCGTTAGCGATACCATCAAATCCTAGACTATGATTCAGGGTGTGTAATTAGACAGTTATTGACAGTTTTTCAGTCTGACAACTTTAGAAACACAGTCTAGTCGTCGTTAGAGATACCGTCATTTCCTAGAGTACAGTTCCTAGCATGTAATTACAAAGTTAGTGACAGTGTTCAGTTTGACAACTCTACAAAGGAAATCTAGTCGTCGTTAACGGTACCGTCAAAACCTAGACTCTGGTTTCTGGTATGAAATTAGGCAGGTATTGACAGTTTTCGATTTGACATTTTTTGAAGTAAAATCTAATCGTCGTTGGAGATACAGTCAAATCCTAGAATACGGTTCCTAGTATGTAAATACACAGTTAGTGACAGCTTTCCGTTTGGCAGCTTTACAAAGAAAGTCTAGTCGTCGTTAACGGTACCGTTAAATCCTAGACTATGGTTCCTGGTATGGAATCACACAGTTATTGACAGTTTTCAGTATGAAAACCATTAGAAATAGTGCCTGATCGTCGTTAGCGATACCCTCAAATCCTAGAGTACGGTTCCTAGTATGTAAATATACAGATATTGACAGTTTTCAATTTTAAAACCCTCCAAAGAGAATATAAGCATCGTTAGAGATACCATCAAGTCCTAGACCATGATTCCGGATATGTAATTGCACAGTTATTGACAGTTTTTAGTTTGACAACATTAGAAACAAAGTCTAATCGTCGTTAGCGATACCGCCAAGTCTTAGACTATGGTTCCTGGTATGTAATCACACAGTTATTGACAGTTTTCACTTTGACAATTTTAGAAACAAAGTCAGTCCTCGTTAACGGTACCGTCAGAACCTAGACTATGGTTCCTGGTATAGAAATCCACAGTTATTGACAGTTTTAAATTTGACAACATTAGAAACAAAATATAGTCATCGTTAGCTGTTCTGTCAAATTGAAGATAATGGTTCCTGGTATGGAATGCCAAGGTTATTGGCAGCCTTCAGTTTGAAAACTATTATAAATAAAGCCTAATCGTCGTTAGCGATACCCTCAAATCCTAGAGTACGATTCTTTGTATGTAAATAGACAGGTAGTGACAGTTTTCAGTTTGAAAACTCTACAAAGAGAATATAATCATCGTTAGCGATACCATCAAGCCCTAGACTATGATTCAGGGTATTTAATTAGACAGTTATTGACAGTTTTAAGTTTGACAACTTAAGAAACAAAGCCTAATTGTTGTTAGCGATACTGTCAAATCCTTGACTATGGTTCCTGGTATGTATTTACACAGTTATTGACAGTTTTCAGGTTGACACCTTTATAAACAAAGTGTAATCGTCGTAAGCGATACCGTCAAATCCTAGAGAATGGTTTCTTGTATGTAATTACACAGTTAGTCACAGTTTTCAGTTTGACAACTCTACAAAGAAATTCCAATCATCGTTAACGGTACCGTCAAATCGTAGACTATGGTTTCTAGTATACACAGTTAGTGAAAAGTTTCAGTTTGATAACTATAAAAAACAAAATCTAATCAAATGTAACTAGATCTACGAATCACATTTTGAAGTTCATCGTTAACGATGATATTATCATTAGATTTATCATTTCCTATGAAGCTATCTTTTATGCAACTCATAGTAAATGTCCGTCTACTGTAATTGTATAATTAGTAACAACAATTGAATACAAACTAGAATACATACTTTACCTAGCATTAACGAAAAAGAAAGATTTTGTCTTAAAACGTACAATGTTAAATATATGCACCCTCTTAGTATTTCTGGCAGTCATCGGAACCCCGATGACACAGCAAACTAAAGGACGAAAGGATGAAATAGTGTAGAGTGAAGGAATCTGAGGCTATCTATCGACATTCTGTCTCTACCAGGTCACTATCAAGGAGCTCATTATCGGAAAAGGCGCTACTTCTCTGTCATCTTGTTTGGATGATGACACTAAAACAGTTGTTGTCACAATCTACTGATGTAATAAGATGTCGTCTGAGAAAAGACACGTCTAGGACCTTAGATATTAAAAAGGCTAACGATAATTATTATTTAGTTGTCTCGAGTGCCTGTTCTGGTTATTTGTAGATAATTTTTTTTTGCTAAATTTGCAATTGAATCAAATATATAGGCAGAGACTTTTTTTCTGGTTTCACAATTGCTTCATTTTAGTGAATTTTTATTTAAAAAAAATTGATGGTGAAACTTTGCAAATATTTTTTTAAATGAGCGCGAATTTGGGCCCCTAGAACCCATATCCAGGGTGAGTTTTAATTTTTGTTTATATATATATATATATATATATATATATATATATATATATATATATATATATATATATATATATATATATATATATATATATATATATATATATATATATATACTTTATTTGTTTGCTGTAATTTTTGTGATTTTTTTGGTTTACGTGGGCTGCAGTTTCGAACCGTAGCGTGCTGATGATGAACCGGGAAGGTTCGAAACTGCAGTCCACGTAAACCAATAAAAAATCACAAAAAGTACAGCAAAGAAATAAAGTGTATATTTAAAAGTGATTACAGTGTAGTGCAACATTCCAAAAGATATATATATGTTTGTGTGTATCCGACCGATAACTCAAAAAGTAATTAGCGATTTTGATAAAACTCGGCAAGTGCCTTTTTTTATTAATAGCTTGAATGAGTTCGTTAGCCAGGAAAATCGGACAAGCTTTTCCGGGAAAATTTTAAGTTTTCTTTTGATTTCTTTCTATTCTCATGAAATTTGGTAAACATGTTGCCTTGTGAAAGACCTAACTATGTACCAAAATTCAGCTTTCTAGGTTTACTTAAAATTGAGCTATTCACATTTAAACATTTATTTTTAACATCAGACAGTTTTTATTAACAATGATAAAAACTGGTTTATATATTAGATCTAGTATATCTTAGTCATTGTTACTCTGGTAACGAAACATTTGATATCATTGCGCAGATCAGTTACACGCTGTAACAGTTGTATTAGTTGACGTGCATTGTTAGATCGTTTATCTGTTTTAAATTTCATTTTAGAATCTCGGTGGTTCAGGGGTAATAACGTGTGCCTCTGAATCGAAGGGTACTGGGTTCGATCCCAGGGCACTCCTTTCACTTTTTCAGTACAAACTGTAACATTAACATCAACCGAGGTTCTGGCATTGAATCTGAGCAAGTTAAATGTCTGCACGTTCCGCCCTTCGGAGGGGGCGTAAAGCCGTCGGTCCCGTGTCCATGCAATGTTGGGCACGTTAAAGATCCCTACCCTCCTTACAGAAAGGCAGGGGTTCAGCAAAATTTCCAGGATAGTGAGGTGAAACTGCTCTCTGGCGTTGGTGGTTGGCCATAGTCACGGAAATAGGCCAACGTTAAAGAAACAAAACACACACACAAATTTCATTTTACATATTACTTGTGTTGTTTGGGAATTTTCATATACAAGTGCAAATTATTCTTTACGACTTTATTAGTGTTGGTAGATGGATTAAACAGTGTTTGTGATGTTTTGTCAACAGCTAAAAAGGATCAAAGTTTTACGAAAAGGGCTGATATGCAACAGGTTAGTTATTTTCTTTCTCTGATGCTTTGGCGGTAGTTTTGGTTAAGTTTATGGTTTAACTAGGCCCCACTAGAATCAATATCCGGGTTTACATTCAGTTTTTATCTGTTTACATATCCAGTATATATGTATACAGATAAAAACATTTACATGTATACAGGGTTACGCATTTCTACAGTAAAGCTCGATATAATTGTTGTATAAGAGAGGAGCAAAAATTGTATAAGTTGATTATAGGGTGTCTCGAGCTGCATCTTATAAAATTATTTTGACAATCACAGGTGGCCTATAAGTCGTTGGTAATTCTTAAATTTTTTTTTGAAAACCCTTATTTTATTGCATTTTTTATAGAAATGTGTTTGTAAAAAAAATCTATACGCAGTAAGTGCGTTTTGATATTAAATTTTCATTAAATGCTTCAAATTTCAATAACCCAATTTGCCAACCTAAGGTTGGTTGGCTAGGAAACCAACATTTTTAGTTTATTTTCGGAAAACTTTTGTACATTTTCAAACAATAAGTTATTTTAATAAAATATGACACATTGTTTCTACTATATAAGTTATACCGGTAACGAAATTGATGACTGCTTGCCTTAACGAAGACATATTTGCTATTAAAAATATTTTCATAAAAATTCACTTCCATGACGCAATTGCTGGGTCCAGGCTTTTGTTGGCATAGTCATATAAAAGAAAATTAAGTATAGCAGCAAAACACACGTTTCAGTACATCACGGATGTGTGTAAACTATAATAGTATCCATGTTTGTACATAAAATAACGCTTTGATTTATAAATATATTGTCCTAATGTTAACCAGAGTATTTAACTTATGTCATACAACATATAATTCGATCAAACAAAAGCATTAGAATCATCAAAATTAAAAATGAATATATTAATCAATTCAAAAGTGATTTGTCTGCAGTAGACTGGATGCATTATTATAGATTAAACAGCGCTTTAGATAAAGCAGCATCACTTACTAATGTTTTGAATACACTTTTCGATACGCATGCCCCTAACGTTACGGTACGAATACCAAAAAGCCTGCTCCATGGCTAACGGATATTATTAAAAATATTATGAAACAGCGTCATAATGCTTATAATAGGTTCAAACATAGTCGGGATCCCATTGATTGGCAAAATTATAAAATAATTAGAAACGGAACTACAAATGCCATAAAAAAAGAAAAACTTGCATTTGCGGACGGTATGCTGTCTACAAGTGAAAATAATAGGACGGCCTGGTCTTTGGCTAATAGATTTGGCATTATTATAAAAAAAGACAATATTTTACCATCACATTTGAGTGATGTAAACAAAATAAATCAATACCTCACGTCTATTAACAGTAGTAGGGCTGATATTAGAGGATTAAAAACATATTACAATAGTAATATTTACAAAAATGCAAATAACTTTTATTTTAGGCTTGTCAATGAGGCAGATATTATAAGACATATAGCCTCAATAAAAACAAAATCTAAGGGTTTGGTGGTGTCAGTGTCGACATGATTAACCTATGTCTTCCAGAAATTCTCCCTCAGCTGCTTTATCTTGTAAACTTTTGTATTGAAACAAAATGCTTTCCCAAGGTCTGGAAAGTTGCAAAGGTTTTTATGTTTCCAAAAGGAAACAACCCAACTGAGTTTAATCATTTGAGACCTATAAGCATTTTCCCAGTTCTTTTAAATTTATTGGAGAAAGTGATGTCCGAGTAGATAACTGCTTACCTTGGGGACAACAACATCTTGCCAAATGTACAGTCCGGATTTGTTAGGGGCAGGCTCACCACAACAGCATTAGCAAATATTAGTGATGACATCCTCACAGCTAACGACAAAAATCAAGTTACAGCTTTGGTATTGCTAGACTACAGTAAAGCTTTTGATACGATCAGTCATGAACTATTGTGCTCGAAGTTACAATATATTGGTTTCAATCATGACGCCGTTCAGTTTATAGATAGTTACTTTTCAGATAGGGCACAGAGGGTTGTCTGCGGGTCGGATGTATCGGATTCTTTGAGTTTATTAAAAGGAATTCCACAGGGCTCTATCTTAGGCCCCCTTTTATTCAATATTTATACGTTTGATTTTCAAGAATAAACAATCTCGAGCATAGTACACTTCTATGTCGATGATACCCAGGTTTACAAATCCTTTCCTGTCGAAAATGCCTTAGACGCTATAACAAGTTTAAATACAGATCTTAATAAATTAGTCACGACAGCAAAGGAGCATGATCTTGCGATAAATGTCAGTAAGTGTTGCGTACTTTATTTTGGCAGGAAGGTCAGTAGGAATAGGGTTTATTCTCAAAATCTTAATATTTCGATAGATGGGAATCGCTTGGAAGAAAAACAATCTGCAGAAAATCTTCGTCTCATAATAGATAACAATTTAAAATTTTCTGATCACATCACTAATCTTCGTAGAGCTAGCTTTGGCTTATTGAAATATTTTTATAGCTACCGAAATTGCTTTCCAGCGAAAGTAAAAGCTCTCCTGGTAAACTCTATGATTCTCTCGCGCTTTAACCATGCTGATGTTGTGTCTGGACCTGCCCTTGACAGTTGGGATCGACAAAGAATAGAAAAGGTTCAGAAGTCATGTTTACGATTCATCTTTAATCTAAAAAGAACAGATCGTGTTTCCTATAAGTTAAAAGAATTAGATTGGCTGAATATGAGGAATCGCTGGAAAGTACATCTTCTTTGCTTGACTCACAAGATTGTCCTCGGGGCGGAGCCTGATTACCTACATCAGAAGCTCTGTTTTCGGAGACAAATACATTCGCTCAATACAAGACTCTATCACTTGTTTGCCATCCCTAAATATTATACGAGCCAATATCGAAGCTCTTTCTCCTATGTTGCACCACATCTGTATAATAAAATACCTTTTAAACATACGTTATGTTCTCTACCAGGGTTTCGGAGACATGTTACAGATTTATAAAAATAGTCAGTTAGCGTAGTGTAGTTATAGTAAATCATATTCATATTAAGAATTCATTTCTTTTGGCTAAATTTAAGGCGCACAATTGTTAATGTTTTGTTGTTACATTGTTTTCTTGTTGTTTTGGGTACTAAGGCATTTATAATTTATGATTTATAATTTACAGTTTATAATTTATAATTTATAGTTTGTAATTTATAATTTGTTTATTTTGTAATTCCTACACTTTAAGTTATCTTTTAAGGGTTAAGTGGAAGAAAATTGTGAAATTAACTTTGCCCTAATAAAGACATCTTATTATTATTATTATTATTATTATTATTATTATTATTATTATTATTATTATTATTATTATTATTATTATTATTATTATTATTTAAGAGCCAAGGTATTGGAAATCGAAACGCTTTTTGATGAAAATCCTGAAATATTGTGTTTTACTGAACACTGGCTTCGCGAAAGCGAAAGTATTCCAATAGATGGGTTTAATTGTGGGTCTTGTTTTTCACGTAGAGAATCATGTCATGGGGGCTCGTGTATCTATGTGGACCAGAATATTGATGCAACTGAGCTAAGAGAGGTGGTACAACTGAGTGTAGAGGGTTGTTTTGAGTGCAGCTGTGTGGAGATACATGATGGAGGAATGGTAGTTATGTGTGTTTATCGCTCACCATCAGCTAGCTTCGAGTCTTTTTTATGTGTTCTGTGCGAAGTGCTTTATTCACTTCAAACAAAGATTTTAGACAAGTTGTAGTCTTATGTGGGGATATGAACCTAGATTTTCTATCTTCTAATAAAACAGAGAAAACAAAAGTTGGTCGTTTCATGGATGTGCTAATGTCATATGGTTTTGTTCACACTGTATTTGAACCTACAAGAATTACGCCAAACAAGACTTCCCTAATAGTTTGTCAATGTACATTCTGTTGCAACAACACAAGTCATTGAAACGGCACTATCAGATCATACTGGGCAGTTAATGAAAATGTCAATGCTTCACAAACACGAAGTAAAAAATGAATGTCTGAAAAGAAGATTTTTCACGGAGACACGACTTGAGCAATATTTGGATCAGCTTTCTCATCAATCATGGGATGATATTATTATAGAACATAATGCAAATGTAGCTTACAACAAGTTTCTGGAGAAATTGGTTTACTACATGAACCTAGTGTTTCCGGTAAGTGTATGTTCACCTAAAATAAACTATAAAAATTCATCATGGATAACATCTGAATTACGAACATCATGTCAAATGAAAAGGAAACTGTACACACCAATGCTTCGAGGCCATGTAAGTAGAGAGGGCTATAATAATGATAGAAAGCATTTAAAAAAATTGATAGCTAATGCAAAGCGACTTTCAAATGAAAGAGTTGTGTCACAGTCTGAGAATAAGACAAAAGCTGTTTGGGAGCTTATCAGAAATCAGACCGGAAAAAAACCACCCCCCGAAAAAAACACTACTTGAAAATGCAAAACATGGTAGATGAGAACGACAAGTCTTGAATCAAGTGAATGAACTCTATATCAGAGCAAACCGAAATTTGGCCACATCAAATAGGAGTGTAGAACAGAGGATCCAGATGCATGATGGGAGTATGTTTCTAAGACCAACCAATAAAGAGGGAGTTTTTAACATTATAATGAGTCTCAAAAATACCAGCTCTGTAGGGCATGATGAAGTTCCTGTTGTACTTCTGAAAAGGGTGGCACATATAATTGCTGAACCCCTTGCCCATATTATTAATGTAACTATGTCAAATGGTGAGTTTCCTGAACAACTAAAAATAGCTGATGTTATAGCATTATATAAGAAAGGGGATCCAACTGAACCTTTCAATTATAGACAGATTGCATTACTTCCAAATATTTCAAAAATATTTGAAAAAATTATAAATAAAAGACTTGTCTGTTTCTTTGAGGAAAATAATTTCTTTACGGATATCCAGAACGCCTACAGAGCCAAGAAGACAACACAACGTTCTATGTATCAGCTGGTCTGTGAAGTTATCGAAGCATTTAATGAAAGATCAGAGGTGATGGGTGCGTTCTTAGATTTAAGTAAGGCGTTTGACTCCGTTGATCATGATATTCTGCTTGCTAAATTGGAGAGATATGGGGTGAGAGGTATACCACTTGCTTTAATAAAATCATATCTAACGAAGCGAAAACAGTGTTTATCATGTTTTAGCAAAGAAAGGGGAGAAACAATAAGATCTGATTATAAGACAGTTTTAAGGGGGGTCCCTCAGGGTTCAATTATCGGCCCCACCCTCTTTATAATTTACACCAATGACTTACCAGTGTCGTTAAAAAGTAGATGTACATTATATGCTGATGACACATGCATCATAATATCAGATGTCAAGCAACATCGCTTACTAAGCAGAGTAAAGGAAGAAAAGTGCAGCTTAGAACAGTGGTTTTTATCTAATGGTATTAAAGTAAACATAGAAAAGACCAATGTCATCAAATTTAATCCTTCCTGTTGCAAAGCCTTAGAACAGTGGTTTTTATCTAATGGTCTTAAACTAAACAGAGAAAAGACCAATATCATCAAATTTAATCCTGTTGCAAAGCTTGATGATTCGATGGAGGTGAAGTTAGATGGGACTACTACAGTGAAGACACAATATAGTGTCAAGTTTTTGGGTGTTAATGTGAATGCTCGTCTGGATTGGAAGGATCATATAGATGAGGTGGTTAAAAAAGTGTCAAGCGTGACCTACCTGCTTGGATCGGTGTCTTATTTTGTGTCAAGGGAGGCTGCGCTCATAGCATACCATGCACTTGCTGAATCGATATTTCGCTATGGTATTGTTTTGTGGGGTGGCTCTGTAGATGCTGAAGATGTTTTTAAAGTGCAAAAGGCATGTCTAAGGGCAATTTTTAGCTTAAGACAATCGGACAGTTGCAAAAATTATTTCATATGCTTTAGTGTACTAACTTGCTATTCATTATATACAGTGTGGAACAGCCAAATGGAATAAATTCGATAACGGATAAATGAGGGCGTGTTGGGAAAAACGCTTGGACACGTCGATTTGTATTTTTAACTGCGCATTTTTTCAAGAAAAAAAAATTATATAGGGTGCGTCATGTGACAGTGGCCAATACCAACTTTCTTATTTTAAATACAAGCCCCTGTATATTATTAATTTTTTGGATTCTTCAGAAAATTCTAGACATAATTCATGTACAATGTTCTATACCTATCTTCAACTGTTTCGGAAATATTAAGTATTTTCAGATTTATTACAAAAATTAACATTAAAAATAGAAAATTATTTTATTTCACAAATTCGCTACATTGCATTCAATACTTATTTCCCATTCAGCTCTTGATAATGAGAAAGTAAACAAAAACCATTCCTGCGTTTCTTTTTACTGATATGAAATGAAACAAAAACAAAAACAGTTTTCTTTCTGTTCGTATAAAACTCGTAGCCTTAGCAACTTGTTGTCTGCCTGCATGACAGTAGTGATTAGTGTCAGTGCTATTGTCGTTTGAATTTCGTTAACTGTACGTAATAATATCAGAAAAATGGTTCATTTAACAGAAATGCACAAAATAACCATTCTACAAATGATTGGTTATGGAGATAACACACGGACACAGATGGAAGTGTCTCGCTTATTTCACGAAAAATTTCCAAATTTGCCGCCTGTATCCCAAGGAACAATTAGCAAAATAGAAAAGCAGTTTCGCGAGCTTGGTCATGTGAGACAGATAAAAAAAGTAGCTGCCAATGCAGTAAGTGATGATACGAAATTGGATATTACGCTTGAGTTTCAAGAAAACCCACATACTTCTGGTCGACAAGCAGCCCAACTATTCAACGTTAGCCACACAGCAATTTTTCGAACATTAAAGGAAAGTAAAATGCATCCCTATAAAATGATACCAACTCAGGAGCTCATGGAGGACGATTTCGATAGGAGAACGTATTTTTGTGAACAAATGATGGCAATGTTAGATAACAATGTGATCCAATTAGAAGATGTTTTGTTTTCTGATGAGAGCACATTTACACTTCACGGTCATGTTAATCGTCAAAATTGCCGCTATTGGTCTAATGAGAATCCTCATTGGATGAGAGAGGAACATACGCAATATCCTGAAAAAGTTAATGTTTGGGCAGGAATTGTTGGAAATCATATCGTAGGTCCCTTTTTCATTGATGGCAACTTGAATGGGGATAAATATTTAGAACTGCTCCAAAATAATGTCGTGCCAACTTTGACAAACTTATATCCAGATCCAGCAAACCCACAAGTTCCTGCCAATAAAATATGGTTTCAGCAAGATGGAGCACCGCCCCATTACCAAATCAATGTCCGGCAGTACCTGAACCAAATTTTTCCAAATCGGTGGATAGGGAGGCGCAGATCGATAGAATGGCCAGCACGATCTCCTGATCTGTCGCTATTAGACTACTTTTTGTGGGGATATGTCAAAAGTATTGTATACAAAACTAAGCCCCTCAACTTAGATGACTTAAAAAGACGAATCACGCTTGCGATTAGATCAGTCACGCCTGAGATGTTGAGTAATGTTAGAAGACATTTCTATACCAGATTAGCATGTTGCCAAGATGTTCGTGGCGAGCATTTTGAACATTTACTACATTGACATTAATTTTTTTTTGTTTTTTTAAATTATTAAGAAATAATCAGTATTTCTTATTAGAATTTGTGAAATAAAATAATTTTCTATTTTTAATGTTAATTTTTGTAATAAATCTGAAAATACTTAATATTTCCGAAACAGTTGAAGATAGGTATAGGACATTGTACATGAATTATGTCTAGAATTTTCTGAAGAATCCAAAAAATTAATAATATACAGGGGCTTGTATTTAAAATAAGAAAGTTGGTATTGGCCACTGTCACATGACGCACCCTATATAATTTTTTTTTCTTGAAAAAGATGCGCAGTTAAAAATACAAATCGACGTGTCCAAGCGTTTTTCCCAACACGCCCTCATTTATCCGTTATCGAATTTATTCCATTTGGCTGTTCCACACTGTATATATATATATATATATATATATATATATATATATATATATATATATATATATATATATATATATATATATATATATATATATATATATATTAGAATGTGTTACTTTTGTAAGAGACAATTACAGCTTCTTTCGTGCAAATGAACAGCAACATTGCTATGGTCTTTTTTTTTTTTGTTCCCTCGGGGCTCGTCCGCGGCCTTGCCGCCCCGATAGCACCGCAACCCTTGGTTGATTGTGCATACCCTTAGTCTTACTCCACCCATTCCAAGATCACTGTTCCTTGAACTAGTCTGCACAGCGATTGGTAGGGCGAAGTTTTATATTGCTCTGTCTCCGGTCTAGAGTGACCGTAGATCAGTTGTCTTTTCCGGTCCAGAACTATACACTCACACAAGATGTGCTGGGCTGATTCCTCCCCCTCGCCGCAGAGTCTGCATGCGAGGTCCCCTTCGAACCGCCCCATTTTATGCAGGTGTTTCTTGACGGCCATGTGTCCCGTCAAGAGACCTGTTGTGTTTCTGAGCTGTCCTCTGCTAAGGTTTAGCAGCTCCACAGCTCTCTTTGAACTGGGTCCGTCAATTATTGACTTCCCATGTCTGAGCCCTGGACAGTCCGCCCAGTACACCTTGTGTTGGTTTCTGACCCAGGACTTAATGGCTCCCCTGGCAGTGCTTTTTGACACGCCCAGAGCCGGTTCTGGTCCCATAAATGGTTCTGCTGACCCTCTCTTCGCGAGACTGTCAGCTTCTTCATTGCCTTTAACCCCCGAGTGACCCGGCACCCAGATGAGGGTCACCTCATTCTGCCCAGCCAGGTCGCTCGTCTCGTCTCAGCACTCACTCACCAGCCAGGAATTTACCCGTGGGCTACTTATTGCTTTAAGGGCTGCCTGGCTGTCTGTGGCTATGAGGATCCGCTTGTTGGTGTAGCCCCTCCTCTTGTTCTCCCGCACACAGTGCAGGATGGCGTACATCTCGGCCTGAAACACCGTTGCATGGGCTCCGAGGGAAATACTATGACTTACCCTCGGTCCTTCCGAGTAAACACCTGCCCCCGTCCCATGCTCCCCGCCAGATCCGTCCGTGAACCAGACGAGCGCGTCCCGTGGCATGCCCGGCGTCTCCTTCCGCCATGCCTCGCGATCAGGGATTTCGACTGTAAAGTTTTTTCCCTGCACATTCGCGGGCTCGCGAAGTCTGACCTTATTTCAAGCATGGGCTCCTTCACGATCTCCTGAATTTTGCAGTGGCCCCTGAAGCCTGGGTTGATCTTCAGTCTACCATTGCAGGCTAGTCTGTATAGTCCTAGCCTGGCCACTCCCATAACAACTAAGTGTAGGGGGGGGGTAGATCCAGCAACACCTCCATGGCGGCTGTTGGGGTTGAAGACATGGCCCCTGTGATGCCTAGGCAAGCCATCCTTTGGACCTTGTCTAGTTTTTGTTTGGCACTGGATTGTGTCACCTTAGGCCACCAGACCAGTGCCGCATATGTTAACGATGGTCTGACCACCCTTGTGTACAGCCAGTTAGCCATACTAGGTCTTAGTCTCCACGTTTTTCCATATAGCCGCCTAGTGACGGCTAAGGTCATGACTGCCTTACGCATTATTTTTCCAATGTGACCATTCCAGGTTAGCTTAGAGTCCAATACGACCCCAAGATATGTCTAGGAAGGCCCCCAGCGCCACCTCCTTGTTCTCCAGCGTATTCTCCAGTTTCAGCACCAGTTGGTGCAGTGCTGTTTCTGTTGAAAATCCTGCTCTGTATGCATATTGTCCGCAGTGTAGAGGATATGCTTCCAGTACACCGCCCCTAATGTGCCGGTCGAGCAGTTTTTCCACTGTTTTCAGCAAGAAGGACATGAGACTTATTGGCCTCAGGGACTTTGCCTGGTCTGTTGGACGCCCAGGTTTAGGAATAAATACAACCCTGGCCAGTCTCCATGCCCTCGGAATGTACCCCAGAGCCAGGCTGGCCCTCATAATGAGGGTAAGCACCGGCGCCAGTATATCTATCCCCTGTTGGAGCATGATGGGCATTATTCCATCAAATCCCGGCGATTTGTATGGCTTAAAGCTGTTAATGGCCCATCTGATTTTGCTCCAGGTAACCACCTCTTTAGCGACTGTCCAGTCTACTCTAGATGCCCGCCTATAAGGCGCCTCTATTTCTGAGTGTTCCCAGTCCGGAGGTGATTGGTTTATTATGTTACAGCCGGGGAAGTGCGTCTGGAGTAAAATTTCCATAGTTTCCTCCCCCGAGCTTGTAAAGCCTCCCGTGGGTGTTCTAAGGGAGCCTATGTTAGTCTGAGGGCCCTTAGACAGGATCCTGTGTAGTCGAGCACTCTCGGACGTGTTTTCCACTTCTTCGCAGTGCCTCCTCCACGACTCCTTCTTGGCGTCCCTCAGTCTTTTGTTATAGGTCGATAGGGCCTGTCTATATTCATCCCATGCATCCGACCTTTTGGCCGCGTTAAACAGCTTACGAACCTGCGTCCTCCTTTGCCTGAGGTCCTCGTTCCACCACGGGACGTTCCTGCTATGGTCTGCGTGACAAAGAAAACATTGTGCAGCCTCATACCAGATTAACAAGACTTCAAAAAAATGCAAGGTATAATGCGATAAAAATATTTAACAAACTGCCTCTAGAAACACGACAACTGTCAACACCAGTACTGAGAAAAAAATTACATAAATATCTTTCAGAAACGGCTATTTATAACATCAGCGAATATTTTGAGGCCCCAATGTGTGACTTGATGTTTGACTGATGTTAGTTTTAAAGTATTTTGTTGTACTCTTTGGTTTTCGCCATTACTTTAATGTGTTGCAGTCGTTTTTACATTGACTCGTTTATATTTTTTATACATGCTTTATGTAGTGTTTTATTTATAAACACATTTTTATTTGTAAATATGTTTGCTTTGTCTTATTTTATTTATATGTGTGGTTGTACATTGTTTTTTATGTACTGCATTTTACGTTTGAATACTCTGCTGTTTTCATTTTCTGTTAGTGAATTTTCTTAGAAAAAATTCACTAATGAGGAGATCTCGACTTTTGAATTGTGAAAAAAATTCTTCAAATGAGCGCGATCTATGACCCCTAGAACCCATATCCGGGGTCAGTTTCAATATATATATATATATATATATATATATATATATATATATATATATATATATATATATATATATATATATATACAGTGTGGAACAGCCAAATGGAATAAATTCGATAACGGATAAATGAGGGCGTGTTGGGAAAAACGCTTGGACACGTCGATTTGTATTTTTAACTGCGCATTTTTTCAAGAAAAAAAAATTATATAGGGTGCGTCATGTGACAGTGGCCAATACCAACTTTCTTATTTTAAATACAAGCCCCTGTATATTATTAATTTTTTGGATTCTTCAGAAAATTCTAGACATAATTCATGTACAATGTTCTATACCTATCTTCAACTGTTTCGGAAATATTAAGTATTTTCAGATTTATTACAAAAATTAACATTAAAAATAGAAAATTATTTTATTTCACAAATTCGCTACATTGCATTCAATACTTATTTCCCATTCAGCTCTTGATAATGAGAAAGTAAACAAAAACCATTCCTGCGTTTCTTTTTACTGATATGAAATGAAACAAAAACAAAAACAGTTTTCTTTCTGTTCGTATAAAACTCGTAGCCTTAGCAACTTGTTGTCTGCCTGCATGACAGTAGTGATTAGTGTCAGTGCTATTGTCGTTTGAATTTCGTTAACTGTACGTAATAATATCAGAAAAATGGTTCATTTAACAGAAATGCACAAAATAACCATTCTACAAATGATTGGTTATGGAGATAACACACGGACACAGATGGAAGTGTCTCGCTTATTTCACGAAAAATTTCCAAATTTGCCGCCTGTATCCCAAGGAACAATTAGCAAAATAGAAAAGCAGTTTCGCGAGCTTGGTCATGTGAGACAGATAAAAAAAGTAGCTGCCAATGCAGTAAGTGATGATACGAAATTGGATATTACGCTTGAGTTTCAAGAAAACCCACATACTTCTGGTCGACAAGCAGCCCAACTATTCAACGTTAGCCACACAGCAATTTTTCGAACATTAAAGGAAAGTAAAATGCATCCCTATAAAATGATACCAACTCAGGAGCTCATGGAGGACGATTTCGATAGGAGAACGTATTTTTGTGAACAAATGATGGCAATGTTAGATAACAATGTGATCCAATTAGAAGATGTTTTGTTTTCTGATGAGAGCACATTTACACTTCACGGTCATGTTAATCGTCAAAATTGCCGCTATTGGTCTAATGAGAATCCTCATTGGATGAGAGAGGAACATACGCAATATCCTGAAAAAGTTAATGTTTGGGCAGGAATTGTTGGAAATCATATCGTAGGTCCCTTTTTCATTGATGGCAACTTGAATGGGGATAAATATTTAGAACTGCTCCAAAATAATGTCGTGCCAACTTTGACAAACTTATATCCAGATCCAGCAAACCCACAAGTTCCTGCCAATAAAATATGGTTTCAGCAAGATGGAGCACCGCCCCATTACCAAATCAATGTCCGGCAGTACCTGAACCAAATTTTTCCAAATCGGTGGATAGGGAGGCGCAGATCGATAGAATGGCCAGCACGATCTCCTGATCTGTCGCTATTAGACTACTTTTTGTGGGGATATGTCAAAAGTATTGTATACAAAACTAAGCCCCTCAACTTAGATGACTTAAAAAGACGAATCACGCTTGCGATTAGATCAGTCACGCCTGAGATGTTGAGTAATGTTAGAAGACATTTCTATACCAGATTAGCATGTTGCCAAGATGTTCGTGGCGAGCATTTTGAACATTTACTACATTGACATTAATTTTTTTTTGTTTTTTTAAATTATTAAGAAATAATCAGTATTTCTTATTAGAATTTGTGAAATAAAATAATTTTCTATTTTTAATGTTAATTTTTGTAATAAATCTGAAAATACTTAATATTTCCGAAACAGTTGAAGATAGGTATAGGACATTGTACATGAATTATGTCTAGAATTTTCTGAAGAATCCAAAAAATTAATAATATACAGGGGCTTGTATTTAAAATAAGAAAGTTGGTATTGGCCACTGTCACATGACGCACCCTATATAATTTTTTTTTCTTGAAAAAGATGCGCAGTTAAAAATACAAATCGACGTGTCCAAGCGTTTTTCCCAACACGCCCTCATTTATCCGTTATCGAATTTATTCCATTTGGCTGTTCCACACTGTATATATGTATATATGTATCACACCGATAACCCAAAAAATAATGGGCCGATTTCGATAAATTTGGCATGTACCTTTATTTTGTAAATAGCTTGGATAAGTTCGTTAGTCAGGAAAATCGGACGAGGTTTTCCGGGAAAATTTTGAGTTTTCATTCGAAAAAAATTCTTATCTCAAAGAATAATAGGCCGATTTTGATAAAATTTGGCATGTACCTTTCCTTTGTAAATGGCTTTGACAAATTCGTTAATCAAAAAAATCGGACGAGGTTTTCCGGGAAAATTTTGAGTTTTCATTCGAAAAAAATTCTTTTCTCAAAAAATAATGTGCCGATTTTAATAAAATTTGGCACGTACCTTCCTTTTGTAAATGGCTTTGACAAGTTTGTTAGTCAAGAAAATCTAACGAGGTTTTCCGGGAAAATTTTGAGTTTTTATTCGAAATTTTTTTTTATCCAAGAATAATAGGCCGATTTTGATCAAATTTAGCATGTGCCTTCCTTTTGTAAATGGCTTTGACAAATTTGTTAATCAAAAAAATCTGACGAGGTTTTCCCGGAAAATTTTGACTTTTCATTGAAAAAAAAAATTTATCTTAAAAAATAAAAAATCTATGATAACCAAATTTGGTAGGTAGGTTTACGATATAAAAAGTAAACTACAAACGAAAATTTAGATTTATATGTTACAAGAAAAAAAAGTTATAATAAAATATTTTGTGCCAGATCATTTCTATGAAAATTCACTACCATAACGCACTTGCTGCGTCCAGGCTTTTTTTTATTATATCAGATTGTCAATTGTGTTTATATAGTATAGTTGTATATTGTGTTTGTTTACATGTTTATCTCTGCATCAATTTTTTTTTGACTGATTCTATGCCTTCGTGGTACTATGTATTTATTTTAAAGGAATCAATAAACCTATCTATCTATCTATTATTATTATTATTATTATTATTATTATTATTATTATTATTATTATTGTACCTAACCAGGAAGCACACATCTTCAATAACCCGTCTGATTCTTGCTTTTTGCATTTGAGAAATTGCACATATTTCATGTTTGTGGATGCTGCAGCGCAACTTCTAGTGCAAGCTTTGTTTGATTCCAAATGCTTTCCGAGATCATATAAGTCATGGGTCTGAATATAAATTCTGTGCAAGCTTAGCGCATTCATATTCCCCACTCGAAAATTCTCCACCCTGCTCTCGATATGTGGAAACGCGGCATTGGGAAAATACTGTAGTGGAACAAGACAGGCCGCTACAACTACATTCTACAGCTGGAGGTTATATTATATTATCGACCCTGCTATGATGACAAATAAGAGAAAACATTACGCTGTTTGAGAACTCCACAACCTAGAAAATCCGTAATAGTAAAACATTTTCCCTAAGCGATTACATTTGATCCCAATTCAGTGAACGATTTCGTGTATTTATTTACCGACGCATGTAAATAATTTTAAATTAGTATTTTTGAAGGGTTTTAGAAATAAAATATACAGCTTAGAGAAATCTGTTTAATTTTTAATCATTTTAAATAAGAACAGTCGTTTTGCCGACATAGTTAGTGTTATCAGAAGATTTAAAAAATACAGGCTGGTTTACCGGGTAATATCTTGGTCTCTGAAGCTAAAACTAGGTAATTTTTTTAATAGATTTTCACAGCAAGTGTGCAATTGCTGGGTATCTTGGTTATTAGTAAAGATAAAATCCTGCAGTTTGTGACGATAAATTTATTTTATATAACGTTTATTTAGAAAGGATACATTCCTGTTAATCATAAGTATTTTTGTAACACTTTTAGTTTTATCAGTACAATCTGTGGATATAACCTCTTCAAGTAAGTAAAATTCAAGATGATGTTGTCGAGTCTTGTTTCAGATATCACCGTGTAGTTGTTTATTTTATTTAAAGTTGAATTCATTATCCTTTTAGGCAATTTGTCGTCAATTTTCCTGATATGTTTTGTTTTGGTTAATGCAATTCTGTAATACATTATTATGAAGTGTAAGGTTAAGATAAGGAAACAGAAAATTTAAAACCTATCTTGTTATGATGGGAACTAAGAGAAATGCAGCATTATGCTTAGTTTTGTATTTAATTGGAATGTTTGCAATTTTACTGAAACTGCAGTGTTGTGATTTGTTTAGGTTCAAATGACAGAATACATTAATTTCGTTTTAAAATGTATGTCAAATGGCCAGCTGTCATATCAAATCTAGATTTGTCAGTGCTGCCAGTCCGAGATTGAGATCCCCTCCGCCTAGAAAAGTAGTACCTTGTTCTTTTAATTTTAATTTCTAAGAATGGTTTAGTATGGGTAATTGTTTTGTTCTTAAACAGGATATTAGCAGTTAATTTCTTGTTATACAGGATGCACTACATGTTAAATCTGCATTTATTTATCGGCACTTATTTTTAGTGCACTATGATTGTCAGTTGGTATGGCGTAGGATTCTCGGGGATGCAAAAAAACCGTGCATAAAATTCGGTTTGAAAAAAAAACAAGAAAATAATCGGGAAGAAGTATTTTTTTGTCCTGATAGATAAAATTTAAAAAAAGCCACGTTGGATTTCTTTTACATTTTGGCTTTTCTTCTGCAAACCACGTTGAGTCGTTTAAGAGTTTTACTTTATCAAATTTTATTTGGATATAGTATTCACGCGGTTTAAAATATATTACTGTCCTTTGATTTGAGTTTGATTAGTTGATATAGTCTCAATATTGGTTGGTGGCAGTAATATAGTCTGAAAATATTCAGGATAATCACAGAAGAAAACCAAGTAAGCTGCCGAATTAACATCTTTCGGTAAGGCTTATTATTCATTCTCATTCTTTCTTTTGGAAGTTTTGCAGTTGGAAGTTAGAAATTGGAAACCGTAAATTAGAAATTGTAATTGACAAACAGAATCACAAAAGTCAACGAAAATAGGTATTGATAATCAAATGGAAATAGGTCATAGCAGATGAGAAGTAGTACACAGTAAATAGGAAGATATCCACCAGCTCTAGCCTGGGACGCATTTTTGATAATTGTGACTTTAAGTCCCTGGACCCGAAGCGTATTTAATGTTTGGCTTCCGTTAGCTGTCCGCCTTCTTCAGAGGAAACCGAGTAAGTATAACTTTTTCGTTTGCTGATATTTTGTTGTTCAAGAAGTCAGTCTCTACTACATTCTCTACAACATTTTCTACAACCAGCCGTAATTATTTTTAACCAAAAAGAACTTTTAATAATCATTTAGTGTGACTTTAAAAATTTTACATGTGTTGGATTAAACCCATTGAGTCTAAAATTAATATTTGCTACCTTTAAAAAAAAATTTAGCATTGTAATGCGACTGCGCGCATTCATAATTTGATGATATTTATTTGTAAACCTAAGCTAGCAACATATTGTGAGAATTTGTCATATTAGCACTTCACTTTATCCCTTCTATAAGTATCTAATAACTAATTAAATTTATATTTTATTAATGCTGAGTCTATTACTACTTTGTAACTTATTGTGTCAAATTTGCACGACTTCTACTCATGTTTGGTAATTTGCATGAGCATACTTAAGTTCTTTAAGGAGTCAGAGGCCTTAATATTACCTCGCGCCTTTAAAAATTAAAAACCTGGACTCACTCCCTCACCACTGAGTAGCCGCGGATATAACTCATTTAAGAGTGTTACTACCATTAGATAAATTTTAAATGATAACCATCTAAGAGCAAATTATACCGTAACAAGTTTTCGCGAACTTGAAAGATGCCACAAACAAAATTCTCATAGCCCTCTTAATTTCCGAGCTAGAGGGTGATACTGAAAATATTGCGTTTTTAGGTACCCCTTGTATTTCAGTTGTCTAACAACTTGTCAAAAAGATAAAAACGAATCATTTTAGAACTTTCCTTTACGTAGAATCTAGTGTCGTAGTGAGTTTGTTTCTACACGGTATCTACGATGACACCATCCACTGCATTCGGTATGCAGACGATGTCTGCTTATATGTGGACGAAACTTTGGCAGGTGATAGTGGACTTTCCCTTTACGTGATAGTAAAGGATTTTTTTCACACCCGAGGAGGTACCACCCCTTACATCAAGGGGTCGGTGAAGTCCCAACGGACGTTTCTGGTTCTGGTGTATGAGTCGGTTTTCCTTATAAACAAAAATGATGATGGCTCCTCCTTGTACAAAAGATTCCGGAGATAAAATACCCCCCCCATTCGGATCTCCGGGAGAGGGTTCTGCAGGGGGCGCCGGCATCAAGATTTAACATATACTTCTCGAATATATGTGACCTAAATTCTAACCTGAACTCCGTCCACCACTTCCTCCAGGCTAATAGGCCCCAACTCCTCTTCCTCACCGAAACCCAAATCAGTGCCAACACAGCCACTAATCACCTTAATTTCCCGGGATATAAGCTCCTTACTTCCTTAAGATTGCATGGAGGTGTGTGCGCATACGTCCCTAGAAATCTACCCAGCACCAGACTCCCTAATTTAGAAGCTAGAAGAAAATACAAACTTTGGATCAAACTCTCTCTCAGGGCTGCAACTAAATTCATCTGTTGAATTTACCGTGTTGGTGGTAGGCCATAGGCCAGCAGTTTATTAAGCAGCGCTGCGTGCCAGACCTGGTCGAATGCTTTGGATATGTCTAGAGCGACAATCTGGGATTCACCGTGTAGTTCCATAGACTTGTTCCAAGAATGGGTGACACAGGAAAGGAGGTTGGCAGTTGATCTGCGCTGACGGAATCCATACTGCCTCTCGGGGATTAGACTGTGTTTTTCAAGAAATTTTACTAATTCGGTGGTTATATACTTTTCCATCACTTTAGAGACGACTGAAATGAGAGAAATAGGCCTGTAGTTGCTAGGAAGCGCTTTGGATCTTTTCTTGGGGACAGGTTGTACTCGAGCAGTTTTCCAGTTACTAGGGAATATGCCTCTAGATGTTTGAAAGAGACGGGTCAGGACAGGAGACAATTCTGGTGCCCATTTTTTGGAAATCAATTGCTGGGATTTCGTCAAGGCCAGATTCTTTCCTGGTATTAAGAGAAGAGAGCATCTTTCGTACCTTTTTAGTTTTGAAAATGATATCCGTCATTTTATGCGCGACATTGGGGACTGTTGGCGGTTGAACATTTGGAGGTGGGTTGAGAGTAGAATTGCCGACGAACAACGAGGCAAAAAGAGCAGCCTAGCCCAGGGCAGTAGAAACAATTGCTTCCCCTGAAACAAGGGGTGGGAACGTGTTCTTGCAGAAATTATTCCCAATAGATTTAGCAAGAGTCCAGAAGGGTTTGCTGCAGTTGGAGCTTGAGAGGACTTTGTTTTTGATGTGGCTATTAAACTAGTTTTTTTGCCTCAGAAAAAATGCGGACATAGCGGTTTTTTGCGTCGTTAAATTCTTCGCGGTTTTCTTGACTGGGATTGTGTAGAAGCGTTTTGTGAGCTTTGACCTTTTCAAGTCTGGCCTTGTCACAGGATTTAGAGAACCAGGAATTTTGTGTGGCTAAAGAGGTTTCCTGTGTACTTGGATAAATAATTCCATGCCAGCTTGGATAATTTCTGTGACGTTTTGTGAGATATCAGAGGGGCCAGGATAAAAGAAACAGACAGACGCTCATGGAACTGAGGAAAAGTAATCCCGCATTTCTTCCCAGTTCGCGGAATTGTAGTGCCAAACGATAGGTGGATGTGATGATTGTGTGATCTCGGGTTGCATTGCGCAGAAAGAAGTTACCACGCCGTGGTCTGAGCGACCGAGGGGGGCGGTGACTGATGTCTTATAGCATTCAGGTTTTGCAGTAAGAAGGAGATCCAAGGGATTTGAGCTGTGTGTTGGGATTCGAGCAAAGTAAGTAGGTTGCTGAACCATATTGGCTAAAGAATTGCTGACCGCAAAAAGGCCTCTTCTGCTCTCTCTTGTGAATCAGTTTTTCAAGATCCTATCCATTCCTTATTATGGACATTGAAGTCACCAAGAACAGTGACCTCGGAGGAAGGATATTTAGAAATCAGATGGTCGGTTTTTTCAGAAAGGTAGTCGAAGAGCTGTACAAAGTTGTTGTCAGAACGTGACCGGTAAATACCACAGATGAATTTAGTTGCAGCCCTGAGAGTAAGTTTTAACCAAAGTATGTCTTTTCTTCCAGCGTCTAAATTGGGGAGTCTGGTGCAGGGTAGATTGCTACGGGCGCAGCTTATAGAAAGATGGCAATATATATATATATATATATATATATATATATATATATATATATATATATATATATATATATATATATATATATATATATATATATATATATATATAATCAAACGGCGCTGTGACTTCTAGAGGCCGTAATTCGAGCTCCTTAATTTTTTTTCCAAAAGTCTCATTGTCGTGAATTTTCTTCATGAGAATTCAAAGAAGAAAGCTGAGCTCTATAAAATTGTATTTTAAGCTCAGCTTTATAACCACCTTAGGTTTTCGAGGTAAAACAATATTAAACATATTCCTGGCAGTTAAAGTAGTTGATAAAGCGTTTCCAGCGCTCTGTCGAAACTATTTCCTTTAGAAACAAATAGTGGAGTCTATAACTGTAAAAATAGTTGCATGACTTTAATTTAATTCAGCGAGCTTATATAAGCGAACTCACTGTCTCTGATCCTGCTTATATAACCTGACAGAAAAAACCTGGGGTGCCAAAAGAATTCCTTGTTATCTTTTCTTATTAGCATTAGCGTATTGCATCAGCATTGTTCGCTGGGGTGTAACTGAATGAATAAGTTAGAAAAGACGGAAACGTTAGATGGAAATCACCGTATTCTAAATAACCCAACTTTCATTTATTTGAATTTTTGATGACGGAATTCTTGTTGAGATTCCGTATCTCTACCAGAGAATGTTTCTTAGCACAGAGCTGAAAAATGTATATAGGGTTTTTGCTTGTATGACTCAAAGGGGTTGTAATATTTTATACTTCTTTTATTAGGCATATTCGTATTTTTGTTTCAGTTAATTAAATTTCGGCTACCTACAGCCGACTCAAAGAAATTTTCATAATAAATTAAGGGTTTGCTGTTTCATAATTATTTATCACAACAACGTCTATACGAAAAATTAATTAACCTAAAATAAATGTAAAGAATAAGTCTCGTCGACGTTTAGTAGCTTGTAATTAGGAGAAATCCAAGGATAAGACAAAATTTACAGAAGCAACCCTAAAAAGCTCTTGCCAAAATTAAAATTAATTTAAAATAAATCAAACTAATACGATTTAGTCAAATAAACCTTGTTTCAGGAATCAAAATTTAAAGGCATCTGTTCATATTAAGGCAAAAATGGCAAAAACTTAAAAAAATAAACATAGTGAATAATAAAAGAAATAATTTGCAGCGTAAATTGAATGTGGATTATATTAATACTAACTTCAGTGCCATTGTTAAAATGTCATAATTATAGTAGTGAGAATTTTAACATTAGTTAAGAAATTTGGTGTTATATTGGAATGAGTTTTCTTATAATGGTAGTGGAATACTAGTGGCAGCTGCAGGAGTGTTATTGATGAAAATGCAAAAGGAAGAAACATACGCTGAAAAAAATCTTTAAAGTGACATTTTATAAAAATATTTTGATAGTTTAGTTTAGAACATGAAATGAAATTGTGTTAACTGCAAGCATAAGCTTATGCTTATTTGTGGAACATACTGTAAAATTTAAATCAATAAACATACTATTATTGTTGATTACGATGTATATGGGTATGTCTATAGGTATCCAATCGATAACTCAAAAAGTTATTGAGCGATTTTGGTTAAACTCGGCAAGAATCTTTATTTCATTAATAGCTTGGACGAGCTCGTCAACCAGCCCTACCTGACTAGTTTTTCTAAATAAAATTGTATCTCAAAAAATAACAAAGTTATTTTGATGAAATTTGGTTGATATATTGCCCCCTAAATACCTTACTAGATATCGAAATTCAACTTTATAGGTTTATAGAAAATTGAGTTATACAATTTTGAAACATTTAATGAAAATTCGCTTCCAGAACGCAATTGTTGCGTCCCGAAATATTTCTTTATGTGCTGTTAATATTTACTCATGTACACATTTGCCATCTTCTCTTAATACCAGGAAAGCCTCTGGTGTTGGCGAGATCCCAGCAATTGTTCTTAAAAAATGCGCACCAGAACTTGCTCCTCTCCTGACTCGTCTGTTTCAGACATCTTACAATAGAGGCATATTCTCTAGTAACTGGAAAACTGCTCGAGTACAACCCCTCCCCAAGAAAGGATCCAAAGCTCTTCCTAACAACTACAGGCCTATTTCTCTCCTCCCAGTCGTCTCTAAAGTGTTGGAAAAGTATATAAACACCGAATTACTAAAATTTCTTGAAAAGCACAGTCTAATCTATGACAGGCAGTATGAATTCCGTCAGCTCAGATCAACTGCCAACCTCCTTTTCTTTGTCACCCATTCTTAGAACAAGTCTATGGAAATACACGACGAATCCCAGATTGTCGCTCTAGACATATCCAAAGCATTCGACTAGGTCTGGCACGCAGCGCTGCTTAATAAACTTCCGGCCTATGGCCTACCATTAAAGCTCTGTACCTGGTCAGAAAATTTATTCTCCAACCGGAGCATTTCTGTTGTCGTGGATGGCCATTACTCTAAACTGTATCCAATTAATGCAGGAGTCCCTCAAGGCTCAGCTTTAGCCCTTACTTTGCTTCTTCTCCACATCAATGATCTCCTCTCTAGCACATCGAACCCAGTTCACAGTTACGCGGATGAGAGCACCCTCCACTCAAATATACAATATTCTAAGCCTGTCTTTTTAGCTCAATTAGATGAGGATCGCAGACTCATGGAGGGTTCTGTCTCTGTGGATCGCCAAAAAATATTAGACTGAGGAAATAGGTATCTTGTACAATTCAACTCTACCAAATCTCAGTCTTGGTTTCTATCTCATAAGAAATACACCAGCCGTAGACCCATCACAATGAACAACCAAGTAATTCAAAGTAATGTGTCCTTTTCACTTATCGGCATTTCTGTGGATCGAAATCTCAATTGGCACCAACATGTCACATCAATTGCAGAAGCGGCTGCTAAGAAATTAGGTTTCCTCTTCCGGGCTCGCAAATACTTTTCAACAGCTAATCTCTATACCTTATATACTTCACAAATAAGGCCAAACCCCGAATACTGCTCCCACATCTGGGGTGCCGCTGCCTCTTCTACACTCGCTATCCTGGACTCCATTCAGAAGAGAGCTATACGTCTCATCGGTAACCCTACCCTCACCGAAAGTTCCCGTGCCTTGCCCACCGATGTGCCGTTGGTGACCTCTCTCTCTTTTATAGATATCTGCACGGGCACTGCTCAGAGGAGCTTTCCTCCATAGTTTCTCCACCTACTGCCCCCAACAGATTTACCAGGGAAACAGATCGAATGCATTCTTTTACTGTCTAAGTCACCAGACATAGAACATCTTGTTATGCCCGCGCTTTTGTCCCGAAAACTTCCAAGTTGTGGAATTCCTTGCCGGCACATGTTTTTCCTTCTCTTCCGAACCTCCAAACCCTCAAGTCCAGAATTAACAAGTTGCCTCTTTTCTCCTTGTCGACACCCACGGTACGATAGTATTTAGGCTGTGAGCCCTCGTGGTGTGTTGTTGAAAAAAATATATTGAAAATCTTCGCTTTAACCGTTTTAAAGATAATTAAGGAAAATCCCTTTAAGCGTAACAAATTTAACACCCTGTATCTTAGTATCACGACCTTAAAATGAAAAACGTTATACGAACTATCCATACTATTTTTTTTAAGGGCCACTCACAACCAAGTTTTTTTTAAAGTATAAACAGGATATCTGTATGTAAAAGATGTAAAATATATGCGGACAATAAATGTGTTATTATTATTATTATTATTATTATTATTATTATTATTATTATTATTATTATTATTATTATTATTATTATTATTATTATTATTAAGTACAGCAAGAGGAAAAACCACTGTAGACTAAGCTTCTACTTTGGGAAAATATCTACTCTTAAAGTGAAGCTGGTTGTATCAGACAATAGCTATTTTGCCAAAAAAAAAACCTCTAAAAGACCTGTTAAATCTCATGATGAGCTAACAATTTTTTAGTATAACCTTAAAAGATTTGGAAATTCCACGGTTTTACGTTTCATACAACCATTAATCGAATTAATTGTTTTTACATGTTTATTTGAAATTACGAGTGTTCAACAATAAATTATCTCTGGTCGACAAATTAAAATTCATTGGGCGCTAGTAATGTACACAGCCCATATTACGGCATTTGTGTGTGTGTGTGTGTGTGTGTGTGTGTGTGTGTGTGTGTGTGTGTGTGTGTGTGTGTGTGTGTGTGTGTGTGTGTGTGTGTGTGTGTGTGTGTGTGTGTGTGTGTGTGTTATTATTATCATTATTATCTTTATTAAAACTATGAAATAATATACTTGTCAAATATACATTAAAAATAATTAACAACAATAAACTAAACAAAAAACTATTACATACACACATATACAGATAAAAAAATTACACATGTAACATTTTATGTCCAAGAAAAGGAAAAGCACAAACCGTCCAATATTTTAGTCTTCTTCGTAGTACTATAAAACAGAAAACAGTACTTCTTGATTTTGAGTCACCACACAAAGCACTTCGTTGACGCACCAGATGGATTTGAATTGTTCGATTTGCTTCTTACCTAAGTACCATGAGAACTCTGTTGTCAGCCTGCATTTGATTCTATTCTGGAATACTGTTATGTAGGGAGGTGGCTCTTTTGCGTCTTTGAAAAGGTCGGTTATTACTCGGTAGATCGTTGACTTTGCGATGTTAATTATAAAATTGGCCAAGTTGTTCTTAACCGATTTTCCTGGATACCCACAATATAGATCTTTGGTTTGAATTTCTTGGCGTTCCAAAAGATTTTTTAACAGTATTTTAACTCTGCACCAAAGGTCTTTTGTTCTTTGACAAGACATGATTATATGCCATGCTGTTCCTATAATACCTGGGCAGAATGGACAGTTTTTCGAGTCCAGTACTCCGATCTTGCTGAGAAAAATTGGATCAGCTAGGCGATTTTTTGCTAACCTCCATGATACATCAGAATCATGTCCTAAAGTTAACGGGCTAAAGTAAGAAGACCATATAACTTGGTCATCCGTCCATGCGCCACACATTAGTTTCTCGATACCAAAGTAATTTGCTGTAAGTATGTGTTGAATCTGTTTCCTAGTTTCCTTGTTAAATGAAATGTGTTTATCCGAAGAAACCAGAAGGCTTAACTTTAGCTCGTAACTATAATTGTGTATGTTTTTGCGATAGGTCTCGAAAAATGCTTTGATTCGATTATAATGGGTTAGCAAATTGTTTTTAATAACATTTGAATTAGTATCCAACTTTTCTTTCAAGGAATCGTTTGAAATCCACCTATCGTCTTCCATAAAATCTGACACCGTTTTAAAACCAACGTCTTCCCAAATTTCACTAAACAGAGGTGGTATTGTTTTTTTTAACAATTTGGTGTCCCTAAGAGGCATAGTCTTTATATCTTGAAGTGACTGTGGAAAATTATTTACAGTGACTTTTGATTTTTGAACAACCTTGTGCAATCCGTTGATGAAATAAGTGTTTTTGTTCGTTGCACACTTAGAAAAGTTATTACAAAAAAACATTTGCCACGAAACGCCATACCCTGTGAATTCTTTTATAAAGTGCTCCATAACAATTTTCCATTTTTGTGATTCTGAAGTCGTTATCATTTTATTTACAGTGTACAATCTAAATGCATCAATCTTTGACTGCAGATGCACAACACCTAAACCCCCATCGGAAACCGGCACACAAAGATCTTTTACGCCTGTCCAATGTTTTCTTGTCCATATAAAATTTGTAAACATTTTTTGAAAGGATTCAACCTGAGTCTTTGCGAATGAAAAGATGTGGAAAAAATGCCAAAGCTTAGGGGCTACAAATTGGTTTATGATTGTTTTTCTTCCAACAAGGGATATGGATGGAAGTTTTTGTCTCCACTTAAAGAGGCATTGTTCTATTTTTTCCATAATGGTCTTTGATGCACTCTCAGAATCTCTTGCTGGATCGTTGGAAAAGGTCAATCCAAGAACTTTTATGGTTTCTGCAGACCACTGAAAATTCAAAGCTTGATCGGTTCGTGTCTTCCAAGCACCGCACCAGAAACCTCTAGACTTTTCGGAGTTCAATTCAGACTTAGATTCTCTTGCATATGTTTGATACGCTTCCTGAAGTACTTGAAAGTCAGTGTTTTTACTTACAAATATTGACACATCGTCGGCGTATGCAGCGCATGTTAGATTAATGCCTTCCAAATAAGGTGCCCCAAATCCACTGAGTCGCCGTCTGCACAACTGTAGGAATGGCTCAATTGATATAGAATATAAGGGACCAGATAATGGACATCCTTGACGGATACCATTCTTGAAGTATATTTTGCCAGTAAGTAGTGATCCAACACGTACATGAAAGACTGCATTCTGGTATAATGTTTTTATGGCACCAATAAATTGATATCCGAAACCCAGGACTTCCATCAAATGAAAAAGGTATCTATGAAACACTTGATCAAAAGCAGCCTTTTGGTCTAAGTTAAGAATGGCCAAAGGATAGTTCTGTTGGTTTGCAAGTTGAATTGTGTCTCTATATAGGTGTAGTGTGTCATATATGGATCTGCCTGGAACAGCGTAGCTTTGGTCTGGATCTATAACGGTCTTCATTATGCTGGATAATCTAGTGGACAGGCATTTTGCAACAATTTTGTAGTCCGTTGTCAAAATAGATATGCCTCGCCAATTCTCTAACAGGAGCAGATCACCTTTTTTTGGCAGCAAATTTACAATAGCTTTACATCCAGATGAAGGTAGCGTTTGTCGTTGCAAGGATTCTTTTACGACCTCACAAAAAACTAATTTAAGGATGTGCCAGAAATGTCTGTAAAATGCTGTAGTCAGACCGTCAATACCTGGAGCACTTCGTGTGTTTAAAGAGAACAAGGCATTGGTCAGTTCAGATGGAGCAATAGGTTCATCTAGCATGAATTTTTCAGATAGTGACAACCTTTTCAAATCTTTGAACAGCTCAGAGTTAGTGTTTAAATCATTTGTGACCTCTTTGTGTTTCTCAGCATAGTGGCCTCTAATGTAGGAACATACTTTAGCTGGTTGATCGATAATTTGATTGTCACATATGAGCTTACTTATGGGCTTAAAAGTAGAAAATGCACTTTTATCAATGGATGGTCGGTCGGTATCTAATAAGCTATTGTGCTTAGAATTTAGTAAACATTTTTCTGTTTTGTTATGATACCACTCATTTATGTTTTTCAACAGTCGATAAGCTTGAGACAAATCATCTTCCGAAGTTTTTGTTAAGATATGTTTTACTCCTTCCTGAAGATGTCTTATTTCCATCAGTTCTGTGTTCCTTTTTTGTCGCATATATAAGACTATAACCTCTTTAAGATCTATCTTCAACGTATCCCACCATTTTAGCAGATCACAGTTTGTTGGTTTACTGGTAATTTGTTGAGTAAGAAAAGTTTCAATGCACTCTGTAAAACTAGAATCTTCCAGCAAGGTGTTGTCAAATCTCCAGTAAGGTGGTTTATGCTGTGTATTGCTGGCTATTACGAAAGTCGCCGAGACAGCCAAGTGATCAGAGAACGATCCCCTGACCACTGTTTCCCTCAGTCTCCCCAGGATCGCCTCAGAACAATATATTCTATCTAGTCGTGAACCAGAGTGTGGAGATTCAGGTGTAATAAATGTATAACCACCTTTCGTTTTATAAAAATGTCGCCAACAATCTTGGAGATGAAAATTTTTAATGATCGTTTTCAACTCTTTACACAGTTCAGTATATCTTTCACTAGCACCGTGACGGTCCATGGTGGAGTCAAGTGTACAGTTAAAATCACCACCCAGTATAATATTACTATGTCTTGTCGTCTCAACATATAGGCTGTCAGCTAGCGTGCTAACTATTCTAATAGCTAAGGGTTGATTGTGGGGAATATATACGTTGTATATTATCCACAGGTGCTGATCGATTTTAAGAGTTGCCTTCTGTAAATAGGAGTTAAATAGAATTTCATTATCTACTTCCTGTATTCCTCTGGAACGTTTGAAAGCAATAAGGGTGCCTGAATAGTTTTGATTTGCTGGGTTGTTTAAAAATTGAAGGTTTTTGTTGCGTATAACAGACTCAGGCAGCTCTGTTATATTTGTTTCTTGGACAAGACAAATGTCTGAATTTTCACTTGACAGGAAGTCTTGCAGTTGTGTCCATTTATAACAGCTTTTTACGCTTTTAGAATTTATTGATAAAATCTTAATAGCCATTTTATAATATTTAAGTGAAACAACGAATTTATTTAGAGAACAAATGGGACTTGTGTGTGTGTGTGTGTGTGTGTGTGTGTGTGTGTGTGTGTGTGTGTGTGTGTGTGTGTGTGTGTGTGTGTGTGTATCCTGATGGCCTCGGAAACCAGGTCCATTAGCCACAAACTGTTGTATTAGACAGACGAGAGGTAAGGAAAGGTTTATTATTAACAATACGAGCAACAAAATTGAGGTTATATAGTTTCTATAAGTAAATTGGTATCATTAATATTATTACCATTATTATTATTATTTTAAGATATTTTTTTAAATGTTTTCTTTTTTTTTTCTTTTTTTTTTTGTTATATTCATGTTATTTTTTATTATTATCATTATTATTATTATTATTTTATTTTATTTTATTTTTTTATTATTATTATTTTTTAACTGAACTATAATAAAAAGGAAAGACAGGGATACAAGAGTGCAGTTCAGGGACCCGCCAGAACTTCTCCACCCTCATTACGGCATTTAAATAGCCTGAATTGTGTTTTGATTTGTACATTAAAATTCTTGTGGTCACATGCAAAACGGATATAAAATTAAATATGCTCTGTAGTGCTTTACATAAATATTTAGATAAAGTGACATAATTTTTTAATCAGTACGGATCTAGCGCGCCGATGGATACTTAAAGGACAGTTAGTGAAGATCGATCAATAACATTATATAATTTTCACGAAAATTTAAAAAACATTAGTCATTTTTTTAGAACATTGTGAGATGTACGACATGGTCGCCATCTCGGTGCGGAACCAGGTAGTATGTTGTCACGACAGCTCCAAATAACACAAAATGTTATAAAATAGAGACTGCATACAACCAACTAACAATTTTGTAAACTCCCAGCCCTGGCCCATTTCTTCCCTAATATAGGGACAATGTATGTAAAGCTAAATGTATCCTCATCATAATTAGAACGATAGACCGGTTTCGCTCTAATTAGAGCTCGTTAGTACGGTATACTAATTACAGCGAAACACACCTATAAAGTAATACGGCTATGGTAGCCAGCCTCCTAGAGCATTATGAGATGTATAACACGTGATACACGTACAGGCTGATTTTTTTAAGTGTCTTACCCCTGTAATTTCTTTATTATCAGATATATCAAAACTATTCCAACATCATCTGACAAACTACCATGCGGTGACTTAAAATATTGCGACAGAAAAACAAGTGCACATCGCCTTTATAGGAATCCGTGACCAACGTTCATTTTCTTAAATGGAACGATAGGTCTCAGGCACATACACACGATGCAGAATCGAAATCTGCGTACAACGATGCCATGCTCGCATTTGTGAGTCAAGCCGTTTCGGAGATATGACGTCACAAAATTTCAAAACGTATGTGATTTTGGCGAATTTTTTTTTAAAAATTCGCTTATGGGGAGATCTGTGTTATATATATATATATATATATATATATATATATATATATATATATATATATATATATATATATATATATATATATATATATATATATATATATATATATATATATATATATATATATATATCCGACCGATAACTCAAAAAATAATGGACCGATCTTGATAAAATTTGCAGAGTACCTTCCTTTTGCAAGTGGCTTGGATAAGTTCGTTAGCCAGGAAAATCGGACCAGGTTTTCCCGGAAAATTTTGTGTTTTCTTTATAAAAAAAATCATATCTCCAGAAATAACAAAGCAAGGGCAACCAAATTTGGTACGCGTGTTTGTATTATAAAGAGTGCACTCCGTACCAAAACTTAGATCCATAGCTTTAAAGACAAAGAAGTTATGGGCAGTTAAAACAATAAATGTTGGAGTTTTCCTCAAAACGTCAAACTCGCAATATTAAACGTCAAAATTGGCAATGTTTAGGCAAACAATGTAAAACAAATACCATTTGTGAAAAGAAAATGTTGCAAGAAGAGTGTTCTGCAAACCCTTAAGTTTCAGATTCAACCGTCATTGCCCTTCATTTTACTAAAACGTTTACAGGAAATCCATTTCAAATAGACCCTTTCTCTGGTGCTTTGGCTGTCAGTTTAGTTAAGTTTGGTAGCTGTTTGGATATTTATTTGTAGGTTTAGTGAAATTTATGGTTTAACGGCCTATAATTTTTTTTAGCTAATTATCGTGGAACAAATTTGTTAAGGCATTTTTGCATTTTTTATCGAAATATGATGCGTTTATCTTAAAAAAAATCTGGACGCAGTAAGTGCGTTTTGGTTGCGAATTTTCGGTAAATTTGCAGTTAAGCTCCCGAACGCTTTTTAAAACACTGTTTTCAGAAACCTGCCTAGGCCCCCCCGGATCCACAAACCCCAAGAAAAATTTCTTGTTTACACTCCCCAAGGAAGTTACGGGACCAGGAGTGAGTAGGGGTGCATAATTTTTTAGCTAATTTTTTTAGAACAAATTCGTTAATGTAATTTAGCATTTTTTATCGAAATATGATGCGTTTATAAGAAAAAATCTGGACGCAGTAAGTGCGTTTTGATAGCGAATTTTCGGTAAATTTGCAGTTTAGCTCCAGAACGCTTTTCAAAACACTGTTTTCAGAAACCTGCCTAGCCCCCCCCCCCCCTGGATCGACAAACTCCAAGAAAAATTTCTTGTTCACACTCCCCAAGGAAGTTACGGGACCAGGAGTGAGTAGGGGTGTATAATTTTTTTAAACTAATTTTCGTAGAACGAATTCGTGAATGCATTTTTCCATTTTTTGTCGAAATATGATGCGTTTGCAAGAAAAAAATCTGGACGCAGTAAGTGCGTTTTGGTAGCGAATTTTCGATAAATTTAGAGTTTAGCTCCCGAACGCTTTTCAAAAAACTGTTTTCAGAAACCTGCCTAGGCCCCCACCCCTCTGTATCCACAAACCCCAAGAAAAATTTCTTGTTCACACTTCCCAAGGAAGTTACGGGACCAGGAGTGAGTAGGGGTGTATAATTTTTTTTAACTAATTTTCGTAGAACAAATTCATGAATGCATTTTTGCATTTTTTATCGAAATATGATGCGTTTGTAAGAAAAAAATCTGGACGCAGTAAGTGCGTTTTGGTAGCAAATTTTCGGTAAATTTGCAGTTTAGCTCCCGAACGTTTTTCAAAAAACTGTTCAGAAACCTGCAGGTGAGGTCCTAGTAATGTCTCTGAAAACAATTTGTTGAAAAGCGTTCGGGTGCTAATCTGCAAATTTACCAAAGTTTCATTAAATCCTTCAAATTTCAATAACTCAATTTGCTATTAACGTAAGCTTTGTTGGATAGAAAACCAACATTTAAGTTTATTTTCGGAAAATTTTTGTATATTTTCAAACCATAAGTAATTTTAATAAAATATAGTACATTGTTTCTACTACATAGGCTATACCGGTAATCAGATTGATGCCTGCTCGCATTTGCTATTAAAAACATTTTTATGGAAAATCACTTCCATAACACATTTGCTGCATCTAGACTTTTGAAAAATGTTTATATATTTTCAAACAATAAATTTGTTTCAATGAAATATGATACATTGTTTCTACTATATAGGCAACCAAGTTTGATGCCTGCTTTCATCAAAGAAAGACATTTGCTATTAAAAATATTTTAAAGAAAATTCGCTACCATAACGCACTTGCTGCGTCCCGAGATTTTTTTAATTGTCCCACCCCTATAATTTATTTATTATCAAAGATATCAAAAAAATTCCAACGCCATCTGACAAACTAATATGCTATGAGTTAAAATATTGTGACAGAAAAATAATTGCGCATCCCCTTCATACAAATCCATGGCCAACGTTGATTTTCTTAAAAGGAAGGATAGACCTCAGACGCATACAATCGATGCAGAATCGAAATCTGCATACAACGATGCCACGCTCGCATTTCTGAGTCAAGCCGTTTCGGAAACATGACGTTACATAATTTCAAAATGTTGGTGATTTATTTAAGCGTCTCACACTAGTTTCTTTATTATCAGATATATCAAAAAGTTCCAACGTCATCTGACAAACTGCTATGCGATGAGTTAAAATATTGTGACAGAAAAACAGTTGCACATCGCCTTCATAGAAATCCATGGCCAACGTTGATTTTCTTGAATGGAATGATAGGTCTCAGGCACATACACTCGATGCAGAATCGAAATCTGCATACAACGATGCCAGCTCGCATTTGTGAGTCAAACCGTTTCGGAGATATGACGTCACAAAATTTCAAAACGTGTGTGATTTTTTAAATTGTCTCACCCCTGTAATTTCTTTATTATCAAGGATATCAAAAAACTTCCAACGCCATCTGACAAACTAATATGCGATGAGTTAAAATATTGCGACAGAAAAACAATTGCACATCGCCTTCATACAAATCCATGGCCAACGTTGATTTTCTTAAAAGGAACGATAGACCTCAGACACATACAATCGATGCAGAATCGAAATCTGTGTACAACGTGTCTACGGTCGTATTTCTGAATCAAGCCGTTTCGGAAACGTGACCTCACATAATTTCAAAATGTTGGTGATTTATTTAAGCGTCCCACACTAGTTTCTTTATTATCAGTGATATCAAAAAAATTCCAACGCGATCTGACAAACTATCATGCGATGAGTTAAAATATTGCGACAGAAAAACAATTGCATATCGCCTTCATAGACATCCATGGCCAACGTTGATTTTCTTAAATGGAACGATAGGCCTCAGACACATAAGGTCGATGCAGAATCGAAATCTGTGTACAACGATGCCACGCTCGTATTTCTGAGTCGAGCCGTTTCGGAGACATGACGTCACATAATTTCAAAATGTTGGTGATTTATTTAAGCATCCCACAGTAGTTTCTTTATTATCAGAGATATCAAAAAAATTCCAACGCCATCTGACAAACTACCATCGATGAGTTGAAATATTGCGACAGAAAAACAGTTTCACATGGCCTTCATAGAATTCCATGGCCAACGTTGATTTTCTTAAATGGAACGATAGGCCTCAGACACATAAGGTCGATGCAGAATCGAAATCTGTGTACAACGATCCCACGCTCGTATTTCTGAGTCAAGCCGTTTCGGAGACATGACGTTACAAAATTTCAAAACGTGTGTGATTTATTTAAGCATCCCACAGTAGTTTCTTTATTATCAGAGATATCAAAAAAATTCCTACGCCATCTGACAAACTACCATGCGATGAGTTAAAATATTGCGACAGAAAAACAGTTTCACATGGCCTTCATAGAAATTTATGGCCAACGTTGATTTTCTTAAATTGAACAATAGGCCTCAGACACATAAGGTCGATGCAGAATCGAAATCTGTGTACAACGATGCCCCGCTCGTGTTTCTGAGTCGAGCCGTTTCGGAGACATGACGTCACATAATTTCAAAATGTTTTTGATTTTTTTCAAGTGTCTCAGCCCTGTAATTTATTTATAAAGAGAGATATCAAAAGAAACCATGCGATGAGTTCAAATATTGCTACCGAAAAACAATTGCAGGGGTGAGACAAAAAATCATTTTGAAATTTTGTGACGTCATGTCTCCGAAACGGCTCGACTCAGAAATGCGAGCGTGGCATCGTTGTACGAAGATTTCGATTTTGCATCGTCTGTATGTATCTCAGGCCTATCGTTTCCTTTAAGAAAATCAACGTTGGCCACGGAGTTCTATGAAGGCGATGTGCAATTGTTTTTCTGTTACAATATTTTAATTTATCGCACGACATTTTGTCAGACGGCGTTAGAATTTTTTTGATATTTCTGATAATAAAGAAATTACAGGGGTGAGACACTTAAAAAAATCACACACGTTTGGAAATTTTGTGACGTCATGTCTCAGAAACGGCTTGACTCAAAAATGCGAGCGTGGCATCGTTGTACGCAGATTTCGATTCTGCGTCGATTGTGTGTCTGAGGTCTATCATTCGATTTAAGAAAATCAACGTTGGCCACGCATTTTTATGAAAGCGATGTGTAATTGTTTTTCTGTTGCAATATTTTAACCCATCGCATGATAGTTTGTCAGATGGCGTTGGATTTTTTTTCATATCTCTAATAATAAAGAAATTACAGGGGTGAGACACTTAAATAAATCACCAACATTTTGAAATTTTGTGACGTTATGTCTCCGAAACGGCTTGACTCAGAAATGCGAACGTGGCATCGTTGTACGAAGATTTCGATTCTGCATCGACTGCATGGATCTGAGGCCTATCATTTCATTTAAGAAAATCAACATTGGCCACGGATTTCTATGAAGGCGATGTGCAATTGTTTTTCTGTCGCCATATTTTAACTCATGGCATGGTAGTTTGACATATGGCGTTGGAATTGTTTTGATATTTCTGATAATAAAGAAATTACAGGAGTGAGACACTTAAAAAAATCACCCTGTACATCTCACAAAGTTCAAAATTTAAAAGTCGAGATCGCCTCATTGGTGAATAGTTTTAAGAAAATTCATTAAAACCAAATGCACACGTATTTTCAATGTTGTTCTTTATTTCTGAACGTCTGGATAAAATGAACGTAATATCAATGAATGACATAAATCCGTTTAAAGATACAAATTTTCACGTACTGAATTTTGTACTGCGAAATCCGTGCCGTTTGAATTCAATTTACGGTTTGAATTTCGACTGATTTGTCAAACAGTAGGAGGTAAATTACGGAAAATGATCCTTGGGGAACTCGACAGAGGTTTGTGTTTATTTTTTCGTACAACATTCGGCGATGAATATTCAAGCCTTTAGGGAACAAAGCTCTAGCATTTCACATGAAAAATGTCGATGTAGAGAGCGCACGCTAAATTTATCATACAAGTGGAAATGGCACATGATCAGGAAGGCATAAGTCTCGAATAAAAGCCGAAATCGAGTGTGCTGTGTATTTGCTCTGTTTGTAGGTAGCTGGTGTAGTACTTTAAATATCCGTGTGTTATGGTAGCTGATTTTCATGAAATATTTTTAGTTGAGAAAAAGTTTCAATCTGCTAAAATAATAATGGAGATTTGATGAGTTTTTCTACACATGTTTTCCTTATAAAGCCTGTACTTAATACCAACATTAAATTTTCTACATTAAGACCAAATAACTTTATTCAAGTTTGAGAAAATATATATGAGAATGTGCAACAGTGGCGCACTTGCTTTCGAACGGTTAGTATTTGTTGTATGTAGTTTTTTGTTTGTTTGTGAAATTTCTTTAAAATATTCACTAATGAGGAGATCGTGACTTGTGAATTTTGGGAAAATATCTTCAAAGAAGCGCGAACTAGACCCCTTAGAACCCATATTCGGGGTCAGTTTGCATATATGTATATGCAAGGAAACTCATGACACTGGTATGTGTGCTGATTTTCTTATTCTTGTCCTTAGAATATGTGAGTACCTTAGATTATTCCAGGAAGTAGGACTTCAATAAAACACGTACCACATTCGGCTAACGTTTCAGCTGCATAGGTTTCACCTTCTTCAGAACTTTGATATGAAAAACTTGTTTGAGTTGCCTTGAAGACTAAGATGACAATATGGTACGCAAGTCTGAAGCAAAAGTGTTTTCAGATCAAAGCTCTGAAGAAGACTATACCTATGTACCCGAAACGTTAGCCGAATGAGGTCTCTGTTGTATTGAAGTCCTACTTCCTAGAATAACGAGCTCATATATATATATATATATATATATATATATATATATATATATATATATATATATATATATATATATATATATATATTGTCATGAAGCACATCGGGAATATGTGTCAGGTCTGGAAGAAAATATTGTGACCAATCCAGATGTTTTCTGGGAACATGTAAAGCGCTGCAGGAATACATATGACAAGTTGTCTGAAATGAAAGTAGGTAATGAAGTTTTACGTGATCGCACCCCTATGCTATGTGTTTAATCTAATACTGGTGAAATGCCAGTATCCCCTACTATGGAAAATCAGCAAGGTCATTTCAGTTTTCAAGTCTGGCTTAAGGAAACTCGTTGAAAACTATAGACCTATTTCGATACTGTGCAATTTTTCCAAAATTTTTGAAAGTATTTTGTATTCTAAAGTATTCTCACATGTACAGCATCTGATTGTAGATGAACAACATGGATTTCTGCCGTGCAGGTCTACTGCTACCAACCTTGTTCTCTTTACTCAGGTGGCAAGCGAGACAATCAATGCTGGTGGTCAGCTGGACACCATATATGCAGATTTTCAGAAGACATTTGATAAGGTGGACCACAAGGTTCTTTTGAAGAATCTTTATATGTGTAGGTTTTCTCTAGACCTGATGGAGTTATTTACATCTTATTTGACTGGAAGGGTACAATATGTGGCTTATGGTGAAAGCAAGTCCTCATTGTTTTCGTCACTCTCTGGGGTGCCCCCGGGAGTCAAATTTGGGACTTTTATTGTTTTTATTTTTTGTCAATGATCTGCCGAAAAGTATAGCTGACTCCCGTTGTTTGTTGTTTGCTGATGATTTAAAGATCTTTCGTGTTATTTCTAGCATTAGTGATTGTGAGGAATTACAGAGGAGCATTGATGCACTGTCAGAATAATGTTTTGTAAATAGAATGTTCCTGAATATTGGGAAATGTGTTGTTTCTACTTTCACGAGGCGTCTTACTCCTGTTGAGTACCAATATACTGTTGGAGGTGATCAACTTTTGCATAGGACCCAGTTTGGTGACTTAGGAATTGAGTTTAACACTAAATTATCATTTGCGAAGCACGTGGAAAAAATTGCTGCCCGGGGGTTGAAAACTTTGGGCTTTATTGTGCGAAACTCGAGAGGATTCAGTAGAGTTGAAACACTTAAAATTCTTTTTAATGCATATATACGTAAAAAAATGAAGTATCTGTCGGTGGTGTGGAATCTTTTTACAAGGTTCATTCTGATGTGGTGGAGAAAGTTCAGCGGAGGTTTGTTCGTTTTCTGCATTTTAAGTTTTTTGGATCTTATCCCAACTTTACACTCTATGTGAGTTTGCTTGCTGTGTTTGACATAACTAGTCTTCAGAGCAGGCGCATAGTTGCTGACCTGGTGTTTTTGTTTAAAATCGTGAGGAACTTGGTAAATTTTTCTGAATTTTTGGGCAGCATTCAGTTTAGGGTTCCTCAGAGGGATAGTAGACTAGAGCAACTGTTTTATATACCGGGGTGCAGAACGAATAGTCTGTTCAGTCCTCTGATTTATAGAATGTGTACAAGTTATAACAGACTGTGTAAGCATGTTGACATCTTCAACATGAATTTAAGAGCATTTAAGAACGCAGTGACTGAACATATACGTGCCTGACCACGTTGTACTGTTGACTTTGTTGGGTCTCCAAATTACTTGTACTGAATGAGATATAAATTTGCAATAGACAGAATAAATTTGAATTTAATATTAGTTTCGTACAATTGATGGACTGCCTGTGAAGACTGAAATGGAATTTAAGCTTGCCGAAATGTTGTTTTGTATTGTTATTGATTTGATGTCGGTAGTAAGTGAGATTGTAGAATTATAGGTGTACACCATAGTTATAGTTTATCTTGTTATGCTATACGTAAATGATTTTATAAACTGTGTATTTGCATATTATATATATATATATATATATATATATATATATATATATATATATATATATATATATATATATATATATATATATATATATATATATATATATATATAAATTGAAACTGATCAACTGACTGGATATGGGTACTAGAGGACCTTGTTCGCGCTCATTTGAATTTTTTTTAAAATTCAAAAGTCGGGATTTTCTCATTAGTGAATTTTTTTAAAGAGAATTCACTCAGTGTGACATTTCTAGCGATATTTTTGGCAATGAAATATATTAAAAGAAACCAGTTATTTATAAAACTTATGCTGTAAACATGCACAAGCAGCAGCTCTAATGTAAGGCATTCTGTGTAATTAAAGATGGGAAAGAAAGAAATAAAATTTTGATTTTCCCCGGCGCCTCCACCATTTGTGAACAATAATAATTTTGCATGCTGTTACGGATTAAACGCACTTTAAAGGCTTTATAGAGACATTGTTTGATATAAAATGACCTCCAATAAATAACAAATAAGAAAGCAATAGTTTTATAGCCTAATATGTGGATGAAACGAAATAAAAATAATTTTTCACGTATTATTTCACAGAAATATATTTATGATTATCCCGGCGCCTCCACCATTTGTGAACTATACTAATTTTGCATGGTTTTACGGATTAAAGTTACTTTAAACGCTTTATACAGAATATGTTTAATATAAAATGACATATAATAAATAATAAATAAAAAAACAATACTTTTATAGCCTGATATGTGTATGAAACGAAATAAAAATAAATTTTCACGTATTATTTCACAGAAATAAATAAATTACAGATTATCCCTGCACCTCCACCATTTGTGAACAATAATAATTTTGGATGTTTTTACGGATTAAAGTTACTTTAAACGCTTTATACAGAAATTGTTTGATATAAAATGACTTCCAATAAATAACAAATAAGAAAGCAATAGTCTTATCGCCAAATATGTGGATAAAACGAAATAAAAATAATTTTTCACCTATTTTAATTATTTAACTTGCTCTCAAAAACCGAAAAGTTTTATTTTAATATCTCTTTCAGAGCCTCTCTAAGTGAAGATTGGAACTTGTGATGAGCACTGATAAGTAGACTTGGAGAACCCAAATCACCACAACACATTTTAAAAGACTTGACGATCGTTTCACTAACCAAGCTGCGTCATCAGAGAATGGAGAATTCTGAATTTTTCTCCCTCTGATGACGCTAACTTGGTTGGTGAAATTATCGTCAGAGTTTGTAACATTGTAAGTGTTAAAATGAACTAATTTTCAAATTAGCAGCGTAGATTCTTTTGTTTACAAATGTAATGTGAGTTTTTTATTTCAGGTTAAGCTGTATACGTTATCACCGTCTTATGAAAATATTTGCTCTACGAGACAGTTTCAAAGGAGGCACTAATTGTTATACTTATTAAATACAGCTTTGACCTTACAACTGCTTGTTTCCTTCTCTGAAAGCGGTTTCACCTTTTACTCCATCGTCAGACAAAAAAAAAATGTTTTGTTTCGTATTGTCATCATATGCCAGTACAATCATAAGCAATTAATTAATCATAATATTTATTTGTGATTTAAATTATACAAGAAAGCTTTGATTTTGATTGTATTCATATTTTTTAGTGAATTTTTATTTTAAAAAAATCACTAATAGAGAGGTATCGATGGTGAGACTATGCAAAAAAAATTTCAAATGAGTGCGAACTAGGACCTCTAGAACCCATATCCGGGGTCAGTTATATATATATATATATATATATATATATATATATATATATATATATATATATATATATATATATATATATATATATATATATATGTGTGTGTGTGTGTGTGTGTGTGTGTGTGTGTGGGTATCCATCCGATAACTCAAAAAATAATTAACCGATTTCGATGAAACTCGGCAAGCGCCTTTCTTTTATTAATGGATTGGACGAGTTCGTTATCCAGGAAAATCAGACGCCAAAAATTTGAGTTTTCTTTCGAAAAGAATTTTTTCTTCAAAAATTACAAATATGTTTCAATTAAATTTAATGTATCTATTTCCTTAGGAGAGACCTTACTACGTACCAAAATTCAACTTTATAACTTTATAGAAAATTGAATTATTCAAATTTTGAATTTTCTTTCGATCAAATTTTTCTCCAAAAATTACAAAGTTATTTTAATGAAGTGCGGTGAATATCATGCCTTAGAAAGGGCCTTACTACATACCAAAATCAAAATTCCTAAGTTCATAGAAAATTGACTTATTCAAATTTGAAGCATTTAATAAGAATTTACTACCATAACGCACTTGTTTTTCTATTCTGAAAGTCGAGCTGTCAAGATATTTTTATTAGAAGTCACTTTTTGAATATTGGTTTCTACTATGCTTCTTTCACAAATCCCACTATTATCAACACTTCTACAATTCAATTACAGTTAATGTTTCACTTGAAGACAAATGTCATTCTTACTTTTACCCAAAATTTGAAGACTATCATTCATTATTTAATACAAACATTTTGAGATTCCTTTTTGATATATTAGTTGCGAAAGCACAGAATATCGCAAGCGATTGAACGTATATGGATATTCTGCCAACATGGCGGCGGGTGTAAAATGATAACAAATCAATAAACTATAACTAAAACTATATTTGGCATAAATAGGGAATCTATTTTAAATATTCAAGGAAGAAAACTGTGAATTACTTTGCGTTCTTTAGAACGCTTTTAACAGTTCAGTGATTTTTTAAAATTATTTTTATTTGTTTTTTGTTAATATTTGTGAATTTTCGTAGAAAAAGTTCATCAATAGTAAGATCCCGACTTTTGAATTTTAAAAAAATATTTGCAAATGAAACCGATAACTCAAAAAATAATGGGCCGCTTTTGTTAAAATTTGGCATGTACCTTTCCTTTTGTAAATGAATTGGACAAGTTCGTTAGTCAGGAAAATCTGACGAGGTTTTCCGGAAAAATTTTGAGTTCTCGTTCGAAAAAAATTATATCTCCGGAATTAACAAAGTAAGGGCAACCAAATTTGGTATTTAAATCCTTATAGGTAAGTTACCTACCAGAATTTAGCTATGTAGGTCAAAAGACAAAAAAGTTACAGGCATTTAAAGAAAAAATAAAATTGGGTTTTCCTCAAAACGTCAAAAGTCGCGATTTTAAAGGTAATAAATAAATTGGTAATATTTAGGCAATTAACCTGAAACTAATATGAGCTAAGGAAGGAAAATGTCTCAAAAAGAATGTTTTACAAAGCCTGAAGTCTTAGTTTCAATCGTCATTGTTCTTCATTTTACTAAAATGTTCCCAGAAAATTAATTTCAAATGGACCCTTTCTCTGATGCTTTGGCAGTAGTGTTGGCTATAGAGTTTATCGTTTAATGGTATATCATTTTTGTCGAAGTTTCGTAAAAAATCATTAAAGCTCAATATATCCGTTATTATGTAAATTACGAAAAAAATTGTATACATTATTTATAGGGTGTCTTGAGCTTAAAAAATATTTCCACAATTACAGGCTGTGTGTGATTCAATTTTTTTTTAATCCAAAACGCCCTTTGTTATTGCATTTTTGCATTTTTCATCGAAATATAATACATCTTTGTAAGAAAAGAAATTCGGGTCGCAGCATGTGCGTTATGGTAGCGAATTTTCATTAAATGCTTCAAATTTAAATAGCTCATTTGCTATTAACTTATAAGGTTGACCAGGAAACCAGTTTTTTCGGGAACAATTTAAGTTTACTTTCAGAAATTTTTGTACATTTTCAAACAATAAAGTTATTTTGATGAAACATAGCACATTTTTTATACTATATAGATTATACTGGTAATCAAATTTGATGCCTGCTTTCTTAAAAAAACATGTTTGCTATTAAAAACCTTTTTATGAAAATTCACTACCATAACGCACTTGCTGCTTCCAGACTTTTTGTATTAACTGCTTCTTCTAAATAAAAAAACCTATAAAACTAGTGGTAATATTTACTCGTATTAACTTGACCACAAAGAAAATATTTGTATTCCTGTACCCATCAACTTTTGAAACGTTATATTACTCGATTTTTATTGACAAAACTTTCAATTTTCATCAAATTACCCCTTATTTGGCCTCTACCCCCTTAAGAAATCTTACCCGAACACAATTCGAAGCGTTCCTTTGTCACGTGCTAACTGTATAACAAATTTGAAGACAACATCTCAATTCATTCTAAGTTATCGTGGCTACAAACAGACAGACCGACAGACAAAAAATATTCGTTACAAAATCATGTTTTCTATAGGTTTTGATACTTTCTACGACGTTTAAGCGCAAAAAATTTGAAATTTTTGTCGCCATGCGATACTTCCATACGTTGTGAAAATGTAGAAGTAATAGGTTGTCACTTAAAAAAATCGATAACGTCATAACTTGAAAAACAAATGACGTAACAAAATGAAAATAATGTAGTATAACGTCAAATTAGTAAAATTGTTATACCATGTCGAAATTCTTCCCAGAAACATATTTTTAACTAAGTTATCCAATTTACCCGTTACTTAATTTCCACACTGTATATATTATGCAGTGATTATTAAACGTAAAATAGGGACTCGTTACCAAAGAGATAATCTATCGTTTCGTTGGGACTACAAGTGAATTTGCAATAAACGGGAGCAAAACCCAGTGGAATAATTTATTGATTATTAATGGTTTCCCTAAATGTGATAATCCTGGAGGGGTTGTTAAAATTTACAGTATATTATACCAATTTATAATCAGTAATCTAACATATTTGCCTCTCATATCATAATGGATCGATAATGTCTACAAAAACTCGGCTGCTGGGCCGATAGCTACTTGACAAATGTATAAATTAATATTTTAGTGAATTTTTGTAAAAAAATTCAAAATTCACTAATGAGGTGACGACTTTTGAATTTTGAAGAAATTTCTTCAAATGAGCGTGCACTAAGCAGCCTAGAACCCATATCCAGAGACAGTTTCATTTTTATATATTTCTATATGTTTATATATATATATATATATATATATATATATATATATATATATATATATATATATATATATATATATATATATATATATATATATATATATATATATGTATATGTATGTATGTATCACACTGATAATTAAAAAAATAAAGGGCCGATTTTAATCAAATTTGATAAGTACCTTGCTTTATCAAGTGGATTGGACAAGTTCGTTATTCAATAAAATCGGCCAAAGTCTTTTCGCAAAAAATCAATTGTAAATAAAAATTGTTTGCTGTAAATAGAAAAGACGTTATACAATTAACATACTACTGGATATACCTGCTAGTCTGCCATGTCGAGCATGGCCTAGTCGGCTAAGCCCTGTACATCTGATAGTCAAGTCCTACATGACGAGTCTTAATCCTAGTTAGTGACTTCACTTTTTATGAGTTTATTTTAATCACCTTTAACTTCACCGTTATCTGATCTGATAGTTGTCATTTCGATGAAATTTTTTAGCGAGTTTTTGTAAAAAGACAATTTAATAAAGAAGAGATGAAAACTTTTAAAACGTGATCTAATTTGCCGTGGCTTGTGGAGACCCGGCATTTGAATTTAGAAAAAAAATCTTTAAATAAACGCGAACTAGGCCCCCTAAAACCCCTATCCAGGATCAGTTTGAATTTATATATATATATATATATATATATATATATATATATATATATATATATATATATATACATATATATATATATATATATATATATATATATATATATATATATATATATATATATATATATATATATGTATGTATATGTATCACCCCGATGACATAATGAGCCCATTTTGATCAAATTTGCTGATTCCCTTTTGTAAGTGGCTTAGATAAGATCGTTAGCTAGGAAAACTGGCCCAGGTTTCCCCGTAGAAGGTTGTGTTCTTTCGGGAAAAATTTATATCTCCGGAAATAACAAAGTACAGCCAACCAGATTTTGTACGCGTATTTGTATTATAAGGGGTAAAGCACTTACCAACATTTATGTCTGTAAGTTTAAAGACGAAAAAGTTATAGGCATATAAAAAAATTGTGGTTTTCCTCAAAACGTCAAAGTCGAGATTTGAAACGTCAAAATTGGCAACAAATACGGGTTATGTAAAGAATATTCTGCAAGCCCTTCAGCTTCGACCATCATTGCTCTTCAGTTTACTATAATATTTCCAGAAAATTAATTTCAAATAGAATCTTTCTCTTATGCTTTGGCAGTAGTTTTAGTTAAGTTTATAGTTTAACGGTCTATAATTTTTAGCTAATTTTCGTAGAAAAAAAGTTAACGAGGAGACCCCAACTTTTGAATTCTAAAAAGATTTCTTCAAATGACCGCAAACTAGCCCCCCTAGAATAGCTATCTGGGTTTACTTTCTGCTTACATATATACAGAGTGACGCATTTCTATGGTAAACCTAAATATAATTATTATTATGCAAGATACGACAAAAATTGTATATATTACTTATAGGATGTCTTGAGCTGCATCCTATGAAATTATTTTGATAATCACAGGGGGCCCATATGTGGTTGGTGTTACCTAAAATTCTTTTTGGACATTCCATATGCATTTTTGAAATTTTCTTTGAAATATGATGCATGTTTGTAAAAAGAATCGAGACGCAATAAGTGCGTTTTGGTAGCGAATTTTCATTAAATGCTTTAAAGTTTAATAATTCAATTTGCTCTTAACCTAAGGTTTGTCGGCTAGGAAACGAGTTTTCTCGGAAATATTTTAAGTTTATTTTCGGAAACTGTACATTTTCGAACAGTAAGTTATTTTGATAAAATATGGTAATTTTTTATATTATGTAGGTTATACCAGACTTTTATATTTCAAATGTCATTTGCATACTGACAAATTACATAAAGAAAATAGATATTCTCTCTAAAACTTTTTGTGGGAAACGTTAAAGAGAATATTGCATAAATTTAAATTTGATGTTCAGAGAGAACTCTACTGAAATATTTAAATATTAACGTCAATACAAATGCAAATTAAAATCAGAAAGACGGACATTATTTATTCTTTTTCTTTAGTAATCTTGACAAAGGGACATAAATGTAGCGTTGAAGTTTATTACTTATGAATCTGAATATTTTAGAAGACTTTAGGATAACGCAAAGCCGTCTTCTGCTGTATACTTACATCACATTTATTTGACAAGTCGTTTTGTTCTATTAAATATATCTAATAGGATTAAGTTGCCTTGCAATAAACACTTAAAAGAATTTTTTTGGTACCCTAGTGGCGGTCTATTACCGCGACTAGGGCCAATCACCGACGCCACGGAGCAGTTTCATCTCTCTACCCTGGAAAATTGCCGCACCTCTGCTTTTCTGTAAGGAGGGATCTTTAACCGTGGACACGGAATCGACCGTTTAAATTCATTCCAGAATCAAGTTTTCTATATGTTTTGAGACTTTTTACGTCGTTTTAGCACAAAAAATTCGAAATTTTCGTCAACCATATTCCACCCCCACACATTCAACACCTAATTTAATTTCAATAGAGAATACCAGATTTGTTGATTAAATTAAAAGTTTTCTAAAAAGGAAACCCTAAAACGTTTTATTACCAGAGTTTTAGCGAAAAAAATGTAAATTTACACCAAATAACCCCCTATTCATCCCTACCCCCTAAAGCGATTTTACCCAAAAACAAGCAGAACCGTTTGTTTGTCGAGTGCAAACTGTGTACAAAATTTGAAGACGTTATCTCAATTCGTTCTAAAGTTGTCGTCGCTACAAACAAACAGACATACAAACCGACAGACCGACAGACTGACAGACCGACAGACCAAAAAAATTCGTTCCCAAATCATGTTTTCTATATGGTTTGATACTTTTTACGACGTTTAAGCGAAATAAAATTTTCGAAATTTTTGTCGCCGATGTAAAACTTCGACACGTTGTGACGATCGATTTTCCCGGTTTATTAATTTTTGACAGAATGTACTTTTTGAGAACTTTAGGATTTGCAAGACTTAGGAAGAAAGTTACAAGCTGCAAATTCTAAAGTCTTCAAAAGTATGGTCTCCCAAAAATTCATAAGCCGGGAAAAGGGGACCTATTGTTTCAGCTATAGATTCCTCGACATAAATTTTAGCAAAGTTGTTGACAAATGAGTTTAAGAGCTTACTCGTCAAAGAAAAAAGTTTGTCAGTAACAAATTGACTTGAATTAATATGAAAAAAATAAACTTAAAAAGGTTAAATTGATTGAAGGCGAGGTTTTGATTTCATTCGATGTAACCTCATTGTTTCCTAGCGTTCCCACGAAGCAAACGTCAACGTATTTAGAAGAGTTGTTAAAAATGAATAACATAAATGAAAAGATATGCAAAGAAAATTTAGCTTTAACACACCTTTGTTTTAAGAAATATATTGTCCATTTCAACGATGAGTTTTTTGAACAAACCCGAGGCAGGGCAATCGGCTACTGACATTTATGCAGACCATTTCATGAGTAGATTTGATACAGAGCTCGAGAGTAAAAGTGAGTATTTTCCTAGAGTGTGCTTCGTTACGTGGATGATATTTTCGCAGTGTTTAACACAAACATTTGCACAATAGAATATTTTCTTGACAGATTAAACAATAAATTGCATTCCATAAAATTGACCCACGAATTAGAAATTAATAATAATTTTTTTCTAAATTTCAACACATCACGAGGGCTTACAGCCTAAATACTATTGTACAGTGGGTGTCCACAAGGAGAAAATATGCAACTTGTTAATTGTGGACTTGAAGGTTTTGAAGGTTTGTAGGTTAAGAGGAGAAGGAAAAACAAGGAATTCCACAACTTGGAAGTCCTTGCATAATTTTATTTTCATCAATGTTAGTACTTTAAATAGAGAGGCAAACCCATAATAATTAAAATTCTCATGCTCAACAATTAAAAGTGCTAAAAAATACCATAGCAATATATATATATATATATATATATATATATATATATATATATATATATATATATATATATATATATATATATATATATATATATATATATATATATATCACTGAGTATAGTAATAATCGAGTTGTCTATGTATAGTTTATTGATCCACCCCTTCTCAAAAGATGTTGACAAAATATGGGAACAAAGAAAACGGAATTCAGACTTTCCGGTAAATAATCAGTGAAAGTTTGTTTGTTTGAACCACCATTAAGCCTCTGAAGCAAAGTATCTGCACAGAATATAAACATAGTTGTAGTTTTTAAACGTTCAGAATGTTTCATCCTCTGATGATGCTACAGTGGTTAGTGAAACGATCGTCAGGTTTTTTTTAATGTGTTGCGGTAATTTGCGCTCACCAAGTGTACTTATCAGTGCTAATTACAGGTTTATATCTTGATTTTGCGAACTATCAGTCGGTTATATGTTCAATTTGATTGTATTAATTTAACACTTCTATTTGCTAAAATTATCCTTTGACGCATCTAATTCAACTTTCTGCACCGTCTCGTAGCCCGTTAAAACTTCAACGGAACGATACTTCTTACTGGTAATGCTTGTTCTAAAGTTCCCCATCGCTGATCATTCTTCTCGGAAGCACAATAGTGCCTGTAATAAGAGACTACGGCACCTTCAAGAATTGTAGTTGCATGACTTTAATTTAATCCCATGTTTGTACAAGCACACTGGATGATTCTGATCCTTCTTATATAACCTAATAGGATGGAGGAGCAAAGATGCGACAAGAACGGGGAAATTCCTTGTTATCTTTTCTTGTTAGCGTTAACGAGTTGCATAACTATTGTTTGCTTGAATTTCTTTGCTGGAGTAAGTCAGAGAATATCGAGGTTATATGTAATATTTGCGAATCATGGATATCTGGGATCGCGTATGTGTCCTTGTTTTAGTTTTCAACCGCGCCATTCTTTTTCTGTTTGTTTTGTGAATTAACGTTTTATTTTCTTGAAATACAAGGAAAGTTGTTGGGATTTTATACCCAGCCGTTAATCAAAAAGTCTAGATGAAGCGAGTGCTTTATGAGAGCAAATTTTCTTTAGAATCTTTCAAATCCTAATATGTGAATTTTCTGTTGAGCTGGAATATTTAATTTTGATCAACTTTAATAATACGACCTGTGGACAAAAGACATACGTCTAAGGCCAGAGGCCTATGCTTGCAGAGCGCGCGTCACACATACACATACAATCCTAAAGTATATTAATAACGTAGCCGAATATAACGGATACACTGCTTGCCTAGTGGAGAAATCATAACAAACAGAAAACAAAGAACATGTAGGCGGAATCATTGTCTGTTAGAAAAGCAGATAAAGCAGAAAAAACTGTGTTTGCTTACCATTTGAACCTCGAATCACGAGGGGTCTAGGTAGCATTTTTTTAAAACCAATTTGCAACTAACATTTTCGACAAAAAATACCTTAAAAAACTTGCTAAATAATCCAAAAGACAAGGATAGTACGGCCAAAATGTCGGGAATTTATGAAATAAGTTGTAAGGAGTGTGATCTTAAATACGTCACAAAAACAACAAAATCTATTAGAATTAGAATCAAAGAACATTTAACACAGTTAAAATACGATACTATAGATAGATCTTCCGTCGCTCGACATATTTTGGATAGTAATCACCACGTTGATGAGAAGAATCTAAAATTAATAGCAAACGTTAGACAACTAGGAACACCTGGCACCTCAGACATATGGTAGTGTGAACAAGTCATGCGTGGCACAACATATTTGGGATGATAACCACCACATTGATAAATAAAATCTGAAACTTATCAAAAATTGTATACGGCCAGCGGAGCTGGATGGGTACGAAACAATTTATATTTCTAGGGGAATAAAAAAGAAAAGTTCCTTAAACCGAGCCCGGCCACTGGTTTGTAGTCCTCTGTTTGCGCTCTGTTTTTGATGCAGATAAACATTCCGAAACCTGTCAGGTAAAGTGATAAAGGAACTACTTCAAAAACCTCGTCCGGTAATTAAAATACAATACACTGAAGAATTTTTCTGCGATTTAGTTTCCCTCTCGGTATCATTCTTTACCTAAGATTCAGTATAAAAGGTGATGTTAGTAGTAAAGTAGTTAGAATTTTTGATCCTCTGATGACGCCAACTTTCTTAGGTAAACGATCATCAGGCCTTCAAAAAGATGTGTTGTGGTAATTTGGGTTCTCCAATGGTACTTATCAGTGCTCATCATATTATGATTTGTGAATAAATAATATTGATCTAGAAACGTGCAGACCTCTTAAACATTACCAATCCAAACAAATGTAACTATGCAAGCGTGCATATTTAGCACATTGATAATAATACTAGACGCTAAAATGCATAGTCAGCTACCTTGCCTTAATACAGTGACATAGATTATTCATTAGTTTTTAGGTCATTTATGTACATAATTTAATGTTTTTGGAAATAATAAAAATTTCTGGACTTACCCAGTGCGTTATGATGGTCAATTTTCATAAAAATGTTTTTAACAGCAAATATGTTTTTTTTAAGAAAGCAGGCATCAAATTTGGTGACAGTATAACCTATATAGTAGAAACAATGTGCCATGTTTCATCAAAATAACTTTATTGTTTGAAAATGTACAAAAATTTCCGCAAGTAAACTCAAAGTGTTCTCGAAAAAACTGGTTTCTTGGTCAACTTTATAGGTTAATAGCAAATTGAGCTATCCAAATTTAAAGCATTTAATGTAAATTCCCTACCATAACGCACCTGCTGCGTCCCGAATTTCTTTTCTTACAAAGATGTATTATATTTCGATGGAAAATGCAAAAATACAATAACATAAGGCGTGTTCGATTAAAAAAAAAAGAAAATTTGAATCACCAACGACTTATGGGCTACCCTATAATTGTAGAAATATTTTGTAGGATGTAGCTCAAGACACCCTATAATTAATGTATACATTTTTTTTTCGTATCTTGCATAATAACGGATATATTTTTTTACGAAAATTAGACAAAAATGATATACCATTAACCGATAAACTCTATAGCCAACACTACTGCCAAAGTATCAGAGAATAGTTCTATTTGAAATGAGTTTTTGGGGAATATTTTAGTAAAATGAAGGACAATGACGATTGAAACTAAGACTTCAGGCTTTGTAAAACATTCTTCTTGAGAGATTTTCCTTTCATAGCTCATATTAGTTTCAGGTACATTGCCTAAATATTACCGAGTTTGACGTTTTAAATCGCGACTTTGACGTTTTGAGGAAAACCCAAATATATTTTTCTTTAAATGCCTGGAACGTTTTTTTCCTATAATCTACAGAGCTAAATTTTTATAGGTGACTTACATATAATGATGTAAACCCGCGCACCAAATTTTGTTGCCCTTACTTTGTTAATTCTGGAGATATAATTTTTTTCGAAAAAAACCACAACATTTTCCGGGAAAAGGATTTTTCTGGCTAACGAACTTATCCAAGCCACTTGCGAAGGGAAGGTATTCACCAAGTTTCATCAAAATCGGTCAATTATTTTTTTAGTTATAGGTGTGACACACACACACACACACAAATATATATATATATATATATATATATATATATATATATATATATATATATATATATATATATATATATATATATATATAATGTGAAACGGACCTCGCATTTGGGTTCCAGGGGTCCTAAATATCGCTCATTCGAGGATTTTTTTTCAAAATTCAAAAGTCGGGATCTCCTCATTAGTGATTTTTTAAAAAGAAAATTCATTAAAACGGCCTTTTAGGAACCTCTTGTTCCTAAGTAAAATCAGAGAAGCTGCTGGAGGCAGTCATAGCTGTGAAGATAAGGAAACATCGCCTTTAGAGTGTAATGATGCATTATCAAACGGGATTATTAAAACAGCTTTTCTGGCAGGCGAAGCAAAAAAGAAAAAATGTATTTACTCGAGTCATGAAAATGCAACGTTTTGTTATTGTTTTTTAGCTACTCCCCTTATTATCATACTGCCCTTCTTCTAAAGGTTCTACATCAACGGGTAATGTTAACAAAATTATATTATACTCTTAGGAAAGCTTCATAGGAAGCGACAAACATAAATTAGTTGCAGAAAGCAAGGAAAGCCCAAAATCCTTTCCGCTTTTCTTGGACACAACTTTTTCTGATGTTTACTTATTTTCTCTTGTAAAATAAATTATGTGGAAGCGTACAAACAAACAAAGCCGTGGTTGTTTTTATATTTCAATGCTATATTAAAGTCTCGCTGAATAATTACGTCACTCTATAGAATTTTAATCTGGGATACAGCTCAAACCATCCGAGATTTAATTTAATGCGTCTAGATTTGCACTAAATAGCATTAAACATGTGAAAGCCTTGCTAAAAGCCTTGCTTTTAGCCAATTTTGGTTGAAGAGATCAATATACACAAAATAAGTGTGCTATTGTGGGTTTATGTTGATTATCAACAACATGTTTTGCAAATCCAGATTAGCCCGCGTGGGTATTTCTAAGCGAATCAATATGGCCCTTGTATATGGTGTTAAAATTTCTAAAAGTTTGACCAATGTATATTACGTTACAGTGTGTACCAGCTAATTTATAAATTTCAAGAAACACGCTTTTCCTTTCGAGAAATTTGTTATTTAACGCAAAGGAAAAATCTTTTTTTTAACAACAGCTTGAATTCTCAATTGTGGTATGTGATAAAATCTGTATACAGTGTGCCCATTATCTACCTCGGCATAGAGGATAACTTTGTTATTTCTGAAGATAGAGCTTCCGTTAAATTAGCAAAGTTGCATAGAATTTCAAAATCAGTTTACTGCCATGAACAAATTTCTAATGTATCGCCTTCCTTTTGAGATAACCTTGTATATGGGGTTAAAATTTGTAGAAGTTTGACCAATGTAGATTGCGTTACAGTGTGTACACACTAATTTATAAATTTCAAGGAACACCATTTTTCTTTTGAGAAATTTGTTATTTAACGCAAAGAAAAAATCTTTTCTTTTTCTACCAACAGCTGGAATTCTCAATTGTGGTATATGATAAAATTTGTATACATGGTGTCTATTATCTTCAATATCCTAAGCTTGTCGCTTTAGCCCAATTAGATGAGGATCGCAGACTCCTGGAGGATTCTGTCTCTGTGGATCTCCAAAAAATATTAGACTGGAGAAGTAGAAATCTTGTACAATTCAACTCCACCAAATCTCAGTATTGCTTTCCATCTCATAAGAGATACACCAGCCCTAGACTCATCACAATGAACAACCAAGTTATTCAAAGTAATGAGTCATTTTCACTTGTTGGCATCTCTGTGGTTCAAAATCTCAACTGGCACCAACATGTCACGTCAAATTCAGAAGCGGCTGCTAAGAAATTAGGCTTCCTCTTCCGGGCTCGCAAATATTTTTACCAGCTAATCTCTCTACATTATATACTTTACAAATAAGGCCAAACCACGAATACTGCTCCCACATTCATTCAGAAGAGAGTTATGCGTCTCACCGGTGACCCTACCCTCACCCCAAAGGTTGCCATCCCTTGCCCACCAACGTGCCGTTGCTGACCTCTCTTTCTCTTATAGATATCTGCACGGGCACTGCTCAGATGAGCTTTCTTCCATAGCTCCTCCATCTGCTGCCCTCAACAGATCTACCAGGGGAACGGAGCGAATGCACCCTTTTACTGTTCAGATCACCAGACATAGAACGTCTTGTTATGCCCGCTATTTAGTCCCGAGGACTTCCAAGTTGTGGAATACTTTGCCGGCACATGTTTCTCCTTCTCCTCCGAACCTCCACACCTTCAAGTCCATAATTAACAAGTTGCCTTTTTCTTCCTTGTCGACACCCACGGTACGGTAGTATTAAGGCTGTAAGCCCTCGTGGGGTATTGTTAAAATATATAAAAAAAACATAACAGGACTCTTGACGGGACACATGACTGTCAAGAAACACCTGCATAAAATGGGGCGGTTCGAGGGGACCTGGCATGTAGACTATTGTGCGAGTCTAAAGCTCTGGATCGAAAAACACAGCTGATCTACGGACAGCCTAGACCGGAGATAGAGCAACATAAAACTTCACCCTACCAATTGCTGCGCAGACTAGTTCAAGGCACAGTGATTTTGGATCGGGTGGAGTAAGGGTATGCACAATAAGCCAAAGGCTGCAGTGCTACCGAGGCGGCAAAGACGCGGAAGGGCCCTATTAGAGAGAAAAAAAAAACACTACAGAAATCACAATATAAAATCTAATCTACTTCATACGACTTTCGTGTGACCGAAAATATGAAAACAGAACTGATGTCCGCGTTGCCAGTTTTAGACATTCCGGCCTGTACTGTAGATGACCGTGACAGTCAGCTGACTACCATGCTTCAATATTGTCTATTTAATCTCAAGAATGTTCCAAAGAAACTAGTGTCCAGTATTTGTATTCAAAAAGTTGTGACGGTTTCTTTCTTATATTCAATGCTACACTTAACCTCAAATATCTAGAAAACGGTTGATTTTATAAAACTTGTGAATAAAAGCAAATTTAATCGAAATTGAATTTCTAATGAAACCCAGCTAATTTCAATGATCTGGGGATCGAAAAGTTTCTTTGCACAGCAGCGCTATCTACATGTGTGGTAATAAACATATTTTTTTGGCAAAGTTCAAACCCTTCATTAACTTTACTATTAATAAGAAGAATAGTGGAAAATGGTGCAGGTACTGGATGAACAGTTTATCCTCCATTATCTGCTAATATTGCTCATGGGGGATCTTCAGTAGATTTAGCTATTAGTGAATTTTTATATGTTTATATATATATATATATATATATATATATATATATATATATATATATATATATATATATATATATATATATATATATGTATCCGTCTGATAACTCAAAAAATTATTAACCGACTTCGATGAAACTCGGCAAGTGCCTTTCTTTTATTAATGGCTTGGATGAGTTCGTTGGCCAGGAAAATCGGACGGGGTTTTCCGAGAAAATTTTGAGTTTTCTTTCAAAAAAAAAATTTTCTCCGAAAATTTCGATAAAATTTGGTCAACATATTGCTTTAGGAAATACCTAACTATGTGCCAAAATTCAGCTTTCTAGGGTTACAGAAAATTGAGCTATTCAAATTTGAAACATTTATGTTTAAATCATAAGTATGTGGTTGCTGTTGGTTAGTCAATGCTTCTCTTATTGTCATTGACTCATGAAATTCATTTTTAAGTTTCAGAGAAATGTCAATAATACTGAATTCACTGATTGTTAATCATTGGAAGCATTTACGATTATATATAACCCTATTGTAATTTATTATCATTTATCACCTCTGTAGTATAATTATTTTTTTCCTTACAACTCGCAGCGTTTTTAGTCAATTGTTGTTATTAATAGTCAATAGTTTCTTTCCGAATACACACGGCTTCCATTGACTTCTGCTTCTGCCGCTGTTACAGTCTTTTTAGAGGTCCAGTTATAACCTCTCATACAGCCAGTGTTTTTTAAACACGTGGCTGGGGGACTGACCGAATTCATTCCCAGTTGTTGTTGATTTACTCATATTCTCTTAATATGTTTGAAGATGTGGTGTCTACTTCATTCCAAGTCACTATTAACCGACTATTTATGAAATCAAATAAGTAAATTAAATCGATTGTCATAAAATATGTAGTGTATTAAGACTAAGGGAAAAAGAAATAAAACATATATAACTGTGCACATTTTGATTATATTTTAGGGTGCTTGAGAGAGGTATTGTCACAGCATAATATCTTATTAAAGTTCATTTGTAAATAGGTTTAATTTTTATATGTTTATATATATATATATATATATATATATATATATATATATATATATATATATATATATATATATATATACATATATGATAACTCAAAAAATAATTAACCGATTTCGATGAAACTTGGCAAGTGCCTTTCTTTTATTAATGGCTTGGATGAGTTCGTTATACAGAAAAATCAGACGGGGTTTTCCGGAAAAAATTTGAGTTTTCTTTCGAAAAAAATTTTTTTCTCCGAAAGTAACAAAGCTGTTTTAATGAAATTTACTATATATGTTGCCTCAACCTTACTACGTACCAAAATTCAACTTTCTAAGTTTAGAGAAAATTGAGTTATTCAAATTTTAAATTTTCTTTCGAAAAAATTTTTTTCTCCGAAAATTACCAAGTTATTTTAATGAAATTTTGTGGATATCTTTCCTTAGAAAAGACCTTACTACGTATTAAAATTAAACTCTCCAAGTTTATAGAAAATTTAGTTATTTAAATTTGAAGCATTTAATAAAAATTCACCAGCATAACGCACTTGCTGCGTCTCGAGTTTTTTAGTCTTCATCTTGCAGGAATTTCCTCAATTTTAATAGCAGCAAATTTTATTACTACAGTAATTAATATACGTCCTATAGGAATATCTTTAGATCGAATACCTTTATTTGTATGAGCAGCGTCGACAGATTTCAAATATCATATTTAGTGTTGGAGTAAGTAGCATATGGAGTTTTAAATGGCACATCCTGTATATATAAACATAGAAATTTGAACGGACCAAAGTCGCGCTCATTTGAAAATTTTTTTGCAGTCTCACCATCGATTAGCGATTTTTTGAAAATAATAATTCGCTATAAGTGATATTTTAAAATATGAAAATAAATAAACATGAAAATCTTCTTTAGTCTATGCGAGAAATCCGCACAAAATGTCCTTATTTCTAAACAGATATTTTGAAACATCACGCTGCAATTCATTTATCAAAATAAATGCAATTTCCTCTTAATAAATTGAAATTGAAAATTCTCCTTGCAGAAGAACCATAAAATCAATCCATCATATATCAGTCATTTAATATAGCCGCGACAAAAAGGCCTCCAATCTATCCCGTTTGGAATAACCATTCATTCAGAGGGGTATCGATTTACCCGTAAAATTAAAAGCGCACACAGAGCCAGCGACTTTCTAGTAAACATTTCTGATTCACGATTTAAAACTGCAGTCGTAAACATTACCAGTAAAACTCGTATCCTTTTTCTGTGTGTAGGGATTTGAGTTCTAAATCAGTTATATTTAGAGCAGTGGATCCAAACCACTTTATTTTACTTTTATATCACAATGCATTGAAAATTGTGATTAAAATATTGGATAAATCTGTTTGCGTTACGCATTGGCAAGATAATAAATTACAAAATCCAGAGTCCATAAACCGAGCAGTTTTAGCAAATTGATGTAGAGAGATTCGCTCATAAAAACTTTAAAAAAAATCAGGGAGTGCGAAGTAGGATACCTTGGTTCAATTATATATATATATATATATATATATATATATATATATATATATATATATATATATATATATATATATACCAAATCTGGGTATTTTAAACATCGGCAGCAGTCCAGTAGCTGAAGCAAAAAATATATTATATCTGTGATTAAACATAGACTGTCATCTAAGATGGGATATACATACGAGTCAAATTCTTAGGAAGTTGAGAAGCTATTTGTTTAGATTCAGAAAACTAAAACAATTAATGAAGGAAACTTACCTCAGAACTGTATACCTTGCCTTTATTCAATCCCAACTGATGTGTGGATTGCTCGCTTGGGGCAGCGCTTCTGAAATATATTTGAGAAAGGTGGGAACCACACAGAGATGGTTACTGAAAATTATATGTGGCAAAATATGACATAATGTATAATGTATAATGTATAATGTATATATTAACAATGAAACAGGCCAATGTCACCTGAATGACACAGGGATGTTCATGTACGTCAAAAAATTAACAATAAGAACGACAATAGCACACACAATAAGCATAACAATTAAGGAAAATTTTTCCTTAAATAATACAAAACAAAGATACTTATAAAACACACTTATAACGTTCATAACGTTCAAAAGATAAGAGCTGCAGAATCCAGATCCAATTCCAATATTGTTTTTTAGAGTCACCAGGTGCACTAGGTTTATAGTTTATACTATGGCAACTACACTACAAACAAAGTGTTCATATTATAAGAATTTAAAAACAGAAGATAGTTAATGGTAGTTTATGTGTAAAAATCATCCACCGAGTAGCACGTCTTGTTTATAAGAATCGTTTTCCCTTTTTTTTAAAAGCTGGTAAAGTGTCAACATTCCGTACATCTTCCGGCAACGCATTATACAACTTGCAGCCATTGTAAAACAGTGATTTTTGGTACAGAGCTGTGCGATGTTTGTCAGTTTGGAGGTTATTTTTACCTCTTGTGGTATATCCATGTTCCACTGCATTGCGTGTGTATTTGGTTTTGTTTTGAAAAACATGGGTTAGCACTTCCATGATGTATATGCTGGGGAGTGTAAGGATACCCTGTTCTTTAAAAGTGTTTCTGCAAGTGTGTCTATGAGGGATATTGAATATGATCCTCATCACTTGCTTTTGTTGTTTAAAAACTCGGTTTACTTCAGTTGCTAATCCCCAGTGCGTAAAACCAAACCTTAGTTGTGAGTAGAAACACGCATAATACAGTGACAACACAGTAAAGGTACTGCATCTTTGGGTAAGTGTTCTTATTGCATATGTAACGGATGAGATTCGCGAGCAAAGTTCATCGATGTGAACATTCCATTTTAACTCACTATCGATATGAAGTCCTAGTAGTTTTGTAGATGGCTGCAAGGTTACAGTTTGGCCATCAAGTTCTACGCTTTGTACAGTACCTTTTTTTGATTTTGAAGATTTAAAAAACACGCAAGCTGTTTTATCCTTGTTAAGTGCAAGCTTGTTTTTATCGACCCAATTGGTTAGACTTTTGAGGGTTTTGTCAGAATCAGCCATTATGTGCTCAACACTATGTCCACCTATCAAAAAGTTGGTATCATCGGCATAGGAGGCGACCGTTCTTTTGTTATCTGGATTGATGTTGTTTTCAGATTGGTGCGTGATGTACTGAAGTAGGCTGTTGGCATAGATAATGTACAGCGTAGGTCCAAGAACTGTTCCTTGCGGCACACCAACCGTTACTTCAAAAGTCCTAGATAAGTAAGTGTTGGTAGAGTTAGATATTACAACTCTTTGTGTTCTGTCTGAAAGATAGCTTCTGAACCAGTCCAGTGCGGTGCCCGTCACTCCATACCTACACAGTGAACATATAAGGATCTCATGATTCACACAGTCGAAGGCTTTGAAAAAGTCCACAAAAACTCCCAGCGCTACCTCTTTTTTGTCAATGTGTTCGACAATTTGCTCCACAAACTCAACAATTGCAGTTTCAGTGCTTCGTGCTTGCCGAAAGCCATGTTGATATGGCGAAAGAAGTTTATTATCAGCAAGATAGGTTGTCAGCTTGTTATTGACTATTTTTTCGAGGGTTTTTGCGAAAGTTGGTGTTAGGCTGATTTGTCTGTAGCTTGAATAATCCGCGGGATCACCCTTTTTATATGTCGGTTTTGTGTATGCTTCTTTCATTTTTGATGGAACGATACCTCTGGATAATGAAATGTTATATATATGTGACAGTGGTAAAGAAACAACAAACCTGCAGCGCTTAAGCAATATGCTTGATACCTCGTCCGGCCCTGCAGAGCTAGATGATTTGAGGGTATTTATTGCGTTTAGGACATCCTCTTGAGTAACAGGTGGGAATTTAAATTGGGTGCTCACTTGTGGTGTTATCCCCGCAACAAATGCTATATCTACCGCAGCAGGCAGATGAGCAGTTGCTTTTTGAGCAGCAGATGAGAAGAAGTCTCCAAACTGGTCTGGGAGGTCCGGATGTATGACAGGGTATTCAGTTTTACATCTTACATTCCTCCCTGTTAGTTCGTCTATGGTTTTCCACATAGTTTTGCTCTTGTTGTTGCTGCGGCTGATAGCTTTGTCGAGTTCGGCCCTCCCTACATCTGCGATCAGCTGTTTATATTGTGCATTTACTTTTTTGAAGATAGGCTTAAATGCTGAAAAATGCTGGGCAAGCTCAACATATAAAGCAACGACCTCCTTCATCTCCCTAACTTCTGTCGTTGCAGGAGCTCTACGTTTCTTACCGATTTTAACTTCCCTAATGGGAAAACATGCATTAAAATGGTTGTTGAATGTTTCCAGGAAATTATTATAAGCAACTTCGGGGGATGTCTCTTGAAGTACGTTTGTCCATGTCTCATGTTCAAGCAGTCCGATGAAGGCGTCTATATTGGCCCCGCTGATTATTCGTTTAGCAACTGTTATTCCGCTCGTGCTACACTTGGCATTGGGGATCCGTATGAGCACTGCATGATGGTCACCAAGGAATGTTTTCAATGTATTGGCTGAGAATTTAGGTAAGGTCCTTTCACTAACAAGGAAATTGTCAATGGATGTAGATGATGTAGGCGTCACACGTGTAGGATCGTGTACGGTGATTTTCATGCCGTAGCTGCTAAGGATGTCACGAAATAGTCTATGAGAGGTACTGTCTACAAGCACATTAATATTAAAGTCACCACCGATCACAACCTGAGCGAACCGGCTCACTGAGTTTATTGTTCGGAGAACACCATCAAGTGCACTCAAAAACGCCTCAACTCTTTCCATGTTATTGTCCGGGGGATGGTATATGCACACTACCAAGAGACCGGAGGAAAGTTCCACAGCACAGCATTCACAGAGATTCTTGACGGTCAACTTATTCAGTGCCGTTACGGGTTTAGCATCTATACCCTGTCTGGCATAGATTGCAGCACCACCATGTTGATTTATGTCTCGGCAAAAGTAGGATATCAATGTATAGTCCTTGATGGGTAGTGTTTCGAGTTGCTCCCTGGATTGCCAGTGTTCAGATATTAGAAGTAGTTCGGGATTATCGTCTTGCAGAGCTATTTCCAGCTGATGAATCTTGGAATGCAGACACTGCATGTTCTGGTGGAGGAGCGTAATGTGGGTCTGATCTGCGTTGTCGGGTTGTCTATTACATACGTGTATGTCTTGCTTCTGTGGAAGTACTTGCTCCACACTGTGCGTCATCTCACTTAAAAACCCTGTTTAGGCGACATAGGTAGGTGATACATACTTTGTAGTTCTCGAGACCGTTGTAGGTAGCTTGTGCGTTCCGTTAGTTCATAGGACCTATATGCCCTGAGATCAGTTTCAGCCTCCGACACTCCCAAACCATAGGCTTCGAAAAACCTGGTGTAGTATATCTTAAGCTGCCCATGGTCGTAGGGAAGACCTTCAGTGGCCAATAGTAATCGTATACTATTTTTTGTCACACCCTGCACACATGTATTATCTGGTTGATCATGTAAGAACGCCAGATAAAGACGGACAGCTTTAAATAATTCCGGTTGTCTTAGACGGGCAAGTAAGTATCTCCCGTCACCGTCTGCTGATAACTTTGTTTGTTTTGCGCAAGGTGGCCATAGCGGATCCATGAAAGATGTTGGTATACTCGGCTCTTTCGGTCTTTTGTCTACTGTAGGATGGAGAGTATCCCCTTTAACAAATGTCACTGGCTTACCCTAGCGATTTGCTCTATTCTGGAAACAAAGTAATGGATATCCAGAAGTTGTACTGCCGTGCAATTTTATTGTACACACACACAGAAAGAAGAACACCATAAGTTTCCTAGAACACACCTACCAAACACAGTTTAAAAATGTGGTAACGGTAAAACAGAGAGCGAATAAAAGGATTGGCCGAAAAAACTTTGTGTATATTGGTTTGGGAGTGTACGATGTGTTGCCACTGGATATAAGACAGGTGCATTCATATAGATTTATTAAAAAGAGGGTACAGTCCTGGCTACTTGAAACTCCGAGAGATGTTATCTACTGACTGGTTAATTTAGGTTAAGATTTTGTAGATGTAGTGCATCCAATCCTTTGTGTTTTAAAATCTGATGTACATTTTATTTAATGGGTGTTTGTATGTTACTTATTGTGTTGTATATTGGCTGCTTAACTTGCAGAGATTTTGAATGTTTTGACTATTATTTTGCGTCTGCATATATTTCGTGAGCGCATTCGTATGGTGTTTTATAGCTTTATATTTGTTGTTTTTATATATTCTGGCTTCTTTTTAGTACAGCTGTATATGATTTAAGAATTTTGGTGTTCTTTGGGAAGTGTTGGATTGGGGGGTGGTTTTGTGTTGGTGGGGGGGAAGGATAAGAGGGAAGAATGAGACTGTTGTTATCGCATGCAATTTTTTTTCTCTCTTTGTGTGCGCATTTTGCTTCTATGGAGACATGCTGTGTAGAGGTTGGTGTGGGAGAGAGAAAGGAAGGAGGGAAAAATGTGTGGTATTTTAGTGATCCAAATTGTTGGGCACATATGCTAGAAGCGGTTTTAATAATATGTAGCTTAGTTTTTTTTCAGTTGAATTGCTTCACAATTTTTTTGGATTGTGTGCACTAGGTATTTTTGGGAAATAAATTATATTGCTAGTATCACCAACAAGTCTCTGACCTAGGTGACTTTTCATCTCATTGAACAATTAGCTCTAATGGATTTTATAAGCTATTTGTAATGAAAAAAGTATGTATATTGTGTTTAATACACAATATATATATATATATATATATATATATATATATATATATATATATATATATATATATATATATATATATATATTTACGTCCAAAATTATACAACGTGTCTTACAAGAAAGCTATGCTTGTGTTTGCATTTACACAATTTTGTTGAACATTCTCCTCTGCAATTCCTTTTGTCAAAACCATTTTATGTAATGTCACTTTTAAAATTTTTTCTAGATGTTACTCTTCCTACTACCGTAATTTCCACAAATGTTTCCACTGTATCCATAAGCCTAAATCCTTACTTTTGTATAAATATTTTTATTTATTTCAACTAATTATTCACAAAAACCCTAAAATTCTTTTGTACAGATATTTTGACGTTTTTACTTGACAGATACAGTTATATATATATATATATATATATATATATATATATATATATATATATATATATATATATATATATATATATATATATATATATATATATATAAGGAAAAAGGGTTAAGGGCAAAGCCGCACGGAGACAACCGTATACACGTGTTTGAAGCTTATTAGCCATCATCAGTACGGTATAGCCAGGTGATGATGGCTAATACGGTTGTCTCCGTGCGGCTTTGCCCTTAACCCTTTTTCCTTGTATAGTACATAAGTGCCGTGTTATAAATCCTGTTATATATATATATATATATATATATATATATATATATATATATATATATATATATATATATATGTAGATAGATTTGTATAGCGGATGTCCATGATGGGCACTGAGGTCGACCGCGTTTGTCGACCACCTTTTTTCCTACCCACAACTCAGTGGTCTGGCAGTCCGTGACGGTGAAATCGCATACTTTACATCTGAAAAAACTGTTCGCAGCCGTCAAGAAGTATAAGTTCAATAGGACACCTGGACCAGGATACGTCCCTCCAGAGATACTGAAAATATTTTCTGAGGAAAGATCGGAGCTAATCTTATTTGTATATAACCACTTGGCAACCAAATGTTACATTCCAGCGTGATGGAAGCGAGCCAGGCTAGTGTTGATGTCCAAGGCGGACGGACTGTCGCACAAATACATCTGCCTGCTCCACACAGAAGGAAAATTATACGAACACCTCGTACTGGCCAGGCTGAAGAGCGAGAGGGATTGAGCGAACAAGGGACCTGGTAGAGAGATAGTAGAGCTTTCGGGAGGGCCGACAGACAGCCTCATTGAAGTACCCGAGGCTTTGTGCGGTGATAACTTAGACATCAGGAATGCGTTGAATAGCGCATCGTGGCAAATAATACTAGAAGAACTGAGAAGGCGAAGCATCGACGAAGGTCAGATCAACATCACTGGATTGTACTTGTCGGAAAGGGAGATAATCCTGGAGGCTGAGGAAACTGTAAATAACATAGGAAGGAACAGCGGCGTTCCTCAGGGTTCGATCCTTGGGAACACGCTGTGAAACGTACTGTACGACGGATTGTTAACGATGGCAGCGCCTTCCTGCGGGGGAGGTTCTGGTAGGGTTCGCAGGCGATGTGGCGGTGATAGTGGTTGCCAGGATCGAAAAGCTGCTGATCAGCATGGCAAAGAAGGCACTGAGAAGCGCGTTCGCTTGGATAAAAGCGAAACGATTCGGACAGGATCCTGAAAAGACGACAGCAGTCGTACCGACACCAAAGATAAAAATGGGTCCCACCCCATTCAATGTAGAGGAAATCGAAGTAATCCCAAAGCAGTTGATCAACTACCTGGGAATTGGCTGGACACCAAACTTACATTCGCGGACCAAGTTAACCAAGCAGCGCAGTACCCCGAATGCCGAAAAGACAGTTGTAGCCCTGACGAGATTACTACACAACACCGAGGGTCTCAGGACATCAAAGAGGAGACTGCTAATGAGTGTCGCAATGTCAGAGATAATGTATGCTACCCCCCGCGTGGCACAGATTCACTAAAAATAAGAAGCTTTTCTAGAAACTGTCGACGGGCAGCGGATACTTTCCATCAGAATCAGTAGCGCCTGCAGGACAATCTCAGCAGATGGTGTGTGTCGTGATGGCAGGAGTGCAACCAGTGGAGCTGCTTATCCATCCCAACACAGGAAACAGCTAAAATCCAATTGAGGACTAGATGTCCGTCAAAATGGGCGAACAGCGAAAAAGGTCACTAGACCCGGAGGATTATCCCAAACTTTAGAACGTGAAGCGAAAAAAACCATGGAGAGGTAGACTACTTCCTGACTTAGGCTCTGTTGGCCACGGCTCTTTTGGAAAGTACCGGTACGAACTAAGGAGGTGTACGGAGTTTTGTGACTACTCTCGGATGGTTGGCGATGTAGAACACACTCTATTTTTCTTCCCAAGCTGGGAGGACGTCGAAGAGAAATATGCTCAGCCAGGAGGTAAAGATTCAGTCCAGAATATATGATAAGCGGTTTTTTGGAGCCCCAGGAATGTTGTCTAAGCGGCGGTCCGAAAAATCGTCGAGAATAAGAAGGGAAAAATCAGGAGATGAGAAGACAGATAAGGAAGAGAAAGATTCTTCTCTTGTTCGCCGTTTTGCTTGTCCATTCAATGTGTGTGTGCTTTATATGTTGTGTTGTTATGTTTTATTTATATATGTATATACATATTATATTAAAACGAAGACAGCCAATGCCTCGAAGTAATACGAAAGAGATTCCGTGGATGCGGCGGTTCAAGATGCCCGCTTGTTTGGTTAGCCCCTATTGGCACCAACTACGTGCTTACAAAAAATATATGTATAGCAGAAGTACAGGAGAGACATACCGGTTTCATATTTCTTCGGACTCTTCAACCTGCCATACCTGCACTCCAAGAAGACTGCCGCAGGCAGGCAGTGCTACCTAATACAGTGGAGAATATGGAAGGGCCATTGCTGGTTTTGTGACAATTGGTGTGACGCTGGTTTTGTGGAAGCTTCCACGCCAGCTTCCACAGACAGTACACCAATAAGGAAGCTGTGGGAAGAAATCTAGAGGTCGACAACAACTACTCCCTGGATAATACCACGACGGTCATTGAATTACCACACTCTCTAACCATCATCACTTCAGTCCTGTTGGAACTTGTGGTAAGATGCATGATCAGATGGTACGTAATTATTTCTTCATGTTTAACATGTCTGTTCTCCAACGGTCGGTAGAACATTCTATTTAGACTAAAATATCCTCCAAGTTGAACAAGTTATTTCCATTATCGTCTTGTATGAATTCGTAGTTATTCGTATTACCTCAGTATTTTTTTTTAATGTTGGTAATATATTTGGCATAAGAAAAGACTAAAAGTTTTGGTACCGCCGTCTAAGCCCATAACTCTGCCAAGATGAGTTTTACAGTCCCTTTTGCCACCTGATTCCAGCAGCTAGTAACATCCCTCCAATCTCTTAATGCAAATGTAAATCGCCTGGTTCTTTTTATTTTTACGTGCCGGCCAAAACGATACATCAGACATTGTGACTTTATCTATCCGGACGACTAATTTGAGTTTCAAACTGTACATGAGCGAATTGCTGCTTTAGAAGTTTACGAAAGAGACATTTGTTCTGCTGTTCTGAACACAGTAAAACTTCACATGATATATTGGTAGTTGTTGCGTCGTAAAATATACAATTGATAGATTGTAGTAATTACTGTTGGCAGAACTGTTACATTTATTGTTACGTTGCCAAGTGACGTCACAATCGCAAGAAATAAGCCGTAGTGTCCATATACTTCCGAAGTTGCCAATTATCCTAGAAAAAGGATCACTCAGGATGCAAAACTTGCGAGTATGTTCGCGACATCAATGACTCAAGCTTTAAGCAATTTGCCTATTTCAACCCAATTTAGTGGTGCAAGGGCAAGAACGTGTGCCTCTGAACCGAAGGGCACTAAGTTTGATTACCAGAGTTGCCTTTTAAATTTTTCAGTGCATACTGTACAGGTTGTCTTATTTTGTTGCAATTGCTGCGGTTTTGGTGTACCTTTTTTTTTTGTTCCCTTAGGGCTCGTCCGCGGTCTTGCCGCCCCAATAGCGCTGCAACCATTGGTTGATTGTGCAAACCCTTAGTCTTACTCCACACGATCCAAAATCACTGTGCCTTGAACTAGTCTGCACAGCGAATGGTAGGGTGAATATTGCTCTGTCTCCGGTCTAGTCTAACCGTAGATCAGTTGTCTTTCGCGGTCCAGAGCTATACACTCGCACAAGATGTGCTGGGCTGATTCCTCCCCCTCGCCGCAGAGTATGCATGCGAGGTCCCCTTCGAACCGCTCCATTCTATGCAGGTGTTTCTTAACGGCCATATGTCCCGTCAAGAGACCTGCTGTGTTTCTGAGCTGTCCTCTGCTAAGATTTAGCAGTTCCACAGCTCTTTTTGAACTGGGTCCGTCAATTATTGACTTCCCATCTCTGAGCCCTGGACAGTCCGGCCAGTACACCTTGTGTTGGTTTCTGACCCAGGACTTAATGGCTCCCCTGGCAGTGCTCTTTGACACGCCCAGAGTCGGTTCTGGTCACATAAATGGTTCTGCTGACCCTCTCTTTGCGTTGCCTTTGACCCCCGAGTGACCCGGCACCCAGATGAGGGTGGCCTCATTCTGCCCAGCCAGGTCGCTGGTCTCGTCTTGGAACTCACTCACCAGCCAGGAATTTACCTGTGGGCTACTTAGTGCCTTAAGGGCTATCTGACTGTCTGTGGCTATGAGGATCCGCTTGTTGGTGTACTCCCTCCTCTTGTTCTCCCGCACACAGTGCAGGATAGCTACTTTTTTTGTGAAACGAAAGATGCCACAAACAAAATTGTAATAGCCCTCTTAGTTTCCGAGTTACAGAGCGATATTGGAGATATTGCATTTTCAGGGACCCCTTGTATGTCTGACAACTTGTCAAAAAGGTGAAAAGACTGGACGCAGCAAGTGCGTTATGGAAGTGAATGTTCATAAAAATGTTTTTAATAGCAAATATGTCTCTTAAATGCAAGCAGGCGTCAATTTGGTCACCGGTATAACCTATATAATAGAAACAATGTACCGTATTTTATCAAAATACTTATTGTTTGAAAATGTACAAACATTTTCCGAAAATAAACTAAAATGTTTCCGAGAAAACTCGTTTCCTAGCCGACAAACCCTAGGTTAATAGTAAATTGAGTTATTGAGTTTTGAGGCATGATGAAATTTCGCTACCAAAACGCACTTACTACGTCTTGAGTTCTTTTACACACATGCGTCATATTTTAATGAAAAATGCAAAATTGCGATAAGGAATGTTCAAAAAAATTGTAGGTATCACCAACGACTTATGGGCCACCTGTAATTGTCAAAATAATTTTATAAGATGCAGCTCAAGAGACCCTATAAGTAACGTATACAATTTTTTCTCGTATCTTACATAACAACAATTATATTCGGCTTTACCCTAGAAATGCGCCATCCTGTATATATGTAAACAGAAAGTAAACCCGGATATGGATTCTAGGGGGGCTAGTTTGCGCTTATTTGAAGAAATCTTTTTAGAATTCAAAAGTCGCGGTCTCGTCATTAACGATAACTGAGGGGTCGAAGAGTCGTGCGCCAAAGGACTCCAGGGGGCAAGCTGAGAAAGTGAAAACAACAACATAAGCTTTCGATGAAACTTTACCCAAGACCATCATGCGCGGTGAAGAGCCGCATCCTGCACGAGATGACCCTGCTGATAACTAAACATCATCTAGACGTGGAGGTCGAAACAAACTCTCCCAATCTACGGTGTCACATGACCCGTGCCTAGAGATGGATGGCACTGGGGTGGTGGTGTCGTGAACGGAACCCCTGGAGTACCGGGTAACCCTCCAGAGTAATCCGCCTTGTACCACACAGGAGGTTCTCATGGTGTGGACAGTATTTCCCCCACTCTCGTGGGAACAAGATGAAGATCATAAATATATATGAAACCAAAACCAATGAGGCTCGAGGAGTGGCTTCGGCTGCAGACTCGTTCCTTGAGTTTGTTCCGGAAACGAAGACGAGCCAGGGGGTGGCAGCGTTCGCGGACTCTGGAGGTCTCACGACCGACGCAGATACGGGAGATCAGTGGGTAGGTTAGGCTCAGACTTGTCCCACTACCCAAACTGGAGGCTGGGTCCCACCGGAGGGCGGCGAGGTCTGTGGACTCTGGGGGACCATCCACCAGTGAGGACACTCTTGTAGGGGTAGAAGGACTGCCCCGGCAGTCCAAGCGTCTTTTCGGGGCGCAAAGAAAGAAGCTCCGGAAGGCGCAGAAAATGTCGACCGGAACGCGGACGGTCGAGAAACCTGTAAAGGTGCAAGAGGGGTGTTCGAGTCAGAAGAGGACGCGCTCGGACTCTAGCACGCTATATCTATATAGCTATATCTAGCACGCATTATATATATATATATATATATATATATATATATATATATATATATATATATATATATATATCTGTGTGTGTGTGTAAATTCTAAGAGATTCTAAATATGGTTTCTGGTGTCTAAGTTTGACAGTCGTGACTTCTTACTTAGTGTTCAGGAACAATGTCTTGCCAAAAAGGCTATCCTAATATTAGATATAATATCCTTATAATATTTAGAACACCATTTAATTTTTAATATAAATCACCTATTAAGAATATTAATTATGTGTGTCAGTGTTTTGAAAGGTCAAGTCGTTGCAATGTGTTAAAACTGCAACCTTGCAGGTAGATTTAATTACTGCATTATTCATACTATGAGATTGCGAATTTCTTTGGAGTAATTTAACTTCTTGTTTATCTTAATGTTTAGAAACGTAAGCAATATTGCAATAATTGTATTTTCTTATGTGTGTATTTCGACTGACCTAAGAAGGTTGTGTATATATTGTATAGTTGTTAACAGAGTTGTTTCATTAAAGTAAGTTTGTTAGTAAACATGTTTTCTACTAACTAATATACAGTGTGTTACCACATCCAAGCAGCTTTATCTATTCACATATTCTTATTTCTTAAACATGGTCCTTCGAGACGGATTTCTTTGATGAAAAGTCGCTAATGTCGTACTATCCCATACCTTTCCTTCATTTATCTTGATTTCATTAGAAAAAAATCACCTACCAATAAAGCTGGTTGCTTTAGATGTGAATAGTATATATTATCACAAAAAAGTTGTTAAAATATTAACGATAAAAGGGGATACATAAGTCTTTTTGTAGGTCCCGCGTCAGGCAAAACATTAAATTGTCTCGAGTTTTAAATACTTGTAATCATTTGGGTTTAAAAGGCACTATTTCTGTTATTATCAATCACTTTTTGACATATCTTATCACGAAGAAAATGCTGGCTTTATGTGCATCCATTTTTCTAAGAAACTTCACTTTTTGTTTCAGTTTTGCAAGCGTAGTTTACGTCTAAGACATTGGCACTTTGTTATATCCGACATCTTATTTTAGTTTCAAAGTTTACACTAAGAAATTGTTTGTGTAAAAGTTTACAGAAGAATAATTTGTACTCATAAAGTTTGAAAGATGTTTTAGACTGCATGATGGATAGTTAAAGTTTCGATATAAAATCAATTTGAAAGTGCAGCCACTGAATCAGCTAGATTTAGAATTAAATTGTATCTCACGTCTACGAACTTGCGAAATATGTAAAGCACATTATCTGGACAAAACTTTAATTTTAAACGGTAGAGTTTCTGTTAGATAGAAAATCAATCTAATGTAATTTTATTCATAAAATACATTCGAGGATCGATACCAACTAAATATATTTTTCACACATACACACTCGAAGATACAATATTGTTATCTAGTTTGTGAGTGTGTGTATGGTGTGGGGGGGGGTGTTCTGCATAGCCGGCGCCTTTCGAGGCTGACGGAGCCATTGGCCCTTTTGAACCTCCCTTTGTTTCACCCTGGAATCGTCTCCCGACATAACATGAGGGTGAAAGGGTCTTTTCGTCTACTTTGGTTTTCCTTGCATCTCGCCTTCCTCGCGGCTGCGAAGATTAGGAGTTCAGGTATCTCTATCTAGTTGTTTCGTGAAACTTTATACTGTCCCTCTTTCATCTTCCTCTCTCCTCCGCATGATGAACTGTGTTAGCTTCCTCACTCGTTCCCATGTCGTCTTCTGGGCAGTAATTACTGGCGCAACATTTTCTATCGTGATCTGTAGCCCTATTTCGGTGTATGCTTCTTGTCGTTCTTTTGCCTGGCGGATACAGTTAAAGAATACGTGTCCCACTGTGTCTCGTTCCCCACAGTATCTGCATTTCTTACTATTAACTTTCCCTATTTTGTATGCATATGCTCCAAATCTTTCGTGGCCAGTTAAGATCTGTGTCATATGGTAGTCAACGTTACGATGTTGGCAGTTCAGCCGCATATCTAAATCAGGGATCAGTCGCTTTGTCCACTGGGCTTGCTGTTCATTCTCATCCATAATCTTTGCTACTCTTATATCAAGTGTTCCCTTACAATTGCCCTTGCTTCCAGCCTTTGTTCCGTATTCTCCCTATAAAGGATGAGTCTTTCCTTGACAAAAAGTTCGATGGGCAGGTGCCCCGCTATGACCTGCAGCGCCTTTGCCGATATAGTTCTGTATGCGCTCGTTGTTCTTAAAAGTATTCGTCGTTGTGTCTTCTGCATCATAAGTTTGTTATTCTTCCTGTTGAGTGCTGCATACCAGACTGGGACACCGTACTATATAATTGAGTATACCGCCCCGCACAGCAGATTTCTCTTGCAGCTCCTGGGGCCTCTGATGTTGCGCATTATTCTGGCCAGCGAAGATGCTCGTTTTTACACTTTGTGTACAGATTTTTTTGATGTGTTACTTATTTCGAGTCCCCTGTGGGTCCGGGGACTAACTAAAAGAATAGGCACAAGGTAACTCCTGCCTGTCGTACGAGGCGACTAATTGGAATCAAACACTAGCAGGGGTCTTGTCCATGTGGGCCTGGAGGGAGGCGGATATCTCTGGGGAGTGGTGTACACCCGGATTTTGAGGCCTCCACTCTGGGCTTGGAAATGGATGGTTGCCCGCGCTTGGTTGTTACTCGGGAGCGGGGTTCCGGATGGGTGCCGCCTTGGGTTGAGTGCTGACGGGTGTCGTGTGTCTAGACGACCCGGAGGGGGTTGACAACTCTGATGAGTGGTAAACACCAGGAGTTTGGGGCCCCCACTGTGTGCTTCAGAACGGACGGACGGCCTCGCTTGTGCGATGCTCGGGATCGCGGCTCGATGGGATGTCGCCTTGAGTCTAGTACTGGTGGGTGTCGGGTCTAGACGAACCCGGAGGAGAGCTGAGATCTTTAGGGGTGGAATAAAACTAAGGGTTGAAGCCTCTTCTGTGAGCTTCGAAACGGACAAACGACCCCACTTGGATGCTGCTCGGATGCAGGACTTTATGATACTGCACCGAGTCAAACACTGACGGATGTCTGGTCCAGACGAACTCGGAGAGAGGTTATCTCTCTTTGAGCTTTGAGATGGGCAAGCGACTTCGCTCAGATGGCAGTACATCTGTCAAAGAAAGTTTCACCTCGCAGGTGTCGTCTCCTCTCGGAGGCTCGATTTGTTGGGTGAAATTTAAGCTAACGCTGGCAGGTGTTGGACCTAGACGAACCCGGAGGTGGCTAGAGTCTCTAGGGGTGGATTACACCTGAAGACTTGGGTCTACTCTGTGAGCATCGATACATGCTAACAACCCTGCCTGGATGCTGCTCGAGGGCGGGACTTCATGATACCGCATCGAGTCAATGAAACACTGGCGGGGGTCTGGTGCAGGTGAGGCTGGGGGGAGGCAGACATCTCTGGGGAGTGATATGCACCCGGAGTTTGGCGCCTCCACTGTGGCCTCAGAGACTGACAATTGGCCTCGCTTGGTTGTTACTCGGGAGCAGGGTTCCAGATGATCCCGCCCTGGATTGAGCCCTGGCGTGTGTGGTGTGTCCAGACGTCCCGGGGGGCTCTGATCTCTGATGAGTGGTAAATACCAGGATTTTGGAGCCCATACTGTGTGCTACGAAACGGACGGACGGCCTCGCTGTGGTGATGATCGGGAGCGGGACTCGATGGGATGTTGCCTTAAGTCTTAACACTGTTAGGTGTTTGGTTTGGAAGAGCCTGAGGGGAGCTGAGATCTCTAGGGGTGGATTACAACGGGAGATTAGATGCTGCTCGAGAGCGGGACTTCATGATACCGCCTCGAGGCAAACACTGACGGAGATCGGGTCCAGACGAACTCGGAGAGAGGTTATCTCTCTTTGAGATTCGAAACAGGCAAGCGACTTTACTCAGATGGCAGTACACCTGCCAAAAAAACTCTCACCCTCAAGAAAAGATCGACCCTCTCAGGGAGCTGGAATTGATGGGTGAAATCTAAATAATTGGACGTGAGTCACAATAGACCTAAGGTCACGGTGGAGGGACTGAAATAGCCCACTCACAATAAAATCTATCTATCTACTTATTTCGACAACGAAGTTGTCTTCATCGGTAGCTGTGAACAGTTAAGTGGCAGCTACTGATGAAGACAACTTCGTTGTCGAAATACGTATGTAGCGCATAACTCTCTGTTATTATTTTTGTGTGTTTTTTTTGGGATGATTCTGATTTTCGTTTCTCATTATAAGTGCACGTAGATTTTCATCATGTCGCACTGAAAGCGGATAATAACAAGGCTTGTTCCGTGTGAACAGTCCCTAATCAAAGCTCTAAAGTTACTGATTTTATCTCGTTCAACATCTAATTTAAGTTTGCAAACTATAAGCGCGAGATTTTTCCCATTAAAAGTTTTAAAGTGAAACGTTTGTCGCGTCGTTATGCTCACTAATAAGTCACTATATTTTTTTCAGAAAAAGACGTCTTGCAAATGATAGAAATGTAAATCCACGTTTAGTTTGTTGAGTTTAGTTTTAAACTGCATCTAGTTTGTACATTTTAATCGAACTCAAAGAAGTATAAGTATGGAACATTTCAATTTTAGGCTTCTCAATACTGTCTGTAACAACCAAATTCATTTTTAGTAAATTCATTAAGGCTAGATGCATTTTTACAACAATTAGAACCGTAAACCGGTTTCGCTCTCATTAGAGCTCTTCAGTACGGTATACTAATTGTAGCAAAAATACACCTATAAAGTAATACGGCTATGGTAGCCAGCCTTCCAACACTGAGTGAGTGGTTAACGTGCCGCCACCTAGTTGCGGAACCAAGTGGTATGTTGTCACGCCAGCTCCAAACAACACAAAGTGTTAAAAAATAGAGACTGGATACAACCAACTAACAATTTCGTAAATTGTCAGCCCTGGCCCATTTCAATTTACTTGTTTACTTGGATTTTGATTAAATTTGGTGAGTACCTTCCTTTTGCAAATGGCTTGGATAAGTTCGTTATCCAGGAAAATCGGCCCAGCTTTTCCCGGAAAATGTTGTGTTTTCTTTCGAAAAAAAATATTATATCTCCAGAAATAACAAAGTGAGGCAACCAAATTTGGTATCCGCGTTTACACATTATAAGTAAAAATTACCTACCAAAATTTAGCTCTATAGGTTAAAGGATGAAAAAGTTATAGGCATTTAAAGAAACATAAATTGGGGTTTTCCTCAAAACGTCAAAGTCGCGATTTAAAACGTCAAAATTGGCAACATTTGGGCAAAGAACTTGAATCTAATACGGGCTATGGAAAGAAAATGTCTCAAGATGAATGTTTTACAAACCCTGAAGTCTTAATTTCAACCGTCATTGTCCTTCATTTTACTAAAATGTTTCCAGAAAATTCATTTCAAATAGACCTTTCTCTGATGCTTGGCAGTAGCCTTAGCTATAGAGTTAATGGTATATAATTTTTGTCGAATTTTCGTAAAAAACCAATAAAGCTCAACATATCGGTTATTATACAAGATATGAAAAAAAATTGGATACATTAATTATATAGTGTCTTCAGCTACATCTTTAAAAAATATTTCTACGATCACAGCGTGGCCCATAAGTCGTTGATGACACAAATTTCTTTTTTTTTTTTCTAGTCGAACACGCAACATATTATTGCATTTTCGCATTTTACATCGACATATAACGCATGTTTGTAAGAAAATAAATTCTGGACGCAGCAAGTGGGTTATGGTAGCGAATTTTGATCAAATGCTTCATATTTGAATAACTCAATTTGTTATTAACCTATAATGTTGACCAAGAAACGAGTTTTTTCGGGAACACTTTAAGTTTACTTTCGGAAATTTGTGTAAATTTTCAAACAATAAAGTTATTTTGATGAAACATGGCACATTGTTTTTACTATATAGGTTATACTGGTAACCAAATTTGATGCTTGCTTCCTTAAAAGACACACATTTGCTATTAAAAACATTTTTATGAAAATTCACTACCATAACGCACTTGCTGCGTCCAGACTTTTTTTATAATAGCTTATTAAACGTTTATCATTACTTACTAAAATTTCACAAAAAAATCTTACAAAAAATGATTTCTACAGAAGCACAAAAAAAATTCTGCTAAAACTGGCTAAATAGTTTTTAAACAAAATTTTACCAATAGAACACATAAAATTTAAATTATATACCTAACCTCCAATTAAAATTAAAATTAAATAATTTGTTTGCACGAAAAGCCATTAAAACATTATTTTTCATTCTCAACAAATGTTTCTTTAAAGAAAATTCCTTAAATTTATTTATAAGAAAATTCGCTAATAAAAATAAATTAAATAAATTTAAAAAACTGGTCTAATTTTCCTGGCCAACGAATAATTTCAAGTTATTTACCCACCTACCGAAGTATAATTTTTCCCAAAAACTTTTTCGACCAGACAACAAAAGTCTCATGAAAATTGGCAAGTAATTGTTTTAATAAAATCTGTAAAAAAAATTTTTATAACTTATTAAACTTTTATCATTAATTACCAAAATTTCACAAAAATATTTTACAAAAAATGATTTCTACTGAAGCACAACAAAAATTCTGCGAAAACTAGCAAAATATTTTTTATACAAAATTATGCTAAAATCATACATAAAATTTAAATTAGATACCTAATCTGTAATTAAAACTGAAAATAAAATAATTTGTTTGCACGAAAATTCATCAAAACCTTATTTTCGACGAATTTTGTTAAAAGATTTTTTCACACAAAAATTCTCAACCAATATTTTTTCAAAGAAAATTCATTCAATTCATTTATAACAAAATTAGCTATCAAAAGAACATTTTGTACAAGAAAATTAGCTAATAGAAATAAATTAAGAAACACTCAAAATCTGATCTAAGTCCAGAACTAGATATATAATCTGTGGCTTCGCAGAGAAAATTCTTTTGCCTATGGATGCTGTAAAAATTCAATCCTGTTGTAGAGAAGAAAACAGCCTCTTCTGATCTCACAAATCTCTACATCTACGTTAACTGTGGAACTGTCATACCAACTACAGACAACACCAGCTGCTATTAAACTTGATTTATAAGTCTTTAAAGTGCTTAGCTTTATTTAGTGATTTTTTCAACAAAAAGTCGCTAAAAATATTGGAAATATATCAGATAACTTTAAAATGGCATCAAAGACGAAAAAAAAGTTAGAAAAAAGCTAAAAGATAAATGCAGTCTACGGCGAGATTTTAACCAGCGTTCCTTTGCTTATCAGCAAGGTCTTTAACCATTCGACCACACTAACACTTGGAATATGTTGTGTAATGAAAGGTAGATAACGCGTAACAGTCTCCAGTTATTTATTTGTAATATGTAAGGTCTTTAGAGGCATATTCAACTAATATAGAAGTTTTTGATTAAAATGAAGAAATTGATTTCAGATACCACGCATGTTTGTGGAAATTGTAATCGTACATAATAAGGTGAGGTAATTTTGGAGATCAGAAATCAGATGACAGAACTTTAGAACAATTGACATTTAGATAAAAATTTAGTCAAAATTGCATCATTTGCAGCCACAAGTTTAGTCTTGTTTGTAAGATGCTTTGTACTATTTATATAACAATAAATTATAAACAATAAACTACTACTTAGCTGAAAATAAATAAATACAGGTATTTCTTTTCATTTTTGGTCTTCTGAGTATGAAATTTTTCGTTTTTATCACACTTAACAAGAACCTAAATTTGTATTAACAGTTCTTACTTCATCTTGCTAGGTAGGTTGCACTTTTGTAAATCATACTACATGTATACAATATGGCTGTAAGGCTCTTTAAATGTTTTGCTAGCATTGTCACATCAAAAGCACAGTGTAACTTTTATCCATATTTTCAGTGCGAGAGGTCTCCACTCAGAGTAAAATGTGGGAAAGACGAATTTGCAGTGCAAAAAGGAAAAACCCGCCCCATTGGTAGAGATATATAAGCTTCAAAGGCCATAGCCGCTTATTTGCATTAATAAAAGCTTGTCGCTGTAAAACGGAGAAAATTGCGATGGTGTAAGTGTGAGATGATGGAGAACGTGATACGGAATAGGTTTATACGGGGACTAGTTTAAATGTTTAAAAACGACGGGACGCAGCAAGTACGTTATGGTACCGAATTTTCGTAAACATGCTTTTATGGCAAATATGTCTTGTTTTTAAAAGAGGGACATTTGGTTGGCAGTATAACCTATATATTAGTAACAATCTATCGTATTTCATTAAAATAGCTTTGTTGTTTCAAAAAGTACAAACATTCTCCGAAAATAAATCTTAAAAGTTCCAGAAAAAAACTGGTCTGATTTTCCTGGCCAACGAACCTCTTTAAGCTGTTTACACACCTGCCAGGATATAATTATTTACAAACAGCTTTAGGACCAAAATTGAAAAAAAAACTGAAAATTTGCAAAAATTTCTTTTACAGAAAATCACCATGCTTTTTATATTAATTGCCTTCAGTAATGTTACACTAAATTACATTTTTCACAAAAATTCGACAACATTTTTTTTACAATAACTTACTAAACATTTATTATTAATTACCTAGCAACATATGACAAAAATCTTACAAAAATAAATTTCCCAGAAAGACTAAATATACAGCAGCTCGATTTTTTCGACGAGTAATACAAACAAAAAGCTCTCTGAATGCGTCATTTCCATGGGCCTCCGCTATCTATTGATAAAAACGCCGTATCACAATTTGTGATATGTGTTTGAAATGTGTGCAAAAAACGTGAAAGGTTGCAAAACAATTGAAATAACTCAAAAACGATGAACGATATCAATTTTTTTTCTTACAAACATGCATTATAATTCGCTGAAAAACAAAAAATGCAATAAAATAAGGGGGTGTTTTATTAAAAAAAGAAAGTGTGTATCACCAACGACTTATGGGTACCCTGTGATTGTCAAAATAAGTTTATAAGATGGAGCTTAAAATACCCTATAATTAACGTATATACTTGTTTGTCATATCTTGTATAATACCGGATATATTGAGCGTTGCCGTAAAAAAGCGTCATCCTGTATATGTGTAAACAGATAAAAACTGAAACTGACCCCGTATATGGGTTTTTGGGGTTCTAGTTCGCGCTAATTTGAAGAAATTTTTTAAAATTTATAAGTCTCGGTTTTCTCAATAACGAATTTTTTCGACGATAATTTGCTAAAATATAGACCATTAAACCATAAACTCTATAGCTGAAAGTACTGCTTAAGCATCAGAAAGAGGGTCTATTTGAAATGGATTTTCTGAAAATATTTTAGTAAAATGAAGGACAATGATGGTTGAAGCTGAATGTTGAGGCTTTGTAAAACACACTTCTCACGACATGTCGTCTATATAATCCGCATTTAATCCAAATTCGTTGTCTGAAAATTGTAAATTTTGACGTTTCAAATCGCGACTTTGACGTTTGAAGAAGAAAAATTATCAAATTTTCAAAATATTTTTTCTGCTACTTGCGTTTTTACGCCAAGAAAACTTAACCGTTGTATGTAATATTCAATTGGTTTTGTTAATGACACAAAATATTTTGTTCTGGTGCTTTCCTATGATGACCAGTGGCACCCAATTTTTTTCTCTCTTAAAATGCCTATAACTTTTTTTCCTTTCAACATACGAATCTGAATTTTGGCATGTAGTGACGTGACGGTCTTCAATTGGACGGTACTTACCTGATTCCTCTGCAGAGTCCTCAAACCGAACAATTCTGCTCGAAGGCTCCCAAAAGCCTCGCATTCACACAGGTAGTGGTAAGACGTTTCTTCATACTCGCCGCATTCCTGGCAAATGGGATCCCTCTCTACGCCTATCAAAGTGGGGTGTCTTCTAAGGGCGTAGTGGCCTGTCAGCACCCCGAGGATGCGGCGAAGCGTAGGTCTACTCCTACCGAATAACCAGACAGCTTTATTACTCTCCGGCCCCTCAACGAAGTTCCTCGCCTGCCTACAGCCACCAACCGACCCCCAGTGCCTCTCCATTGCTTCCTCAGTCCACCTGTCTAAGGCCACACAGACCGTCTTCCTACTTATGCCTATCGCAGACTCTGGGTCACAGAACGGCCGCCGGGAACCAAGCCTTCCAAGATTATTCGCGACCTCATTCCCCGCTACGCCACAGTGTCCCGGAATCCAGACCATTGCAGCTCATTTGTCCTGGCTAGTCCTTTGAGGGCGTCAGCGCACTCCTGAACCAGTGTTGACCTGATTCTGGCCACGCAGACTGCCCGGAGGACCGCCTGGCTATCCAAGCATATGTATACACACTTCTCGGGGGTCTTTACATCCTGTCTATTGGCCACAGACAGGGTAGCGTACACCTCTGTTTCAAATGCCGTGGTATATGCGCCCAGAGCATAACTCTCGCGCACCCTCAGGCCCTCGATGTATATTCCAGCCCCGGAGGTTTGTTGTTTCTCCAGCCGCGATCGGTAAAACAGACTAGACTTTCGGACTGGAATGTAACCTCATTTTCTCTCCACTGATCCCTGCTGGAGATCCTGAGGGTGTATGGCCTAGTCAACCTAATATCGTCCTCGGCTTTCCGCACCTTGGTGACGGAAATCGGTATTTCCTTTTCGATCTCCTTGGCGACTCTTGCATGCCCTATTACTGCTCCCTCTCCGCACCAGTTTCCACAGTCTCGCATTCTAAAATGCGACGCCATAGCCTCCCTTCTGATACAGATGGGAAGCGGTGACAGCGGCATGTGAGGTAAGTTGGACAGTAGAAAGGTATATGCGAAATTTGGTTGTCATAGCTCTGTTATTTTCGGATATACGAAAATTTTCCGAAGGAAAACCCAAAATTTTTAAATTAATTTTCTGCAAATAATTTCATAAAATAAAGAACAATGAAGATTGTAGTTGAAACTTAAGGCTTTTTAACTTTTAACGACATATTCTGCTGCATAGCCGTTCATGTAGGTTCTCTATCTAGAACATGTCAATTTTGACGTTTTGAATCGCGACTTTTTTGACTTTTTAAGAATAAAAACTAAAAAGATTATAACTTTTTTTTTTATTTTAACGTAGAGATTCAGATTTTGGTGCATGGTTTTCTTTTTATGATGTAAACCCCTTGCACCCAATATGGTTGTTTCTATTTCCGGAGATATAAAAATTTTCCGAAGGAAAACGTAAAACTTTCCGGAAAAAACTAGTCTTATTTTTGTGGCTAACGAATTTATCCAAGCCACTTACCAAAGGAATGTACTCACCAAATTTTATCAAAATCGGCGTATTATTTCTTTAGTTATCGGTGTGACACATAAATATATAAACATATATATATATATATATATATATATATATATATATATATATATATATATATATATATATATATATATATATATATAGCGCTCATTTGAAGAAATTTTTTCAAAATTCAAAAGTCGGGATCTCCTCAGTAGTCAATTTTTTTAAGATAAAATTCACTAAAAACTAGCGTACCATATGTTGAGAATGAGTGGGGGTAGTTCTATTATAGTCTTTATTTAAAGTGGAAAATTCCTCCAGCTCTTTTGGTTATATCACCAGACTGAAATAAAGCAAAGCTTTGAGAACAGCCGTTAACAACATCGTTTTTTCACAAGTACATGCTAATTTTCTCCAGTGCTGAACCCATTTAAATTTAAACCTTTGTATAATAAAAGTGCGGGAGTTACTCGAAAGAAAATTTCACCTCAGAGGCTCATAATTGAAGCAATAATTGAATTGACTCGACGTGATTAAACTCAGTACCTTTGGAATTCGCCTAAACTCGCCTGTTTTCAGTTTTGATTATGGGAAAGACAAAGATGAAAGTTTCGAATGAGTTTTGTCCAGAACAAACGGCGGTTTTTGATAATTTTAATTTAACCGATTCAAAAGGATTCCGTAGATTGAACAATTAAATCTAACTGAATTATCCGTCAGTGAACTTCTCTGGCTTAAAAAATTACGCAGTTATACTAGCTGGATGAGAAAAATAAACCGTAGAAGTGAGTTTATAATAAGGCTTTGCTGAAATCGTTGAAGTTCTGATTAATTTTTTGAGCTGAATATATTTTAAATGAAATTTGTTGTGGAATTATTACACTCATTTCTCAAAGTTAAAATGTCTGACCTGCTTACCAAATGTTTGGCCACATTTCTGATTTGAAAGCACAACAAATACAGTGGAACTCAAAAATAATGTGTCATCCTGAATTTCAAGAAGGCAAAATTTTGAACATGACCGTTTTGTATATTATTAATTGTTGGAGAATCAAAATCCCCACAACACATTTTAAAAGTATGAACGCAGCAAAAGCGTTATGGTAGTGAATTTTCATTAAAAAGTCTTTAATAGCAATTTTGTGTGTTTCTTTAAGAAAGCAGGCGTCAAATTTGGTTACCAGCATAACCTATATAGTAAAAACAGTGTGCCATGTTTCATGAAAATAACTTTATTCTTTCAAAATGTACAAAAATTTCTGAAAGTAAACTTAAAGTGTTCCCGAAAAAACTGGTTTCTTGGTCAACCTTATACGTTAATAGCAACTTAAGCTATTCAAATTTGAAGCATTTAATTAGAATTCGCTACCATAACGCACTTGCTGCGTCCCGAATTCCTTTTCTTACAAATATGCATTATATTTCGATGGAAAATGCAAAAATGCAATAATATAAGCGTGTTCGATTAAAAAAAAAAGAAAGTTTGTATCACCAAGAACTTATGGGCCACCTGTGATTGTAGAAATATTTTTTAAGATGTAGCTCAAGACACCCCTTATTTAATGTATACATTTTTTCGTATGTTGTATAATAACGGATATATTGAAATTATTGATTTTTTACGAAAATTCGACAAAAATTATATACCACTAAACGGTAAACTCTATAGCTAAGACCACAGCAAAGCATCAGAAAAAGGGTCTATTTGAATTGAATTTTCTGGAAACATCTTAGTAACTTAAAGGACAATGATGGTTGAAGCTAAGACTTGAGGCTTTGAAAAACATTCTTCTTGAGACATTTTCTTTCTATAGCTCGTATTAGTTTCAGGTCCTTTGCCTAAATGTTGCCAATTTTTATGTTGTAAATAGCGAGTTTCACGTTTTGAGGAAAACCCCAATTTATCTTTTTTTAAATGCCTCCAACTTTTTTGCCTTTTACACTATAGAGCTAAGCTTTAGTACGTAATTTACCTATAATGATATAAACCCGCGTACAAAATTTGGTTGCCCTTACTTTGTTCTGTCCTGAGATATAATATTTTTCGAAAGAAAACACAATTTTCCGGCAAAACTGGGGCCTATTTTCCTGGCTAACGAATTTATCCAAGCCACTTGCAAAAGGAAGGCATTCACCAAATTTAAGGGAACATGGGTCGAGTGTTACATCATTTGAAAGCTCTTTCTTTTCTGAATTCAGAACACAAATTTTTTTGAAAGTTTTAGCAACTCGTTTAAAAATTATTCACAGTTGAAGATGCAAAAATGCATTTCACTCATTCCGATAAGAAATGTGCTGATAGTCAATGTTTTGTTGGTTTGTAAACAAAAAATTGACTATCAGAACATTCCTTATCGGAATGAGAGAAATGCGGTTTGTTATTTCAGTTTATCGGTCGATTTGATACTTGATAGTACTACCGAAAATTAATTTCACAACGGTGTATTCTGTAGAAGAAAGAGTTGAAATAATTACTCTTTTTTTCAAAAACGCATTTCGTACCGCAAATTTGTTGAATGAGCGACATCCGAACAGACATGTTAACAGAAAATACATTTTGGAGTTAGTTGCAAAGTTTAGACAAAGTGGTTCAGTAGCCAACAAAAAACAGGATCCTGAACGTGAATTTCCGGTTAGAAATGAGACTACTGAGATTGAAGTTTTAGGACAAATTGCTGCAGACCCAACTTTGAGCACGAGAAAATTGGCCACTGTTTCAAACATCAAAAAAAGAACTATTCAGCGAATATTAAAGCATCATAAATTTCACCAGTATAAAATTCATCTTGTACAACAACTGAATGAAGATGATTTTGATCGGCGGCTGGAGTTTTGTGAAGTTATGACTGCACGCATAGCTGATAACGGGAACTTTCTGTTCAATATCTGTTTTTCAGACGAGTGTACGTTTTTATTAAACTCTGCAGTCAATCGTCATAATTGTCGTTATTGGGCAGATAATAATCCAAGAAATGTTCACGAAGTCCACACTCAAACTCCACAGAAATTGAATGTCTGGACTGGCATTTTTAGAGATCGTTTAATCGGACCAATATTTCTTAATGGAAAATTGAGTGGCGAAACGTATTTGGAGTTACTATAAGATATCGTTTACCCTCTACTAATTGACATTGTTGAAAATGATGATCGCTATCAAGAAAATCTATTAGTGTTTCAACAAGATGGAGCTTCTCCGCATTTTTCACAACGTGTTAGGGAGTTTTTGAACAGAGAGTTTCCAGAGCAATGGATTGGGAGTAGAGGTGCTATTGAGTGCCCCCCCTAGATCACCGGATTTAACTCCTTTAGACTTATTTCTATAGGGCCATTTAAAGAGTAGAATTTACGCAATAGAACCGGAGTCTCTGGAAAAATTACGACGCATTGTTGAAGAATGTCGTCTAATAACTCCACAAATGCTCCAGAATGTCAGAGCTCGTTTTGTACAAAATTTTTACTTTTGTATGGAAGCTGGTGGTCAACAATTTTACTCAACTGAATAAACATTTTTAAACGTTTGGTTTTGTTTTTTTGTTTTTTTTTTAACGAAAAAATGATTAATTAGTGCATTTCTTATCGCAATGAATGAAATACGTTCTTGCAACACCAACTGTGAATAATATTTAAACGAGTTGATAAAACTTCCAAAAAAAATTTGTGTGCTGAATTCAACAAAGAAAGAGCTTACAAATCATGTAACACTCGACCTATGTTCCCTATTTAAAATATAAGGATTGTTATCACCACCCTTAAGGGGTTGATGTGACCAAGTTGAGTTTTATGTCAAAACATGTCCCCCTCAATATTAAAATTGACGTGTGTCAGCGTTTCTTAAAAAAATAATTTCTCTGGACGCAAATCAGTCTGTTTCGTTCTCAATGCGCCACCCTGTATATATATATATATATATATATATATATATATATATATATATATATATATATATATATATATATATAAACATATAAAAATTGAAACTGACCCCGGATATGTGTTCTAGGAGACGTAATTCAAAATTCAGAGGTCGAATCACTAATTTTTCAGAAACAATGGCTTGCCAAATGGTATTTCTAAATGCACTGAATAAAACATAAATGACCTACAAATAATTAAGAATATATCACACTAGTAAGGCAAGGTCGATGTCAATAGATTTCAGCATTTGTGTTGTAATAAGTGTGTTACGGTCTGTTTCCGCCCTGAGCGGTTGACTAGAGTGAAACATCGTAAAACAGTCACAATGGTGTGAAGCCTCCTTATATCCATGGATTTATGTAACTAGCTATCGTTGCAAATTGTGAGGTGGAGTCTATTTGGCTATTTTTACAATATTCTCCAGAAAACGTATCACCTTGTAGGTGTAGATTGGCAGCAAACATATACGGTGAATGTGGTTTGTCTGAATAATATTCAGTCTTCTTTGTTTGTGTTGTTTGAAATTATTCCCAGGTAATTGCTGTTGGGTTTTTTAGGTTAGGTGTATCGTTTGAGGAGGTAAAATTATAGGTATTGTATAACTGGTGCAGTACTTACGTGTTTATACAGTTAGAGATTGGTTGTTGTTTTGGAAATTCCACGTCAAATCTGAGGTTGTGTTTGTGTTTACACTAAAAGGCGGTGTCGGGCGACCTGAGTACAGCCGAAGCGCACATGACAGTCAATCGACGTTCACAGCATGTTATATGGTGTTAAATCGGCAGGCAAAACCACTAGGTACCTTGCTGCCGTGTTAGCTCAGTGGCGTTTTGCGTCAACCTCTTTATATTTCCATTTTCCATTACGCATGCTACTATTTCCGGGACCCCATCGTCATCTCCTCTTTAGTTCTATTTAGGTAGATCTAACTGTTTCGCGTGATAAACTTACTTGCACTCTGGTTTTGAGGTGCCTAGGAAACTTGTCCGCCCATGACGTAAAATGCTGTGAACTTTTTCCTGAGGAATAAAACAGCTACCTCGGGAATATTGGTTTCTAGCAAATTACAGAGAGATGATTCTCAGCTTTCAATGAGTAAGATAGAAAGGAAAAATTTGTGTAAAAAGCTCAAGTGGCTCAAGGAAATATGCATACAGAGCGGAAGACTCAACAGAAACAGCACTGCACCAACTGGTGCTGAAACTGGAGAATACACTGGAGAACAGAGAGGTGGCGCTGGCGGCCTTCCTAGACATAGCAACACCTCATTCGGATTGGCATCTGTTAGGGAGCGTTGAATAGAGGAGACCTGCTGCAGGTAAATCGGTTCCATGCTCAGGGACTCTGCTGGCGGGGGTCGCGGCGGCGTGTCCGCAGGGGAGCGTTGTGTCTCCCCTGCTTTGGGTCCTAGTCGTGGACGGCCTGCTAGGGAGGCTCTCGGTAGGGGGGTACGAGGTAAAGGGCTATGCGGACGACATTGTCATCATAGTCCGAGGAAAGGTTACACAGTCAGTGTGGGAGCGCATGCAGACAGCACTGAAAGTGATGGAAAAGTGGACGGTTGGCCAAGGGCTCTTGGCATTTGAATGAATCTTCATTCATTGATCGTTTTACAATACCTACAGGTGTGAACATAGTTTCATCGGTAAATCAAATGCTCTTAACATTACGGGCGATGTAGCAGAAATGTTATAAGAAGTGTGTTCTAGAAGGCCTTAAGTTTCAACTTCAGCCACCATTATCCTTTTTTAATTACATATTTGCAGAAAATGAATTTCAAATAGACCCTTTTTCTGATGCTTTAGCTGTGGTTTCAACTATAGGGTTATAATGCATGAAGAAAAACTTTGTACCTACTTCTTGTTCAGCAAATTGCGCCCACGAAACAGTGTGAGATTTGGCATAGTTAAAATGCATATAAACAAGGAGAGCAGAAAGATAAAATGTATGTGTAATATGTGATTAATAGATTAAACATTGCTTTCTTCCAATTAGACGAGCGTCTCGCGACAGTAAAAACTTTGGTGGGTTTTTCGTCGTTTTAACGAAATAAAAGACCTCTCTGTATACACAATCCTCCCAACTGACCTTCCTGACCTGCCCTGACATCAGTTTGCCTAATCAAAATCGGAAAGAAGTTAAGAGGGAAAGGAAAAGTTAATTATGTTCACATAACCTTGATATATGGTAGGGTTGATTTTCCTTCTCATTGTAGCTTTTAATTAGGCAAACTGATGTCAGGGCAGGTCAGAAAAGTCAGTGGCTAGGATTTTGTGTAGCATCACGTTAGGGGGTCTTTTATTTCGTTAAAACAACAAAAAGCTCATCCAAGTTTTTACTGTCGCGAGACTCCCATCTAATCAGACAGTATGATTGATTCCCAGTGTGACGGGTAATATATTCATGTCAATGTAAAACACATATTATTCTTAAGTTTAAACATAAAAAAGTTATGGGCAGTTAAAGAAAAAAAAAGGGAGTTTTCCTGAAAAGGTCAAAGTCGCAATTTGAAACGTCAAAATTGGCAATGTTTAGGCAAAGAATGTGAAACAAATACGGATTGTGAAAAGAAAATGTTGCAAGAAGAGTGTTCTGCGAACTCTTAAGTTTGAGCTTCAACCGTCATTGCCCTTCACCTTACTAAAATGTTTACAGAAAATTAATTTCAAATAGACCCTTTCTCTGATGGTTTGGCTGTCGGTTTAGTTAAGTTGATGCATTCGCTGTAGGTTTAGTTAAGTTTATGGATTAGCGGTCTATAATTTCTTTAAGCTAATTTTTGTAGAACAAATTCGTTAATGCGTTTTTGCATTTTTTATCGAAGTATGATGCATGTTTGTAAGAAAAAAATCAGGACGCAGTAAATGCATTTTGGTAGAGAATTTTCATTAAATCCTATAAATTTCATAACTCAATTTACTATTAACGTAAGTTTTGTTGGATAGGAAACCAACATTTGAGTTTAGTTTTGGAAAATTGTTGTACAGTTTCAAACAACAAGTAATTTTGATAAAATATAGTAGGTACATTATTTCTACTGCATGGTTAGGTTAGGTTAGGTTTGTTTGTGAGTGGGCCATACCGGTCCCTCCACCGCGACCATAAGGTCTATTGTGGCTCACGCCTAATAGTCATATTTCGCCCAACAAAGCCAGCCTCCTGCAGAGGTCGATAATCTTCGTGGGCGAAAGTTGATCCAGATCCTCCGGAGCAAGCTTTATCTTGCCAAAGAGCAGGTATCTGGTCCTGTCCGCTGCCGGACAGGAAAACAGCACATGCTCTGCTGTCTCGTCGCTCTCCATACACAGCCGGCACTCAGTCTCCTGACTGATCCCAATACGGTGCATGTGGTGCCGCAAGCGGCAGTGTCCTGTATACAGGCCGACTAGAGTTCTCAGTTGTTGTCTGTTTAACTCTAGAAGTTTTTTAGCCCTTGACTCAGACAGGCCATTTATGAAGGCCTTAGAGTGGGCTAATCCTGGAAGATTTTGCCAATATTGGATTGTCATTCTTTCTGTCCAGGTCTTTAAGGTGCGTTTTGCTGTGCAACATGTTATCCCCAGCACCGGTTCTGGTCCGACAAAGTCTCTCTGGGCACCACTCCTGGCAAGCGCGTCGGCCGCAACATTGCCATCATGGTCCGAGTGACCCGGTATCCAGACCAGAGACACCTCATTACAGCTGCCCAGTTCGTTAAGGGCAGATTTACAACTCCATACCGTTTTTGAATTACACCGGTAGGAACCAAGAGCCTTTATTGCAGCTTGGCTATCTGCATATATCTTTATCGATTTGTGTTTGCACTGGCTTTTTATACTTTCCCTTGCACACATCTCGATGGCATACACTTCTGCCTGGTGTATGGTTGCGTACTTGCCGAAGTCAGCTGATAGTCTAGCATCGTTGCTGCCCCCATATGCGCCTGCTTCTACTCCCATATTGGTTTTGGCGCCGTCAGAGTACCAGCAGAGATCGGCTCTCAATAGGGTCGTTTGATTTCGTTCACAGTCCTCCCTTTCCAGGAGGTTTGTCTTGAAAGACAGATCTCTACTGATCTTTGTAGACATCAAGTCTGAGACCATTCCAAGAATCCCGTGACCCTTCTACTACATAGGCTATACCGGTAATCAGATTGTGCCTGCTCGCATTTGCTATTTAAAACATTTTTAAAAATTGACTTCCATAACGCACTTGCTGCGTACCGAACTTTTGACTTTTCGAGCATATGGTTCTGCTGCATTAAACTTTTAGGTCGTATTATAGTATGCGGCGAAAAGGTTTTAAATTTTGATTGTTCGTTAGAAACTTTTTCACATGTAGATTCCAAACAAATCAAATAAAAATTTCCAAAGTGATAATTTAAATTATATGCAAAACACATACATAATTTTAATCACCGTATTGTGGCTAAACCTCCAGATATATTTTTCGTACATAATTCTATCACAGGGTTCACTCTTCTGTAATATAGTTTAGTTATTCATGAGAGAGGAGATGTTTATACCTCTCCGAGAGCTGTTAAATAGCTTTTATCTTACCCCAAACACCAATAGTCATCAAGTTTTTCTCCTATGGTATTTTTCCTCACACCTTATTAATTATAAGTTGATGAGTTTCCCCTGAAGTCATCTTCATGAATTATTAAATCGCCAATTTTCCCCGGGCCGCATTATTAAGTGCAAAAACACTTCAGAAATACTGAGGCCTTTTAAATCTTTTCAGGAATTTCCTTGAGTAGTTTCTAGAGCGGAAAGCTAATTTTAATTTTTGACTTCATTGATTCCTATTGCCCTATATATATATATATATATATATATATATATATATATATATATATATATATATATATATATATATATATATATATATATATATGCAGGGTGGCGCATTGAAAACGAAACAGACCGATTCCGATTTGCGTCCAGAGAATTTTTTTTTAAGAAACGCTGAAACTCGTCAATTTTAATATTGAGAGGGACATGTTTTGGAATAAAACTCAACTTTGTTCAATCAACCCCTTAAGGGTGGTGATAACAACCCTTATATTTTAAATAGGGAACATGGGTCGAGTGTTACATCATTTGAAAGCTCTTTTCTGAATTCAGCACACTAACTTTTTTGGAAGTTTTATCAACTAGTTAAAAAATTATTGACACTTGGAGTTGCAAGAACGTATTTCATTCATTGTGATAAGAAATTCACTAATTAGTCAATTTTTCGTTAAAAAAAACTAAAAAACAAAACCAAACGTTCAAAAATGTCTATTCAGTTAAGTGAGTGTTCAAATTGTTGACCACCAGCTTCCATACAAAAGTACAAATTTTGTTCAAAACGAGCTCTGACATTCTGGAGCATTGGTGGAGTTATTAGACGGCATTCTTCAACAATGCGTCATGGTAATTTTTCCAGAGACTTCGGTTCTGTTGCGAAAATTTTACTCTTTAAATGACCCCATAGAAAGAATTCGAAGGGAGTTCAATCCGGTGATCTAGGGGGCCACTCAATAGCACCTCTACGCTCAATCCATCGCTCTGCAAACTCTTTTCAAATGAAAATTTGCCAAATATTATAGACCGTTAAACCATAAACTTAACTAAAGCTACTGCCAAAGCATCAGACAAATGGTCTATTTGAAATGAGTTTTCTGGAAACATTTTAGTAAAATGCAGGAAAATGACGGTTGAAGCAGAAACTTAAGAGTCTGTAGCACACCCTTCTAGCGACATTTTCTTTACAAAGACCGTAGTAGTTTCAGGTTCTTTGCCTAAATGTTGCCAATTTTGACGTTTCAAATCGCGACTTTCACGTTTTGAGGAAAACCCAATTTTGTAAATGCCTCCAACTTTTCTATCTTTTAACTTACAGACCTGGATTTTGGTACATAGTTCACCTCTTATAACGCAAATACCGAATTTGGTTTCCTTTACTTTGTTAACGAAAATTTCATCTCAAGCCACTTGCAAAATGAAGGTACTCACCAAATTTGATAAAAATCGGACCATTATTTTTTTGCGTTATCGGTGATATATATATATATATATATATATATATATATATATATATATATATATATATATATATATATATATATATATATATATATATTATATATATATTGCTATAGATAGCAAATATGTCAGAAAAGTAGAAACATTTTATTGCGGAGTAAAACGGGCCATGTACATTAAATTAATACGTTCTAATATTTAAATGCCCTGTATAATTGAGAATGTAAAATATTTTAGGTTAAATAAGGAATAGCATAACAGGTAAAAGAATACAAAACAATGATTTCTTTTTTACATGTAGTACATTTTAAGTTCAGTAAGCAAAAGTCGATGGAATACAATAGAATTTAGGACAATAGCCTTGTTTTTATTTACCGAGTTTTAACAGAATATAATGATTTTTATTTTATCCTTAGATAGTAAGTGCATGTATAGTATTAAGTTAAAAATAAGTTTTTGTCAATACCAATTATAAGAAAAGACACTCAGTGTTAGTTAGTAGGGATAGTTTTGTTGTGTGGTTGTTTCAGATGACTGCAACGAACAAGAAGTTGGAAAATGGGAAAATGCAAGGCCTATTAACTTTGTTTTACCCAGGTACAGCGAGAAAACAGATTTTTTGTAACACAGGTAGTTATTTAAGGAGACGGCGACAGGACGACGAGATGAATCTTAGTTAAACTGCGGGAAGTGAAAATTCATTCGTTAACGTACGGCGACACCGTAAATATGCAAGTTGAGAATTAAGCAAAAGGACAAGTGCATTATCATAAAATCTCTGGACGCAGCAAGTGCGTTATGGTAGCGAATTTTCTTTAAACTATTTTTAATAGCAAACAAATGTCTCTCTTTGATGAAAGCAGGCATCAACTCTGTTGCCTATATAGTTGAAACAATGTACCATATATCATTGAAATAAATTTATTGTTTGAAAATATATAAACATTTTTCAAAAGTCTAGATGCAGCAAATGTGTTATGGAAGTGAATTTCCATAAAAATGTTTTTTATAGCAAATGCGAGCAGGCATCAATCTGATTACCGGTATAGCATATGTAGTAGAAACAATGTACTATATTTTATCAAAATTACTTATGGTTTGAAAATATACAAAAATTTTCCGAAAATAAACTTAAATGTTGGTTTTCTATCCAACAAAACTTACGTTAATAGCAAATTGAGTTATTGAAATTTGAAGAATTTAATGAAATTTCGGTAAATTTGAAGATTAGCTCCCGAACGCTTTTCAACAAATTGTTTTCAGAAACATTACTAGGACCCCACCTGGATGCACAAACCACAAGAAAAATTTCTTGTTCACACCCCCCAAAGAAGTTATGGGACTGGGAGTGAATAGGGGTGGTGTGCGGGGTAGGTAGGGTTTAGGGGGGATATGGCTTCAAGATGTGAAAAAGACAACTTTCAAGCCCGCTTTATTCGAATTTTCTGCTCATATTTCTTTTTACTACCTACCTCGCCCAGCACCCCTACTCACTCCTGGTCCCGTAACTTCCCTGGGGAGGTGTGAACAAGAAATTTTTCTTGGGGTTTGTGGATCCATGGGGGGTGGGGGGTGGTTGGTGATCAGGTTTCTGAAAACAGTTTTTTGAAAAACGTTCGGGAGCTAAACTGCAAATGTACCGAAAATTCGCTACCAAAACGCACTTACTGCGTCCAGTTTTTTTCTTACAAACGCATCATATTTCGATAAAAAATGCAAAAATGCATTAACGAATTTGTTCTACGAAAATTAGCTTAAAAAAAAATTATACACCCCTACTCACTCCTGGTCCCGTAACTTCCTAGGGGAGTGTGAACAAGAAATTTTCCTTGGAGTTTGTGGATCCAGGGGGTAGGGTCCCAGGCAGGTTTCTGAAAACAGTTTTTTGAAAAGCGTTCTGGAGCTAAACTGCAAATTTACCGAAAATTCTCTACCAAAACGCACTTACTGCATTCAGATTTTTTTCTTACAAACTCATCATATTTCGACAAAAAATTCCATTAACGAATTTGTTCTATGAAATTTAGCTAAAAAAGTTATGCACCCCTACTCACTCCTGGTCCCGTAACTTCCTTGGGGGGTGGGAAAAAAACATTTTTCTTGGGGTTTGCGGATTCAGGGGGGCCCTAGGCAGGTTTTTGAAAACAGTTTTTTGAAAAGAGTTCGGGAGCTAAACTGTAAATTTACCGAAAATTCACTACCAAAACGCACTGCGTCCAGTTTTTTTCTTACAAACGTATCATATTTCGATAAAAAATGCAAAAATGCATTAACGAATTTGTTCTACAAAAATTAGCTAAAAAAATAATTATGAGCCCCTACTCACTCCTGGCCCCATAACTTCCTTGGGGAGTGTGAACAAGAAATTTTTCTTGGGGCTTGTGGATCCAGAGGGGGGGGTCTAGGCAGGTTTCTGAAAACAGAGTTTTGAAAAGCGTTCGGGAGCTAAACTGCACTTTTTCCGAAAATTCGCTACCAAAACGCACTTACTGCGTCTAGATCTTTTTCTTACAAACGCATCATATTTCGCTAAAAAATTCAAAAATGCATTAACGAATTTGTTCTCCAAAAGTTAACTAAAAAAAATTATACACCCCTACTGACTCCTGGTCCCGTAACTTCCTTGGGGAGTGTAAACAAGACATGTTTTGGGGGAATCGGGGTGCTGTGTGGGGTAGGCAGGGTTTAAGGGGGATATGGCTTTATGGCTTCAAGATGTGAAAAAGACAACTTTCAAGCCCGTGTTATTTGCATTTTCTGCTCATATTTCCTTTTTACTACCACCCCGCCCAGCATCCCTATTCTTGGGAGGTGTGAACAAGACAGGAGGGGACCTAGGCAGGTTTCTGAAAACAGTCTTTTGAAAAGCGTTCAGGAGCTAATCTGCAAATTTACCGAAAATTCGCTACCAAAACGCACTTACTGCGTCCAGATTTTTTTTCTTATATTTCGATAAAACAAATTTGTTCTACGATAATTAGCTAAAAAAATTATAGACCGTTAAACCATAAACTCCACTAAACCTGCAAATAAATATCCAAAAAGCCACCAAACTTAACTAAACTGACAGCCAAAGGGTCTATTTGAAATGGATATTCTGTAAACATTTTAATAAAATGAAGGGCAATGACGGTTGAATCTGAAACTTAAGGGTTCGCAGAACACTCTTCTTGCAACATTTTCTTTTCACAAACGGTATTTGTTTCACATTCTTTGCCTAAACATTGCCAATTTTGACGTTTAAAATTGCGAGTTTGACGTTTTGAGGAAAACTCCAAAATTTGTTGCTTAAACGGCCCATAACTTCTTTGTCTTTAAAGATAGAGACCTAAATTTTGGTACAAAATTCACTCTTTATAATACAAACACGCGTACTAAATTTGGTTACCCTCACTTTGTTATTTCCGGAGATATGAATTTTTTTATAAAGAAAACACAAAATTTTCCGGGAAAACCTGGTCCGATTTTCCTGGCTAACGAACTTAGCCAAGACACTTGCAAAATGAAGGTACTCCGCAAATTTTATCAAGATCGGTCCATTATTCTTTGAGTTATCGGTCGGATATATATATATATATATATATATATATATATATATATATATATATATATATATATATATATATATATATATAACACAGATCTCCCCATAAGCGAATTTAAAAAAAAAAATTCGCTAAAATCATATTCAATTTGAAATGGGAAAATAAATATGATTATCTGGTACACGGTTTGTTAAGACCGTTTCAATAAAATGGAAAATAGTTAGTAATCACAGGCAAGCTACAAAATCCAAACAGTAGATCAAATGGAAAGCAATTAGTACACATTAACTGGAAGAATCAATTAGACATCATTCAATAAGTCGTATTATGAACTTTGTCGTAATAAATGTGCAGACTTTTTTCTATAGTGTGATTAGTTTTTAAGAATATTCTTGTCCCATTGATGATTTTAATGTATCTTTAGTTCACTAAGGGGGATAATAGATAAAGGCCGAATCACTAGATCATAGTTGTTATAATGGAAATTTGTGGATTAAATCAATCAGAAATAAAACATACTAGGTTGTACTTACATAATCTGTTTAATTTGACCTCAAATCAAACAAATACTTGTTATATGATAAAGTAAGGCTATTTTTCACCGCTAATTAAAAGTAAAATCAAAAGAACCCAATTATATAATTTTTTTTTTTAATTTCCAAACACTCAGGAGTACTATAATTTATAAATTAGATATATCAAACAAACATGCTAGCCCAAGCACAGAACCCTACCCATGAGATGAGAGAAAAATTTAAAGACACGGCAGTAAGGAAACAATTTTTGGCATAATTTCAGGTTCATCAATGTTACAGTGTAGTGCATCTTTTGGGATGCGCTACACTGTAATGACTTTTAAATATACATTTTATTTTTTTGCTGTACTTTTTGTGATTTATATAATGTATTACAACACTTATGAAGATTCGCTACTATAACGCACTTTCAGCATCTCAACTTTCTGTAATACATTTTCTCTTAGACCGTATTAATTATCATTTAATAAGTCGACAGCGAAACCACTCTCATAAATTTTTTATTCGCTCACTTCCTTAGGCCAGAAGATTTAGTACATGGGACCATCTACGGATTGTTTAATCGCTCCCAATCTTTTCAGAAACTCCTTTGCGGCTTTTCAGCTACTAGATCTGCAAATACAACTGATTGTCCTTCATTTATAATCGCAGATTTTGTCTAGTTTATCATGATTAGAGTCAGCAGTTTCTAGTGGGGGCCCATCCTTTTGTTCCGTGCAGAGAAAATCTTGTTGTAATTGTCTCAAGTTAGATGGAAAGGGATCTGTCAACGTGGAAGAACCGCAAAAGGCAAGGGAGAAATGCTATTTTTTCTCATTTTACTGATTAAACAAACTCCAGAGAGTTTTCATTGTATGGAAGACATATTTGTTGTGATGATTCCAGCCGCTTATGGAACAATTAAGCTAAATTGAAGTTTCATTGTTAGGGTGGGATTATTGTTGGGCTTCTTGTGAATCCTTTCAACCGGGGAAATTGATGACAATAATGTTTTAGTTGATTAGCCCCTCTTTCATTTAACATGGGAGGCTATTCTTATACAAAGCTCCTAGTACGAATGTAATATTGACTGGAAATGGGGTCTGATCTGAGGCAGTGAGTGCGTTACGATAGATAATGTTTATATATCATAGCGTGCTTTTTAAGTCTTCTGAATCAAAAAAACTCGGGACCCAGCAAGTGCGTTATGGTAGTGAATTTTTATTAAATGCTTCAAATTTAAATAACTCAATTTTCTATAAACTTAAAGAGTTTAATTTTAATACGTAGTAAGGTTTTTCCTAAGGCAAGATATCCACAAAATTTCATTAAAATAACTTTGTAATTTTCGGAGAAAAACATTTTTTTCGAAAGAAAATTTAAAATATGAATAACTCAATTTTCTCTAAACTTAGAAAGTTGAATTTTGGTACGTAGTAAGGTTGAGGCAACATATATAGTAAATTTCATTAAAACAGCTTTGTTACTTTCGGAGAAAAAAATTTTTTTCGAAAGAAAACTCAAAATTTTTCCGGAAAACCCCGTCTGATTTTTCTGGATAACGAACTCATCCAAGCCATTAATAAAAGACAGGCACTTGCCAAGTTTTATCGAAATCGGTTAATTATTTTTTGAGTTATCATATATATATATATATATATATATATATATATATATATATATATATATATATATATATATATATATATATATATATATATATATATATATATATATATATATATATATATATATATAAACATATAAACATTAAACCTATTTACAAATGAACTTTAATAAGATATTATGCTGTGACAATACCTCTCTCAAGCACCCTAAAATATAATCAAAATGTGCACAGTTATATATGTTTTATTTCTTTTTCCCTTGTCTTAATACACTACATATTTTATGACAATCGATTTAATTTACTTATTTGATTTCATAAATAGTCGGTTAATAGTGACTTGGAATGCAGTAGACACCACATCTTCAAACATATTAAGAGAATATGAGTAAATCAACAGCAACTAGGAATGAATTCGGTCAGTCCCCCAGCCACGTGGTTAAAAAACACTGGCTGTATGAGTGGTTACCACTCGACCGATAAATAAAAGGACTGTAACAGCGGCAGAAGCAGAAGACAATGGAAGCTGTGTGTATTCGGAAAGAAACTATTGACTATTAATAACAACAATTGACTAAAAACGCTGCGAGTTGTAAGGAAAAAAATAATTATACTACAGAGGTGATAAATGATAATAAATTACAATAGGGTTATATATAATCGTAAATGCTTCCAATGATTAACAATCAGTGAATTCAGTATTACTGACATTTCTCGGAAACTTAAAAATGAATTTCATGAGTCAATAAGAGAAGCATTGACTAACCAACAGCAACCACATACTTATGATTTAACTACAGAGGTGATAAATGATAATAAATTACAATAGGGTTATATATAATCGTAAATGCTTCCAATGATTAACAATCAGTGAATTCAGTATTATTGACATTTCTCGGAAACTTAAAAATGAATTTCATGAGTCAATAAGAGAAGCATTGACTAACCAACAGCAACCACATTCTTATGATTTAAACATAAATGTTTCAAATTTGAATAGCTCAATTTTCTGTAAGCCTAGAAAGCTGAATTTTGGCACATAGTTAGGTATTTCCCAAAGCAATATGTAGACCAAATTTTATCTAAATTTTCGGAAAAAAAATTTTTTTTTGAAAGAAAACTCAAAATTTTCCCGGAAAACCCCGTCCGATTTTCCTGGACAACGAACTCATCCAAGCCATTAATAAAAGAAAGGCACTTGCCGAGTTTCATCTAAATCGGTTGATTATTTTGTGAGTTATCAGACGGATACATATATATATATATATATATATATATATATATATATATATATATATATATATATATATATATATATATATATATATATATATATATAACCGACAATAGGCATGGATGCAAAATGATGAAAATGTTTTGTATCCTCCTACTATGTCGAAAATCATAACTACTGGACAATTGATAGTCCCTTTATTAATCTTATTTTTAAAGGGGTAGACATTGATCCAATCCAATCCATAGCAGGTGGTAGTGGAATTTTCCTTTATGTAATAGTAAAGGATTTTTTCACGCCCGAGGAGGTACCACCCCATACATCAAGGGGCCGGTGAAGTCCCAACGGACGTTTCCGGTTCTGGTGTATGAGTCGGTTTCCCTTATAAGCAAAAATGATGATGGCTCCTCCTTGTATAAAATATTCCGGAGGCAAAATACCCCTCCATTCGGATCTCCGGGAGAGGGGTGTACAGGGGGCGCCAACATCAAGATTTAACATATCCTTTTCGAATATATGTGGCCTAAATTCTAACCTGAACTCCGTCCACCATTTCCTCCAGGCTAACAGGCCCCAACTCCTCTTCCTCACCGAAACCCAAATCAGTGCCAAAACAGCCACTAATCACCTTAATTTCCCGGGGTATGAGCTCCTTGCTGCCTTTAGATTGCATGGAGGCGTGTGCGCATACGTCCGTAGCAATCTACCCTGCACCAGACTTCCCAATTTAGAAGCTGGAAGAAAAGACATACTATGGATAAAACTCTCTCTCAGGGCTGCAACTAAATTCATCTGTTGCATTTACCGGTCACCTTCTGACAACAACTTTGTCCAGCTCTTTGACTACCTTTCTGAAAAAACCGACTATCTGATTTCTGAATATCCTTCCTCCGAGGTCACTATTCTTGGCGACTTCAATGTCCATAATAAGGAATGGTTAGGATCTTCAAAAACCGATCCACAAGGGAGAGCAGCGGAGGCCTTTGCAGTCAGCAATTCTTTAGCCAATATGGTTCAGCAACCTACTTACTTTCCTCGTATCCCAACACACAGCTCAAATCCCTTGGATCTCCTTCTTACTACAAATCCTGAATGCTATAAGATATCAGTCACCGCCCCCCTTGGTCGCTCAGACCACGGCATGGTCACTGCTTCCTGTGCAATGCAACCCGAGGTCACACAGTCATCACACCCACGTATCGTTTGGCACTACAACTCCGCAAACTGGGACGAAATGCGGGATTACTTTTCCTCATTTCCATGGGCGTCTGTCTGCTTCTCTCATCCTGACCCCTCTGATATCTCACAAAACGTCACCGAAATTATCCAAGATGGCATGGAATTATTTATTCCACGTACACAGAAAACCTCTTCAGCCACTCAAAAGCCCTGGTTCTCTAAATCCTGTGACAAGGCCAGACTTGAAAAGGTCAAAGCTCACAAAACGCTTCTACACAATCCCAGTCAAGAAAATCGTCAAGCATTCAACGACGCAAGAAACCGCTATGTCCGCATTCTTTCTGAGGCAAAAAACTCGTTTAATAACCACATCAAAAACAAAGTCCTCTCAAGCTCCAACGGCGGCAAACCCTTCTGGACTCTTGCTAAGTCTATTGGGAATAATTTCTGCAAGAGCACGTTCCGACCTCTCGTCTCAGGTGATGAAATTGTTTCTACCGCCCTGGGCAAGGCTGAACTTTTTGCTTCGTTGTTCGCCGGAAATTCTACTCTCAACCCACCTCCAAATGTTCAACCACCAACAGTCCCCAATGTCGCGCATAAAATGACTGATATCATTTTCAAAACTAAAAAGGTACGAAAGATGCTCTCTTCTCTTAATACCAGGAAAGCCTCTGGCCTTGACGAGATCCCAGCAATTGTTCTCAAAAAATGCGCACCAGAACTTGCTCCTGTCCTGACTCGTCTGTTTCAGATATCTTACAATAAAGGCATATTCCCTAGTAACTGGAAAACTGCTCGACTACAACCCATCCCCAAGAAAGGATCCAAAGCGCTTCCTAGCAACTACAGGCCTATTTCTCTCCTTTCAGTCATCTCTAAAGTGATGGAAAAGTATATAAACACCGAACTACTAAAATTCCTTGAAAAACACAGTCTAATCCACGACAGGCAGTATGGATTCCGACAGCGCAGATCGACTGCCGACCTCCTTTCCTTTGTCACCCATTCTTGGAACAAGTCTATGGAACAACACGGTGAATCCCAGATTGTTGCTCTAGAAATATCCAAAGCATTCGACCAGGTCTGGCACGCAGCGCTGCTTAATAAACTTCCGGCCTATGGCCTATCACCAAAACTTTGTACCTGGACAGCAAATTTCCTCTCCGACAGGAGCATATCTGTTGTTGTGGATGGCCATTCCTCTAAACTGTATCCAATTAATGCAGGAGTTCCTCAAGGTTCAGCTTTAGCCCCTACTTTGTTTCTTCTCCACATCAATGACCTCCTCTCTAGCACATCCAACCCAGTTCACAGTTACGCTGACGACAGCACCCTCCACTCAAACATACAATATTCTAAGCCTGTCTCTTTAGCCCAATTAGATGAGGATCGCAGACTCATGGAGGGTTCTGTCTCCGTAGACCTCCAAAAAATATTAGACTGGGGAAGTAGAAATCTTGTACAATTCAACCCCACCAAAACTAAGTCTTGCTTTCTTTCTCACAAGAAATACAGCAGCCCTAGACCCATCACAATGAACAACCAAGTTATTCAAAGTAATGAGTCCTTTTCTCTTGTTGGCATTTCTGTGGATCGAAATCTTAATTGGCACCAACATGTTACATCAATTGCAGAAGCGGCTGCTAAGAAATTGGGTTTCCTCTTCCGGGCTCGCAAATACTTTTCACCAACTAATCTCTATACCTTATACACTTCACAAATAAGGCCAAACCTCGAATACTGCTCCCACATCTGGGGTGCAGCAGCCGCTTCTACACTCGCTATCCTGGACTCCATTCAAAAGAGAGCTATACGTCTCATCGGTGACCCTACCCTCACCCAAAGGCTTCCATCTCTTGCCCACCGACGTGCCGTTGGTGACCTCTCTCTCTTTTATAGATATCTGCACGGGCACTGCTCAGAGGAGCTTTCCTCCATAATTCCCCCACCTGCTGCCCCCAGCAGATCTACCAGGGGAACAGAGCGAATGCACCCTTTTAATGTCCAGGTCACCAGACATAGAACATCTTGTTATGCCCGCTCTTTTGTCCCGAGGACTTCCAAGTTGTGGAATTCCTTGCCGGCACATGTTTTTCCTTCTCCTCCGAACCTCCAAACCTTCAAGTCCAGAATTAACAAGCTGCCTCTTTCCTTCTTGTCAACACCTACGGTACGATAGTATTTAGGCTGTAAGCCCTCGTGGTGTGTTGTTGACTTAAATATATATATATATATATATATATATATATATATATATATATATATATATATATATATATATATATATATATATATATATATATATATATAAATTCAAACTGACCCCGGATATGGGTTCTAGGGGTCCTAATTCGCGCTCATTAGAAAGAATTTTTGCAAAGTCTCACCATCGATACCTCTCTATTAGTGAATTTTTTTAATAAAAATTCACTAAAATATATTGGAAAAGATGTAGAACTTGATGGCTAACCTGTAACTCTGCAGACCTCTACGAAATTACTAGGACTTCCTATCGATAGTGAGTTAAAGTTGAATGTTCACATCGATGAACGCTGCTCGCGAATCTCATCCAATTCGTCTGAAATAAGAACACTAACCCAAAGATGCAGTACCTCTACTGTGTTGTCACTATATTATGCGTGTTTCTACCCTCAACTAAGGTTTGGTATTTTACACTGAGGATTAGCAAGTGAAACAAATCGAGTTTTTAAGCAACGAAAACAAGTAATGAGAATCATATTGAATATCCCGCATAGACACACTTGCAGAGACACTTTTAAGGAACAGGGTATCCGTACACTCCCCAGCATCTACATCCTGGAAGTGCTAGTCCATGTTTTTCAAAACAAGACCAAATACACACTCAATGCAGTTAAGTATGGCTATACCATAAGAGGTAAAAATAACCTGCAAACCGACAAACATGGCACAGCTCTGTACCAAAAGTCACTGTTGTACAATGGCTGCAAGTTTTTTAATGCATTACCAGAAGATCTACGGAATGTAGACACTTTACCAGCGTTCAATAAGAGAGTGACAACAATTCTCCTAAAGACGACGTGCCATTCTGTGGATTATTTTACACATAAAGTACTACTAAACGATCTTTTATTTTACATTTTTAGTGAATTTCCGACTTTTGAATTTAGACAAATTTTTCGAAATGAAGACGAACTAGGCCCCTGGAACCCATATCCGGCGTAAGTTTCAATTTTTATATGTTTGTATATATATATATATATATATATATATATATATATATATATATATATATATATATATATATATATATATATATATATATATATATATATAGCAGGAACTTGTAGGGGAATCCAAAATATTGTGATTAACGCAACTTACCCCTATACTAAGTTGCACCCCTGAGAAATTATAGCCCAATATGGGGTTTCTAATTTCGAAAAAAATCAATATCTCAGTTATGCTTGAACTTAGGAGAACTAAATTTGGTACACGTTTTGAGGGTACCAAGGGCAATAACCGACAGTAACAGTAATTCAATTGAGGCATTTTAAAGGATTGATAAGGGATGATTCACCCTTAAAATGTGACAGAATTGTTTAAACTGTTGATATATTTAACAAATCATTATTTCATTTAATGGGGAATTTAATTCTAAAACTTTTACTGCTCTCATTAGTTTTCAAAAAACTTTATCGTTTTCAACAAAATTCCGAATAACTAAATACACGTATTAGAGCTGCTACATAAAAACGTCGGAAATTCAAACGTTGACTATGAAATTTAACGTCAGACTTGACAATCAGGAAAAAAGTTGTGATAAGAATAATCTAATAGAAAAACCAAAAACTTAAATAATAGAAATAACGTAACAGTTGCACCGATAAATTACAGAAATTGTACAAAATGGTCAGCGTTCGCTCTCAGGCATAAATTTATTCTTCGCCGAAAACTGAAGTCTACTCTAGCCAACAACTGTTGATTGTTTGTAATGCGATTACACAATTCGGCTCGAGACGCAATTGACGAGAAATACACAAAATCTTTTAACATTACCCAAAGAAAGAAGTCACATTTGTTGATGTCTGGCGATCGCGGAGGCCAAACTTGTGGGAAATTATTTCCTCTTCCAATCCATTTATTTGGATACCGGTGGTTTAAATTGTCTCTAACAGCAATACAGAAATGAGGCGTGGCTCCATCCTGCATAAACCAATGTTCCAGTCTAAGTTGTAGAGGCACTTCGTCGAGTTGATCCAGGAGATTGAAGCGTTTTTTGCAAAAACCCCATTTGTCATTATATGCAACTTTTGAGAAAACTAAAAGAAACTTATTTAATTGTATAACAGTTGGCTGATGAGCAATTTAATTTGTGTTTTATCCATTGGATAATTAGACATATTTTGCAATATAATTAATATTATGTTTCCTTTTGCTTTTTTTTTGTTGAAGTCATTTTTTATTTGACATATGGGTTTTTTGCTGGAATTCATAAATACTTTTATGGAAAAAGATATGTTTTTGATTGGGAATTGAAACTATTTGGAATGACATGAAATTTTTTATTCATAAACTCTAACAGATATAAACAAAATATTATTTCAAACACTAACATTGTCTTTTAGTCTTCATCGCTTATACCACTACTGTTGCCATCTTTGTCCACATCGCTAATAATCTGCACAGACTGATCAGATGCCGCGAATATGTTGTTAAAGAAGCTCTTGGCCTCTGCTTTTTTAGATACTGAGTCAAGTCTTTTAGATTCTCTATTTTTCCCTGAGGAATATCTACACGAGCACTATATAAGGGTTTAAATTCAAACCCTTTGGGTATACCACGCTTGTTTCTTATAACTGATTTTTTCCAGCTGCCTGTATAAGTATGCTTCACTAACCCCAGGTTCATTAAGTGAGTATCTTAACATACGAGCTGTTTTTATATTTACTGGTGGACGAGCTGATATGAGAAAAAATGGAGCAACTGCTTCTGCAATGTTAATGATCTTAGATTGATCAATCTCAGCCAAGGTAAAAGGCGATGGTGTGTTCCCAGCATTTTTAATAATATTGTTCCATTCTTCAGGCATTTCCACAGTTACGGTCTTTCAGTGAATTTTTATTTTAAAAAATTCACTAATAGAGAGGTATCGACGGTGAGACTTTCCAAATGATAACTCAAAAAATAATTAACCGATTTGGATGAAACTCGGCAAGTGCCTTACTTTCACTAATGGCTTGCACGAGTTCCTTGGCCAGGAAAATTGGACAAGGTTTTCCGGAAAATTTTAAAGTTTTGTTTCGAAAAAAATTTTTTTCTCCTAAAATTAAAAGATATATAAATGAAATTCCGTGCATATGTTGCCTTGGAAAAGGCTTTACCACACATCAAAACTCAACTTTCTAAGTTAATATAAAATTGAGTTATTTAAATTTGAAGCACTTAATGAAAATTCACTACCATAACGCACTTGCTGCGTCCTGAACTTTTTGTGCTTTTCTATTAATAAAAAATCTTGGTCGCAACTTAGAAATGAATGACCACGTATAGGAAACACATGTGTAATATTTTCAAACATATGCAAGCCATGGACAAGTAGGTATAAAAATGTCATAAGAACGTAGTTCTTATTTTGTCCGGCACATCCATTGCTTATTATAATAAGATTTTTTGTTGTCACATCATTGGGGAACGTAAATATTGAAACAATAATGAAGCTACTTAATTTTGTCCTTTCCTTTCAATGGTTTTGTCGTAAGATAACATGGTTGCAGTACTATTTCCATCATTGTGCACCTCAAATATATATAGCCATAACTGTCTGGCAAATAAAACTGCATTGGTACGTATATGTGGCACCGGGAGATTTTGCATATAGTCAAATGATATGCAAGTGAAATTTTTTGGATCAGCTCGTGCTCTTAGTTTATATATTTTTTAATTCATAAAACTTTTCAGCTTTCCTCAAGTGGAATTCTTTTTCAATATTTATTTTTGGCGCTTGTTCTGGATCATCACAACTTGCTAATATGCTTTGATACCGGTCGCAAGTACCACAAGTGTCAGTTCTAGGTAAGCCAAATTTAAGATTAAAATCGGTATGAAAAATTTTCCAATACGCTGATAGAAGACCGCAATTTTGTGAACAACTGCTGAACATGTTACATAGAAATATTATTTCTGCTGCTGACGTTCTGTTTTCCGATGAAGCAACATTTCTTTTGAATGGCGATGTAAACAGGAATAATTGCAGATACTGGGCTGGACAAACACACACTCAGCGTCCTCATAAGTTGAACTGGTATCATTGGTGATCACGTAGTTGGACCTGTTTTTATAGAAAATCTAAACGATCCAAAATATTTAGAAATGATAAGAGAACAGGTTGTCCCAATGTTAGCAGAATTGTATCCAAATGTAATGAAATCTAATATTCCCCATGAAAGCATATGGTTTCAACCAGACGGTGCAGCGCCCCACTTTGCTCTTCAAGTACGGGACTATTTACACGAAATCTTTCCACAAGGACGGATTGGACGAAGAGGTTTCGTAGAATGGCCAGCTAGATCACCATCAGGTGATCCTACACCTCCTGATTTCTTTTTATGGGGATACCTTAAAAACAGAGTGTATAAAACGCAACCTGCTGATTTAGATGATTTGAAAATGAAAATAGCAACAGAAATTAGGAACGTAACGCCTGACGTGTTGAACAGAGTTAGGGAAGAATTCCACAGCAGATTATTTCATTGTGTGGAAGTAAATGGAGAACATTTTAAACATTTATTATAAGAAATGGACGTTGTTATTAGGTTTATTTTCGAAATTCGAATTTCAGGGTAAACTGTTCAGTTTTAATATTACGGTATTAAATTTCCACCCTGTATTGAAAACTGTAATATTAGACCATATATATATATATATATATATATATATATATATATATATATATATATATATATATATATATATATATATATATATATATCTGTATGTATCTTTGCATTCAGAAAAATGTGATCCATCGAATTGCGATGAAAAAATGTAGGGTTGCTATTTGAAGAAAAATGGATAAAGTGGTAGGGGTAAAATGGTGAGGGTTTAATTTTTTTAACTATGAATATAAGATAATGTTCGACAAATTAAACTTCACGTGTCTTGGCGTTTTCTACAAAAACTATTTCTTGACTAATGAATTTTATTCCATAAGTGTGTTTCACACTGTATAAATTTTTTCCCAAGTCACGGGTCTACATAAAACTTTTTATGTTTTTAAACTTGTGTACACAATTTAACTAAAAATTTTTAATTAAAACCCATTATCATAACAATTTGCTACTATAACCCATTTAGTACCTGCCGATTTACTTAGTTTAATCACTAGTTAGCTTTTTTTAATGTAAAATACGTTTATTAGAAGTTACCACCCTATCCTATTCCCTGAGTTTTTTTTAATTTACCGTTATATAAACCTAACTAGCGATGCTAATAATAGAAATAACAAATATTATAATTATGAAACTATTATTTATTTAAAAAACTTACCTATAATGCATTTTTGGGGGGCTAAAACCTACAAAAAATATCTCATTCTCCAGTCTGCACTATTCAAAGCACACTATATTTAAGATGCAATAAACTTTTTAATTTTTCCTTCATTTTTTACGTTTTTTATATTTTCTTACAAAGTTTTTATTTAAACACACTAATTTTTGTTAGATTTTTGAGTTTTTTTTTAGTACACCAAACATTTGCATTATTTTTTCACGAATTTAATGTCACTTAAAAGGTTTAAAACGTATTTTTTCTGTCCTGACTATTTGTTAATAATTTTAAATGAGGGGGATGTCAAAATTAACCGTTTCTTTAATTTTCATAATATATCTACACTTATTATATTTTCTAGAGGTTATTTAAATTTTCACTAATGTTTATACTTTTGTAAACTATTATGTTTATACTTTTGTAAACTATTAAACAGAAGATTTTTTTACTTTATAAAAAGTTTTGCTTGAAGTTAAAGTTAATGGAAGATTTTTACATAATTCCCATCTAGTGTTCCTCTTTTTTAACTTGAAAAGTTCTCCTAATTATTCCTCTCCCCCCGAAACTCAAACTTCAAGTCTTCAAGTTACAGCCGCCAAAAAAATCTTCTAATTACTTCTAGCCAAACTTCGCTATTTACATAACAATAAATTTAAAACTTCCCTTAACTCGAAACAATTCAAATTTCCCTCCATAATTCCTCTAAAAGTGACATGCAAAGTCGCGACATTTACTTGTCAACAAAATTTTAATATACGTCGAGTCGGAAATTATGCGAGTTTTTTCGCGCCCGTACGTCAACTGTTTTTTACACGAGTACGTAACGCGGGTTGCTTGATTCTGACGGTGTGTTTCGTTCATGCCGTATTCCGAAAGGCACAAGCCCTGGGAAAATCGAATGATAACGAAGGGTGGACGGAAAAAGCCGAACTGCGGGAAAAGGATAATCCAAGCGCATACAGATTCTGATAGTTTAGTGAGTTGAGTCCTTCTTATTCGGCTCCAGGGAGGATATTATCGCAGGATCAAATGAGCGCGTATTGTAAAACTTTATTTTGTGAAAACAAATTTTATATCAGCGAAAATATTTTGCTTTTTTTTGGTTGATTTTGTAATATTTTTTTGACAAATATAAACATCTTGACGCAGCAAGTGCGTTGTGATAGCGACTTTTCATACGAATTTATTGATAAAACATTGTCAATTTTTTTAGCGAATTTTTATTTTTAAAATTATGCATTTTTTTGAAATGACCGCGAATCAGCGCCACTAAAACCCAAAACCAAGATCTGTTTAAATTTATACATATATATATATATATATATATATATATATATATATATATATATATATATATATACAGTATGGCGCAGTGAAAACGAAGCAGACCGATTTGCGTCCAGATAATTTTTTTTAAGAAAGGCTGAAACACGTCAATTTTAATATGGAGGGGGACATGTTTTGACATAAAACTCAACTTTGTCACATCAACCCCTTAAGGGTGGTGATAACAACCCTTGTATTTCAAATAGGGAACATGAGTCGAGTGTTACATCAATGAAAGCTATTTCTTTTCTAAATTCATCACACTAATTTTTTTGGAAGTTTTATCAACTCGTTTAAAAATTATTCACAGTTGAGGTTGCAAGAACGTATTTCATTCATTGTGATAAGAAATGCACTAATTAGTCAATTTTTCGTTAAAAAAACTAAAAAACAAAACCAAACGTTCAAGAATATTTATTCAGTTAAGTAAGTGTTCAAATTGTTGACCACCAGCTTCCATGCAAAAGTACAAATTTTGTTCAAAACGCGCTCTGACATTCTGGGGCATTTGTGGGGTTATTAGACGGCATTCTTCAACAAGGCGTCGTCGAAATTCTTCCAGAGACTCCGGTTCTATTGCGTAGCTTATACTCTTTAAATGGCCCCATAGAAAGAAGTCTAAAAGAGTTAAATTCGGTGATATATCTGGCCATTCGATAGCACCTCTACGCCCAATCCATTGTTTGTCCTGGAAACTCTACATTTTGTTGAAACACTTATTAATTTTCTTGATAGCGATCATCATTTTCTACAATGTCAATTAGTAGAGGGTAAACTATATCTTCCAGTAACTCCAAATACGTTTCGCCCGTTCAAATTGCCATCAAGAAAAATTGGTCCGATTAAACGGTCTTCAAAAATGCCAGTCCAGACATTCAATTTCTGTGGAGTTTGAGTGTGAACTTCGTGAAAATTTCTTGGATCATTATCTGCCCAATAACGACAATTATGACGATTGACTGTAGAGTTTAATAAAAACGTACACTCGTCTAAAAAACATATAGTGAACAGAAAGAGATTTCTATCCATAGAAAGACCAACAGGTGAAAATGACCCACTACCTTGCAAAACTTGGTTGTTCATTGTGATGGGTCTAGGGCTGGTGTATCTCTTATGAGATAGAAAGCAAGACTGAGATTTGGTGGGGTGGAATTGTACAAGATGTCTACTTCCCCAGTCTAATATTTTTTGGAGAACCACGGAGACAGAACCCTCCATGAGTCTGCGATCCTCATCTAATTGGGCTAAAGAGACAGGCTTAGAATATTATATATTTGAGTGGAGGGTACTATCGTCCGCGTAACTGTGGACTGGGTTGGATGTGCTAGAGAGGAGGTCATTGATGTGGAGAAGAAACCAAGTAGGGGCTAAAGCTGAACCTTGAGGAACTCCTGCATTAATTGGATACATTTTAGAGAAATGGCCATCCACGACAACAGAAATACTCCGGTTGGAGAGGAAATTTGCTGTCCAGGTACAGGGTTTTAGTGGTAGGTCATAGGCCGTATGTTTATTAAGCAGCGCTGCGTGCCAGACCTGGTCGAATGCTTTGGATATGTCTAGAGCGACAATCTGGGGTTCACCGTGTAGTTCCATAGACTTGTTCCAAGAATGAGTGACAAAGGAAAGGAGGTCGGCAGTCGATCTGCGCTGACGGAATCCATACTGCCTTTCGTGGATTAGACTGTGTTTTTCAAGAAATTTTAGTAATTCGGTGTTTGGATACTTTTCCATCACTTTAGAGACAATTGAAAGGAAAGAAATAGGCCTGTAGTTGCTAGGAAGCGCTTTGGATCCTTTCTTGGGGATGGGTTGTACTCGAGCAGTTTTCCAGTTACTAGGGAATATGCCTCTATTGTAAGATGTATGAAACAGACGAGTCACGACAGGAGCAAGTTCTGGTGCGCATTTTTTGAGAACAACTGCTGGGTCCTCGTCAAGGCCAGAGCCTTTTCTGGTATTAAGAGAAGAGAGCATCTTTCGTAACTTTTTGTTTTGAAAATTATATCATTGGAGACTGTTGGTGGTTGAACATTTGGAGGTGGGTTGAGAGTAGAATTTCCGGCGAACAACGAGGCAAAAAGTTTAGCGTTGCCCAGGGCGGTAGAAACAATTTAATCCCCTGAAGCAAGAGGTGGGAACGTGCTGTCGCATAAATTATTCTCGATAGATCTAGCAAGAGTCCAGAAGGATTTGCTGCCGTTAGAGGTTGAGAGGACTTTGTTTTTGATGTGGTTATTAAACCAGTTTTTTGCCTCAGAAAGAATGCGGACATAGCGGTTTCTTGCGTCGTGAAATGCTTGACGGTTTTCTTGACTGGGATTGTGTAGACGTGTTTTGTGAGCTTTGATCTTTTCAAGTCTGGCCTTGTCACAGGATTTAGAGAACCAGCGCTTTTGAGTGACTGAAGAGGTTTTCTGTGTACGTGGAATAAATAATTACATGCCAGCTTGGATAGTTTCGGTGACGTTTTATGAGATATCAGAGGGATCAGGATGAGAGAAGCAGACAGACGCCCATGTAAATGAGGAAAGGTATTCCTGCATTTTGTCCCAGTTCGCGAAGTTGTAATGCCAAACGATACATGGGTGTGATGACTGCGTGACCTCGGGTTGCGTTGCGCAGAAGCAGTCAAGGGGGGCGGTGACTGATATATTATAGCAGGTTTTGTAGTAAGAAGGAGATCCAAGGGATTTGAGCTGTCTGGTGGGATTCGGGGAAAGTAAGTAGGTTACTGACCCATATTGGCTAAAGAATTGCTGACTGCAAAGGCCTCCGCTGCTCTCCGCTGTGGATCGGTTTTTAAGATCCTAGCCATTCCGTATTATGGACATTGAAGTCACCAAGAATAGTGACCTCGGAGGAAGGATATTCAGAAATCAGATGGTCGGTTTTTTCAGAAAGGTAGGCAAAGAGCTGGAGAAAGTTGTTGTCAGAAGGTGATCGGTAAATGCAAAAGATGACATTAGTTGCAGCCCTGGGAGAGAGTTTTATCCATAGTATGTCTTTTCTTCCAGTTTCTAAATTGGGGAGTCTCGTGCAGGGTAGATTGCTACGGAGGTATGCGCACACGGCTCCATGAAATATAAAGTAAGTAAGGAGCTCATACACTGGGAAATTAAGGTAATTAGTGCCTGTTTTGGCACTGATTTGGGTTTCGGTGAGGAAAAGGAGTTGGGGCCTATTAGCCTGGAGGAAATGGTGGACGGAGTTCAGGTTAGAATTTAGGCTGGCAGCCCCTGTACACCCCTCTCTCGAAGATCCGAATGGAGGGGTATTTTACCTCCGGAATCTTTTGTACCAGGAGGAGCCATCATCATTTTTGCTTATAAGGGAAACCGACTCATACACCAGAACCAGAAACGTCTGTTGGGACTTCACCGCCCCCTTGATGTACCTCCTCGGCCGTGGAAAAATCATTTACTGTCACGTAAAGGAAAATTCCACTACCACCTGCTTGACTTCGATTAGTCGCGTCGTACGAAAGGCAGGAGTTACCATGGGCCTATTCTTTCAGTTAGTTCCCGGACCCACAAGAAAAAATACCACATCAAAAAGAACTGGGCTCGTAACCATAGACAGAATATCAATGGCCTTCGTAACAGCTTTTCGTTTTGTAAGTCCTGTTTTAATGGTTCCTCGTACAATGAAATCGAAAGAGCTACTGGAGACAAAGTGATGATTGAGACGTCAAAGCGACATCGCTTTAAGAACGTGATGATTACGAAGCGTTAAAATTAGTCATGACGTAATATCCGGCTGCAATCGAGCCATTTTGGAACATTTTCCCAACCGTTCTAAAAAAAATAGAACGGCATAAACTGATACTTCGTGTTTTTACAGCGATCAAATCAAAACACAAAAAGAGAATCGAGGAACATTTAAATTTCCATTATTAAATTGTATGCCTTTTCACCCTGCATCGAGTTCTTTATCTGATTTCCAGCGGTTTATTTATATTCTCTCCCTGATTCTTGGCACAAACAGTGTATGAAACTGGAGCCAACAGCTCAGAGAAAGAACAACCAGAAAGAGGTACTGAAAACAGACATCAATCCTCGATATACTACGACATTAATATTTCGCGAGAAACATCGCCAGCTTTTCGTTATGAATAATACAACGGTTTAGCCATTGTAGGAAGAGGAAAACATCACGCAATCTTTCAGGAATTAGTAAATAACGGGAAACGAAGATGAAGCGGTAAATAGCGTTTAATTATTTTTGTTTTTTCTTGTTTAATTTACAAATAGGGAACAGACAATTTGTCAGAGAGTATACCGACCAACAGCGAATGATGAGGCCTGTGATGAGTGTCTGCGGTAAGTGTCTGCGGTAAAGGTTTGTTTGCAAATTTCCATGCAAACATTTTTTAATACGAATTTTCATCAAAAAACTTTTGTCAATCATTTTTCCTTAGTAAATCTAGTGTTTGTGTGATGTGCTTGAATTAGTTCGTTGGCCCACAAACTTGGACAAATTTATTTATTTTCGAAACATTTTTATGTATTTTTTTAAACAATAAAGTTATTTTGATAATTTATGTTACTGCGATAGATTTCTTGAACACTAGGCTTTGAAAAATTATGAAAATATGGCAGCTTACTGAAATACACAAGACCAAACTTGAAAAGGTCAAAACTCACAAAACGCTTCTACATAATCCCAGTCAAGAAAACTGTCAAGCATTTAACGACGCAAGAAACCGCTATGTCCGCATTCTTTCTGAAGCAAAAAACTCGTTTAATAACCACATCAGAAACAAAGTCCTCTTAAGCTCCAGCGCCAGCAAACCCTTATGGACTCTTGCTAAATCTATTACAATTTCTGCAAGAGCACGTTCCCATCTCTTGTCTCAGGGGATGAAATTGTTTCTACCGCCCTGGGCAAGGCTGAACTTTTTGCTTCGTTGTTCGCCGGCAATTTTACTCTCAACCCACCTCCAAATGTTCAACCACCAACAGTCCCCAATGTCGCGCATAAAATGACGGATATCATTTTCAAAACTAAAAAGATACGAATGATCCTCTCTTCTCTTAGTACTAGGAAAGCCTCTGGCCTTGATGGGATCCCAGCAGTTGTTCTCAAAAACGCGCAACAGAACTTGCTACTATCTTGACTCGTCTGTTTCAGACATCTTACAATAGAGGCATATTCCCTAGTAACTGGAAAACTGCTTGAGTACAACCCATCCTCAAGAAAGGATCCAAAGCGCTTCCTAGCAACTACAGGCCTATTTCTCCCCTTTTAGTCGTCTCCAAAGTGATGTAAATGTATATAAACACCGAATTACTAAAATCTCTTGAAAAACACAGTCTAATCCACGACAGGCAGTATGAATTCCGTCAGCGCAGATCAACAGCCGACCTTCTTTCCTTTGTCACCCATTCTTGGAACAAGTCTATGGAACTACACGGTGAATCCCAGATTGTCGCTCTAGACATATCCAAAGCATTCGACCAGGTCTAGCACGCAGCGCTGCTTAATAAACTTCCGGCCTATGGCCTACCACCAAAACTCTGTACCTGGACAGCAAATTTTCTCTCCAACCGGAGCATTTCTGTTATCGTGGATGGCCATTTCTCTAAACTGTATCGAATTAATGCCGGAGTACCTCAAGGCTCAGCTTTAGCCCCTACTTTCTTTCTTCTCTACATCAATGACCTCCCCTTTAGCACATTCAACCCAGTTCACAGTTACGCGAACGACAGCACCCTCCACTCAAATATACAATATTCTAAGTCTGTCTCTTTAGCCAATTAGATGAGGATCGCAAACGCATGGAGAGTTCTGTCTCCGTGGATCTCCAAAAAATATTAGACTGGGGAAGAAGAAATCTTGTAAAACTCAACTCCACCAAATCTTAGTCTTGCTTTCTATCTCATAAGAGATACACCAGCCCTAGACCCATCACAATGAACAACCAAGTTATTCAAAGTAATGAGTTCTTTTCACTTGTTGGCATTTCTGTGGATCGAAATCTCAATTGGCCCAAACATGTCACATCAATTGTAGTAGCGGCTGCTAAGAAATTAGGTTTCCTCTTCCGGGCTCGCAAATACTTTCCACCAGCTAATCTCTATACCTTATATACTTCACAAATAAGGCCAAGCCTCGAATACTGCTCCCACATCTAGGGTGCCGCTGCCGCTTCTACACTCGCTATCCTGGACTCCATTTAGAGGAGAGCTATACGTCTCATCGGTGACCCTACCCTCACCCAAAGGCTGCCATCACTTGCCCACCGACGTGCCGTTGGTGACCTCTTTCTCTTTTATAGATATATGCACGGGCACTGCTCAGAGGAACTTTCTTTCTTAGTTCCTCCACCTGCCGCCCCAACAGATCTACCAGTGGAGCAGAGCGAATGCACCCTTTTACTGTCCAGGTCACAAGATCGACATGAAATTATAATAAACAACTTCCATTCGATTGAACATTAAAAATGGTGCTAAAAATTGAATTATAACTTCCACAAGCTGTGATAATTTATTATCTTCGGAAAGACATTCTCATGGAATGAATTTAGGGTCCATGACTTGAGTACAAGAAAAAAAATTGGTATTCCGGTACCTACCTATAAACGTTTTAACGAAAAAATGTCAAGTTTCACCAAATCACCCCTCATTTATCCACTACCCCCTGAGGCGATCTTACCCAAAAACAATTCTAAGCGTTCCTTTATCGGGTGCTAACCGGATACCAAATGTAAACATAATATCTCAATTCGTTCGAACTCGGTGGTTCAGGGGTAAGAACGGGTGCCTCTGAACCGAAGGGTACTGGGTTAGATCCTAGGGTACTCCTTTCAGTACAAACTGTAAAATTAACATCAACCGAGGTTCTGGCATGGTATTTGAACAAGTTGAATGTCTGCACGTTCCGCCCTTCGGAGGGGGCGTAAAGCCGTCGGTCCCGTGTCCATGCGATGTTGGGCACGTTAAAGATCCCTACCCTCCTTACAGAAAGGCAGGGGTTCGGCAAAAATTCCAGGATAGTGAGGTGAAACTGCTCACTGGCGTCGGTGATTGGCCATAGTCGCGGAAATAGGCCGACGTTGAAGAAACAAAACACACACACACACACACAATTCTTTCGAATATTACGTCTACTTACAGACAGACATACAGACTGACAGACCGACCGACCGTCAAACAAAAAATTTTCGTTTCAGAATACAATTTTCTATGTCTTTTGGAACTTTTTACGCCGTTTTAACAGAAAAAATTCGACATTTCTTGCACCAATATTCCACCTTCACACATTCTACTCCTAATTTAAATTTAGCACAGAATACCAGATGATTGATGAATTTGAAGGTTTTCTTATAAACGAGCCCTAAAACGTTGTTACTCCAGTTTTAGCGAAAAAAATGTTCATTTTCGCCAAATCAACCCCCATTCAGCCCCTACCGAAATTATGCGTTCGCTTCCAATTTTTGTGTGAAGTTAAAGCATGCATTTCTTGTCAAAATAAAGTCATAACGCTAAAGCGCGTAGAACCTCGGTGGTTCAGGGGTAAGAACGTGTGCGTCTGAACCGAAGGGTACTGGGTTCGATCCCAGGGTACTCCTCTCACTTTTTCAGTACAAACTGTAAAATTAACATCAACCGAGGTTCTGGCATTGTATTTGAGCAAGTTGAATGTCTGCACGTTCCGCTCTTCGGAGGGGGCGTAAAGCCGTCGGTCCCGTGTCCATGCGATGTTGGACACGTTAAATATCCCTACCCTCCTTACAGAAAGGCAGGGGCTCGGCAAAATTTCCAGGATAGTGAGGTGAAACTGCTCACTGGCGTCGGTGATTGGCCATAGTCGCGGAAATACGCCGACGTTGAAGAAACAAAACACACACACACACACACAATTCGTTCGAATATTACGTCTACTTACAGACAGACATACAGACGTACAGACTGACAGACCGACCGACCGACAGACAAAAAATTTTCGTTTCAGAATACAATTTTCTATGTCTTTTGGAACTTTTTACGCCGTTTTAACAGAAAAAATTCGACATTTCTTGCACCAATATTCCACCTCCACACATTCAACTCCTAATTTAAGTTCAGCACAGAATACCAGATGATTGATGAATTTTTAGGTTTTCTAATAAACGAGCCCTAAAACGTTATGTTTTTTTTTTGTTCCCTCATGGCTCGTCCGCGGCCTGGCCGCCCCGATAGCACCGCAACCCTTGGTTGATTGTGCATACCCTTAGTCTTACTCCACCCATTCCAAGATCACTGTGCCTTGAACTAGTCTGCACAGCGATTGGTAGGGTGAAGTTTTATATTGCTCTGTCTCCGGTCTAGAGTGACCGTAGATCAGTTGTCTTTTCCGGTCCAGAGCTATACACTCACACAAGATGTGCTGGGCTGATTCCTCCCCCTCGCCGCAGAGTCTGCATGCGAGGTCCCCTTCGAACCGCCCCATTTTATTCAGGTGTTTCTTGACGGCCATGTGTCCCGTCAAGAGACCTGTTGTGTTTCTGAGCTGTCCTATGCTAAGGTTTAGCAGCTCCACAGCTCTCTTTGAACTGGGTCCGTCAATTATTGACTTCCCATGTCTGAGCCCTGGACAGTCCGCCCAGTACACCTTGTGTTGGTTTCTGACCCAGGACTTAATGGCTCCCCTGGCAGTGCTCTTTGACACGCCCAGAGCCGGTTCTGGTCCCATAAATGGTTTTGCTGACCCTCTCTTCGCGAGACTGTCAGCTTCTTCATTGCCTTTAACCCCCGAGTGACCCGGCACCCAGATGAGGGTCACCTCATTCTGCCCAGCCAGGTCGCTCGTCTCGTCTCGGCACTCACTCACCAGCCAGGAATTTACCCGTGGGCTACTTAGTGCCTTAAGGGCTGCCTGGCTGTCTGTGGCTATGAGGATCCGCTTGTTGGTGTAGCCCCTCCTCTTGTTCTCCCGCACACAGTGCAGGATGGCGTACATCTCGGCCTGAAACACCGTTGCATGGGCTCCGAGGGAAATACTATGACTTACCCTCGGTCCTTCCGAGTAAACACCTGCCCCCGTCCCACGCTCCCCGCCAGATCCGTCCGTGAACCAGACGAGCGCGTCCCGTGGTATGCCCGGCGTCTCCTCCCGCCATGCCTTATGTTATGTTACTCCAGTTTTAGCGAAAAAAATGTCCATTTTCGCCAAATCAACCCCCATTCAGCCCCTACCGAAAAGAATCTGAACGGTTCGTGTATCGGTGGTTAACTGTATACCGAATTTTGAAGACGATATCTCAATTCGTTCTAAAATTATCGCGGCTACAAATAAACAGACATACAGACCGACAGACAAAAAAATTTTCGTTCGCAAATCATGTTGTCTATGTGTTGGCACTTTTACGGCGTTTAAGCGAAAAAAAAAATTGAAATATCTGTCGCCGATACTTCCACACGTTGTGACGATGTGGAAGTAATAAATTTCGCGTTCGCTTCCAATTTTTGTGTGAAGTTAAATCATCCATTACTTGTCAAAATAAAGTAATAACGCTAGAGCGTAAAACAAGAAAGTAAGTTAATAATTAAAACTTATTCCGAAAAAATTGTTCGTCGTAATGCCTTATTTAACTGAACGTCACAAAATTGAAATTTCAAAGACATAATGAAACCAACTAACACATTCGCCAAGTCTCATTTCAATAACGCCTTAATATGCACCGATTCTCTTTCGTCTATTATATCACTCACAAACCTTTACCCAAAGGACCATCTTGTAATCCAAGTACAAGAATCTATTCATTGTGTCTTTCAATCTGGCAAATCTATCAGACTTATATTTGTCCCATCACACTGTGGCATTACTGGAAATGAAAATGCAGACGAATGTGCCAGAAATGCTGTCTTAACCGATAATGTAATTCCTCTTCAACTTTACTCCCACGTTTTTGCACAGATAGCAAATGTTTATAAACAGAAATGGCATTGGTCTTCGTTAAGCAACAAACTGCGAGAAATTGAACCAACTGTGGCAATCAAGAAACTTCCAGATTTATCACGCAGGGAAGAAGTGATTATCAGAAGACTTCGAATTGGCCACTCTCTGCATACACATGGTTATCTCTTCAATCAACAACAACGCCCTTATTGTGAGCTCTGTGACCGAACAACTTCAATTTTTCACTTACTATTGGAATGTCCCTTATATGCCTGTCCACGATTTGAAAATTTGGGTGAAAGAAACTTGTCTGAAATTTAAGGTCTAAATTTTACGAATGTAAACTGTTTACTTAGATTTTTAAGACAGTCTAATTTATATAATAGTATTAAAGTGTATTTATTAGTTCCTCTTTTTATGTATAATTTTGTTATGTAATTATTTAAAGTGTCGTTAGTGTCAATGACCTTAGTTGTTAAGGCATTTAAATTATAAAAAAAAAGACATTCTGATATGGAAACACAACACAAAATAAAGTTGGTAATCTATTGAGGGAGAAATATCCTGACTTGCCACCCCAATCGCAAAGTACTGCCAGCACGATTGATACATAGTTTCTGGTTAACCGACACATAAGAAAAACAGCTAGTAATCTACAGGATGCGGTCAACGAAGAAGTGAATTTAATGGACTATTAGCCTTATAAGAAAACACAAATAACTTTACCAGGCAGGTAGCTAGAGAGCAAGAAATTAGCCAACCTTTAGTAAGTAGTAAAAATTCTTTTTTATTTATTTATTTTTTATTGTAGATCAAACCAGTTCAGCAACATGTATGCTATTCATGGTTGTTTTATCTGCCATGAGCTACTGTCTAATATAAGAAAAAATAAAAAATTATAACGATAAGATGCTGTAGTTAGAAACATACATCAAAAATAGTTCGGTCGATACGTAAGTAACATTATTTGATAGGCTTACATTCGTATGTACACATCCATACTCGCACACACACTCATATGCGCTCAAATACCCATACATACTTAAATTATTTTAACTCTGATCATGGACCATTAAACACATCTTGTGGAAGTCTTTCTCTTAGTCTTCTTTGTTGTAGTCTTGCACCAAGAGTGTAATGTACTGCTCCAGAACATTCAGTTAAGTTGTTCAGGAAGTTAATTGCATTTGTTTTTATGAAGTTACTGATCACTGGTATGTTTAATCCGCGATGTATTTGCGTGCTCCTAATGAACCAGGGTGCATCGGTGATGATTCGTAGCACTTTGTTCTGGAAGGTTTGTTCGATATTTATTGTTGAGTTTGACGCTGTTCCCCATATGGACAGCCATATGTAAGAATTGGTCTAAGAATACTTCTGTAGATGAGAGATCTGCATTCAATCTTCAGTGATGATTTTCTGTTTATAATGGGGTACAGCATTTTTAGACGTCCATAAGCTTGCTGAGTTCTGTTTTTGATATGATGTCTCCAGATTAAGGTACGATCGTAATGAAGGCCGAAATATTCGAGTTTGTGATTCCAAGGGATTGCTTTGTTATCTATTTGTAACGGTGGCAGATTTGGTGCTCTTAAGAGCGTAAAGATTTTAGCTTGACTCTTTGATGAGTTTATAGTGATTTCCCAGCTCTTGCACCATTTTGTAACTTTGTTTAAGGAATTTTGTAAAATGTTCCTGGATTCGATTATGCTTTTGTGTTGTGTTGCTATCGCTGTATCGTCCGCATACATCGCCAATAAGGAGCCTTGTTCGCATGGTATGTCGCTTACATATAAATTATATAGTGTAGGTCCCAATATAGAACCTTGAGGTACTTCTGTGTGAATTGCCTTAGTTGTGGAAAATTCAGCGTTTATTCTTACTGAAAATGTTCTATTTTGTGTGAAGCTGGCAATGATTTTGAGTAGATAGGAGGGTAAGTCATGGATTTTAGCTAATTTAAAGAGGAGCCCGTCGATCCATATTTTATCAAAAGCTTGTGTTGCGTCAAGAAATGCTACGGTGGTATATTTTTTGTTTTCGAATCCTTTGACAATAATTTTATTTAAACGAAGGTGTTGATGAAGAGTTGAATGCTTTAAAAATTCTTAAAGCTCACAAATTTCATCCTTAGAAACCAGCAATCCTACAGAAACTGTTAATACATCTAGCAACCTATGGGATGCCCTTCAAATATAGACTAATTGTAAATGGTTCAAATTATTTCGCAACTGTTGTCCCATTTAACCATCTTTGTATTACTTATTGTTTCTGAACTACCAATTGTAGGCATTAAAAAATCTCTATGACATAATCTGGGGAATATAACCAAGTTTTTTAACACAGTTATCTATCTCACCCTCGTATTCCCAACAATGACATATTTGCCCCGCTTCGTCCCTTGTCAAGTGCTTAGACAAGCCTCGTGCCTAAAACCAACCACAATTTCAACCGAGAGATGGTTCGGAATATCAAGAATCTAATCACTCTGATTAAGTACAGCGACCTACACAAACTAATTATTGCTTGTTGCATAGTTCGCTGTTAGTTCCGAGTCTAAATATCCCCATAGTTGACAATCATTATCTTACAACTATGAGGGGTACATTTAGCGAGTTGTCCTAATTCAGTCGATAAATGTCGCAAGCGATGATTCAGATGCTCAGCTTACAATTCAAAATTAAGATGTGTATAGTAGTAGAATGTTATAATAAGTTGGTATTAAATATTCAGCTGTTCGAGGTATCTAAGTGCTTCAATGTACAATACTTCTCTTAAAACACGATATACATAATGTTGTAGGCGTCGACTACCCCCCTGGCTTTTGGCCTATACATACATACATATACATGTACTATGTATATGTATATATATATATATATATATATATATATATATATATATATATATATATATATATATATATATATATATATATATATCAGTGGCGATTTCTCCTAGTGAGCTAGGTGCTAAAATATAATTAAAATGTGCACAGTTAAATATGTTTTATTTCTTTTTCCCTTAGTCTTAATACACTACATATGTTATGACAATCGATTTAATTTACTTATTTGATTTCATAAATAGTCGATTAATGGTGACTTGGAATGAAGTCGGCACCACGTCTTCATTCAGAAAATATGAGTAGGTCAATAGCAACTGGGAATGAATTCGGGTTAGGTGTGCGTTGTTATTTCCGAACAACTTCACTCGACAGAGCTGTATTGGTATACAATACAGTCCCCCACCCATGTGTTTAAAATAGTAAGGAAATACCATTCGTTTTAACACTGCAGTGAGCGGTAAAAATACCGCTCAAGACAAATGAATGGAACGCCGGTTTAACAAACGTTGTGATAGCATTATTTACAAACATTACAACTGCGCTTGCCTGGACCACAGTATTCTAGAATCAAAGACTATAATACATTTTAGTAAATTTTCGTAGAAATGGGGAGATCTCGACTTTTGAATTTTGAAAAATTGTTTGCAAATGAGCGCGAACTAGGACCCCTAGAACCCATTTCCGCGGTCAGTTTCAATTTTTATATATAAGAATTTAATTTGAGTGAAGTTTTAAAATATAGAAATTTTTCATTAAAATGAAGAAACTGATTTCAAGTACCATCCATATTTTTAGAAATTGTAATGGTACATAATGACGTGAGGTAATTTTGGAGATTAGAAATCAGATGACAGAATTTTAGAACAATTGACATTTAGATTAACATTTAGTCAAAATTGCATCATTTGCAGTCACAAGTTTAGACTTATTTGTAAGATGCTTTGTACTATTTATATAACAATAAACTATAAACTATATATATATATATATATATATATATATATATATATATATATATATATATATATATATATATATATATATATATATATATATATATATATATATATATATAGGTATCACACCGATAACTCAAAATATAATCGGCCGATTTTGATAAAATCTGGCATGTACCTTCCTTCTGTAAATGTATTGGATAATTTCGTTAGTCAGGAAAATCGGACGAGGTTTTCTGGGAAAATTTTAAGTTTTTATTCGGAAAAAATTTGTATCTCAAAAAATAAAAAAGATAAGATAACCAAATTTGGTAGGTAGGTTTACGATATAAAAATTAAACTATACACCGAAATTTACATTTCTATGTTGCAAGATAAAAAAGTTATAATAAAATATTTTGTGCCAGATCATTTCTATGAAAATTCACTACCATAACGCACTTGCTGCATCGAGGATTTTTAGACATTTTATTATTTAGTACCATATTAACATTGAACTACTTTTAATGTTTACAGTTTTCACCCCGTTCCGGACAGTGCTAACGCTAACACAAATTTGTGTGAAGAGAAGAGCTTGATAATAATCCTATGTTCTTTTCGTGTTTTAAAGTTTTAAGTGACTTTTTAATTTGTTAGTGTTGCAGTGGGAAATTAATTTATTTATCTACGTATCATTCCCATATAGGTCGAATATATATATATATATATATATATATATATATATATATATATATATATATATATATATATGTACATTTAGTGTTAATAATTTTTAAAACCACCACTAACAGCAACTCGTTACCGCACACCCGAACATTTTGGTCAGGAGACGCCACTGATATATATATATATATATATATATATATATATATATATATATATATATATATATATATATATATATATATATATATATATATATATATATATAGGGTGGCGCATTGAAAACGAAACAGACAGCTTTGCGTCCAGAGAAAATTTTTTTAAGAAACGCTGAAACACGTCAATTTTAGTATTGAGGGGGGGCATGTTTTGGCATAAAACTCAACTTTGTAACATCAACCCCTTAAGGGTGGTGATAACAACCCTTATTTTTTAAACAGGGAACATGGGTCGAGTGTTACATCATTTGAAATCACTTTCTTTTCTGAATTCAGCACACTAATTTTTTTGGAAGTTTTATTAAATCGTTTGAAAATTATTCACAGTTGAAGGTGCAAAAATGCATTTCACTCATTCCGATAATAAATGTGCTGATAGTCAATGTTTTGTTGATTTGTAAACAAAAAATTGACTATCAGAACATTTCTTATCGGAATGAGAGAAATGCGGTTTATTATTTCAGTTTATCGGTCGGTTTGATACTTGATAGTACTACCGAAAATTAATTTCACAATGATGTATTCTGTAGAAGAAAGAGTTGAAATAATTAATCTTTTAAAAAAAACCATGACTGTGCCAACCATACCGCAAATTTGTTTAATGAACAACATCCGAACAGACATGTTAACAGAAAATAAATTTTGGAGTTAGTTGCAAAGTTTCGACAAAGTGGTTCAGTAGCCAACAAAAAACGGGATCCTGAACGTGAATTTCCGGTTAGAAATGAGACTACTGAGATTGAAGTTTTAGGACAAATTGCTGCAGACCCAACTTTGAGCACGAGAAAATTGGCCACTGTTTCAAACATCAAAATAAGAACTGTTCAGCGAATATTGAAGCATCATAAGTTTCACCCGTATAAAGTTCGTCTTGTACAACAACTGAATGAAGATGATTTTGATCGGCGGCTGGAGCTTTCTGAAGTTATGACTGCACGAATAGCTGATAACGGGAACTTTCTGTTCAATATCTTTTTTTCAGACGAGTGTACGTTTTAATTAAACTCTACAGTCAATCAACATAATTGTCGTTATCGGGCAGATAATAATCCAATAAATTTTCACGAAGTCCACACTCAACCTCCACAGAAATTGAATGTCTGGACTGGCATTTTTGGAGTCCGTTTAATTAGATCAATTTTTCTTAATGGCAATTTGAGTGAAGAAACGTATTTGGAGTTACTAGAAGATATCAATTACCCTCTACTAATTGACATTGTTGAAAATGATGATCGCTATCAAGAAAATCAATTAGTGTTTCAAGAAAATGGAGCTCCTCCGCATTTTTCACAACGTGTTAGGGAGTTTCTGAACAGAGAGTTTCCAGGACAATGGATTGGGCGTAGCGGTACTGTTAAGTGGCCCCCTAGATCACCGGATTTAACTCCTTTAGGCTTCTTTCTATAGGGTCATTTAAACAGTAGAATGTACGCAACAGAACCGGAGTCTCTGGAAGAATTACGACGACGCATTGTTGAAGAATACCGTCTAATAACTTCACAAATGCTCCAGAATATCAGAGCTCGTTTTGAACAAAATTTGTACTTTTGTATGGAAGCTGGTGGTCAACAATTTGAACACTTAAGTAAGTGTTCACAGTTGGAGTTTCAAGAACGTATTTCTTTCATTGTGATAATTTATGCACTAATTAGTCAATTTTTCTTAAAAAAAAATTAAAAAACAAAACCAAACGTTCAAAAATGTTTATTCAGTTAAGTAACTGATATTTTACTAATATTATATATATATATATATATATATATATATATATATATATATATATATATATATATATATATATATATATATATATATATATATATATATAATATCCGGCTACATTTGGAATTTCAACAGCCGGTTTCGTCATGGTACACTCAAACAGATTCGGGAATACAAGGGGATTCTGAACGTCACCGGGTTCGGGGACGACCAGCGTTCCTTTCATACTCTTCAACGGTACCAGAGCAGACTTTTCTAGCTCAGCGTGAACTTCGTTTTTATTCAACCTATATACCCAAACTGTCAAATGCATCAGGATCTAGGGATAGCCTTTCTGGTGTCTGGTGTTTTTCTTTCTACTTCCCCCTTGGTAGGCATTTTCTGTCAAATCGATATGGCTTTGGTGCGTTGCAGATTATCAAAACATTCAGCATTGTTGGATCGGTCAATCCATAAATCGATAGATGCCAATGCCCAGAGCAGCACCCACAACACAATGCCAGAAAAATGACACAAATATTCAGCGGTATATGAAGTTTCCCAGCCATATGTCCAGGTTACGAACCAACACTTACCTACAGGACACCTCAGTCCACCACAACAGGTTACATCAATCCAGGAACCAGGACTCCTAACTCCAGAACTCATTGATTCATATGGTGCAGCTTTCGATAGATAATTATAACTGGTATATAATACCTGTAACTCATTTTATGCTCCCGAGGATGCACCAAAAAAGGTGAAGAAGCATGTTTTAGTAAAGAACTCGCGTTTTTCACTGCACATAAATTTTTGAGGTCGATAGCCTTTACTGAGACTCTAAATATTGGTAACTAACAATAACGGCCGTTATTTCCTATCAGTCTGCTTATGTATATATATATATATATATATATATATATATATATATATATATATATATATATATATATATATATATATATATATATATATATTATGATCCTCTAATTTTTATGTTGATTAAAAATAATTTTCTACAACGCAATTCAGCTCTCTTCATTGTATGCACTATTGAAGTACCTAACTAAATGATTTTTTGATGAATGCGGATACTAAATAAAGACAATGAAGCTGCTGAAATATGCTGAATAAATTTGTTAGACCGGGCTGTATAAACTGCTGCAACTAATGATTAATACACTGAGAGATAATGATGTACCTACTTTTGAGGAAGTATTGGACAAGTGTCAAGTTTCTTGTTGTCACTCACAGCTGGATGGTACACGTGATAAAAACCGGTAATGTCATTTGCGAATCCTAAATGTATTATGTGGAATAGTATGGCTTCCAATGGGAAAGTACCAAAGAAAAAGGAATATGGAGAGTTTTGATAGATAACATCATTTAGAAAGTTCTAAACATGAAAGGGTTGGCTTTCAGAAAGTCCGTTGTATTATATAAAAGTTCTAGATGCGACTTAAGAAGAAGTAGCTAATCGACGTCCCTATAAGATAAAGGGTTATTTTCAGTTCAACCAGAAGTCGTTAGCACCTTTGCTATCTAAAAAAGTCTGGGCGCAGTAAGTGCGTTATGGAAGTGAATTTTCATATAAATATTTTAAATAGCAAATATGCGTTTTTTTTATGGAAGCAGGCATCAAATTTTGTTATCAGTATAACCTATATAGAAGACGAAAAGGTACCATACCTTATAAAAATAACGGTATTGTTTGAAAATGTACAAAACTTTTTCGAAAATAAACTTATAATGTTCCCAAAAAAAAACCGGTTTTCTAGCCAACGAACCTTAGGTTAATAGCAAATGAAGTTGTTTTAAATACTTACATATAAGGCGTGTTTAAAAATTGGTTTCTTTCCTTGAGAAAAACAAGAAAACAAATTTAAATACACAAACCATAAAACTTTTACCGCAGTGTACGATAGATACAGAATTTGGCTCATTTCCTCTATCACCCCTCAGCGTGTATGTATATATAAACTGGCTATGTATATGTATATATAAACATATATAATATAACAAATAGTATATTGAACCACTCTCAAGATATTTGAAAAATAGTTTGAAGAAAAATTATTTAAACACCCTGTGAAACGAAAACGAGTAACATTTTAACATTCTACCTAGTAAGACATGTTCAGCCCAATCGCTTTAATTTTGTGCCAGCTATCACCCGTCATTGTGTATGTATATATATATATATATATATATATATATATATATATATATATATATATATATATATATATATATGGCTATGTATATGTATATAGAAACATATAAAAGTTTAAAATGGCCCTAGATATGTGTTCTAAGGGGTCTAGTTCGCGCACATCTCGCCATCACCTCATTAGTGACTTTTTTCTACGAAAATATACTAAAAGGTAAGGTAAGGTAAAAAAAAAAGAAATGAAAATATTAAAATGAATTGTGTTTTTAGTGAATTTTCTTTAAAAAAAATGAGGAGATCCAGACTTTTGAATTTTGAAAATATTTCTTCAGATGAGCGCTAATTAGGCACCCTAGAACACATCCGGGGTCAGTTTCGATTTGTATATATATATATATATATATATATATATATATATATATATATATATATATATATATATATATATATATATATATATATATATATATATATATATATATATATATATTTGTGTGTGTGTGTGTGTATCAAAAAAACAATGAGCCAATTTTGATTAAATTTGGTGAGTACGTTCCTTTTGCAAGTGGCTTGAATAAGTTCGTTAGTCAGGAAAATCGGCCTAGGTTTTCCCGGAACATTTTGTGTTTTCCTTTGAAACAAATTATATCTCCGGAAATAACAAAGGAAGGGCAACCATGTCTGGCACACGGATTTATGCAATTATAGGTAAAGAACCTACCAAAATTTAACTCTGTAGGTCAAAAGACAAAAAAGTTATAGGCATTTAAAGAAAAATAAATTGGGGTTTTCCTCAAAACGTCAAAGTCGCGATTTAAAACGTCAAAATTGGCAACATTTAGGCAAAGAACTTGAATCTAATACGGGCTATGGAAAAAAATGCCTCAAGAAGAATGTTTTACAAATCCTGAAGTCTTAGTTTCAACCGTCATAGTCCTTCATTTTACTAAAATGTTTCCAGAAAATTGATTTCAAATAGACCCTTTCTCTGATGCTTGGCAGTAGCCTTAGCTATAAAGTTTATCGTTTAATGGTATATAATTTTTGTCGAATTTTCGTAAAAAATCAATAAAGCTCAATATATCCGTTATCATACAAGATATGAAAAAAATTGTATACATTAATTATAGGGTGTCTTGAGCTACATCTTAAAAAAACATTTATGCTATCACAGGCTGGCCCATAAGTCGTTGGTGATACAAATTTTCTTTTTTTTTTAGTCGAACACGCCTTATGTAAATGCAATTTTGCATTTTCCATCGAAATATAATGCATGTTTGCAAGAAAATAAATTCTGAACACAGCAAGTGCGTTATGGTAGCGAATTTTGATCAAATGCTTCATATTTGAATAGCTCAATTTGCTATTAACCTATAATGTTGACCAAGAAACGAGTTATTTCAGGAACACTTTAAGTTTACTTTCGGAAAATTTTGTAAATATTCAAACAATAAAGTTATTTTGATGAAACAAGGCACACTGTTTTTACTATATAGGTTATACTGGTAACCAAATTTAATGCTTGCTTCCTTAAAAAACACACATATTTGCTATTAAAAACATTTTTATGAAAATTCACTACCATAACGCACTTGCTGCGTCCAGACTTTTAAATAATAAAATGTATATTTTTTAATGGCAACTTAAAAACTCGAGCTGTATATAGGTAGCCAATACTACCGTAGCGCGGTAGGCTGGTTGCCTATAGTTTCTAGTAGTATGCCTACCATAGATACAGCAAAGCTATTGACTCACCATATATTTTAAATTTAGTCAACGGTTAAGTAAAGAATTCAATACAAAGGGATATAGAACCTTAATATATATAGAAAACCGTAGCCACACTAAGATGTTTGAAAAATTGCATATGCGTTTCCACAAATCAATGTTATTTAAGTATTTGGTCCTCCAAAAAGAACTCTTCTCAGAGTTCTTCAATACCAATCTTCTTCGTTCTATTTACGCCGGCGGCCCTCTAGATGAAGCCGACTTTGAAATGCTTGGGACTGGGACCACAGCATATCTTATTATGCTGTGATGGAACTGAAACAGTAACAGGATTTGCCTGTGTTTCGTTCTTCGATTTTGAAGCGAGATGGCGCTTTAGGTCGTTTATTTTTTATAGCTTTGAGTATGCTTTTTTAGTGAATTTTCTTTAAAAAAAATTCACTAGATAGGAGATCCCGACTTTTGAATTTTAAAAACATTTCTTCAAATGAGCGCAAACTAGAACCCCTAGAACCCTTATCCGGGGTCAGTTTCGATTTTTATGTTTATATATATATATATATATATATATATATATATATATATATATATATATATATATATATATATATATATATATATATATATATATATATATATCACACCTATAACTCAAAAAATGGGCCGACTTTGATCAAATTTGGTGAGTACCTTCCTTTTGCAAGTGGCTTGGAAAAGTTCGTTATCCAGAAAAATCGGCCCAGGTTTTCCCAGAAAACTTTTGTGTTTTCTTTCGGAAAAATAATTTAATTAATATCTCCGGAAATAAAAAAGTAAGGGAAACTAAATTTGGTACGCGTGTTTGTATTATAAATAGCGACCCGCGTACGAAAATTTAGGCCTGTAAAGCCAAAACGTTAGAGGCATTTAAAGAAAAACAACTTGGGGTTTGCCTCAAAACGTCAAAGTCGCGATTTGAAACGTCAAAATTGGCAACATTTGTGCAAAAAACCTGAAACAAATACGGATTATGTAAAGAAAATGTCACAAGAATAGTATTCTGCAAACCCTTCAGTTTCAGCTTCAACCGCCATTGTCCTTCATTTTACTAAAATATTTACAGAAAATTGATTTCACATAGACCCTTTCTGTGATGCTTTGGCTGTGGGTTTAGTTAAGTTTATGGTTCAACGGTCTCTAATTTTTAGCTAATTTTCGTAGAAAAAATGCGTTAAAGAGGAGACCGCGACTTTGGAATTCTAGAAAGATTTGTTCAAATGAACGCAAACTATGCCCTCTAGAATCCATATCCGGGTCTACTTCCAGTTTTTATCTGTTTACATAAATACAGGGTGACGCATTTCTACGGTAAAGCTCAATACAATTGTTATTATACAAGATACGAGAAAAAATTGTAAACGTTAATTATATGGTGTCTTGAGCTACATCTTATAAAAATATTTGGACCATCACAGGCTGGCCCATAAGTCGTTGGTGATCCCTCCAATTTTTTTCAACACCCTTATATTATTGCACTTTTGCATTTTTTATGGAAATAAGATGCATGTTTGTAATTAAAAAAATATCGAAAAGCAGTAAGTGCGTTTTGGTAGCGAATTTTCATTAAATCCTTTCCAATTCAATTTGCGATTTACCTAAGGTTTGTTGGCTAAGGAAGCAGTTTTCACGGTAAGATTTTAAGTTTAATTTGGGAAAATTTTCGTACATTTTCAAACAATAAGTTATTTTGATAAAATATGGTATATTGTTTCTACTATATAGGTTATACCGATAACCAGATTGCTGCCTGCTTGCATTGGAGAGAGATATTTGCCATTAAAAACATTTTTATGAAAATTCACTTCCATAACGCACCTGCTGCGTCCAGAGCTTTTAATTCTGCTAAATATTCTTTATGCTATGATCTCGTTAAAACTACAGTCGGTTGGGAGCCTTTATTGTTTCGTTGTGTTATTGAGGACCATTTTGAGTATTGAAAACAGATCTGCGACAGAGACCTCCACTAAATGAAAATTGGAACCTGTGATGGGTACACTTTAGAGATGAATTGTGTTTATAGTTTTGTTTTTGAGATAATAAAATGTATATATTTTTTAATGGTAACTTAAAAACTCACATTGTATATAGGTAGCCAACACTGCCGTAGGGCGGCAGGTTGGTTGCCTATAGTTCAACAGATTCTAGAGGTATATCTGATCTTTGATATCTGAAGTATCCCTACCATATTATAGTGATGGGTCGTTATTTAATTGTCGGTTATTTTTAAACGGTTGTCCAGCCGCAACGGTAACCACCAGTTGTGGATTTATACAAATAACAGCTTACAAAATAACGCTTTTTACAATAAACTAGGATTCGGAGTCGTATCTGTTTCAGTTCCACTGCAACTAGGTTCGATGAATAAACATCGGTTTTCATCGGCAACTGTTAAATTGAACTATTTAACGGGATGAATGGACATGCGACTGGGAATGAAATAAATATGTATGGGTATGCTATGCAGTATAGTGCAGACTTTACTTCATCACATATTACTTAACAGGAAACACGTTATTTATACTCTACTGTGCTCACTCTCGCTCATAGCTTTGGGAATGTAGGATACTATCGATCGACTATCCAGTTCTCAATAACAGCGAAATAACTGAAGCTGTTAGTTTTAACGGTTATTATGAAATAACGTAAACGGCTTTAACTGTTAATAGAAAATAACGGTTTTTCCCATCACTACTACCATAGATACAGCAATGTTAACCATTGACTGACTAAAGAGGGTGTAAAAAAGTATGGAGTATCGCCAATATTTCGGAAACTACTTTTTTTTTTGATACTTGGTATATTGATGTACTTAAATTTAATACTCTGTTGACTAGTAAAAAAGTATGTGTAACTATAAAGACTGGCTCAGAAATAATACCAACATTTTTATTCCAAATGGAACACCCTGCATGATTTTGCGTTTTCTGTATCTACATCTAATTTAAGGTCTAATTGAGTTAAAGTTTTTCTCCTATCTTCATTCACTACTGAAAAAATTGTTGTTAAAAACAATTAAAAAAAATTGTTAATATTTCGAAAACTTCGGAAGATATTTTTGTGACACTTTATAGAGTGATGTACTTAAGTTGAGTACACTTTTGACAAATAACAATATCGGGACCCAGCAAGTACGTTCTAGTAGTGAATTTTGATCAGAATTGTACACTATTATACGGCATATTACTAAAATTAATAATTCAAACTTACACAGAATTTAGAGGTCCTAGTACGCGCACATTTGAAGAATTCTTTCGAAAGTGTGCCATCGATATCTCTCTGTCATCGGAAAAGTCTTGTGTTCTCCTTTTGAGAAAAATGCCCAAAACTCAATTTTCTATGAAGCTAAAGAATTAAATTTTGATATATGTCTCTTTAAAAGAAACTTGTATTACAAATTCCATTAAAGCTTTACAAAAGATTTCATTAAAGTTATACAAAAGATTTCCAGAACGAAACTTAATTCATATTTAGAAAAGTAGAGTATCTGCCAAATTATAAACATAGCAGTTATTTTTCCTTATTAATCGCCTGGATGATTTCGTTTTAGTCAACCTAATCAAACCGGCTTTTTAGTGAATTTTCTTAAAAAAAATTCACTAATGAGGAGATCCCGACTTTTGAATTTTGAAAAAATTTCTTCAAATGAGCGCTAATTAGGCCCCCCAGAACACATATCAGGGGTCGGTTTAAATTTTTATATGTTTATATATATATATATATATATATATATATATATATATATATATATATATATATATATATATATATATATATATATATATATATATATATATATATATATATATATATATATATATATATATATATATATATATATATATATATATATATATATATGTATCACACCGATAACTCAAAAAATAATGGGCCGATTGTGATTAAATTTGGTGAATAAATTCCTTTTGCAAATGGCTTGGATAAGTTCGTTAGCCAGGAAAATCGGTCCAGGTTTTCCCGGAAAATTTTGTGTTTTCTTTCGAAAAAAATTATATCTCCGGAATTAACAAAGTAAGGGCAACCAAATTTCATATGCGGATCTATATCATTATAGGAAAGTTACCTACCAAAATTTAGCTCTGTAAGTTAAAGGATAAAAAAGTTACAGGCATTCAAAGAAAAATAAATTTGGATTTTCCTCAAAACGTCAAAATTGCGATTTTAAACGTCAAAATTGGTGAGTACATTCCTTTTGCAAGTCGCTTGGATAATTTTGTTAGCCAGGAAAATCCGCCGAGGTTTTCCCGGAAAAATTTGTGTTTTCTTTCGCAAAATATTTATATCTCCAAAATTAACAAAGTAAGGGCAACCAAATTTGGTAAGCTGGTTTATATCGTTATAGGTGTGTCACCTACCAAAATTTAGCTCTGTAGGTCAAAAGACAAAAAAGTTATGGGCATTTAAAGAAAAATAAATTGGGGGTTTCCTCAAAACGTCAAAGTGACAATTGAAAACGTCAAAATTCGCAACATTTAGGCAAATAACTTGAATCTAATACGGGCTATGGAAAGAAAATGTCTCAAGAAGAATGTTTTACATACACCGAACTCTTAGTTTCAACCGTCATTGTCCTTCATTTTACTAAAATATTTCCAGAAAATTCATTTCTAATAGACCCTTTCTCTGATGCTTGGCAGTAGCCTTAGCTATAGAGTTTATTGTTTAATGGTATATAATTTTTGTCGAATTTTCGTAAAAAATCAATAAAGCTCAATATATTCGTTATTATACAAGATATGAAAAAATATTGTATACATTAATTATACGGTGTTTTGAGCTACATCTTAAAAAATTATTGCGACAATCTCAGGGTGGCCCATAAGTCGTTGGTGATACAAATAATATTTTTTTTTGTCGAAAACGCCTTTTTTTTTGCATTTTCCATCGAAATATAATGCATGTTTGTAAGTTAAGAAATTCTGGAGGCAGCAAGTGCGTTGTGGTTGCGAATTTTGATTAAATGCTTCATATTTGAAAAGCTCAATTTGCTATTAACCTATAAGGTTGACCAAGAAACGGATTTTTTCAGTAACACTTTTGGTTTACTTTTGGAAATTTCTGTACGTTTTCAAACAATCAAGTTATTTTGATGAAACATGGCACATTGTTTTTACTATATATGTTATACTGGTAATCAAATTTGATGCCTGCTTTTTCTATATATTTCTATATAGGTTATACTGGTAACCAAAATTGATGTCTGCTTTCTTAAAAAGAAAACACACATATTTGCAATAAAAACATTTTTATGAAAATTCACTACCATAACGCACTTGCTGCGTCCCGAGTTTTTTAATATCAACAATAACAAAATGTCTGCTGAAAATTATAATTTCAGTCTCAAAGGTGACAAACTTCTTCAGGCGTTTTAAACAAAAATGAGATCTTGTTCAAATCGTATGAAATCTGTGCACTATTGTTTCTCCAAATGTCAAAATAAAACATAAAAAAACATACATTCATCGAGCTGGATTCGATCATGCAACCTTCCACGTCCAAGTCCAGCATGCTTCCAATGCGCTATCTGCTAATAGGTCAATTAACGTTTTGTCTACATGATACTGGACACAGGCTTCGTGCCCGGGTTAGTATATGAAAAGTATACGTAACAATTAATTACAGAAATAGTAGAATTACGTTGAAACACATTCAAGTATTGGTTCGGTCTTATATGACGTCTTTTGTTTAAGTTTAAAGATAAGAGAAACTATTTTAGAATCATTTTTGTAGACTTGACTTGATTTTGTTTACATTTCTACTATGCGGCGCTAAAACTGTATTTGGGGCCGTTCATAAAGCTACAAATATAGTGTATTTTAATAGCTGATTGAATCTTCCAGGTAAATAACAATCACATGGCAAATTTTTAATTTCATGTCGTCTGTCATTTTCCATGATTGTGGCCCAAATTTGACAATTGTTGGTTCGGGTAGTATGTTTTACGCCTGGTATATATTTAGTTTGGTTCCCGTTGATGTATGGTTTATACCTGTTGTATGAATCAATCTACAGTTAACTGGCAGTTAACTAATCTGTCTGTCGGGCATTGGACTTTAACCACTAAGTCGCTCCAACGCATGTCTTTGGAATTTATTTTTAATTGGGAAAAAACTCTAAATATTTTGCACCAAATTACTTCAAAACCACAACACAGGTTTATTTGCACTATTTCTAGGCATTTGTAGAGAATCATTCCAGTTACTCCAATACTTACAAAAATATAGCGATTTCAAAAATATTTTTGTATATTTTTGACAGAAAAATGTGTCTTAATATAATGAAGATATGTGCCAAGTTTCGTTCAAATCAGTTGAGTATTTTTTGAGTTATCGCTCGGATACATATTTGCCATTAAAAACATTTATATGAAAGTTCACTGCCTTAACTGGCTTGCTGCGTCCAGACATTTTATTTAATTTTTTATATGCTTTTTATATTTTTATCTATATCTTTCCTTTCTTTTTTTTTTCATTTTCTTTTCTTTGTTTTTTCATCTCGTACAATTCCTAAGTAAATGATTAATAGGAAAATTAAAGTCTGTTTTAATAAAAATTCGTTGAAGAAAACTAAAAGTAGAATTATTATTTACATATTTTGAATATTTAAAATTCCGACCAAATTGATAACCGTTAGTTCTTCTCCACAAATAAAAGATGGTATTCTGTGCAAACAATTTTACCCAGTAGTTGTTGAATAAGATATTCTGTGATGGTACGATATGATATATCTAACTAGTAACCGATTTATTTTAAGGAGTTTTTTTTTTTGTACTTTAACGTCGTTCTATTTCCGCGACTATGGACAATCACCGACGCCAGGGAGCAGTTTCAACTCACTATCCTGGAAATTTTGCGGAACCCCTGCCTTTCTGTAAGGAGGCTAGGGATCTTTAACGTACCCAACAGCGCATGGATACGAGATCGACGATTTTACGCCCCCTCCGAAGAGCGGGACGTTCAGACATTCAACTTGCTCAAATACAGTGCCACAAATTCATGTTAATTTTACAGTATGTACTGAAAAAGTGAAAGAATCGAACCTAGTACCCTTCGGTTCAGAGGCACACGTTCTTACCCCTGGACCATCGAGGCTCTTATTTTGAGAAGTGAATTAACAAAGAATAAACCAAATTATCAAATAAACAGTAGTAGTAGGCCACGGAAATTATAATTTTTGTATATCAAACATGTAATCTTAACGATACAAACTCATTTGCAAACACTGAGGACCCTAGACTGTTAGGTTGGAAGGCAACACTTTTATATATTTTTTATGTAAAAATGAAACTAGGTGAAATCACTTCTCTTACAAACACACAAGTGGAGAGCTAAATGAAAGCCTGTAAAAAGAGAAAAACAAAAGCGGACTCTTGATATTCCAGAGAGAACTCGGGTTTTATTATAACATCTGCCGTGTGAGAATGTCCCATCTAAATTTTACCACAGAATAATATTATTCAAATCATTAATATTTCTGTCTTGCTTATCTACTTTTCAGACAGCCACCATATCAGCCAGAAAACAGGTAGTCTGAGAACTCACCTTGTTCATAATACTCTATAATTTTTTATAATCTTTCAAATATTTGATAAAATAAATGAATATAAAGATTTACACTATAATATTGTCACACACAAGAGCTGGGCTCCATAAATAACAACAAAAAAATAATTAAATTTACAGACTGACCATTTATGTATATATGATCTTAAAACGACAATTAACAATTATAAAGTATACAGCTTAAATATAAGAACAAAGGTTTGGGGAGGCCCACTAGATTACCCCATAGGCTAATGTCTACAATGGTTATTGCCAAAATATATTAAGTAGAAGGCTTGTACTTACACATTTTTGAGAATTTAGTAATTTACTGCGAATTTTCGTAGAAACCTTGTTAATAAGGAGATTGGGACATGTATATTTTCAAAAAACCTTCAAACGAATGCCAACTAGCCTCCCTGAAACCAATATCTGCGGTCAGGTTCAAACACTATATATATATATATATATATATATATATATATATATATATATATATATATATATATATATATATATATATATATATACAGGGCTTTCATTAATTCCCTAACCCCACGTGACCGGATTCTGCCTCTCTCTCTCTTAGTGGAATATGATTTTAAGAGTTGGCAGTCAAAAAGTAACACTAGACTAGGGACCCTAAAGTTAGTAAATCAATTGACAATTGACAGTTCAGTCAATTGGCGCTCAATTCCTTTTTGACGGTTATTTTTTATGTATTTTGTGCATTTTCCAAGTTCGACCAGTGTTTACCTTCTTCAAATAATTTTCTATCTGTTGGACAATAAAAATAAACAGTTTTTATCAAAACTTAGCATTTTTATTGCGTTTTTTACGTAAGTTAAAATTGTAGGTATGTTAAGGTTATATTGTTGACGATATTCGACATCGCATGGAACGAGGCCCTACCAAATCTGTTCGTCGGTAATCTGCCCAAACAGGTGCATATTTGTTACATGTTACACAATACACATTCTTTAAACCGTAAATTAGAAGTTTAAATAATCGGACCTCAATTTGTTTACGTACATTACAAAACTTTGATATCTATACAAAATAAAAGTAATATTTTATTATGTTTTTAAGTTATTTTCTTAACAATCAATAACAGTAAACCATACATGAACAGACTTGCTGTTAAAAATACTAAATAATAAATACATTTAAGACATTTACTGTTTCAACTTATTATAATCTTTATATTTACAACACTGGCATCTTAGGGATTTCATTAATTCAGGTTGTACAACCGTGTATGCCGGGTTGTCTAACGTAAGAGGTCACGTGGGGTTCGGGAATTAATGAAAGCCCTGTATATATATATATATATATATATATATATATATATATATATATATATATATATATATATATATATATATATATATATCCAGGTGTCCCACGTAGACATTCCATTAGCCGTTTCTAGACTACGGCTAACAATTGAATTCTGAAAATTCACGCACGTGGGTTTCTCAACATTTCCAGTTCACTGAAAATATTGACGTTGGTAGGTATGGGACTTCCGGTTATACCGGAAGTAGATGTCAACTTTCTTATTTCAAATGGAAGATGGAATCTTTTATTGCGGATCTAGATTGCCCGTCAAATTTTATGGTAGGTTTCACTAACATGTTATATCACTTTTCTCAACCATTTTCGAGATATTTGACTTTTTTCAAAAATTTATTAAAAAACATTGTCACATTTACACACCTATATCTCTTTTATTTGTCAATCTAAAGAATTGAAATTTTAAATTGTAAATTCCAAAATGCCATAAAATATTTGTTATTTACTAAAGCGAGTACAAGTTAGACAGGGTGTCCGAAATGGACTGGCCAATCGTGACAACTTTAAAACCTAATACCTCTCTTATTTTAAACATAAGAGCCTATATTTTATAACGTTTGTTCATGTACTTTTTATTGTTCTTTCGATTAGTATCAGCATTCCCTATATCTAAGTCGCACCGATTTGAAGATTTGAAGACATTATTTGCGATAAGAAATAATTATTAGTCAGTTTATCAGGTTGCCTAGGAGATGAAAATTTTAAACGTCATCTTCCGACATAAGTAAAATATGCAACGACTTTTTAATATAACTTTTATTTACGAAGAGTATAAGCGAATTATTAACAGAAGAGGTCGTGTGGCTGCAAAGAGATTTCCACATTAACACAGATAAACTCCTTACAAGATCAGAATACTACTAAAAAAATCTAAGAATGGAGTGTTTCGTCCCACATTTCATAAGAGACTTGTGTGTTATCACTTCACAATAAACGTTCGAAATTTGCACCGTTCACTTCAAGGCATTTGATGGCTATTTTAATGATGGTACCCGTGGCTCGAGAAAAGTAATCTTGCTCCATTGTGTTGAAGGGCTCTAATACTCTAGTTATTATATCTTGTTTTGTAGTAGGTGGTTCCTGGTAAACTTTGTTCTTAATGCATGCCGAGATACTAACATCTAGTGGAGTTAAGTCTGGTGAGCGAGCCGGCCAGCGATGAGGACCACCATTAGCTACCCATCTGTATTCACATGTTTGCTGGAGTAGGTCGCTTACTATCTGTGGGTTGTGTTGTGGAGCTCCATCTTGTTGATACCAAACTTCTGCAGCTTCGTGTTATGCAAGGAGTTCAGCACTGGTATTATTACTTACTGCAGAATGCGACAATATCCAGGACCTGTGAATACTGCACGTTTAGAATTCGTTCTTACCTTTTTTAATCTTACTATTATTACTGATATGAATAAAAGGGACATATATTCAAATTTAGTTTTAGTGAGTCTAATAAATATTTTAATAACATAATGTACTAATACGCAAATGAAATTCAGTATTGCTTAATATTATTGGTAGCAACATAATATACTAATACGCAAATGAAATTCAGTATTGCTTAATGTTATTGGTACCAACATGTTAAGTTCTCGTCATAAATGTTAAGGGCAAAAATTCTATTGTGTACTACGCAAATTACATTGAAATTTTATTTGTTATTCAATTGAATATTATCATATAGAGGTGAATTTTTGTTTAAAAGTCATATTTAGTAAGCTTAAATTTAAAAATAGAACAAAACGAGCTTCTTATAGAAGAAACGAAACGAAACTAACACTTCTATATAAATTATGACTTCCTATAACCCAATGACAGGCAGTAATAAAGGACAACGACACAAAGATAAACTCAGATACCTGTCCGATGATTTCTTACCTGCTTGTTGAATAACCTTCCCAAATTACGTAACTTTAGACCATTTTAGGTAGAGCTAATAGTGCTTTTTTAGGTAAAAAATGATTCTGTCTATTTACTTTTACTATATTATGTATCTGACATGACAGATCTCACCCCTTTTCACAGATCCACTAAAAGTGTGAGAAACTGAACATATGATGGTTAAGAGGGAAAAAGGACGCAGTGTAATCTAATGATTGTGCTTGAATATTGTTGTGTTTGATGAATAGTGTTTTTTTGGTTACATGTTTTTCTAAAAACGGTTATACCTCAAAAAAGTTATGGCAGATATAATGTAATACAGCACGAAAGTGCGTTATGGTAGTGAATTTTTACAAAAATGATCCATTTAAAAAAAGTACATTTGTAACACCAACGACTTATGGGTCATTCTTTGATTGTAAAAATAGTTTTATAAGATGCAGTCTCGAAACACTCCATAATTAACGTATACAATTATTACATAAACTCTATAACTAAAATAACTATACCAAAGCATCAGAGAAAGCGTCAATTTGAAATGAATTTTCTTGAAATATTTTAGTAAAATGAAGAACAATGACGGTTGAAGCTAATACTTCAGGGTTTGTTAAACATTCTTCTTGAGACATTTTCTTTCCATACCTCGTACTAGTCTCAGGTTTTTTGCCTTAATGTTGCCAATTTTGACGTTTTAAATCGCGATTTTGACGTTTTGAGGAAAACCCCAATTAATTTTTCTTTAAATGTCTATAACTTTTTTTATTTGAACTTAGGGAGCTAAATTTTGGCACGGAACTTACCCATAATGATATAAGCCCGCGCACCAAGTTTGGTTGCCCTCACTTTGTCACTTCCGAAGATATATATATATATATATATATATATATATATATATATATATATATATATATATATATATATATATAAACATATAAAATTGAAACTGACCCCGAATATGTGTTCTTTATTTTCACTTACATAAGTCTTTCATTTCCTTCATTAGGCTCGTTATGCATTTTCTGTTCCAATTTAGAAAAATAGTGTCGTGTCAGGTGACGTCGTTCAGGAAATCTTTGTGCGTCCAGCAACTTAACAAGAATTTTTCGCAGCTTCTCCATAAATTAACAGCACGTCAATTTTCTCGTTTCTTGTATATCTTTCCATTTTCTTTTTTAATAGCTAATAACAAATCTACACCAATTTATAGGTATTTAACAGCACAGCAAATACTCGTTTTAGAACCAACTGACAACGACGCAATCGCCAAATAGACAGCGGGCAATAAGTCCGTGACTTTTTTAATGAAACACAGGTTTTTTGACAAAAAATCATTTTATTTCTCAACATAGTCTCCTTTGAGCTCTATACACTTCGTCCAACGTTCCTCCAATTTTTTTATCCCTTCCAAAGAATAAGGTTTGTCGAGGTGCTCAAAATAGGTATTTATTTGTGAGATGATTTCATCATTGGAGTCAAATCTCTTTCCGCCGAGCCATTTCTTTAAGTTTGGAAATGTGAAATAGTCATTCGGGGCAAAATCCGTAGAATAGGGGGGATGAGGGAACAATTCGTAGCCCAATTTATGGAGTTTCGCCATGAAGACTACACATGTGTGCATCCTTGCATTGTCTTGGTGGAACATAACTTGTTTATTGGCCAAATGCGGTCGCTTTTTTCTTCAAATCGTCATTAAATCTGTCCAATAAGTTAGTGTAATATTCGCCATTGATTTATCTTCCCTTCTGAAGGTAATCAATGTGAATTATACCGCGTGCATCTCAAAACACGGTTGCCATGACTTTATTGGCTGACAAACCCACCTTTGCCTTCTTCGGCACCGATTCGCATGGAGAAACACACTGTTTTGACTGCTGCTTGGTCTCTGCTGTATGGTGGTGAATCCATGTTTCTTCCACGGTTACGAAACGGTGCAAAAACTCGTCCCTATTGCGGTTGAACAACGCCAAACACGACTTCGAAGTTGTCACACGATTGCGTATGTGGTCGATTGTGAGCAAACGCAGCACCCATCTTGCAGATAGCTTTCTCATACCCAAGTGATCATGAAAAATCGAAATCACTGAGCCATGTGATATGCCTATGGCCTCCACAATCTCTCGCACTTTCAATCTCCGATCGGCCAACACCATATCGTGAATTTTTTCAATTGTTTCCGGTGTAGCGACTTCAACTGGGCGTCCAGAACGTTCGGCGTCATTTGTGCTTGTACGGCCGCAACGAAATTCAGTAAACCCCGTTTTTACCATGGAAATTGATAGTGCAGAGTCCCCAGAGTACTTATCAAGCTTAGCCTTGGTTTGAGTGATGGCTTTTTTCCGCAAAAAATAATCTTTGATGAGCACAGGATATTCACTTTTTTCCATTTTCATTATAACTCAAGAGGTTGTCTGCTCTCAATGGCTATCTAACACAAACTAAAACATTTTTGCTACAATTAGTATGCCGTACTGAAGAGCTCTAATGAGAGCGAAACCGGTCTACGGTTCTAATTGTTGCGAGAATGCATCTAGTCTTACATACTTTGTCCCTATATTGGGGTAGAAATGGGCCAGGGCTGACAATTTTTTAAATTGTTAGTTACTTGTATACTGTCTCTATTTTTAACACTCTGTGTTATTTGGAGCTGGCGTGACAACATACTACTTGGTTCCTCAACTAGGTGGCGACACGCTCACCACTCACTTAGTGTTTAAAGGCTGGCTACTATAGCCGTATTACTTTATAGGTGTATTTTCGCTGCAATTAGTATGCCGTACTGAAGAGCTCTAATGAGAGCGAAACCGGTCTACGGTTCTAATTGTTGCGAGAATGCATCTAGTCTTACATACTTTGTCCCTATATTGGGGTAGAAATGGGCCAGGGCTAACAATTTTTTAAATTGTTAGTTACTTGTATACTGTCTCTATTTTTAACACTCTGTGTTATTTGGAGCTGGCGTGACAACATACTACTTGGTTCCTCAACTAGGTGGCGACACGCTCACCACTCACTTAGTGTTGAAAGGCTGGCTACTATAGCCGTATTACTTTATAGGTGTATTTTCGCTGCAATTAGTATGCCGTACTGAAGAGCTCTAATGAGAGCGAAACCGGTCTACGGTTCTAATTGTTGCGAGAATGCATCTAGTCTTACATACTTTGTCCCTATATTGGGGTAGAAATGGGCCAGGGCTAACAATTTTTTAAATTGTTAGTTAGTTGTATACCGTCTCTATTTTTAACACTCTGTGTTATTTGGAGCGGGCGTGACAACATAGTACTTGGTTCCGAACTAGGTGGCGACACGTTCACCACTCACTTAGTGTTTTAAGACTGGCTATACGATAGCCGTGTTATTTTTGGTGCATTTTTGCTGCAATTAGTATGCCGTACTGAAGAGCTCTAATGAGAGCGAAACCGGTCTACGGTTCTAATTGTTGCGAGAATGCATCTAGTCTTACATACTTTGTCCCTATATTGGGGTAGAAATGGGCCAGGGCTAACAATTTTTTAAATTGTTAGTTACTTGTATACTGTCTCTATTTTTAACACTCTGTGTTATTTGGAGCGGGCGTGACAACATAGTACTTGGTTCCGAACTAGGTGGCGACACGTTCACCACTCACTTAGGGTAGATTTTTTTTGAAAATTCGCTACCATAATGCACTTTCTGCGTCTATACTTTGTGTCTTTGAATCTATGTATTTTTATTTTATATCGATAATGATAAGTTTGATCAGTAGGATATTTTTTAGCTAATTATTTACGTCTCATGGCAATAAGAAAAAATCAGGAAAATAAATAAACATAAGTATACATATATTTTCTTATTTATTCAAATATATGGCAAAAAACTATTAATTTTAATTATTTAAAGAATTCAAGTAGCAGCAAACCATTAATCACCCCTCCGCATAAATCACTTAAAATTCCCAAATTAAAAATTTCCCATGACATCCACCAAATCAACCCTTCCGTGGAGAACATTCTGCTAAAAAACACCTCGACATATGTAAGCATACCTTCACCTTGCCGTAAACACACCGGGACACCCTGAGAAAAATACAAGAAATTACATTTTTTAACCCCTTTTCTTATTATTAAAAAAATATGCACCCCAGCCAAATGTTTAGCTTCACTTCCACCCTTTCCTGGTTTAAAAATACACCGTTCCTACCCTCTGACGTTACACCGAACAAAAAAAGCGAGGATTTAAAAAAGCTGAGTAATTCTAGATGCATTTTAAACCCTTTACGTAGATAAACACAGCTGCAAAATTTCATATTATTGCAAATGAGGGTAAAAAAATATCGTTGTTATATCTGGAGATCCGCCAGGGATTGTAATCTAAAGAATAGAAAGAGATGCTGTAGACATCTGAGACTGAAGCGAATAGAGAATAGGGAATAGGGTGTCTTATGTTCATAAGGGTAGTAGGTAGGAATCAGTTCCGCAAATTTACCCGGATGTATGACATATGTGATATTAAAAAAAATATATACCAAATAATACAGATTTTGTACATCTAATAAACAATAATAATAATTTATATATCCATCGTATAGGCCACTAAATGAAGATTGGAACATATGATGAGCACTGATAACTACACTTGGAGAACCCAAATCACCACAACACATTAAAACACCTGACGATCGTTCCTATAACCAAGTTAGCGTATATATATATATATATATATATATATATATATATATATATATATATATATATATATATATATATATATATATATATATAGGGTGGCGCATTGAAAACGGACATGTTTTGACATAAAACTCAACTTTGTCACATCAACCTCTTAAGCGTGGTGATAACAACCCTTACATTTTAAATAGGGGACATTGGTGTTACATCATTTGAAAGCTATTTCTTTTCTGAATTCAGCACACTAATTTTTTTGGAAGTTTTATCAACTCGTTTAAAAATTATTCACAGTTGAAGATGCAAAAACGCATTTCACTCATTCCGATAAGAAATGTGCTGATAGTCAATGTTTTGTTGGTTTGTAAACAAAAAATTGACTATCAGAACATTTCTCATCGGAATGAGAGAAATGCGGTTTATTATTTCAGTTTATCGATCGGTTTGATACTTGATAGTACTACCGAAAATTAATTTCACATTGGTGTATTCTGTAGAAGAAAGAGCTGAAATAATTACTCTTTTTTTCAAAAACGATGACTGTGCCAACCGTACCGCAAATTTGTTTAATGAGCGACATCTGAACAGACATGTTAACAGAAAATACATTTTGGAGTTAGTTGCAAAGTTTTGACAAAGTGGTTCAGTAGCCAACAAAAAACGGGATCCTGAACGTGAATTTCGGGTTAGAAATGAGACTACTGAGATTGAAGTTTTAGGACAAATTGTTGCAGACCCAATTTTGAGCACGATAAAATTGGCCACTGTTTCAAACATCAAAATAAGAACTATTCAGCGAATGTTGAAGCATCATAAATTTCACCCGTATAAAATTCAACTTGTACAACAACTGAATGAAGATGATTTTGATCGGCGGCTGGAGTTTTGTGAAGTTATGACTGCACGCATAGCTGATAACGGGAACTTTCTGTTCAATATCTGTTTTTTAGACGAGTGTACGTTTTTATTAAACTCTACAGTCAATTGTCCTAATTGTCGTTATTGGGCAGATAATAATTCAAGAAATTCTCACGAAGTCCAAACTCCACAGAAATTGAACGTCTGGACTGGCATTTTTGGAGACCGTTTAATCGGATCAATTTTTCTTGATGGCAATTTGAGTGACGAAACGTATTTGGAGTTACTAGATGATATCGTTTACCCTCTACTAATTGACATTGTTGAAAATGATGATCGCGATCAAGAAAATCAATTAATGTTTCAACAAGATGGAGCTCCTCCGCATTTTTCACAACGTGTCAGGGAGTTTTTGAACTGAGAGTTTCCAGAGCAATGGATTGGGCGTAGAGGTGCTATTGAGTGGCCCCTAGATCACCGAATTTAACTCCTTTAGACTTCTTTCTATGGGGCCATTTAAAGAGTAGAATTTACGCAACAAAACCGGAGTCTCTGGAAGAATTACAAAGAAGCATCGTTAAAGAATGCCGTCTAATAACTCCACAAATGCTCCAAAATGTCAGAGCTTGTTTTGAACAAATTTGTCTTTCGTATGGAAGCTGGTGGTCAACAATTTGAACACTTACTTAATTGTATAAACATTTTTGAAGGTTTGCTTTTGTTTTTTTAGTTTTTTTAACGAAAAATTGACTAATTAGAGCATTTATTATCACAATAAATGAAATACGTTCTTGCAACTCCAATTGTGAATAATTTTTAAACGAGTTGATAAAATTTCCAAAAAAATTTGTGCGGTGAATTGAGAAAAGAAAAAGCTTTCAAATGATGTAACACTCTACCCATGTTCCCTATTTAAAATATAAGGGTTGTTATCACCACCCTTAAGGGGTTGATGTTACAAAGTTGAGTTTTATGTCAAAACATGTCCCCCTCAAAATTAGTTTCAATAATATACCTTACTAAGAGTGTACAATTCTTATGAAAATTCAGTACCATTACGCACTTGCTGCGTCCTGAAATTTTTTATGTTTCTGATTTCAGATAGTAATAAGTTGTGACACCGTGGAGATAGGTAAACATAACCGCTCTGGCAATCTCTCCGAGTTCTGGATCTGGTATCTTGGCCATGGATAATGTATGACAATATATGTGGAGGATTGTAGTGGTAAACCACAAGAACATTAAAATAAAGTGATCTTATATCAAGAGTAACATTAAAATGTAACATTAAAACATTAATAATTACATCATGACTCTATTAGAGACTTATATATAACTGTCAACTGTGCTGCGTTCAAAACGTTTATTAAATACTCAATTTTAAATAAAAAATATCTGCAGTAATCTAACTATATATAGATCCCGTTTCAATCAAATATCAATGGTTATTTCCAAGCGTTTATTTTTTCCCTTCTCTGAATGGTGTAATAAAGGTTCGCATCTGCAATCATTAAGGAGCCATAATTAGAAGTTTTCGATCTATAACAAGAGAACGGAACGAAAACGGTTTTGTCAACTTCTACTGTAAACGTTTTACAGTGAAGGCCCTAAAACTGGTTTTAAGATCCGCTTTAGCAATATACTTAAGTAAGTTCCACGATTTCGCTCTATAATAAACAGTGGTATCGTCGGCAAAACTTATTGATTGCCCCTTAATTTAGTATGCTATTAATATATATTAAAAATAGTACTGGGCCCAAAACCGCTCCCTGTGGAACACCATACTCACAACCCGCTCTACGCTCATTGCACTCCCAATATTAACTATCTGGGCTCTTTGACTAAGATACTGTGACACCAGATCATAGCTATTTCCTCTGACTTCCAGGTCTTCCAATAAGTTTAATAGCTCACGAAGACAAATGGTATCGAATTCTTTAGTTAAGTTTAAGAAAACTTGTTGTTGCCCCTTAATTTAGTGTGCTATTAATATATATTAAAAATAATACTTGGTCCAAAACCGCTCCCTGTGGAACACCATACTCACAACCCGCTCTACACTCATTGCACTCCCAATATTAACTATCTGGAATCTTTGACTAAGATAGGATGATACCAGATCGTAGCTATTTCCTTTGACTTCCATGTCTTGCAATAAGTTTAATAGCCCACGAAGACAAATGGTATCGAATGCTTTAGTTAAGTCTAAGAAAACTTGTTGTTGCCCTTACTTAGTGGAACTGTTCCATACTAAATCCAGATGTGGAAACTTCTTCTCTGGCTTCATAGTAAATAACCGCATAGAGCCACCATATTTTTGTTTTGTCGGGCCCTTTTGAAGTTAACAAGCACATACCCGATAATAACTACCATGTTTTATATGAGCAAACTGATTTGATGGGCTCCCTTTTCTTGAAAACTTTTCTTTCTAATTAAACACATCAAACAAAATAAGTCGTAATAGGTTGGTGTATATCGATATTTTCGTTATATACAACCCGATTTATTGCTGTTATTGTTAATTATTTATTTTATTATTATACTTGTGGTTATGATTATTGCTGTTATAAGTTGATTAAAATTTCATGTTAAATATTAACATAAATCACATATACATTTTAGGGACGTCATCTGTTATTAATATAATACTGGATTTTTGATCAAAACATCATAACATAGCAACGAGTTTGTTATTTATGTTTGTCAAGAGTACCTGTAAATAAATTTAATTTTCCCCTGTCTGATGATGCTGACCATCAGCGAAACCGGTTACAGAGAGGAAAACCAACATTTGTAAAGTTAAAGAAGAAGTTTCTGCATCTAAATTTACCATAAATACAACGGTCAATTTGCAGATTAGCTCCAGAACGGTTTTCAAACAATTGTTTTCAGAAACATTACTAGGACCCCCCCCCCCATTGCACAAACCACAAAAATTTTCTTGTTCACACCCCCCCAAGGAAGTTACGGGACCAGGAGTGAATAGGGGTGCTGGGCGGGGTAGCTAGTAAAAAGGAAATATGAGAAGAAAATGCGAAGAAAACTGCTTGAAAGCTGTCTATTTGAAGCCATCTCTCCATAAAACCCTGCCTACCCCGTACAGTACCCCTATTCGCCCCAGATCCCGTAACCTCCTTGGGGGTGTGAATAAGAAATTTTTCTTGTAGTTTATGCAATGAGGGTGGTTGTATGCACACAAGAGGGGAAGGAAAATGCCTACGACGAAGCAGAACCCCCGTCCGTTCAACTTGTGACATGAGGTGGGCAGTGGGTGTTGCTGTGTGCTTCGTCGTGGGGACTTTATTTCCCTCTTGCGTGCATACAACTACCCTCGTTGGATAAACCAGAAGAAAATTTATTGTTCATACATTTCACACACACACCCCACCCACCACCCGCCCCAAGGGAGTTACGGAACCTGGGGCGGATAAGGGTGCTGTACGTGGTAGGCAGGGTTTAAGTGGGATATGGCTGCAAGATGTGAAAAAGACAGCTTTCAAGCCATTTTCTTCACATTTTATGCTCATATTTCCTTTTTACTACCTACCCCGCCCCACACCCCTCTTCACTCCTAGTCGCGTAACTCCCTTGGGGGGTGAGAACAAGAAATTTGTGTTGTGTGTTCTAGGCATGTTTCTGAAAAAATTTATTGGAAAGCGTTCGGGGGCTAATCTGCAAATTTACCAATACAACAAAACTGTTTTGATACAAAACCTGTGCTAATTACAAGTTAAAATATTGCTGCAAACTAAATCGTAATTTCCATATAACTATGATAATCTACTCTCCTCTTACGTTTCTTGGTTGCTGGTACTGTCCTTCAGAACTATTTTAAATCAATAGAACCGGCAACACTGCCCAATAAGGTGTCCAATAAGCCTACTCCGATGTGTTCCTGCGTATACTACACGGTCTTTAGAATAATTCCATGCCTGTCAAGGTGGCAGTACGTGATTAATAGCCTATAAGAATTCCTCAAACAGACCTTATTTTACATTTCTCTACCAGTTTTTTTTACACATGATAAATGAATTAATATAAAAATATTCCAGACCGACGTTTTAAAGTTTCAGGCAAGCTGCACAAAACTTTTAAAGGGTGAGACTATTCATTATAATAAAAGTGGCCTGCAACTGACAGATTTTGATAATTGATCTCTGATAATAGGTGAATCGATACATTCCATTTAAGGGCACATTCAAAATAGTACCTAACATGATACGTATATTACGTATGCAACAAAAATGGTGATTAATTCTTGTTTACATACAGAAGACACTGTAGATTAAACATATTACATGTTATGTAAGACTAGATGCATTCTCACAACAATTAGAACCGTAGACCGGTTTCGCTCTAATTAGAGCTCATCAGTACGGCATACTAATTGCTGTGAAAATAATCCTATAAAGTAATACGGCTATGGTAGCCAGCCTTCCAACACTAAGTGAGTGGTGAACGTGTCGCCACCTAGTTGCGAAACCAAGTAGTATATTGTCACGCCAGCTTCAAATAACACAAAGTGTTTGTTTAAGGAGCGGAGGATAATTAGGGGTAATTGTTTATAACTAGGATAATTGTGACATGTGTAACGATGTAATTTGTAATAAAAAATTTAATAAACAATAAAACGAATTACCAACTTTTTAAAACTAACCTAATTGAATAAATTTAAAACCAAATCTGTGCATAACTAAAAGTCTAGCGTCTTTACATTTTAAGAATCTAATCAAAAATCTCTACTCATCTCTACATGAGCATTTAGCAAACGCTAAAAAGTCTCTGAATGTAAACAAACACTGATATATATTATATATATATATATATATATATATATATATATATATATATATATATATATATATATATATATATATATATATATAACTTTGCTTGATCCACATTCATAACAATGCGAAATCAGCAATAGTCAGCATTCCTCAATATAGCAAACTGTAGTTGCACCATGTTTATTAATTGCATAAACATGTAACAAAAGCAATTCCAGGTCAATATGTATAATTTTTATATGACCTACCTAATTATAAATGATATTATTTGGATTTATGCTAGCGAATTTTCGTATAAATATTGTAATATGAATTTAATATTAAATATATTTTCACGATTAGGAATGCCTTCTTGGATAGCTTTTCTGTTCTATGAAGAGTGTTAAAAAATAGAGACTGTATACAACCAACTAACAATTTTAGTAATTTGTCAGTCCTGGCCCATTTCTAGCCTAATATAGGGACAAAGTATGTAAGGCTAGATGCATTCTCACAACAATTAGAACCGTAGACCGGTTTCGCTCTAATTAGAGCTCGTCAGTACGGCATACTAATTGCTGCGAAAATACACCTATAAAGTGGCTATAGTAGCCAGCCTTCCAACGCTAAGTGAGTGGTGAACGTGTCGCCACCTAGTTGCGGAACTAAGTAGTATGTTGTCACGCCAGCTCCAAATAACACAAAGTGTTTAAAAATAGAGACAACCAATTAACAATTTTAGTAAATTGTCAGCCCTGGCCCATTTCTACCCTAATATAGGGACAAAGAATCTAAGGCTAGATGCATTCTCACAACATTTATTTGCAGCTGGCGTGACAACATACTACTTGGTTTCGCAACTAGGTGGCGACACGTTCACCATTCACTTAATATTACATGTTATTTCTTGTACCTATATTGATGATGTAAAAAAATGTACGGGGCGCAGCAAGTGCGTTATGGTAGTGAATTTTCATAAGAATAATATATTATAATGACTTAGCCTTATATTAAAAGTTATAAAACATTACTATATTTACCTAGGAACAGTAAAAAGTAAGGTAAAGAAAGGCAAGCAAAAATATGATATCTATCGTAAATATTTATAAAGTTTTTTGGACACAATACTCAAACAAAGAAATTTCTATACAGGAAATATACTCGAAAAAACATACACTAGAAAGCTGAACATAAAAAAAATTCCCTGGTTCATTCATTGAGGGTGATTGTATGGATGCAGAAGAGGAAGAAGAACCCCCAGGTCGGAGAGGGTTTCTGCCCCCTTACAGAAAACACAAGGGGTTCTCTTGTCCCTTGTGCATGCATACAACTACCTGCAAAGCATAAAGAACAAGAAAAATTTCTTGAGAGCAACCCCCAAGAAAGTTACTGGACCTGGGCGAATATGAATGCGGTCCGGGGTAGACAGGGCTTAAAGGAGTTGTTGCTGCAAAATGTGAAAAACGCATTTTTTTCAAAGTTCGACTAAATATCTTGTAAGCATTTTTCGCTTATATTTCCTCCCCGCCCAGCACCCCTATTCATTCTTGGTCCCATAATTTTCTTGGTGGTTGTTTGCAACAAATTTGCCTTGTGGCTTGTGCATCCAAGGAGGGTTCTAAGTATGTTTCTGAAAAAAAAATCTAAAAACCCTCCATGCAGTATACTGTAAATTTACCGAAGTTACATCCCAAAACCTCGCCTATAATGCCGTTTTTAGATAATATCGAATACAGCACTAAAGTAACAAAATTGACTTGCTGTTTCATTTATTTTTTATGTTTGTATTACATATGTAAGCACAATATAAGTAAGTATAATAAAGGGTGTCCCTTAATTAGCATCGGGGCTACCCAAACTTAAAAGTAGAGAAGACATTTAGATCCTGTGTTAAGAGCCATAAGTTTGATTAAAAATCACTTCTAACTGTATTCACACAAAAATTAGTAAAACACATTTTTAAAATCTAATAAAAAACAACAGTTTTACGATATTATTTTAAATAAACCAATAGGAATACGTTTCGCGACGATTTCGCAATTCGCGAGTGTATGAACCTAGCTTTTGTCAAAGACTACACTGGACTACCAGGTCTTGATACTTGCAAAGAACATTGACGCCCGTGGTACTAAATTTAAAACTCACCAAAACACGGATACTGTTGCTATTACCGCATCATCCATTAGTTATTTCCCCCGGTTATACAATAATAATAATGTCTAAGGGGTCCTGTCGTGGCTCAATTAACAAACATTAAAAACCAAGTGTTAACATTGCTCTTAGAATATGATTTACTGATATACAGGTTTTCTATTTTACGCAAAATTGTATTGTTTTAAGTCATTACCTCACAATTTTCATTTACAACCATCGTCCAATATTTATTTTGAATATTTATATCCATGTTTTAAATATGTTAGGTTAATTAAAAGTCAGTTGTAAAATATCAAACGTTGTACATGTCTCCATCTATAACATTTTGTGTTAACTAGAGCAGTCGTGACAACATACTACCTGATTCTGCACCGAGATGGCGTCCCTGTCGTAAATCTCTCAATGTTCTGCGTGCGGACATGTTCCAATAATGCAACTTCCATTGTTTTCTATTTACGATTTATTTAAATAGCATAGCAGTACAGGTAACGTCATCTGTCTTTGTCTAACATTATAGATATTGCATTACATAATCTTAAGTGATGTCGAAGATTATTTTAATATTAATTTAGAATAACTTTATATTTTTCTTTGATCAAAAGACCTGAGAACTGGTACCCAGCCACGTCTGTCTATGCTTTCTTAAGTTGTGAATTTTAATGACTTAAACAATTTGAGAGATATTGCGTTTAAAAATATATTTTTTAATTTTTTTTTAAGAAAAATTTGGCGTCAAGATCTGATGAACGAAGCCATTAACAAAATAAAGGTAATTCCCAAATTTTGCCCAAATCAGTAAAGTATTTTTTGAGTTATCGGTTGGATACCTTTATTTATTTATTTATTTATTTGCCAACAACAATTAATACAAATGTATATTTAAACTTTACAACAAAAATGTTAAAGCACATAATTATACCTATACTTGTGCGTGCTTCGCCTTATAATTAGTTATCCTATCAAAGCATACACTACAACAATCATACATTAGATATCTGACTGTCCTTCGCTATTTAAATTCTCAAGCATCCCTCCGTCCACTGCACACACACTCTCACCTCCCTTACAATGTGATATATATATATATATATATATATATATATATATATATATATATATATATATATATATATATATATATATATATATATATATATATATACATTTTAACTGACCTTAGAATTGGGTTCCAGTGGCCCTAATTCGGGCTCATTTGAAGAAATTGTCCGAAAGTCACACCATCGATACCTCTCTATTAGTGAATTTTCTTGATGAAAATTATATTAATTAAACGTTGAATGAAACGGCTTCTCATCAGACACCAAAATGTATTTCAGATCTTCTCTTACACCCGACGCGTTTCGACCCTCCAAGAGGTCATCTTTAGGGGATAAATATACAAAAATCACAAGATAGGTCTGTCAGAAAAACATTAGTTTTTCCGGTAGGAAATTGTGCATGTCAGAGCACAATGATGAGAAGGTGATCTTCACAGAAAAGTCAAAGGTCAAAGTCACACAGTACAACATCGACCAACAGTCAAGTTAAAATCTAAATAAACATATAAAAATTAAACCTATTTACAAATGAACTTTAATAAGATATTATGCTGTGACAATACCTCTCTCAAGCAGTGGCGATTTCTCCTAGTGAGCTAGGTGTGCGTCGCACCCTAAAATATAATCAAAATGTGCACAGTTATATATGTTTTATTTCTTTTTTTCCCTTAGTCTTAATACACTACATATTTTATGACAATCGATTTAATTGACTTATTTGATTTCATAAATAGTCGGTTAATAGTGAGTTGAAATGAAGTAGATACCACGTTTCTAACATATTCAGAGAATATGAGTAGATCAATAGCAAGTGGGAATGAATTCGGTCAGTCCCCGACCCACGTGCTATAATACCTAGTGAGGAAAATACCATTGATTTTAACACTGCAGCGAGCTATAAAAATTTGATTAACTCACTTTTCTATAATCTTAGAAAGTTTAATTTTGGTAGGTAGTAAAGTATTTCCTAGGACAAGACATCCCCAAAATTTCATTAAAATAACTTTGTAATTTTTGGAGAAAAAAAATTGTTTCAAAAGAAAATTTAAAATTTGAATGACTCAATTTTCTATAAACTGAGAAAGTTGAATTTTGGTACTTAGTAAGTCCTCTCCCAAGGCAACATATATAGTAAATTTCATTAAAACAGCTTAGTTAATTTCGGTGAAAAATTTTTTTTTTGAAAAAAAACTCAATTTTCCCGGAAAAACTCGTCCGATTTTCCTGCCTAACGAACTCATCCAAGCCATTAATCAAAAAAAGGCACTTGCCGAGTTTCATTGAAATCGGTTAATTATTTTTTGAGTTATCAGACGGATACATACATACATATATATATATATATATATATATATATATATATATATATATATATATATATATGTATATATATATATATATATATATATATATATATATATATATATATATATATATATAAACATATAAAAATTGAAACTGACCCCGGATATGGGTTCTAAGGGTTCTAAATCGCGCTCATTTGAAAAAAAATTTGCAAAGTCTCACCATCGATACCTCTCTATTAGTGAATTTTTTAAAAATAAAAATGCACTAAAAACTACACATACAGTAACAACAGTTAAAAAATGTTAATCTAAACACGCAACTACGTTAACAAAGCTAAAAGCATCAAGCAACTGAAAAACTGCCATTTGAGGGAGAGCTGCCACTGCTTCAACAAAAATACAGATGCTAAAATCTTGCACCCTTCAAGCTTTGGCGTAGAACAATTCGTCTTAGAAGAAATTGAGATTTTCAAACATTCCAAGTGTCAAGCCAGTGATGTTTTGAACTTGTTCAATACGGATGTAACTAACTTTCCTTCATTATATAGCCAATTGGTGCAATAGTGCTGCTGAACTCTATGGTTTTCTACATGACCATGAACATTATGTTTTGAAGATGGCTGCTCTATGGCTGCCCATCCATTCCTTGCTATTTTGTCATTGACATTTCGCTTCTGACACTTCTTTCGCACCTGCGCCGGTGCACCCTGTTCGTTTCAAGTTCACATAATGGCCGCCCTTCATCGTGGATGTTAATAATCGCCGATCTTTCCCATTGATTTTTCTTCTTGAAGACAATTTCCTCGCATTATGCAGATGTAGTGTTGCACGGCCCCTGGCGCAATGGATGAAGTTGTGACCTGTTGAACCTTCCTGTATAGTTTCGAGTTCAATTTTTTGAGAATTGTTCAAGTGAGTATGGCTCTTTTTGTTTCACTTAATGTTTCACAGTTTTTCTTTGCCCTAATGGTTCTCATTGGGTTTCTTACTTGACTTTGCCTGCCTATAGTGTTGTTTAACCTGTCAGTTTCACTCATTGGCTCTGCTTTTTTGCTTCTACAATAGACTTGTTTACTTAGTGTTCAGATATCAATTATTGGACTTTGGCAGTTTTGTGACTTTCAGTGCTTTTCAGTTGCTTGATGCTTTTAGCTTTGTTAACGTAGTTGCCTGTTTAATTTAAAATTTTTTAACTGTTGTTACTGTATCTGTAGTTTTTTAGATTTTAACTTGACTGTTGGTCGATGTTGTACTGTGTGACTTGTGACTTTGACCTTTGACTTTTCTGTGAAGATCACCTTGTCATCATTGTGCTCTGACGTGCACAATTGCCTACCGGAAAAACTAATGTTTTTCTGACAGACCTATCTTGTTATGCTTGTATATTTATCCCCTGAAGATGACCTCTTGGAGGGTAGAAACGCGTCGGGTGTAAGAGAAGATCTGAAATAAATTTTGGTGTCTGATGAGAGGCCGCTTCATTTAACGTTTAATTATGGTAATCCCAGACGGTGCGACGTTCAGAAATGAGAAAATTATATTGACCAGTAAAGTAAAAACGGTGTTTTAAAAATTAAATTTTCCAACGTATTAAAGGCTGATACGACTTCTTAAAACGGTAGTAAAAAATAAGGGTGCTATTTTTCATCCCCAACGTTATAATACCTCCTAACTGTAAAATGATTAATGCAAGCACTTGATTGTTAGACATATCTAACGCTGCTCCTTTCGATACGTGATTTATAACTTTAAAAAAATGTAAATCAGCTAAGGGTAAAAAGTAATTAGACCCTATGTTACATGCTACACTGTAAAATATTTAAATATACCGATATATACGAATGGCTAATAATCAATTTCTATTTGTGTGACTAGCTTCTAACCGTCTGATCATTTACAACGATCTAACCCTTTCTGAAAGTCTTTTCATGTAGAAATTCTCATAGACTGAACGAAAATCAGTATTGATGAGAACCGAACAATAGGTCCGAAAGAGAGACGAAGACTAATATAAAATAATATAGCTGAGGGGAACAATAACTTATTATTTTGAGATTCGGGTTTAGAATTCATTGATTTATAAAACCGTCTGGGAATCTAAAAGGTAAAAAAATGAAATAAGTATTTATATAATGTCATAACTAATAATTTTTCTGACAACTCATCTCCAAAGAAATTGTAATAGACATCACCATTTAGATTTGAAAAAAATGTCAAAATTATAGTGATGAGAATTTTAATATTAGTTACAAAATTTGGTGTTATATTGGAATGAGTTTTCTTATAATAGTAGATGAATACTAGTGGCAGCTGCAGGAGTGTTATTGGTAGAAATGCAGAAAAAGAAACATACGTTGAACAACATTTTTAAAGTGACATTATATAAAAATATTTTGGCAGTTTAGTTGGGAACATAAAACAAAATTGTGTTAACTTGCAAGCACAAGCTTATGCTTATTTGTGGAACATACTGTAAATACTGTAAATCAATAAACATACTATACTAAATGCGATTCAGCTAAGCTATCTTTAATAATCCCCAGCCTGTTCGCCTCTTTCAGACATCTTACAATAGATGTATATTCCCTAGTAACTGGAAAACTGCTCGAGTACAACCCGTCCCCAAGAAAGGATCCAAAGCGCTTCCTAGCAACTACAGGTCTATTTCTCTCCTTTCAGTCGTCTCTAAAGTGATGGAAAAGTATATAAACACCGAATTACTAAAATTTCTTGAAAAACACAGTCTAATCCACGACAAGCAGTATGGATTCCGTCAGCACAGATCAACTGCCGACCTCCTTTCCTTTGTCACCCATTCTTGGAACAAGTCTATGAAACTACACGGTGAATCTCAGATTGTCGCTCTAGACATACCCAAAGCATTCGACCAGGTCTGGTACGCAGCGTTGTTTAATAAACCTCCGGCCTATGGCCTAACACCAAAACTCTGTACCTGGGCAGCAAATTTCCTCTCCAACCGGAGCATTTTAGTTGTCGCGGATGGCCATTCCTCTAAACTGTATCCAATTAATGCAGAAGTTCCTCAAGGTTCAACTTTAGCCACTACTATGTTTCTTCTCCACATCAATGACCTCCTCTCTAGCACATCCAACCCAGTTTACAGTTACGCGGATGACAGCACCCTCCACTCAAATATACAATATTCTAAGCCTGTCTCTTTAGCCCAATTAGATGAGGATCGCAGACTCATGGAGGGTTCTGTCTCCGTGGCTCTCCCAAAAATATTAGAGCGGGGAAGTAGAAAACTTGTACAATTCAACCCCACCAAATCTCAGTCTTGCTTTAATTCTCATAAGAGATACACCAGCCCTAGACCCATCACAATGAACAACCAAGTTATTCAAAGTAATAAGTGCTTCTATCTTATCAACACAGTAATGTCATATTTCTACAGAAAAACAAATCGTTATGAAATAGCGCTACTATAACGCTTAATTTACTTGTAAAGCTCTTGCTTGATAAATATTTATTGTTATATTAAGAAAATTACGTTGACAAATAGCAAATCAAAGTCGGGATGAACATAAATACTAATCCAATGTATAAAACAGTGAGTTAAAACAAGATTCTTGAGATGGTCTTGTATAATTAAGCAATTAATTAAATAATATGAAAAACAGGTAGTAGAGAAGATGCTTGTACTAAGTGTAATGCCACAAAGTCTCGTCTCAACCATGAATAGATGCGGCGAGGCTTCAGCGGTGTTGCCATGATTAACAAATTTTCACCAATATATAGTTGAGCTTATAATCCAAAGTAAACAAACAAATTAACTTTAATCAGTTTACTACGTTTATTTCCGATTTGTTACTCATTATTGTGGACCTTCTTCTTTGATTTCTGTCTGTCTCGTACAACAGTTGGTGGCTAATGGACTTTGCTTCCGAGGCCATCCCTAAACTAACACACACACTACGTTTATTTTATATTTTTTATATTTCAGCAACACACCACGAGGGGTTACAGCCTAAATACTATCGAACCGTGGGTGTCGACAAGGAGGAAACAGGCAACTTGTTGATTCTGCACTTGAAGCTTTGGAGGTACGGAGGAGAGGGAAAAACATGTGCCTGCAAGGAATTCCACAACTTGAAAGTCCTCTGGACAAAAGAGCGGGCATAACAAGATGTTCTATGTCTGGTGACTTGGACAGTAAAAGCGTGCATTCGTTCTGTTCTCTTGGTATATCTGTTGGGGGCAGAAAGTGGAGGAACTCTGGAAAATAAGAACCTCTGAGCAGTGCCCGTGCAGGTATCTACAAAAGAGAGATATCTCACCAATGTCACGTCGGTGGGCAAGGGATGGCAGCCTTTGGGTGAAGGTAGGGTCACCGATGAGACGTATAGCTCTGTTCTGAATGAAGTCGAGGCTAGCGTGTGTAGAAGCGGCTGCGGCACCCCAGATGTGGGAGCAGTATTCGAGGTTTGGCCTTATTTGTGAAGTATATAAGGTATAGAGATTAGCTGGTGAAAAGTATTTGCGAGCCCGGAAGAGGAAACCTAATTTCTTAGCAGGCGCTTCTGCAATTGATGTGACATGTTGGGGCCGATTGAGATTTCGATCCACAGAAATGCCAACAAGTGAAAAGGACTCATTAATTTGAATAATTGGTTGTTCATTGTGATGGGTCTAGGGCTGGTGTATCTCTTATGAAATAGAAAGCAAGACTGAGATTTGGTGGAGTTAAATTGTACAAGATTTCTACTTCTCCAGTCTAATATTTTTTTGAGATCCACAGAGACAGAACCCTCCATGAATCTGCGATCCTCATCTAATTAGACTAAAGAGACAGGCTTAGAATATTGTATATTTGAGTGGAGGGTGCTGTCGTCCGCGTAACTGTGAACTGGGTTGAATGTGCTAGAGAGGAGGTCATTGATGTGGAGAAGAAACAAAGTAGGGAGTAAAGCTGAACCTTGAGGGACTCCTGCATTAATTGGATACAGTTTAGAGGAATGGCCATCCACGACAACAGAAATGCTCCGGTTGGAGAGGAAAGTTGCTGTCCAGGTACAGAGTTTATGTGGTAGGCCATAGACCGGAAGTTTGTTAAACAGCGCTGAGTGCCAGACCTGGTCGAATGCTTTGGATATGTCTAGAGCGACAATCTGGGGTTCACCGTGTATTTCCATAGACTTTCTCCAAGAATGGGTGACAAAGGAAAGGATGTCGGCAGTTGATCAGCGCTGACGGAATCCATACTGGCTGTCATTGAGTGTTTTTCAACAAATTTTAGTAATTCGGTGTTTATATACTTTTCCATCACTTTAGAGACGACTGAAAGGAGAGAAATAGGCATGTAGTTGCTAGGAGGCGCTTTGGATCCTTTCTTGGGGACGGGTTGTACTCGAGCAGTTTTCCAGTTACTAGGGAATATGCCTCTATTGTAAGATGTCTGAAACAGAGTCAGGACAGGAGCAAGTTCTGGTGCGCATTTTTTGAGAACAATTGCTTTACTACGCCACACGTTTATTATTCAACTACTGTTATAATAAGTAATTATTATTATCATTTTTGATTTATTTTTTATTATTTATTGCATCCAAAATTATACAGTGTGTCAAAAATATTTAAAAAAATCGGGACGCAGAAAGTGCGTTATAGTAGTGAATTTTCATAAGAATTGTAAACTATTAGTAAGATATGCTATTAAAACTAATTCTTTAAATTTAAATGGACCTTGGAGATCAGTTTTAGAGTCTCAGTTAGCGATTATTAGAAAACAATTATATTTAATATGGAGCTAAAAAATTAAAATTTGGTCTTAGATATAATATGTAAGCACTGCAAGTGTCTTTAAAAAATTGTGTTACAAATTTCATTAAAATTACAAAAGTGTTTAAGAAAAAAGTTGGTTATTTACAAAGGGAATTGATGATTGTAAATATGGCAGGTATTCGTATTAATTGCTTGGATGGTTTTGTTTTAGTCAACCCCTCCAGTTTTTGCAAACAATAAACAACAAAAAAAGGTTTTTTAAAACAAATTTGTCGTTATCCGCGAAGCTCGTTATGTTACTTTTCTTTAGTTTAGTACCCATCTAGGCTGTATTTAAATTTAAAGAATTAGTTTTAATAATATATCTTACTAATAGTGTACAATTCTTATGAAAATTCATTACCATAACGCACTTGCTGCGTCGCGAAGTTTTTTATTTATAGTATACATTTGCATGCTAAAATTTTGCGCTTTTGGGTGCAAACTTTGTCCCGGTATTAGGCAAGTAATGGTCCAAGGCCGGCACTTTCCACAATTATTGTTAGTTGATTGTACATTGTATACAGCTCTATCTATGAAATTTTATGTAAACAAGAGCTATCGTGACAACATACTACCTGGTCCTGCACCGAGATGGCGTCCCTGTCGTATCTCCCCTAGTGCTCTCCAAGCTGACACCTTGCAATAACTTCAAATGTTTAGACTTTTATCTATGATTTATTTAAATAGCAAAGCAGTACAGATAACGTCATCTATCTTTGTCTAACATTGTAGATATTGCATTACAAAATCTGAAGTGATGTCGATGATTATTTTATTATTAATCTTGAATAACTTTATTTTCCTTTGATCAAACGACTTGAAAATTGCTACGCAACCACGTGTGCCTGTGTTCTTTTAAGTTCTAGATTTTCGTTTCTATCATCTAGATAATTTGAGAGATGTTGCGTTTAAAAAAATGTGTCTTAATTTTTTATTAAAAAAAATTGGCCGTTAAGATTTGATGAACGAACTCATCCAAGCCATTAGCTAAATAAGGGTAATTCTCAAATTGGGTCCAAATCAGTGAATTATTTTTTGAGTTATCGGTTGGATATACAGGGTGATTTATAAGTGGTGACCGAAAATGAAACCCCATGTTCTTTGAACAATTTTAGGGAGGGTATGTCCTATAAAAATTTTTCTTTTATGCTTCATTAAAAAGATACAGGGTGTTGAAGTTGAATTTCAAAAAATAAAATTTCCCAATTTTTTAAAAAGTAGTGCATATATTTTGCTGAAACTTCGCATGTATAGGCTGCTATAAAAGGCGCGTATTCTACCATAACAATTGAATCGGCTAATCCAGCAGTGGCGCGCGTACCCACATGTCATTGGTTATCTCTCAAGAAAAAAACGGGTAAGCCAATGATGTTTTTTTTTTATTTTTTATTTTTTGAATCTTACTTTCATTCGTGAACAAAATGATTCTCTTGATAATTTTCTGTACGACGCTTATTTTACGAGTAAGCAATGAATCAGGTAAGTGTTTTAGAGCACAGTTCATGATTTTTAACCAGTCGTTGTTTGTAGAAAATCGCAATGATACACTTTTATGCCTCCATTGGCCTGAATATACGCACGACATCTTTTTAATATGGAAAATTTAATGTCTTGAGGATTCATTGTTGCTTGAATCTGACGAAAAGCATTATTTATCAGTTGTTGTAGCTGCTCTGGTGTATTTATTTGTTCACTGTAGACCAGTCGCTTAAAATCACTCTAAAGATAGAAGTCAAGTGGGTTTAAGTCCGGTGATCTTGCAGGCCAATGTATTGGTCCAGTTCTGCCAATCCATCTTTCATTATAATGTTCATGTAGCCATGTAACAACGTTTCGACTATGATGCGCTGGTGCACCGTCATGCTGGTACCACATTATACATCTTGTTGCTAGTGGAATGTCATCTAGAATGTTTTTTACACGGTTTTCTAGGAATGCTAAGTACGAAGATCCATTTAAACGTTGTGGCAGGACTTCCATGAACAGTGAGCCGTTAAAAATACCACACCATAAATCAATGGAAAATCTATGTTGAAATGTGCGAGTCCTTGTTGCATGTGGATTTTCCAATGACCAGACATGCTCATTATGAGAATTATAAATACCATTTCTTGTAAATGTTGATTCGTCAGACGAGAAGATTAGATTAGGGAATAAGATATTTTGTTTATTCATTTCCAACATCCATTCACAAAAGACTCGTCGATGCACATTATCTCCAGGTAGAAGGCAATGAACATTCTGTCGATGATATGGATGTAAGGCTTCTCTATGTAAAGTTCTCCAAACAAAGCTTTGAGAATATTATAACTGCGTGGCAATCCTCCGAGTACTTGTAGAAGGTTGATCCATCACTGCATCCATCACTCTCTCTTCAAGTTGATGTTGTCTTCTACCATTAGCTCTAGCGTCAGGACGTTGTCCAATACCGCACTGCCGAAGTCTTGAAAACGATCGAGAAAAAACCCTTGGTGTAGGTTGACGGCGAGTGGGAAACCTACGTTGATATTCCCGACAAGCAGCTAGAGCATTTCCATCAGCATATCCGTAGATAAAAAGTATATATGCATACTCTTCTGAGGTGTACTCCATTATAAGAAGAAAAATAGTAGAAAATTTTGCAGTTTTATAAAGTTTACCACTTACACCTATTCAAAATAATAACTTGTTAACCTAAACGTCAAGTGACACTTAATGACAACTTTGGCAAACCAGACTACTACTTACTAAAATACAACAAAGATAATCGTCGTACAAAAAATTATCAAGACATTAAATTTTCCATATCAAAAAGATGTCGTGCTTGTATTCAGGCCAGTGGATCATTGCGATTTTCTACCAAACAACGACTGGTTAAAAATCATAAACTGTGCTCTAAAACACTTACCTGAATCATTGCTTACTCGACAAATAAGCGTCGTACAGAAAATTATCAAGAGAGTCATTTTGTTCACGAATGAAAGTAAGATTCAAAAAATGAGAAATAAAAAAAATTTTCATTGGCTTACCCGTTTTTTTTTTCTTGAGGGATAACCAATGACATGTGGGTACTGCTGGATTAGCAGAATACGCGCCTTCCATAGCAGCCTAAACATGCGAAGTTTCAGCAAAATATATGTAGTACTTTTTAAAAAATTGGGATATTTTATTTTTTAAAATTTAACTTCAACACCCTGTATCATCTTTTTAATGAAGCATTATAGGAAATTTTTTTATAGGACATACCCTCTCTAAAATTGTTCAAAGAACATGGGGTTTCATTTTTGGTCGCCACTTATGAATCACCCTGTATATATATATATATATATATATATATATATATATATATATATATATATATATATATATATATATATATATATATATATATATATATATATATATATATATATATGTTCCAAAGGCCCTAACTCTCGCTCATGTGAAGAAATTTTCCGAAAGTCCCACCATCGGTACCTCTCTATTAATGAATTTTCTGAATGAAAATTCACTAAAAACAACCATACTTAAAGAGAAAGTTCTAATGTTTTATTGCCTAATAATAAAATTACCAAAAGTCCATAATATAAGTTGTTAAATTTTGACGGATCACCTTTTTTGAACTACTTCTTTTCAGAAAAAAATATCTTTAGGCAATATTATTTTAATTGCCTCCTCCATACATCTTGCCTTATTTTAAATTTCTAGGTTCAATATTAATCGTAAATTTTTATTATTTTATTAACAACTTGAAATTTTGTGGCATGTTTGATTCGCAACTGTGCAAACTACATAAAGCTAATTAACCTCGTTTGTGTACTAAGATGATTATTTTCACATGCACAACAAAAGCAATGTTTTTTACCTATAAAATCGCCACTAGAAGTGTTTATTTGCCCTCTTTTGGGGGTATTTATGTGATCCATCCTAGTTTTCCCTAGATGAAAGGAAAGCTTCACTCAAATGGCAATGCTGCAAGAAAATAATAAGTGTCAAATATCCAAGCAAGGCAGCGGCTCTGTATAATATTATACGAGTAGCTTGGCAAGATACAAGACAGGTCATATTTACAATAAACAAGTGGAAGATTACACCGTGTAAGAGGTTATATTAATTAGAAAAAAATTAATGTCGCGGTGTAATTTGTGTCATAAAACAGACGGCACATGATCAGTAATTTACTGGCAGCTAGAAGATCCGAGTATAAGGATATTAGAGTTTTTATGAGCACAACGTTTATATACATTACCTACATAAAATAATAATGCAACAATATAATACAATCTTTACAAAGGCTTTAATTAGATACTGATTTGATATGAAGCATTAGAAAAAATACATCTTTGGAGGCATTTTCTAACAAATCAATTATGTTAATTTTAAAAACTAGCGGGCGTGGATATTTGTGCAAACCAACTAACGTCGACGTGTCCACTTTGACACGTTTCTTCAGACATGGGTTCGAATCTCAAGCAGAGCAAAATTAATTTGTTCTATTTGATAACAATATTAATTATCACCCTTTAATTCCATACTGTTCCATCAGCCACCCAGAAAATGGCGTAGTGGCTATTGTTTCGAAGCTGTTCATCAAATAAAAAAAATCAAGACGCATCAGGTGCTTTATGGTAGCAGATGTATCTGTTACGTTACCATCAAAATTAACGGTGATCGTATAATCTTCTTCTTCAAGTGCCGTCTCCTCTTAGAAGGTTGGCTGTCATCATGGCTATTCTCACTTTTGATGCTGCAGTTCTGAACAACTCAACGGAACTACACTTGTACCATTTTCTCAGGTTATTTAGCCAGGAAATGCGTCTTCTTCCTCTGCTTCTCTTTTCCCGTATCTTTCCCTGCATAAGCAATAATACATATTTCTCTCATCTCATCACGTGGCCCAGATATTGCAGCTTCTTTATTTTAATTGTGTTCAATATCTCCTTTTCTTTTCTCATTCTTCCCAGTACCTGCTCATTTGTTACCATGTCTAGCCTTTTTTTTTAATATGTCAACAACACACCACGAGGGCTTACAGCCTAAATACTATCGTACCGTGGGTGTTGACAAGGAGGAAAGAGGCAGCTTGTTAATTCTGGACTTGAAGGTTTGGAGGTTCGGAGGAGAAGGAAAAACATGTGCCGGCAAGGAATTCCACAACTTGGAAGTCCTCGGGAATAAAGAGCGGGCATAACAAGATGTTCTATGTCTGGTGACCTGGACATTAAAAGGGTGCATTCGCTCTGTTCCCCTGGTAGATCTGCTGGGGGCAGCAGGTGGGGGAATTAGGGAGGAAAGCTCCTCTGAGCAGTGCCCGTGCAGATATCTATAAAAGAGAGAGAGGTCACCAACGGCACGTCGGTGGGCAAGGGATGGAAGCCTTTGGGTGAGGGTAGGGTCACCGATGAGACGTATAGCTCTCTTTTGAATGGAGTCCAGGATAGCGAGTGTAGAAGCGGCAGCGGCACCCCAGATGTGGGAGCAGTATTCGAGGTTTGGCCTTATTTGTGAAGTGTATAAGGTATAGAGATTAGTTGGTGAAAAGTATTTGCGAGCCCGGAAGAGGAAACCCAATTTCTTAGCAGCCGCTTCTGCAATTGATGTAGCATGTTGGTGCCAATTAAGATTTCGATCCACAGAAATGCCAACAAGAAAGAAGGACTCATTACTTTGAATAACTTGGTTGTTCATTGTGATGGGTCTAGGGCTGCTGTATCTCTTGTGAGAAAGAAAGCAAGACTTAGTTTTGGTGGGGTTGAATTGTACAAGATTTCTACTTCCCCAGTCTAATATTTTTTGGAGGTCCACGGAGACAGAACCCTCCATGAGTCTGCGATCCTCATCTAATTGGGCTAAAGAGACAGGCTTAGAATATTGTATATTTGAGTGGAGGGTGCTGTCGTCCGCGTAACTGTGAACTGGGTTGGATGTGCTAGAGAGGAGGTCATTGATGTGGAGAAGAAACAAAGTAGGGGCTAAAGCTGAACCTTGAGGAACTCCTGCATTAATTGGATACAGTTTAGAGGAATGGCCATCCACAACAACAGATATGCTCCTGTTGGAGAGGAAATTTGCTGTCCAGCTACAAAGTTTTGGTGGTAGGCCATAGGCCGGAAGTTTACTAAGCAGCGCTGCGTGCCAGACCTGGTCGAATGCTTTGGATATGTCTAGAGCAACAATCTGGGATTCACCGTGTTGTTCCATAGACTTGTTCCAAGAATGGGTGACAAAGGAAAGGAGGTCGGCAGTCGATCTGCGCTGACGGAATCCATACTGCCTGTCGTGGATTAGACTGTGTTTTTCAAGGAATTTTAGTAGTTCGGTGTTTATATACTTTTCCATCACTTTTGAGATGACTGAAAGGAGAGAAATAGGCCTGTAGTTGCTAGGAAGCGCTTTGGATCCTTTTTTGGGGATGGGTTGTACTCGAGCAGTTTTCCAGTTACTAGGGAATATGCCTTTATTGTAAGATATCTGAAACAGACGAGTCAGGACAGGAGCAAGTTCTGGTGCGCATTTTTTGAGAACAATTGCTGGGATCTCGTCAAGGCCAGAGGCTTTCCTGGTATTAAGAGAAGAGAGCATCTTTCGTACCTTTTTAGTTTTGAAAATGATATCAGTCATTTTATGCGCGACATTGGGGACTGTTGGTGGTTGAACATTTGGAGGTGGGTTGAGAGTAGAATTTCCGGCGAACAACGAAGCAAAAAGTTCAGCCTTGCCCAGGGCGGTAGAAACAATTTCATCCCCTGAGACAAGAGGTGGGAACGTGCTCTTGCAGAAATTATTCCCAATAGACTTAGCAAGAGTCCAGAAGGGTTTGCCGCCGTTGGAGCTTGAGAGGACTTTGTTTTTGATGTGGTTATTAAACGAGTTTTTTGCCTCAGAAAGAATGCGGACATAGCGGTTTCTTGCGTCGTTGAATGCTTGACGGTTTTCTTGACTGGGATTGTGTAGAAGCGTTTTGTGAGCTTTGACCTTTTCAAGTCTGGCCTTGTCACAGGATTTAGAGAACCAGGGCTTTTGAGTGGCTGAAGAGGTTTTCTGTGTACGTGGAATAAATAATTCCATGCCAGCTTGGATAATTTCGGTGACGTTTTGTGAGATATCAGAGGGGTCAGGATGAGAGAAGCAGACAGACGCCCATGGAAATGAGGAAAAGTAATCCCGCATTTCGTCCCAGTTTGCGGAGTTGTAGTGCCAAACGATACGTGGGTGTGATGACTGTGTGACCTCGGGTTGCATTGCACAGGAAGCAGTGACCATGCCGTGGTCTGAGCGACCAAGGGGGGCGGTGACTGATATCTTATAGCATTCAGGGTTTGTAGTAAGAAGGAGATCCAAGGGATTTGAGCTGTGTGTTGGGATACGAGGAAAGTAAGTATGTTGCTGAACCATATTGGCCAAAGAATTGCTGACTGCAAAGGCCTCCGCTGCTCTCCCTTGTGGATCGGTTTTTGAAGATCCTAGCCATTCCTTATTATGGGCATTGAAGTCGCCAAGAATAATGACCTCGGAGGAAGGATATTCAGAAATCAGATAGTCGGTTTTTTCAGAAAGGTAGTCAAAGAGTTGGACAAAGTTGTTGTCAGAAGGTGACCGGTAAATGCAACAGATAAATTTAGTTGCAGCCCTGAGAGAGAGTTTTATCCATAGTATGTCTTTTCTTCCAGCTTCTAAATTGGGAAGTCTGGTGCAGGGTAGATTGCTACGGACGTATGCGCACACGCCTCCATGCAATCTAAAGGCAGTAAGGAGCTCATACCCCGGGAAATTAAGGTGATTAGTGGCTGTTTTGGCACTGATTTGGGTTTCGGTGAGGAAGAGGAGTTGGGGCCTGTTAGCCTGGAGGAAATGGTGGACGGAGTTCAGGTTAGAATTTAGGCCACATATATTCGAAAAGGATATGTTAAATCTTGATGTTGGCGCCAACTTATCCTCATGATCCTTCTATATGACCACATCTCAAATGCCTCCAGTATATAAATACCTCTTGTATCTTTCTTTAACGTCCATGATTCCATCCCATACAGCAGCACCGAGAAAATGTAGCATCTCAATATTCTGACTCTAAGTTGTAAGTTAAGATCTCTACTGCATAACACGCTTCTCATTCTGTTAAATATGGTTCTGGCTTGTCCAAATCTTGATTTAATTTATTCAGTGTACTCATTATTTTCATTGACAGTTGTTCCCAGGTACCTGTACTTACTGACTTTCTCTACTAGTTCTCCGTTGATCCGTAGGTTTTCCTGTTGCTGAACTGATTTTGTTATGGTCATAAATTTGGTCTTTTTGATATTTAAGGTAAGTCCGCTCTCCTCGCTACTCGTCACTACATGATCTACTAAGCTCTGTAAATCTTCTATTGTTTCGGCAATGAGTATGGTATCGTCTGCATACCGGATATTATTAATGGGTATTCCATTGTCCTTTACTCCTATTGTTGTTTCTTCCAGCGCTCTCTGAATGATTTCTTCCGAGTAAAGATTAAATAATAGCGGGGATAGTACACATCCTTGCCTTACACCACGTTGTATTTTTACTTCTTCTGAGAGTTCATTGTCCACCTTAACATTAGCCGTCTGGCTGTAGTATAAATTATTTATTGTTCTAATATCTTTCATGTCTATATTTTTACTTTTAAGTAACTGAATGAGGTGGTTGTGGCGGACTCTATCAAATGCTTTGTTGTAGTCAAGGAAACAGACATACATCGGCTGATTGATGTCCATGCATCTTTGAGTCAACACATTGAAGGCAAACAAGGCTTCTCTTGTTCCCATTGCATTTCTGAAGCCAAATTGGGTTTCGCTAATATCTTGTTCTAATTTCCTAAAAATTCTCTGGTGTATTATCTTTAGGAATATTTTGAGAGCGTGACTCATTAGACTGATGGTTCGGTGGTCGCTACATTCTTTTGCATTAACCTTTTTTGGTAATGTAATGAAGGTCGATCTAAGCCATTCGCGGAGAATGATTCCTGTGTTGTATATTGTGTTAAATAGTTCCACCAATATGCCCATTTGATCTTCTATGATTAGTTTAATTATTTCTGCTGGAATTTCGTCGGGTCCTGGAGCTTTATTAGACTTTGCCATTTTTACCGCGTGCATTACCTCTTCCTTTGTTATTGTTGGGCCCAAATCTCCTACTGTGTCTTCTTCTACCATTTATTGTTGTCTGTCATCGTCGAATAGTTCCTGGATATACTCCTTCCATCTTGCCATCTTCCCTGCAGTGTCTGGGATTATTTTGCCATCTCTGTCTAGCAAAACATTGCTTTGATTCCGCCTTTTTATACCAGCCACCTCCCTTCAAAGGAAAGCTCCGAATTGTTTTTGGGTAAGATGGGTTCAGGGTGTTGAGGATAAATAAGGGGTGATCTGGGAAAAATTGACATTTTTTCAATAAGACCCGAGTAACATAACGTTTGAAAAGTTTATGGGTACAGGAATACAAATATTCTCTTTGTGGTCATTGGCCCTAAACTCATTCCACGACAATGTCTTTCTGAAGGAAATAAATTATCACAGCTATGTGAAAGTTATGATTCAATTTGCAGCACAATTTTGTATAAAAATGCGCTACCATAATGCACTTGCTACGTCCGAACTGAAGCTACTGAATATAATGTTTGTGCGTCCATCGATTTGTTATCTTGGGAGGGACTTTTTTAAATCCATTTTGATAAATAAAAAAGTCTGGACGCAGCAAGTGCGTTATGGTAGCGAATTTTATTTAAAATGTTTTTAATACCAAATGTCTTTCTTTGCAGGCATCAAACTTGGTTGCCTATATAGTAGAAACAATGTACCATATTTCATGGAAATAACTTTATTTTTTGAAAATGTATAAACATTTTTCAAAAGTCTGGATGCGGCGAGTGTGTTATGGAAATGAATTTCCATAAAAATGTTTTTAATAGCAAATGCGAGCAGGCATCAATCTGATTACCGGTATAGCCTATGTAGTAGAAACAATGTACCATATTTTATCAAATTTACTTATGGCTTGAAAATATACACAAATTTTTAGAAAATAAAATTAAATGTTGGTTTCCTAACCAACAAAGCTTACGTTAATAGCAAATTGAGTTATTGAAATTTGAAGGATTTAATGAAAATTCGGTTAATTTGCAGATTAGCTCCCGAACTTTTTCAAAAAATTGTTTTCAGAAACATTACTAGGACCCCCTCCCCTGGATGCACAAGGCACAAGAAAAATTTCTTGTTCACGCCCCCCAAGGAAGTTACGGGACTGGGAGTGAATAGGGGTGCTGGGCGGGGTAGGTAGTAAGAAGGAAATATGAGCAGGAAATGCAAAGAAAACTGCTTGAAAGCTGGCTGTTTGAAGCTATATCCCCATTAAACCCTGCCTACCCCGCACAGCATCCCTATTCGCCCCAAGTCACGTAACTTCCTTGGAGGGTATGAACAAGAAATTGTTCTTGTGGTTTATGCAACGAGGGTGGTTGTATGCACACTAGGGGAGAAGGAAAATGCATACGACGAAGCAGACCCCCCCGGTTCGTTTTGCGCCAGGGTTGGCGGGTTGGGGAGTGGCTGCTCCGTCGTGGAGATTTTCCTTCCCCCCTCGCGTGCATACAATCACCCTCGTTGCATAAACCACAAGAAAAATGTCTTATTCCTACCCGCGAAGGAAGTTACGGCACCTGGAAGAATAGGGGTGCTGTGCGGGGTAGGCAGGGTTTAAGGAGGATATGGCTTCAAGATGTGAAAAAGACAGCTTTCAAGCCCGTTTCATTCGCATTTTTTGCTCATATTTCCTTTTTGCTACCTACCCCGCCCAGCACCCCTACTCACTTCTAGCCACTTACCTTTCTTGGGGGGTGTGAACAAGAAATTTTTCTTGGAGTTTGCGGATCGGGGGGGGGGGGCTAAGCAGGTTTCTGAAAACAGTTTTTTGAAAAGCGTTCGGAAGTTAATCTGAAAATTTACTGAAAATTTGCTACCAAAACGCACTTACTGAGTCCAGTTTTTTTTCTTACAAACGCATCATATTTCGAAAAAAAAATGCAAAAATTCATTAACGAATTTGTTCTACGAAAATTAGCTAATAATTATAGACCGTTAAACCATAGACTTCACTAAACCTGCAGCGAAAGCACCAACTTAACTAAACCGACAGCCAAAGCATCAGAGAAAGGGTCTATTTGAAATGATTTTTCTGTAAATATTTTAGTAAAATGAAGGACAATGACGGTTGGATCTGAAACTTAAGGGTTCGCAGAACACACTTCTTTCAACATTTTCTTTTAACAATCCGTATTTGTTTCACGTGCTTTGCCTAAACATTGCCAATTTTGACGTTTAAAATTGCGAGTTTGACGTTTTGAGGAAAACTCCAAAATGTGTTTCTTCAACCGCCCATAACTTCTTTGTCTTTAAAGCTAGAGACCTAAATTTTCGTACAGGGTTCACTTTTTATAATATAAACACGCGTACTAAATTTGGTTGCCCTTACACAAAATTTTCCGGGAAAACCTGGTCCGATTTTCCTTGCTAACGAACTTACGAACTTATCCAAGCTACTTGCAAAAGGAAGGTACTCACCAAATTTGATCAAGATCGGTGCATTATTTTTCGAGTTATCGGTCGGATATATATATATATATATATATATATATATATATATATATATATATATATATATATATATATATATATATATATATATATATATATAAATTAATTCGCTAAAATATTATACACTATATTTTCTTCAGCGACCTCTATACCTCTCCATGTCGACGCTGATGAACCTATAAGTTATAAGTCTAGTCGTCTTAGGTGAAGCGATGAACTCGGTTCTAGTGAATAGCTGGCACACACGCTTGTCGCTACCAGAACAAATGATAAATGGGTTCTGTCTAACCTGGTGAGATATTAGAGAGATATTAGATTACACGGCCTTCCTAGACGTACAGAATTTACCTAAAACTGAATACGTCATGTCATTATAAAACAAAAACAATACTATACAAATACAAATGTTCCCAGTCTATCTGCCAGGCCCCTTAGATTATAGGATATGTAAAGTTTGTGCCACACAAGGTGTGGTTAATTCAGGTACGTCTGGAGCAAAGTTAATATTGTTGCGTTTTCTCCGGGTTCTGGATAAGTGAGACTTTTTAATTTTAACAAAACAACTTTATTTACACTCTAAATATGGATACAATAAAATTTCTAGAATGTCTCTCTCACAAAACACTTAATTTACTGTCTACAATTACTAATCTGCACACAAGTCTCTACACTGCTACTACAGTAGCTACTCTCTTAACACTTTACACTGCTTCTTCAAGTCACTACCACATTCTCTTACTGAACTGAACTCGGGCTGGCTTGCTTTCGCTTTTATATACTCGCCGTACCTTCCCCTCCTTTCTAGAGCATTCTATTCCAGAACGTTCCAGAACCTTCTTTTACTAGAAGGTTCTGTGAATACAGATCGGTCCCGTGTGTATACAGGGGGATGTATATACAGGATGATCCAAATGTGGTCACCACTCCTATGTTACACAAGAGGTGTTTCTCGAACTATAAGATCTCTCTGCGTATACAGGGTGTAAGGGTTTCTCTGCGTATACAGGGTGTATATACAGGGTGTTCGGAATGTGCAGACCTCAGTTATCCGTTCCGACGGGGTACAAGTTGGTAACTTCGTTATTTCTGGTCCTAGAGGGTTGAGAATTCGCCTGTGGGGGGTCACCCCAGACACCCACAGGGGGTGGGGAGGCGGTGTTGTCAGATTGTGCAAAAATTCCCAGATGTTGGGGAAATTCTGGAGATGTGGCAACACCGCACCTACGTCTATTGAAGTGCTTTGTAACACTGCCCCCCTCCTTAAGACTGTTCGTCCCGAACAGTATTTACCGGCCGCCAACTTGGGGGTTCGTTGCCCCGATAGGGACTCAACCTCTCTATGTGAACAACTTTGGGTTTAGTTCTTGGAGACAGCTGGATTCTGTAGACTAGGTCGTTAATTTTCTTCGTCACCAAGTATGGCCCTTCCCATGGTTTCTGAAGTTTGGGACTGAGGCCCTTTCTCCTTGTTGGTTGGTACAGCCACACTGCATCACCTTCCTTGAATGTATGGGGTGTTGCTCTGCGATCCAAGCGCATCTTCATCCGGTCACTGCTTAAGAGGAGCCTATCTCTGACACATCTGTGTATAGTGCGCAGTTTTCCTTCTAGGTCGGCGATATACTCAGGTAACGTAGCTAGGTCCGCTATGTCCTCGTTCGGTGATGGTCTTGTCATGTCGATTGGTAGCCGCATCTCTCTGCCGGTCAACATCATGGATGGAGTGTAGCCGGTAGATTCATGCTGAGAGCTTCTGTAAGCTAGGAGGAACAGAGGTATCAGCTTGTCCCAGGTTCTCTGATTCTCGTCAACAAACATAGCAAGATACTGATTGATGGTCCTGTTATGCCGTTCTACCATGCCGTCTGATTGAGGGTGGAGTGGCGTTGTTCTCGTTTTCTTTATGCCTAGCAAGTCCATTAGGCTCTTCCAGACCTCTGATTCGAAATTCCGGCCCTGGTCGGTGTGAATCTCCAAGGGTACGCCATGCCGTGATATGACATTTTCCATCAGGGCTTCTGCTACGGTCGTTGCCTCTTGGTTGGGGATCGGCGCAACTTCAGGCCATTTCGAGAAGTAGTCCATCGCCACCATTATGTATCTGTTCCCAGACTCTGTGATGGGAAAAGGTCCTGCGATGTCTACGGCAACTCTCTCCCACGGTGTACCTGAGATGTACTGCATCATTTTTCCTCTGGATCGGGTCTTTGGTCCTTTCTTTGAAGCACATTGGTCACACCTTTTGCACCATTCTTCCACGCTTCTTCGGCAGTTTATCCAATAGAAGCGGTCTCTCACTCTGGCAAGAGTCCTGTTGACCCCAAAGTGGCCTCCACTTCTACTATTGTGTAACTCTTGAAGAACACTGTCTATGCACTCACTTGGCACAACGGTCTGGTATATACAGTCTCTACCATCGGCAGTTTCCCATTTTCGAGTGATCATGTCATTCTTTAGACACAATGAGTCCCATTGTAGCCAGTAGCCTTTAACCTCCGCCCCAAACCGGGACACATCGTGCCACTCAGGTCTTTTCCCCTTTTGTAGCCATTCTCTAATATTTTTCAAGTCTGGATCTGTCTTCTGTGCGTCTCTGATGTATTCAAGATTTACGTCTAGATCGGTGTTATTCTCCTGTCCTGCCACCAGTTGTTTGATCTGATGAGTTACTTTGTCGATCTCTTTGTTCTCTTGTCGCTCGCAAAATTTACATTCATGCACTGAACATGGTCTTCTTGACAGGCTGTCTGCATTGGCGTGACTTCTTCCTCTTCGATGTTCAATCCGGAAGTCGTAGCTCTGCAGTTTCTCTATCCATCGTGCTATCTGTCCTTCGGGATTTCTAAAGTTCAGAAGCCATTGCAGAGCAGAGTGATCTGACCTCACGCGGAATGTTCTTCCGTACAGGAAGCTGTGGAAATGTTCGATGGATCTTACAACTGCCAGCAGTTCTTTCCGGGTTACACAGTAATTTCTTTCTGCTTTTCCGAACGTTTTGCTGAAGTAGCCTATCACAACTTCTTCTCCGGCTTGGAGCTGTGAGAGTACTGCCCCAATGCCATACTGGGAAGCATCGGTGTCCAGTATGAACAGTCCTTCGTCCCGAGGATAAGCCAGTATAGGAGCAGTGAGAAGACGATGTTTGAGTTCTCTAAAAGACTCTTGGCAATCTGGTGACCAGATGAACTCAACCTTATTTTCAGTCAGGCTATGCAGAGGTTTCGCAATGCTGCTGAAGTACTTCACAAAGCGTCGGTAGTAGCTGCAAAGTCCCAGAAAACTTCTGACCTCATGTTTGTTCTTCGGCACAGGCCAGTCTCTTACTGCCTTTATTTTCTCTGGATCAGTTTCTATCCCTTTCTCAGAAACGACATGTCCGAGGAAACTCACTTTCTTCTGGAAGAGGACGCATTTCTTGGGATTGAGTTGCAGATTGGCACCTCTCAGCCTGGAGAAAACTTGTTTCAGATTCGACAGGTGTTCATCGAAAGTCCTTCCAATCACCATGACATCATCGAGATACACCAGGCATGTTTCCCATGTCAGTCCTCTTAGCACTAATTCCATTAGTCGCTCGAAGGTGGCAGGGGCATTACATAAGCCGAATGGCATGACCTTGAATTGGTACAACCCATTCCCGGTTGAAAAAGCAGTCTTCTCCTTATCGTCTTTATGGAGTTCTACTTGCCAGTAGCCACTTTTCAGGTCTAATGTAGACAACCACTTTGATCCGGCCAAAGTGTTCAAAGTGTCGTCGATCCGGGGCAGGGGATAACTGTCCTTCTTGGTGACATCATTCAGCTTTCTATAGTCCACGCAAAATCTCATAGTGCCATCTTTCTTGGTGACCAAAACTACTGGGGACGACCAAGGACTATTAGACTCCTCGATCACACCATCTTCCAGCATTTCGTTAACCATCGCCTTGATTTCTGATTGCTTGGCAAAAGGCAGTCTTCTCGGCGGCTGTCTAATTGGTCTTGCGTCGCCAGTATTAATTCTGTGTTGCACTAGACTCGTACGACCTGTGATTTTATCTTGAGCGAAAATATCGGCCTCCTCCAATATGAACTTCAGGGCCATTTCCATCTCCATGTCGTTCAATTGGCCCCATGAATTCTTGAACCGTTCTACTATCTCTACTGGCAGTCTTCTGTCTAATACAGTGGGTGTCACGTTTTTGGACAACGTCACTCGGTCAATGGGTTCGCAAGTGGCGATAACTTCGCCTCTCTTCAGTGTGACCCGGTTAGTTTGTACGTTAGCCACTCTTATGGGTATTGTCCTATTCGGGTCTACTAAGCAACGTGCGACGAGGGCACCATCATGTCTATCTTTTAAGGGCTCCGCTATGATAGCATTCATACCATCAAATTTCTTCTCTAGTCTGGCTCTGACAATCTTCTCACTGTTACCAGGAATCCGTGTATCCTCGTCGACAATAAGTCTCACCCTGGGATTAGCTTCGCCTGCTGCTGGAGATAAATACAACTCTTCGTTACCGATTTTCAAGATCTTATTCTGGAAGTCTACTGACAGGACATCGAAATCTTCCATTAAATCCAGGCCCAGAATAAATTCGTCGACGATTTCTGCGACGACAGCCCTTACCTGTAGCTCAGTACTGCCCAGCCTAATGTAAACAGTGGCCTCTCCATGCACGGGTATTCTATCTCCTTTTGCCGTCTCCAACACAGGCTGTTTGTTGGTAGTGAGTGCTGACTTGTTTGGCAACATGTCTGGACGTACAACGGATCTAGTGGCACCAGTATCGATGGTGAAACTGCATTGTCTTCCGTCTATGCTGCCAGGTATAACGAGGCTCTCGTGGTAGCGTCGGATAGTGGAGACCTTTACTTTGGGGCCTTGGGACTCGCACGCCAGCTGCCGCCCCCTTACACTGGCGTCAGGTCGTTTCCCTGATGGCGCTCCCTGTTGGTATATTCTTGTCTTCTGCGAGCCACCTGTTGGGTTTGTAAGCACTGCCTACTTATGTGTCCTTTCCTACCACACTTGTAGCATTCTATGTCTGACCAATCTGCTTTCGTCCTACGTGCTCCAACCGTTGCAGTGAGCTTGCTTATGGCTTCCTTCATCAACTTGATTTCTCGCCTTAGTTCCTCTGTCGTGTCTGCATGGTCCTCTATCTCCTTCACTTCGCGCAGCCTGTTGCGGCGAGGTTGAGATGCATTCTTGGCTGCTTCAAATTCCAAACCATAAATGACACAGTCTGTAAGTGTTTTTAACCTTCCGAGCCTTAAAGCTTGTTGCATTTCATTGTCAAGTACCCCATCGATGAAGGTCTGGACGGTAATCTGGTTGACAAATTCTTCTGGGGCTTGGGGATATGCCAGTCGCACAAGCTTCTCCACTTCGGCACTAAATTCTTGCAGCGTCTCATTTGGCTTCTGCACCCTTGACTTTAGTTGTGTCTGGTAGACCTGGCTCATGTACTTGTTACCATATCTCAAATCTAGGGCCTGTATCACTGTTAAGTAGTTTTGCTGTTTCGACTCCGGGATGTTCTGGAGGATTTCTAGGGCTTTACCTCGAAGCGAGAGAATTAGAGCAGTTGCTGCCTGTTGTTCGCTCCACCCATTGCTGAGAGCTGCCGCTTCAAACTGCCTCCTGTACATGGGCCACGATGTTTCTCCGTCAAAAGTCGGCGGCTTCAAGGTTCCATGAGGCTGCTGCATGATTGGCATATCTTCTTCCGGACGATTTTGAACTGGGGACATTCCAGTAACTCCTCTTGGTTGAGTTCTGTCAGTCTGGCCCATCACCTGCTCTGTCAGTTCTCTATGTCTGACTTCTGTGCCTTTCATCATCATCTTCATTTGTTCTTTCAACCCCTCCACTTCTGCCCATCGTTTGTTCAAATCCTCTGTTACATTTTCTACTTTCTTGTCCACATTTTCTACTTTCTTGTCCACATTTTCTATTTGTTCGTTGATCTGTTCAATTTCTTCTTTTACATCAACTCTCATATTGTGGAACATACTTCGGAGGTCTTCTTTGTCTTCTTCGCGTTGCTTCTTGAGTTCTTCTTTATCTTCAAGACGCCTCTGTTCTTCCTCTTGTCGTCTTCTGTCGTCTTCTTCGCGTTGTCTTTTCAGAAAGTCCATCAACTCTTTGATTTCAGCCATCTTGTCGTAGTCAGTCGATCTGGTGTTTACCATTTACAGCTAGCTTGCCGGTTCACTTCTTCACTCACTTATCCCACACTTCTGACACCAAATTGTTGCGTTTTCTCCGGGTTCTGGATAAGTGAGACTTTTTAATTTTAACAAAACAACTTTATTTACACTCTAAATATGGATACAATAAAATTTCTAGAATGTCTCTCTCACAAAACACTTAATTTACTGTCTACAATTACTAATCTGCACACAAGTCTCTACACTGCTACTACAGTAGCTACTCTCTTAACACTTTACACTGCTTCTTCAAGTCACTACCACATTCTCTTACTGAACTGAACTCGGGCTGGCTTGCTTTCGCTTTTATATACTCGCCGTACCTTCCCCTCCTTTCTAGAGCATTCTATTCCAGAACGTTCCAGAACCTTCTTTTACTAGAAGGTTCTGTGAATACAGATCGGTCCCGTGTGTATACAGGGGGATGTATATACAGGATGATCCAAATGTGGTCACCACTCCTATGTTACACAAGAGGTGTTTCTCGAACTATAAGATCTCTCTGCGTATACAGGGTGTAAGGGTTTCTCTGCGTATACAGGGTGTATATACAGGGTGTTCGGAATGTGCAGACCTCAGTTATCCGTTCCGACGGGGTACAAGTTGGTAACTTCGTTATTTCTGGTCCTAGAGGGTTGAGAATTCGCCTGTGGGGGGTCACCCCAGACACCCACAGGGGGTGGGGAGGCGGTGTTGTCAGATTGTGCAAAAATTCCCAGATGTTGGGGAAATTCTGGAGATGTGGCAACACCGCACCTACGTCTATTGAAGTGCTTTGTAACAATATAAATAGCGATATATCACAGTCATGAAGCGTAGTTAATAATTTTAATTAAATAAAAGTAAAAAAAAATCTGGCATCAAAGACAAATCAGTATTTTTGCCATTGTCAACTCATGGGCAGGTCTAGTTCTTAAAAAGTTAACGAGAACCTGAAAAGGTTACAAATTAACTAACGGAACTATATCAGTACCCCAGAGCTTTTTTTATATATTTCAACAAAACACCACGAGGCCTTACAGCCTAAATACTATCGTACCGTAGGGTGGACAAGGAGGAAAGAGGCAACTTGTTAATTCTGGACTTGAAGGTTTTGAGGTTCGGAGGTGAAGGAAAAACATGTGCCGGCAAGAAATTCCACAACTTGAAAGCCCTCGGGACAAAAGAGCGGGCATAACAAGATGTTCTATGTCTGGTGACCTGGACAATAAAAGGGTGCATTCGCTCTGTTTCCCTAGTAGATCTGTTGGGGGCAGCAGGTGGAGGAACTATGGAAGAAAGCTCATCTGAGCAGTGTCCTTGCAGATATATAAAAGAGAAAGAAAGGTCACCAACGGCACGTCCGTGGGCAAGGGATGGCAGCCTTTGGGTGAGGGTAGGGTCACCAATAAGACGTATAGCTCTCTTCTGAATGGAGTCCAGGATAGCGAGTGTAGAAGCGGCAGCGGCACCCCAGATGTGAGAGCAATATTCGAGGTTTGGCCTTATTTGTGAAGTATATAAGGTATAGAGATTAGCTGGTGAAAAGTATTTGCGAGCCCGGAAGAGGAAGCCTAATTTCTTAGCCGCCGCTTCAGAAATTGATGTAACATGTTGGTGCCAATTGAGATTTCGATCCACAGAAATGCCAACAAGTGAAAAGGACCCATTACTTTGAATAATTTGGTTGTTCATTGTGATGGGTCTAGGGCTGGTGTATCTCTTATGAGATAGAAAGTAAGACTGAGATTTGGTGGAGTTGAATTGTACAAGATTTCTACTTCCCCAGTCTAATATGTTTTGGAGATCCACAGAGACAGAACCCTTCATGAGTCTGCGATCCTCATCTAATTGGGCTAAACAGACAGGTTTAGAATATTGTATATTTGAGTGGAGGGTGCTGTCGTCCGCGTAACCTGTGAACTGGGTTGGATGTGCTAGAGAGGAGGTCATTGATGTGGAGAAGAAACAAAGTAGGGCTAAAGCTGAACCTTGGGGGACTCCTGCATTAATTTAATACAGTTTAGATGAATGGCCATCCACGACAACAGAAATGCTCCGGTTGGAGAGGAAATTTGCTGTCCAGTTACAGAGTTTTGGTGGTAGGCCATAGGCCGGTAGTTAATTAAGCAGCGCTGCGTGCCAGACTTGCTCGAATGCTTTGGATATGTCTAGAGCGACAATCTGGGATTCACTGTGTAATTCCAGAGACTTGTTCCACGAATGGATAGCAAAGGAAAGGAGAAAAAAAAAGTATAGAAACTGAATTTATTATTATATATAAAAAAAAAAAAAAAGTATACAAAGTAAATTTATTATTACAAGTTAGTTAATTAGGTATAAAAATAGTGTAAGATAATAAAATTGGCTGGCAATATAGCTTGATGCAAATTTATTGTTTATAGATCTCATAAACACCACTAGACATAAATTTAAAAAAAGTCTGTGGCTAATGGACCTAACGGTCCGAGGCCAAACCAAATTACAACAACAACAACAACAACAACAACAACAACAAAGGAAAGGAGGTCAGCAGTTGATCTGCGCTGACGGAATAGATACTGCCTGTCGTGGGTTAGACTGTGTTTTTCAATAAATTTTAGTAATTCGGTGTTTATATACTTTTCCATCGCTTTAGAGACGACTGAAAGGAGAGAAATAGGCCTGTAGTTGCTAGGAAGCACTTTGGATCCTTTCTTGGGGACTGGTTGTAATCGAGAAGTTTTCCAGTTACTAGGGAATATGCCTCTATTGTAAGATGTCTGAAACAGGCGAGTCAGGACAGGAGCAAGTGTAAGTGCAAAAAGTCTATTATTTGAAAAATTATTAAAATCTATTGCGAAATTGAATAAGCCAAGGAGCAAACTGACAAGGTAAAGATAACATGTGGCAAATACAATCAAGCAGAAACCTCATGAGAACTATTAAAGTATATAAATTCATGAAGGGTTAAATGAGAAAAACAAAATAGAATCTGTACTTGCTTTTCAATTTTTGAAAATTGAAGTTGAAACTATACAAAAGATTCATTAGGCTGAAACTTCATCTATTGCACCAGAGGTTCAACAACACTACATCCGAATTTGCCAGAAATCCATTTTCAAACAAAACCTAATGAATATGAACGGCGATTTAATTAAATAACAGAAAAAAGGTTAGCCATTATGCAAACTTGAACAGGCAGGAGCCACTGGCGCAAGTGCAGAACAATAAATCAGAAATAACTGACAGAAGCGACATATGTCAACGGCAAAACGAATAGAAATGGAAGGGGGGGCCATAGAACAGCCATCTTCACATCGATCATAACTCTGGTCAAAGAGAATCCGTAGAGTTCAGTAGCACTAGTTAACTAGATGGTTGTACAATGAAGGGAAGTTCCTTAATGTCGGTATTTGACAAGTTCAAAACATCATTGGCATAGTAGTGGAAGTGTTTGAAAATCTCAATCTCGTTTAGGACAAATTGCTCAGTACCAAAACTTGAGGGGTGAAGGATATTTGCTAAAGCAGAGACCACCCTTTTTTAAATGGCAACCAAAGACTGACGTGTTATTATCGGCTTGGTTTCTACTCCTAAGATGCTCTAAGACCCTGGTACCCAATGATCTTCCAGTTCTTCCAATATAAGCAGCTTTACAACCAGGGGTACCACATCTTAAGCGATAGACGCCTGACTTCTTCAGGTCTGGAATATTATCTTTATTGTGGATCAACAAGTTGTTGACAGTGTTAATAGACTTGAATAAAAACTTGACATTGTCGTACTTGAGAGCCTTGACTATGGCGTTGGACACAGGACCACAGTAGGTGAAGGGGAAATAAGATATTGTTGCCGGTTGAGCGCAAGGTAGATTAGTGCTCGCTTCGATTAAGAGCTGACGGTTATTCCTGTTTACCACCTTATCGGCTATACTGAGTGGGTACTCGTTGTTTACTGCGAGTTGCTTAAGGGGGTTTAGTTCTTTGATGAAGGTCCGCGACAGTGGGACTCTGAAAAGTGTGTCAACCAAAAATCTGAGTGATGCCATTTTGTGAGACATATGGTGGGAAGACTTGAATGGAATAAGGTGGTCGGTCTGAGTGGGTTTTCTATAAATATCAAAAACTATGGAGCGGTTACTCCTCTTCAACTTCAGCTCGAGGAAGCTTACAGAGGAATCAACTTCTAACTCCATGTCGAAATCTATGTTGATATGTAGGGCATCCAGCCAACCTTGGAAAAGGTGGAGCTGCTCTACGGTATGCAGTATGTCATCGACATAACGTGACCAGGAAGAAACGTACCTCAAGTAGGGGTTGTAGTCTCTGAAAACCAGTTCCCTTTCAAAGAAACTCATAAACACTTCCGCACAAAGGGGTAACAAAGGGTTACCCATAGGGAGACCATCTTTCTGAACGAAAATCTTAACCTCGAACGAAAAGAAATTTGAGCCAAGCAGACCTTTACCAAGGTGTGGAGAGCCCTCTGAGATTCAATACTGAATGAGTAGGAAGCAAGCAAACTTGTTAAGGGTAGTAATGTCTGATTGACGAGGATACTGGTAAAGAGAATAGAGACCAAAGACGATACCACAAATAAATTCTCACTCAATTCTATGTCACTGAGTCTATTTACTAGTTCGGTAGAATTCTTAATGGAGTAAAGTAAACTGTCCAGGGTCCAGATATGAGAAATCAGTAATTGAGGAACCCAGTTGAAAGAGAGCTGTGGAGCTGCTAACTCTTAGCAGAGGACAGCTGAGGTACATAACAGGACTCTTGACGGGACACAGGCTGTCAAGAAACACCTGCATAAAATGGAGCGGTTCGAGGGGGACCTGGCAAGCAGATTCTGCGGCGAGGGGGAGGAATCAGCTCAGCACATCTTGTGCGAGTGTAAAGCTCTGGACCGCAAAAGACAACTGATCTACGGACAGTCTAGACCGGAGACAGAGCAATATAAAACTTCACCCTACCAATTTCTGTGCAGACTAGTTCAAGACACAGTGATTTTGGAGTGGATGCAGTAGAAAAGACAGAGGGTGTGCACAATAAGCCAAAGGCTGCCGTGCTATCGGGGCGGCAAAGACGCGGGCGAGCACTAAGGAAAAAGAAAAGCGACTGGAAAGCCAACCCAGAGGTTAAGAGAGAAGACAAATATCTGGACAACTTATAAGAAATGCGACCCACGGAACAGACCACAGAGCGGATGGGGCAAACCTCTTTATGTATTTTGTGGAGGCCGTATTGGCGTGGAACTGTGTGGTTCATAGGGAACAACTGTTTGTAGGTTTCGGAAATGGAGGGGGCATACTGGTCGAAAACTTTCTTGAACCTGGACGTGTATCTTATAAATATGTCTGTCCCAGACTCTGTGACGTTTAGGAATGAGAATTAATAGGTAAAATAGTTATACATGGTCCCGCGTATCCAGGTTCTGTAACGATTCAGTTTTTACGTGGAATCATCACTGGTTTAAAAACACCTAGATGATCCCCAAACATAATAAACAATACCAGAAACCCTATCTATATTGAATATTTCACGTTTTGGTTCCAAAATAATGTTGATGAAAATTCGCTAAAATATTCTGTATCGTAAGAAGCGTACTGAACTTCCTATAATATACGTCAAGATCTAAATATTGAAAAACGTTGCATTTTGTTGGGGAAAATAAACATCTCTATTGTCCTGAGATTCTAGGTAAAAGGCTGACGTAATTATGATGAAATCCAGAAAATCGGTTAGTAAATGAACAGACGAGTCCATTATTGTGGAGGTGTGTATAGAAGACATTGGTGACTTCGCCAAGGATTTGGGCTCTCGTTCTATCCCATTCGAAGAATGAAGGCGAGAAAGAGCTCGCAAATAAGGACTAACGCTCATAACACTGAAATTTGCATGCTAGGGTCAGGTGCAGCCGAACGCTCTCTCCCTCTAGGAGTCTAACGCTGAGGCCTGTGGCGTGAACATCGTTTACTTGAGGTGGCTCTCGAATTGTCTTATAAACGGGTTTTTAAGTATTTCTGTTACCTATACTACCTTATAACAATACTCCGTGATTGTTTAAAGTGTTTTAGCAACTTTAGAGTTTAAATAAACATCGTAGTTAGCATAAAAGCGGAACCTAAGTTGTGGTTCTTTGTTTCAACCTGTTGCCTTGCTGCTTTAATTTACGTTTAAGTTGCGATTCGCGAAGTTTCCAACAAGCGAATTCAGAATATCGACCTAGGTCTCGAAGGGTTTTGTACACGTGACACAATAAATCCACCGGCTTAGTAACCATCAATGGGAACCATCACTGTTTCTCCCAGCTTCTTTTCTCTTGTTGGAGTCATTGAGACTTGTGTCAGCTACCAGTATTTGATTCAGTTTGGAGATCGTCCCCAAAGAGTAACCAGCTAAATCAAGGCAGAAGATTCGGTGAGTCTATATTTTTCTCTGAACTAGCAAAGTTTGTCTTACACACTCATCTGGCAGCTGAATTTTCATAATCTGAACGTTCAAAGACACTCAATCAAGTTTTAGTTTTGAATAACGTCAGGGAGCTGCTATTAGAATAATTATGAATTTCCTGTTTAAATCTCTGAAATTATCTCAGTTTTTGTAAATTTAAACACGTCGTTTTCGAAATTGTAATCAGCGAACCTTGTCTGTAAAAATATCTAACCTGTACATTATCTTTAATATCACTTATTTTCAATAATTACTATAGAGTTTTCACGTAAATATTTACATATATATTCTTAAATTGAGCCTCACTCTAAGAACTGTCCAGGATCTGAATATAAAATTGACCAAGTTAATTGACAAACGTCAAATGATTACATATTAATTTGTTTATTTTTGAGCTGCAACACACAGCATCTAATTTTTAATGTATATCTCGATAATAAGTGTTTAGATTTCTTTAGTAATAAACAAACCACATTTGTCTCATTATTCTGTCAGATGTTTGTAAATTAACAATTTCTTGTCATTGAAGTTCTTGCTATTAATTTGATTTCTATTTGTGTAAAAGTAATGTTTATTTTGAGAGTCACCTACCATTTAATTTTATTTTGTTCACCATTTCAAATTCAATCCATATGAATAAATTCAATATTTTGTTACACTAACATGTCTGTCTGATTGAAGACTAATTCCTCTTTAAACCCTTTTGACTTTTTGGTGACAACCAAATTGGGACTCTTCAATATCGCATTCCTAGATATCGAAGAGAAATTTTAAGTAAAGATCATCGTAAGCAGGCACCAGTTTGGAGCGCTGATAAATATGAGACTTCAGGCAGTGCAACAACACAACAACAGCGCAAGTAGTAAACAATATTAAGATCTTCTAACCTTATAGGCCATTTCTAATCTTGCTAGTTATAAATCTGATATATAGAAACCTTTTAGGGTGGGACTTATAGGAAATAGTGACCTTACTACTGACCAGATTTGGGTTCACTTGAGGTCCCGCATATATTACTACTACCGCTTGCCTATTACCGATCCCGCATCATATTTTATTTTGAGGAGGTTACAGTTCTTAGCGAATATTCGTTGTAAATCTTGTATTATTTATTAAAACTAATGTAAATAAGTTATTAAATGTAAGGTTAATCACCGACTCACTCAGTTAAAATAATGAAACTCGCTCTGTTAGATTAAACAAGTACAAATGTGTCTGTTTAATTTTCAGAAGGTGACAATACGAGCTTTCAGTTCACCAGTTAGAAATGTTTACTGAATGTGATAATTTTCCCGTCAGAGTCATCGCGAACGCTTTAGGGGGTGTAGATGCTAATTCAATTGTTTTAGTGTGCTTTAAGTAATACACTCCAAACTGTTTCCGCCGTTAAATCCCACACCTGGAGCTAAACAGATCTGGGCATTGTTACCGTTAATTTGTAGTAACAAATTCACGAGGTTTAGTTAGAAAGTCGCTTTCAACCCTTTATTAGCGAATTGTTTAATTTAACTCAACTCAAGGTTATTCTGTGGGAGAGGGTTATTACATTTTCAGTATTATATATCTGCAGATATGTCTGCGTTTTTAAGATTGCTATTTCTGTAAGAATCAATTAAAATCATGTAAGTTCAACGAAGGTACAAACGTGTTTTTATTTGTTTGGCGATAGCGTTTAAAAATTTTAAACATTTAAATTTAAATTCTGTTTTACCTTTTTAACCGGCTTCAAAAAGGAGGATGTTCTATTCATTGATTGTTGTTGCCCTTACTTGGTGAAACTTGTCCATACTACATACATACTTGTAGACTACTTCTCTGGCTTCACTGTTGGTTTTCGTTTCTGTATGTGAAGGGCGTAGCCAGCGCGTAAGCTAACTGGAGCAAGTGGCACTACGAATTGAAACTGGAAGTTCTAGGAAGTTGTTCAACGTTTCTGTGACTATAGCTTCGCTGCTTGACAGCATTTTCAATTTCAATCTGTCTGAAAATGCTGCCAAGCAGCGAAACTATAGTCACAGAAACGTTGAAGAACTTCCTAGAACTTCCAGAATTCGTAGGGCCACTTGCTCCAGTTATCTTACGCGCTGGCTATGTCCTTCACCAACGAAAACCAACAGTAAAGCCAGAGAAGTAGTCTCCAAGTCTGTATGTAGGATGTTCTATGTTCGTCTGTATGTATTTTTATGTATACCTCATGGTGTGATGATGGGATCTGAGAGAAATCCTCAAAAAATATTTTTTTATGTATGAACACTGATATTTTTGTCAATTGTAGACCAATTTTGAAATATTTTTTTTTGAAAGGGTGTACTCCTGAGGTGGTCCCGTTTTTACCTGGTCATGGTGCGATAATGGGATCTGAGAGAAATCCTCAAATATGATTTTTTATGTATGTTCACCTATATTTTTGTCAATTGTGGACCAATTAAAAAAAATGTATTTTTGTTTGAAAGAGTGTACTCCTGAGGTGATTCCATTTTCACCTAGTCATGGTGTGATGATGGGATTTGAGAGAAATCGAGAGAAATCTTTAAAATTTATTTTTTATATAAGTTCACCGATATTTTTGTCAATTTAAAAAATATTTTTTTGTTTGAAAGGGTGTACTCCTGAGGTGGTGCCATTTTCACCTAGTCAAGGTGTGATGATGAGATCTGAGGGAAATCGAGAGAAGTCCCCAAAAATTATCTTTTTATGTATGTTCACCGATATTTTTGTCAATTGTGGACCAATTTAAAAAATCTTTTTTTGTTTGAGAGGGTGTACTCCTGAGGTGATCTCATTTTCACCTAGTCATGTTGTGATGATGGGACTTGTGAGAAGTCGAAAGAAATCCTCAAAAATTATTTTTTTATGTATGTTCACCTATATTTTTATCAGTTGTGGACCAATTTACAAAACTATTTTTTGTTTGGAAGGGTGTAGTACTCCTGAGGTGATCTCAGTTTTACCTAGTCATGGTGTGATGATGGAATCTGAGAGAAATCCTCAAAAAAAATTTTTTATGTATGTTCACCTATATTTTTGTCAATTGGGGACCAATTTTAAAAAATCTTTTTTTGTTTGAAAGGTTATACTCCTGAGGTGATTATATATTCACCTAGTCATGTTGTGATGATAGGACCTGAGAGAAATCGAGAGAAATCCTCAAAAATTATTTTTTTATGTATGTTAACCTATATTTTTGTCAATTGTGGACCAATTTAAAAATTATTTTTTTATGTATGTTCACCTATATTTTTGTCAATTGTGGATCAATTTTAAAAAATCTTTGTTTGAAAGAGTGTACTCTTGAGGTGATCCCATTTTTACCTAGTCACATTGTGATGATGGGACCTGAGAGAAATCGAGAGAAATCCTCAAAAAATATTTTTTTATGTATCTTGACCTATATTTTTGTCAGTTCTAGACCAATTTAAAAAGCTATTTTTTGTTTGTTTGAAAAGGTGTACTCCTCACGTGACCCCATTTTTACCTAGTCATGGTGTGATGATGGGATCTGAGAGAAATCGAGAGAAATCCCCAAAAATTATTTTTTTATGTATGTTCACCTATATTTTTGTCAATTGTGGACCAATTTTGAAAAATCTTTTTTTGTTTCAGAGGTTAAACTCCTGAAGTGATCCAATTTTTACCTGGTGATGTTGTGATGATGGGATCTGAGAGAAATCGAGAGAAATCCTCAAAAATTTTTTTTTATGTATGTTCACCGATATTTTTGTCAGTTCTAGACCAATTTAAAAAGCTATTTTTTGTTTGTTTGAAAGGGTGTACTCCTAACGTGACCCCATTTTTACCTAGTCATGGTGTGATGATGGGATCTGACAGAAATCGAGAGAAATCCTCAAACATTATTTTTTTATGTAGGTTCACCTATATTTTTGTCAATTTAAAAATATATTTTTTTGTTTGAAAGGTTGTACTCCTGAGGTGGTGCCATTTTCAGCTAGTCATGGTGTGATGATGAGATCTGAGGGAAATGGAGAGAAATCCTCAAAAATTATTTTTTTATGTAGGTTCACCTATATTTTTGTCAATTGTGGACCAATTTAAAAAAATATACTTTTCTGTTTGAAAGGGTGTACTTCTGAGGTGATCCCATTTTCACTTAGTCTTGGTGTGATGATGGGATCTGAGAAAAATCCTCAAAAATTATATTTTTTTATGCATGTTCACCTATATTTTTGTCAATTATGGACCAATTTAACAATTACTTTTTTGTTTGATAGGATGTACTCCTGTGGTGATTCCATTTTCACTTAGTCATGGTGTGATGATGGGATCTAAGAGAAATCGAGAGAAATCCTCAAAAATTATTTTTTATGTATGTACACCTATATTTTTGTCAGTTGTGGACCAATTTAAAAAACTATTTTTTGTTTGGAAGGGTGTACTACTCCTGAGGTGATCTCAGTTTCACCTTGTCATAGTGTGATGATGGGATCTGAGAGAAATTGAGAGAAATCCTCAAAAATTATTTTTTTATGTATGTTCACCTATATTTTTGTCAATTATGGACCAATTTAACAATTATTTTTTTGTTTGAAAGAGTGTACCCTTGAGGTGATCCCATTTTCTCCTAGTCATGTTGTGACGATGGTACCTGAGAGAAACCGAGAGAAATCCTAAAAAAATATTTTTTTATGTATGTTAACCTATATTCTTGTCAATTGTAAACCAATTTAAAAAATCTTCTTTTGTTTGAAATAGTGTACTCATGAAGTGACCTCATTTTCACCTAGTCATGGTGTCATGATGGAATCTGAGAGAAATCCTCAAAAATTATTTTTTTATGTATGTTCACCTATATTTTTCTCAATTGTGGACCAATTAAAAAAAATAATTTTTTGTTTGAGAGGTTATACTCCTGAAGTGATCCCATTTTCACCTGGCGATTTTGTGATGATGGGATCTGATAGATATCGAGAGAAATCCTCAAAAATTATTTTTTTATGTATGTTCAGCTATATTTTTATCAGTTATGGACCAATTTACAAAACTATTTTTTGTTTGGAAGGGTGTACTACTCCTGTGGTGATCTCAGTTTTACCTAGTCATGGTGTGATGATGGAATCTGAGAGAAATCCTCAAAAAAAATTTTTTATGTATGTTCACCTATATTTTTGTCAATTGGGGACCAATTTTAAAAAATCTTTTTTTGTTTGAAAGGTTATACTCCTGAGGTGATTCTATATTCACCTAGTCATGTTGTGATGATAGGACCTGAGAGAAATCGAGAGAAATCCTCAAAAATTATTTTTTTATGTATGTTCACCTATATTTTTGTCAATTGGGGACCAATTTTAAAAAATCTTTTTTTGTTTGAAAGGTTATACTCCTCAGGTGATTCTATATTCACCTAGTCATGTTGTGATGATAGGACCTGAGAGAAATCGAGAGAAATCCTCAAAAATTATTTTTTTATGTATGTTCACCTATATTTTTGTCAATTGTGACCAATTTAAAAATTATTTTTTTATGTATGTTCACCTATATTTTTGTCAATTGTGGACCAATTTTTAAAACATCTTTGTTTGAAAGAGTGTACTCTTGAGGTGATCCCATTTTTACCTAGTCACATTGTGATGATGGGACCTGAGAGAAATCGAGAGAAATCCTCAAAAATTATTTTTTTATGTATCTTGACCTATATTTTTGTCAGTTCTGGACCAATTTAAAAAGCTATTTTTTTGTTTAAAAGGGTGTACTCCTCACGTGACCCCATTTTTACCTACTCATGGTGTGATGATGGGATCAGAGAGAAATCGAAAGAAATCCCCAAAAATTATTTTTTTATGTATGTTCACCTATATTTTTGTCAATTGTGGACCAATTTTGAAAAATCTTTTTTTGTTTTAGAGGTTATACTCCTGAAGTGATCCAATTTTTACCTGGTGATGTTGTGATGATGGGACCTGAGAGAAATCGAGAGAAATCCTCAAAAATTATTTTTTATGTATGTTCACCGATATTTTTGTCAGTTCTAGACCAATTTGAAAAGCTATTTTTTGTTTGTTTGAAAGGGTGTACTCCTAACGTGACCCCATTTTTACCTAGTCATGGTGTGATGATGGGATCTGAGAGAAATCGAGAGAAATCCTCAAACATTATTTTTTTATGCAGGTTCACCTATATTTTTGTCAATTTAAAAATATATTTTTTTGTTTGAAAGGTTGTAATCCTGAGGTGGTGCCATTTTCAGCTAGTCATGGTGTGATGATGAGATCTGAGGGAAATGGAGAGAAATCCTCAAAAATTATTTTTTTATGTAGGTTCACCTATATTTTTGTCAATTGTGGACCAATTTGAAAAAATATTTTTTTTGTTTGAAAGGGTGTACTTCTGAGGTGATCCCATTTTCACTTAGTCATGGTGTGATGATGGGATCTGAGAAAAATCGAGAGAAATCCTCAAACATTATTTTTTATGTAGGTTCACCTACATTTTCGTCAATTTAAAAATATATTTTTTTGTTTGAAAGGATGTACTCCTGTGGTGATTCCATTTTCACTTAGTCATGGTGTGATGATGGGATCTAAGAGAAATCCTCAAAAATTATCTTTTTATGTATGTTCACTGACATTTTTGCCAATTGTGGACCAATTTTTAAAAAATCTTCTTTTGTTTAAAAGAGTGTACTCCTGATGTGATCTCATTTTCACCTAGTCATGGTGTAATGATGGTATCTGAAAGAAATCCTCAAAAATTATTTTTTTATGTATTTTCACCTATATTTTTGTAAATTGTAGACCAATTTAAAAAAAAATAGCTTGTTTGAATGGGTGTACTCCTGAGGTGGTCCCATTTTTACTTAGCCATGGTGTGATTTTTTATTTTGTTATTTCAACAACACACCATGAGGGCTTACAGCCTAAATACTATCGTACCGTGGGTGTCGACAAGGAGGAAAGAGGCAACTTGTTAATTCTGAACTTGAAGGTTTGGTGGTTCGGGGGGGAAAGGAAAACCATGTGCCGGCAAGGAATTCCACAACTTGAAAGTACTCGGGACAAAAGAGCGGGCATAACAAGATGTTCTATGTCCGGTGACCTGGACAGTAAAAGGGTGCATTCGCTCTGTTCTTCTGGTAGATCTGTTGGGGGCAGCAGGTGGAGAAACTATGGAAGAAAGCTTCTCTGAGCAGTGCCCGTGCAGATATCTATAAAAGAGAGAGAGTTCACCAACGGCACGTCGGTGAGAAAGGGATGGCAGCCTTTGGGTAAGGGTTAGGTCACCGATGAGACGTATAGCTCTCTTCTGAATGGAGTCCAGGATAGCGAGTGTAGAAGCGGCAGCAGCACCCCAGATGTGGGAGCAGTATTCGAGGTTTGGTCTTATTTGTGAAGTATATCAGGTATAGAGATTAGCTGGTGAAAAGTATTTGCGAGCCCGGAAGAGGAAACCTGACTTCTTAGCAACCGCTTCTGCAATTTATGTGATCATGTTGGTGCCAGTTGATATTTCGATCCACAAAAATGCTAACCAGTGAAAAGGACTCATTACTTTGAATAACTTAGTTGTTTATTGTGATGGGTCTAGGGCTGGTGTATCTCTTATGAGAAAGAAAGCAAGACTGGTTTGGTGAGGTTGAATTGTACAAGGTTTCTATTTCCCCAGTCTAATATTTTTTGGAAATCCACGGAGATAGAACCCTCCATGAGTCTGCGATCCTCATCTAATTGGGCTAAAGAGACAGGCTTAGAATATTGTATGTTTGAGTGGAGGGTGCTGTCGTCCGCGTAACTGTAAACTGGGTTGGATGTGCTAGAGAGCAGGTCATTTATGTGGAAAAGAAACAAAGTAGGGGCTAAAGCTGAACCTTGAAGAACTCCTGCATTAATTGGATACAGTTTAGAGGAATGGCTATCCACGACAGAAATGCTCCGGTAGGAAAAGAAATTTGCTGTCCACGTACAGAGTTTTGATGGTAGGCCATATGCCGGTAGTTTATTAAGCAGCGCTGCGTGCCAGACCTGGTCGAATGCTTTGGATATGTCTAGAGCGACAATCTGAGATTCACCGTGTAGTTCCATAGACTTGTTCCAAGAATGGGTGACGAAGGAAAGGAGGTCGGCAGTTGATCTGCGCTGACGGAATACATACTGCCTGTCGTGGATTAGACTGTGTTTTTCAAGAAATTTTAGTAATTCGGTGTTTGTATACTTTTACATTACTTTAGAGACGACTGAAAGGAGAGAAATAGCCCAGTAGTTGCTAGGAAGCGCTTTGGATCCTTTCTTCGGGACGGGTTGTGATGATGGGATCTGAGACAAATCGAGGAAAATCCTCAAAAATCCTTTTTTTATGTATGTTCACCTATATTTTTGTCAATTATGGACCAATTTAAAAAGATATTTTTTTGTTTGAAAGGGTGTACTCCCGAGGTGATCCCGTTTTCACCTAGTCATGGTGTGATGATGGAATCTCAGATATATCGAGAGAAATCCTCAAAAACTATTTTTGTATGTATGTTTACCGATATTTTTGTCAATTGTAGACCAATTTAAAAAAATCTTTTTTTGTTTTAAAGGGTGTATTCCTGAGGTGGTCCTGTTTTCACTTAGTCATGGTGTGATGATGGGATCTGAGAGAGATCGAGAGAAATCCTCAAAAATTATTTTTTTATGTATGTTCGCCGCTGTTTTTGTCAATTGTAGACCAATTTAAAAAAATACTTTTTTGTTTGAACACACCCTGTTCCTAAGGTGATCCCATTTCCACCTAGTCATGATGTGATGATAAGATCTCTACGTTTGTAAGTACAAAATTGTTAAAGTAAAAATACTTTGAAACTACCATTGTTAATATTTGATATTAGTTTTGGTCTACGCATAATAACCCGTCCCTGTAGATCCCCATAGAATCTCGTAGTCAACTCCATTCGGATTTATTTAGATGCAATTCAGGTGTGTGATTTAATTTAATCGGGAGGCACGTATTATTTAAGTTCCACTTAAACAATTGAATTATCGCGCCCTTAGCGTTCTCGCCTATTCCCAAAATAAAATTATTACACCAGCGAGTCCAGAATTAAGTTGGAAATTAATTTTGTCACCTCACTTTAATTGAATTCCTGCTCGCACTAGGTTCACGTTAAATAACAATATGAAAGTTTAAAACACTTTAATGGCCCCCCTCTTCAGAAACTTAATCTACGTGTGTGTTTTGCATAATCTACCGGAAAATCATTACGCTTCAAGGAAACATAAGCTTGTTTTAACGCATTTTCGTATATACAAGTCGTTTATGACGAGATTACAGCTACGAATTTTGAAAAAGTTCTCTAAGTGAGTGTAAATAAATGCATATAAATTTTTTCAATATTTGTTTAAATACACCCAGTTCCAAAAAAAGTTACCTACTTATATTTTGGCTGCAATTTTAAGTTTTCCCTTATAAGCAGAAATGATGATGGCTCCTCCTTGTACAAAAGATTCCGGAGGTAAAATACCCCTCCAATCGGATCTCCGGGAGAGGGGTGTACAGGGGGCGCCAGCATCAAGATTTAACATATCCTTCTCGAATATATGTGGCCTAAATTCTAACCTGAACTCCGTCCACCATTTCCTCCGGGGTAATAGTCCCCAACTCCTCTTCCTCACCGAAACCCAAATCAGTGCCAAAACAGCCACCAATCACCTTAATTTCCCGGGGTATGAGCTCCTTACTTCCTTTGGATTGCGTGGAGGCGTGTGCGCATACGTCCGCAGCAATCTACCCTGCACCAGACTCCCCAATTTAGAAGCTGGAAGAAAAGACATACTATGGATAAAACTCTCTCTCAGGGCTGCAACTAAATTCATCTGTTGCATTTACCGGTCACCTTCTGTCAGCAATTTTGACTACCTTTCTGAAAAAAAACGACCATCTGATTTCTGAATATCCTTCCTCCGATGTCACTATTCTTGGTGACTTTAATATCCATATTAAGAAATGGCTAGGATCTCCAAAAACCGATCCACAAGGGAGAGCAGCGGAGGCCTTTGCAGTCAGCAACTCTTCAGCCAATATGGTTTAGCAACCTACTTACTTTCCTCGCATCCCAACACACAGCTCAAATCCCTTGGATCTACTTCTTACTACAAATTCTGAATGCTATAAAATATCAGTCACCGCCCCCTCGGTCGCTCAGACCATGGCATGGTCACCGCTTCCTGCGCAATGCAACCCGAGATCACACAGTCATCACACACACGTATCGTTTGGCACTACAACTTCACGAACTGGGACGAAATGCGAGATTACTTTTCCTCATTTCCATGGGCGTCTGTCTGCTTCTCTCATACTGACCCCTCTGATATCTCACAAAACGTTACCGAAATTATACAAGCTGGTATGGAATTATTTATTCCACGTACACAGAAAACCTCTACAGCCACTCAAATGCCCTGGTTCTTTAAATCTTGTGACAAGGCCAGACTTCAAAAGGTCAAAGCTCACAAAACGTTTCTACACAATCCCAGTCAAGAAAACCGCTCAAGCATTTAACGACGCAAGAAACCGCTATGTCCGCATTCTTTCTGAGGCAAAAAACTCGTTTAATAACCACATCAAAAACAAAGTCCTCTTAAGCTCCAAAGGCAGAAAACCCTTCTGGACTCTTGTTAAATCTATTGGGAATAATTTCTGCAAGAGCACGTTTCCACCTCTTGTCTCAGGGGATGAAATTGTTTCTACCGCCCTGGGCAAGACTGAACTGTTTGCCTCGTTCTTTGCCGGCAATTCTACTATCAACCCACCTCCAAATGTTCAACCACCAACAGTCCCCAAAGTCGCGCATAAAATGACGGATATCATTTTCAAAACTAAAAAGGTACGAAATATGCTCTCTTCTCTTAATACCAGGAAAGCCTCTGGTCATGACGAGATCCCAGCAAATGTTCTCAAAAAATGCGCACCAGAATTTGCTCCTGTCCTGAATCGTCTCTATGTCTTACAATAGAGGCATATTCCCTAGTAACTGGAAAACTGCTCGAGTACAACCCGTCCGCAAGAAAGGATCCAAAGCGATTCCTATCAACTAGAGGCCTATTTCTCTCCTTTCAGTCATTTCTAAAGTGATTGAAAAGTATATAAAAAACTCTGTACGTGGACAGCAAATTTCCTCTCCAACCGAAGCATTTCTGTTGTCATGTATGGACATTGCTCTAAACTGTATCCAATTAATGCAGGAGTTCCTCAAGATTTAGCTTTAGCCCCTACTTTGTTTCGTCTCCACATCAATGACCTCCTCTCTAGTACATCCAACCCAGTTCACAGTTACGCAGACGATAGCACCCTCCACTCAATATACAATATTCTAAGCCTGTCTCTTTAGCCCAACTAGGTGAGGATCGCAGACTCATGGAGGGTTCTATCTCCGTGGATCTCCAAAAAATATTAGACTGGGGAAGCAGAAATCTTGTACAATTCAACCACACCATCTCTTATAAGAGATACACCAGTCCTAGACCCATCACAATAAACAACCAAGTTATTCAAAGTAATTAGTCCTTTTCACTTGTTGGCATCTCTGTGGATCGAAATCTCAATTGGCACCAACATATCACATCAATTGAAGAAGCGGCTGCTAAGAAATTAGGTTTTCTCTTCCCGGCTCGCAAATACTTCTCACCAGCTAATCTTTATACTTTATATACTTCACAAATAAGACCAAACCTCGAATACTGCTCCCACATCTGAGGTGCTGCTGCCGCTTCTACACTCCATATCCTGGACTCCTTTCAGAAGAGAGCTATACGTCTCATCGGTGACCCTACCCTTACCCAAAGGCTGCCATCCCTTGCCCACAGACGTGCCGTTGGTGACCTCTCTCTCTTTTATAGATATCTGCACGGGCACTGCTCAGAGGAGCTTTCTTCCATAGTTCCTCCACCTGCTGCCCCCAACAGATCTACCAGGGGAACAGAGCAAATGCACCCTTTTACTCTCCAGGTCACCAGACAAAGAACATCTTGTTATGGCCGCTCTTTTGTACCGAGGACTTTCAAGTTGTGGAATTCCTTGCCGGCACATGTTTTTCCTTCTCCTCCGAACCTCCAAACCTTCAAGTCCAGAATTAACAAGTTGCCTCTTTCCTCCTTGTCGACACCCACGGTACGATAGTATTTAGGCTGTAAGCCCTCGTGGTGTGTCGTTGAAATAATAAAAAAAACACTGTTAAAATGGCGGCAAAACTGCAAAGTATATATTTATCAACAACCCCCTTAACATTGGTACTAAATGAAAGCTCTCCACGAGTGAAATACCATAGGCTCTAAGGCGCTTTCATAACATAAATATGGTCATTTTATTCGTGTTAGTACACTTCAATCTAAAAGCTTGTTTTTAAAGGAATATTTAATTTCTGACTTATTAATCTTCCCTTATGATATACAAATGTATATAGCATTTCTTTAATAAATAATAGACTGGAGCTTTACAGATGATTTATAAGTGTTAGATATTTATCAGATAATTATACATAAAACAGAAAAGAGCTAAAAGGAAAATAACAATGAGAAAGGGACTAGCTGGTATATAATACGATTGCGTCTTTATTATATAAGAACTACATGTTTATTTTGATACTGTCATCCTCACCGTAATTTATTGTATTAATATTTTATGTTAAATATAATAAGCCGTTTTGTGGTTTAATCCAATGGCGGAATTCTACATATACATGCTGTCCGTTGAAACCAACTGCAAATCTGATATATATATATATATATATATATATATATATATATATATATATATATATATATATATATATATATATATATATATATATATATATATAGTGTGTGTAAAAGCTAAATGGAATAAATTGATTATTTCGGTTACTGTACATTCTTAAAAAAATCCAGAAACACGTCAAATTTAAATTATAAATTGACATTTTTCAACGTGAAAACGCGGTTCCTACTTTTATCCTCCTTCGAATGACAGGTACAACCCCCAATTTTTTAAAGGGGAAGTATAGGCTTGTGATATGTCGTTTGACAGCTCTGGTTCATTTTCTATCCAAAAATGTTATCGGTTTCAAGGTTATTGCAACAATTAAAATAGAACAAAATAAAATCATGTGATTACCGAAATTCGCTATAAAATACTCAAAACTAATTACAATATTGTAATTAGTATACTCAAAAGTTATTTCCCGTTTAGGTCTTGAAGATAAGAAAGTAATCAAAAATCATCGTAATGTGCTTTTTACATTGTATCCTTTAAAAATACATTAAAGAGTTTCCGAGGCAATGTTGGTTTGTTTAAAACGCCTAAGCAAATTGTTTTGTAATTATAAGTTGTCATTTAAATTGTGAGTATTATAATTTAAGTTGAATTTCGTTAACTTCAATTCTGAAAAATGGTTAGATGAACGGAAATGCATAAAATGACAGTTATACAAATGATTGGTTACGAAGATAAAACCCGAACACAACATGAAGTAACTCGCCTATTTCATGAGGAATTTCCTGATTTACCGCCTGTATCCCAAGGAACAATTAGTAAAATAGAGAAGCAGTTTCGCGAGTTTGGTCATGTAAGGCAGATAAAAAAGCAGCCAATGCACTGAGTGATGAAATCAAATTAGATGTGATGCTTGAATTTGTGGAAAACCCACATACATCGGGTAGACAGGCATCCACTACATTTAATGTTAGCCATGCATCGATAGTGAACATATTAAAAGAAAATAAAATGCATCTCTATAAAGTGATACCTACTCAGGAGCTCATGGAAGACGATTTTGATAGGAGAACTTATTTTTGTGAGCGAACGGTGGACATGTTGGATAACTATCTAATTATCCAATTAGAAGACGTTATGTTTTCTGATGAGTGCACTTTTTCACTTAACTGTCATGCTAATCGGCAAAATTGTCGCTACTGGGCAACGACACATCCTCACTGGATGAGAGAAGAACACACGCAATACCCTGAGAAGGTTAATGTTTGGACAAGGATTGTTGGAACCATATCATTGGTCCCTTTTTCATTGACGGTAATTTGAATCGCGATATTTATTTGGCACTACTTCAAAATGATGTCATTCCAACTTTGGCAAATTTTGATCTTGATCCAGGAAACACTCAAGTTCTAGTGAATTTGATATGGTTTCAGCAGGATGGAGCACCACTACATTACCAACTCAATGTTCGGCAGTACCTCGATGCAATATTTCCTAATCGGTGAATAGGGAGGCGAGGATTGATAGAATCGCCAGCGCCATCACCTGATCTTACCTTATTAGATTTATTTTTATGGGGATATGTGAAGAGAATTGTGTACAAAACTAAACCTTTTGATTTAAATGACTTAAAAGAACGAATAGCGCTTGCGATTAGGTCGATCACACCTGATATGTTAAATAATGTTAGAAGACATTTTTATTTAAGATTAGGGTGTTGCCAAGAAGTTCGCGGTGGACATTTTGAACATCTACTTCATTGACATCCATAGTTCTTTTTAGTGTTTAACATTTTATTACATTTTGCATTACATTTTAGTTCTTTATTGTATTACAGCGAATTTCGGTAACCACATGACTTTATTTTAATTGTTGCAATAAACTTGAAAACGATAACATTTTTGGATAGAGACTGAACAGATCTTTCAAACGACATATCACAAGCCTATACTTCCACTTAAAAAAATTGAGGGTTGTAACTGTCATTCGAAGAGGGTTGAAAGTAGGAATCGCATTTTCACGTTAAAAAATGTCAATTTATAACTTAAATTTGACGTGTTTCGGGATATTTTATAAGAATGTACAGTAACCGAAATAATGAATTTATTCCATTTGGCTTTTACACACTGCATAATATATATATATATATATATATATATATATATATATATATATATATATATATATATATATATATATATATATATATATATATATATATATATATATATATATATCAGTTCTGACACTGCTGTCACTTAATTTATTACATCAATGTTCATTGTTTTCATACATCAAAACTCACTGAAGATTAGAACCTGTGATGAGCACTGATGGACTTTGGAGAACCCTAGTCACATCAACAAATTTTTCAGACAATCGTTTCGCTCATAAAGTTTGTGTTATAAGAGGTATGAATAAGTTTATTTATCTCTTTGATGACGCTTACTTTCTTAGCGAAACGATCGCCAGGTATGAAAGATGCGTTGTGGTTAATTGTGTTCTCCAAAGTGTACTTATCAGTGCTCGTTTCAGGTTCCAAAAACCAAAATTGTTTATTTTCTAGTGATGTGAGAAGAAAATTGCAAGTACGGTCTCGCGAAAATCCATAAGCATATTTCGCACGCCGATCGTAAATGCCACCGTTCGTCCACACAAAAACTGCAGAACATCTAGCAAACACTCTTCAGCGTAGATCTAACAGTGTATATAAACCTTGATATTTTTAAGAAAATTACCATTATTAAAATATAAAAATATATTATCTAATCAAAAATACATTACATTAAACTATTTATAAATATATTTTCGATACAAAATGAAGGAAATAACATTTTAAATTTCTAATTAAAAACACTCAATAATGACAACATATGTGGTAGAATGTATAAGTTAAGGCTATAATTCATGTACAGTAGCTGTAGAGTTACCTGATTACTAATTACTAAACAACAGATGTGTTAGATGATATTTTCAAGAAGTAGGCGATTTCCTAACAAACATGCTTTAGGACCCGATAATGACTTGTACACCTAGAAATAACAAGGTTAATTATTAGAGCTAGTTTATTGAGATTGCTCGAGATGCCTTCGGAACGTTTTCACACTTCTCTACTGCAGTGTCTAGTTTCAATAGACTATACAAGCTGATTCACTGCCACCGCCTATTAAAAGTAGCTAAGAAAGTACTAAAGACAGCAATCTGAAAGTTTGCTTGTTTACTTGCTTGTATGTAGTCCGGAGGTAATGGGCCGTAATTCATGAGTAGATTTTTTAGGTAAAACTATTTCGATTTTACTAAACTCAGTTTAATCCAAAAGATACAGATACAGGGTGTGAGATGCAAAACATTACTTTAGTTTTTCTAATTTATTTATTGAGAAATTATACAAAATTTTTAGGCTGGGGATTTTTTGGGTCGATGAATTGAAATCTGTGCACAGTTTGGTTATTGTTCATTGATATATATATATATATATATATATATATATATATATATATATATATATATATATATATATATATATATATATATATATATATATATAAGATATCAGTCACCGTCTCCCTGGGTCTCTTAGACCACGGCATGGTCACTGCTTCCTGTGCAATGCAACCCGAGGTCACACAGTCATCACACCCACGTATCGTTTGGCACTACAACTCCGTGAATTGGGACGAAATGTGAGATTACTGTTCCTCAATTCCATGGACGTCTGTCTGCTTCTCTCATCCTGACCCATCTGATATCTCACAAAACGTCACCGAAATTATCCAAGCTGGCATGGAATTATTTATTCCACGTGCACAGAAAACATCTGCAGCCACTCAAAAGCCCTGGTTCTCTAAATATGTGACAAGGCCAGACTTGAAAGGCTTACAAAAAGCTTCTACACAATCACAGTCAAGAAAACCGTCAAGCATTTAACGACGCAAGAAACCGCTATGTCCGCATGCTTTCTGAGGCAAATAACTCGTTTAATAACCACATCAAAAACAAAGTCCTCTTAAGCTCCAGCGGCAGCAAATCCTTCTGGACTCTTGCTAAATTTGTTGGGAATAATTTCTGCAAGAGCACGTTCCCACCTCTTTTATCAGGGGATGAAATTGTTTCTATCGCCCTGGGCAAGGCTGAACTTTTTGCCTCGTTGTTCGCCGGCAGTTCTACTCTCAACCCATTTCCAAATGTTCTACCACCAACAGTCCCCAATGTCGCGCATAAAATGACGGATATCATTCTCAAAACTAAAAAGGTACGAAAGATGCTCTCTTCTCTTAATACCAGGAAAGCCTCTGGCCTTGACGAGATCCCTGCAATTGTTCTTAAAAATGCGCACCAGGACTTGCTCCTCTCCTTACTCGTCTGTTTTAGATATCTTACAAGAAAGGCATATTCCCTAGTAACTGGAAAACTGCTAGAGTACAACCCGTCCCCAAGAAAGGATCCAAAGCGCTTCCTAGCAACTACAGGCCTATTTCTCTCCTTCAGTCGTCTCTAAAGTGATGGAAAAGTATGTAAACACCGAATTACTAATTTTTTTTGAAAAACACAGTCTAATCCACGACAGGCAGTATAGATTCCGTCAGCGCAGATGAACTGCCGACCTCCTTTCCTTTGTCACCCATTCTTGGAACAAGTCTATGGAACTACACGGTGAATCCCAGAATGTCGCTCTAGACATATCCAAAGTATTCGACCAGCTCTGGCACGCAGCGCTGCTTAATAAACTACCGGCCTATGGCCTACCACCAAAACTCTGTACCTGGACAGCAAATTTCCTCTCCAACCGGAGCATTTCTGTTGTCGTGGATGGCCATTTCCTTAAACTGTATCCAATTAATGGTGGAGTTCTTCAAGGTTCAGTTTTAGCTCCTACTTTGTTCCTTCTCCACATCAATATCCTCCTCTCTAGCACATCCAACCCAGTTCACAGTGACGCGGACAACAGCACCCACCACTCAAATATACAATATTCTAAGCCAGTCTCTTTAGCCCAATTATATGATGATCGCAGACTCATAGAGGGTTCTGTCTCCGCGGATCTCAAAAAAATATTATATTGGGAAAGTAGAAATCGTGTAGAATTCAACACCACCAAATCTCAGTCGTGCTTTCTTTCTCATAAGAGATACACCAGCCCTAGACCCATCACAATGAACAACCAAGTTATTCAAAGCAATCAGTCATTTTCTCTTGTTGGCATTTCTGTGGATCGAAATCTCAATTGGCACCAACATGTCACATCGATTGCAGAAGCGGCTGCTAAGAAATTAGGTTTCCTCTTCCTTCGCAAATACTTTTCATCAGCTAATCTCAATGCCTTATATACTTCACAAATAAGACCAAACCTCGAATACTGCTTCCACATCTGGGGTGCAGCTTCTACACTCGCTATCCTGGACTCCATTCAAAAGAGAGCTATACGTCTCATCGGTGACCCTACCCTCACCAAAAGGCTGCCATCCCTTGCTCACCGACGTGCCGTTGGTAACCTCTCTCTCTCCCTCTCTCTCTCTCTCTCTATATATATATATATATATATATATATATATATATATATATATATATATATATATATATATATATATATATATATATATATATATATATCTTATATAGATCTCTGCACTGGCACTGCTGAGAGGAGCTTTCTTCCATAGTTTCTCCATCTGCTGCCCCCAACAGATCTACCAGTGGAACAGAGCGAATGCACCCTTTTACTGTCCAGGTCACCAGACTTAGAACATCTTGTTATGCCCGCTCTTTTGTCCCGAGGACTTGCAAGTTGTGGAATTCCTTGCCTGCACATGTTTCTCCTTCTCCTCCGAACCTCCAAACCTTCCAGTCCTGATTTAACAAGTTGCCTCCTTGTCAACACCCACGGTACGATAGTATTTAGGCTGTAAGCCCTCGTGGTGTGTTGTTGAAATTAAAAAAAAATTGCGTGATAACCGTTAGCCCAGATATTTTCTTATCCATAAACTAGGTAGCTGTTGCTATTTGGCTCCCGTGGCCTCCCCTGCACTGCCCAGGATCGGTTCCTAAGATAAGTATTTTCCAATTTTATATCGACTACATTGTCTAGGAATTTAATGGGATTATCTGTAGTAATGAAAATTATTTTGTGGACTATTATTCTACTGAATTAAATACAAACCTCACACAATTCATGTCGACTAGTCGGAGATACGTCACGGGTTAAACGTCAATCTCCGCATAAAACTTATTATATATTGGGTAGAAGAAGGAATAAAGAAATGTCTCTACACTAGTAGAATAAGACCGCCTTTTCGGCGAATTTCCTCAATTAGTAATTGTAAGTATTATAATCCAAGATACCATAAGAACAGAAATCAGTTCCATAACAAATGAACCATATAGTTTAAACTTGTATTTACCACAGGAACTAAACTTCTAGTTAATCTTCGACGAAATTCGGTGAAGTAATTACACTTAACTTCACCTAAACTAAGTTTATAGTAGTTTTATAACTCACTAATGTCGCCAGCGACGTCTCCTTTTAAATTATTTACCCCAAGGGTAAGATGGGGTTTAAGTGGTTGCCATAAGAATTTAATGCTGTTAAGCGAGAGAATTTTACAAGAATATAGAGCATACTAGGGGAATTTATTCCATTATGGTGGTCACACTGGGATTAATGAAAATCGGTCTTGGTCTTGATATATACAAAGGGGTAAGGAATAATTAAAGACGAAACGGATTGTTAAGCATTTTAAATGTAAATTGACAATACTAATGATACGGGGTGATTCATAAAAATTGTATTTATGCGTGTACAGTAGCGCGTAGTAATATTTTGTCTTAATGTTCTAGACCGCTATTGGCGGAGCTTTATTGTTATTAAAACAAAGACCGGTTTTGCGCATAAATAAAAAGTCTGAATACAGCTATAATAGCTGATTTCCATAAAACATTTTCAAACCACAACATACACTGCAGCGAAAAATTAATGTATAACCCCAAATTTTGATTCTGAATATTGTCCCATCCCGTGAACCGATTAGATTTCTTTACAAAATCGTAATGGCTCTATTTATGAAGAATTTTCAATGACCAAAAGATGCCCAAAAATAAAGTAATCACACTGTATAGACTGTTTAAATAATGTCACGTTTCCTTCATTAAAGTTTAACACTTTGTGCAATATCAGGTTACCCAAGCTGACGAAAATTGATTGATTGTTGTTGCCCTTACTTGGTGAAACTGGTTCATACCAGATACAGACTTGGAGACTACTTCTCTTGCTTCACTGTTGGTTTTCGTTCTTGTGGGTGAAGGACGTAGCTAGCGCGTAAGCTAACTGGAGCAAGTGGTCCTTATGAATTCTGGATATTCAAGGATGTTCTTCAACGTTTCTGTGACTAGTTTCGCTGCTTGACAGCATTCTCAAGCAGCGAAACTAGTCTCAGAAATGTTGAAGAACATCCTAGAACATCCAGAATTCATAAGGGCCATTTTCTCCAGTTAACTTACGCGCTGGCTACGTCCTTCACCCACAAAAACGAAACCAACAGTGAAGTCACAGAAGTAGTCTCCAAGGCTGTATGTAGACGAAAATTGTACAGTGGTATGATAATAATAACAATAATAATAATAGACTTTATTGGCCCCTGAGATACACATGTGCATAAGGCAGGTCAAGTGTGTCCAGTAACAGTATAGATGCGAAGAAGTTATAGTGAATACCTAGAAATAGAACAAGTCCAATTACCTATCTAAAGTGTCAGAATTTTGTTTTAAAGCTCTGGTAAATTTATGCTTTTGGTCAAAATAAACCCAGAAAAGGTAAGTGTTTGTTTTGATTAAACTTTTCATATTTTAAGTTGGTCAACGACACTGTTTTAACTAATTAAGTAACAAAAATAACATCAAGAAAAACCTCCACGATATATTTGTTTACATTTATACAATTTTAGCATCAACCTTAAATTTTCAGCTAAATCATGGACAGGTTTTCTTAAATAAAATAAAATAAATACAACTTTAAAAGAAGGGAGGTCGAGGAACTGCTCATTAGCAAACTTTCAAATGTCGGAGTAAAATTAGTTCTTATGTAACTTAAGAATTTTTCAATGTAGAGAGGTTTGCAGACTGTCCCAAAAAAACAAAAATAATTTTCTACAAAAACTATCACAATTCTAAAACTATTGCGGATATCGAGTTAAAGATTATTTGATTTTTATCCACTAATGTTACTTCATATTATATTTGAGTTTTATCGAATTTGGCGGACTTTGTTTTTTTCGCAATTTTTCCATACTATAAGTCGTGTTCTTTTTTAGCCATTTTTTTTTGTCTGAGATTAAGCTCAAAGTGTGTCCGCTTATACTTTAAACTTAGTTAAATGTCGGAGTAAAATCAGTTCTTATGTATCTCAAGAATTTTTCAATGTAGAGAGGTTAGAAGACTGTCCCAAAAAAACCAAAATAATGTTCTACAAAAACTATCACAATTTTAAAACTGTTGCAGATATCGAGTTAGAGATTATTTGATTTTTATCTATTAACGTTACTTCATATTATATTTGAGTTTTATCGAATTTGGCGGACTTTCATTTTTTCGCAATTTTTCCATACTATAAGTCGTGTTGTTTTTTGAGCCAAATTTTTTTTTGTCTGAGATTAAGCTCAAATTGTGTCTGCTTATACTTTAAACTTAGTTAAATGTCGGAGTAAAATCAGTTCTTATGTATCTCAAGAATTTTTCAATGTAGAGAGGTTAGAAGACTGTCCCAAAAAAACCAAAATAATGTTCTACAAAAACTATCACAATTCTAAAACTGTTGCAGATATCGAGTTAGAGATTATTTGATTTTTATCTATTAACGTTACTTCATATTATATTTGAGTTTTATCGAATTTGGCGGACTTTCATTTTTTCGCAATTTTTCCATACTATAAGTCGTGTTGTTTTTTGAGCCAAATTTTTTTTGTCTGAGATTAAGCTCAAATTGTGTCTGCTTATACTTTAAACTTAGTTAAATGTCGGAGTAAAATCAGTTCTTATGTATCTCAATAATTTTTCAATGTAGAGAGGTTTGAAGACTGTCCCAAAAAAACCAAAATAATGTTCTACAAAAACTATCACAATTCTAAAACTGTTGCAGATATCTAGTTAGAGATTATTTGATTTTCAACCATTAACATTACTTCATATTTGAATTTTATCGAATTTGGCGGACTTTCTTTTTTTCGCAATTTTTCCATAAGTCGTGTTCTTTTTTGAGCCAATTTTTTTTTGATCTGAGATTAAGCTCAAATTATGTCAGCTTATACTTTAAACTTAGCTAAATGTCAGCGTAAAATCAGTTCCTATGTAACTCAAGAATTTTTCTATGTAGAGAGGTTTCAACACTGTCAAACTGTACAAAAATTAGCTAAAAAATGTTGGTAATTACCTGATGTAATCAGATAAGGTTAGAACTGAATAAAAGACTAAAAAAATAATTTAAAATTGAGTTAGTATATTAGCAAATAATCGTCTTCTCACGTGGGTTCAAAGCTTAATGGTGACATACTAGTCGAGCGCAGAGAACATCGAAGTGTAGTATAATGCCAGGTACATTTTCTAACCATACTCACATGGGGTCGTATATCAATTAACTACGATCTTGAACTATTTGTAAGAATATGTGTAAATTGCATGACTTCCGCCTGTTAAAACGTTGTAAGCGGATTTAATGATATAAATATCATGTGTTCGTTCATTGTTTCCAACCGGTCACACATGAATACATACCGTCCGTTCAACGTTATCAAGTTCGTCGGCAATACTCGTCAATCCAAACTGCTGCCAGAACATTGCAAGGTCCACTGCAAATACAATTTTTGGAAATATATAAATCAAATGAAGAAGAGTCATAGCTGAAAAATACATTTAAAACCTTGTTAAAGGTATTTCTTGCAGTATCTTCTACCCATAGGGCGCACCAGTTCCAGAATATTTGTTTAAAAATCACCAATTCCGACATTTTGAGTTGTCACTTTCAAATTTTTAGAAGAAAAACTATAGAATTTTCAAAGTAATTTTCTCGTGCTTCTGGATTCTTTTACGCCGAAAAAAATGAATCCTTTTAATATTTCATATATCTTGTTAACCGCACACAATGGGCCACTTAAAATGCATATATATATATATATATATATATATATATATATATATATATATATATATATATATATATATATAGATAGGGTGGCGCATTGAAAACGAAACAAACTGATTTTTTGCGTCCAGCGAATTTTTTTTTAAGAAACGCATAAACACGTCAATTTTAATATTGAGGGGGACATGTTTTGACATAAATCTAAATTTTGTCACATCAACCCCTTAAGTTTTTTTGTAAGATTTTTCTGATATGTTGGTAATTAATAATAAGTGTTTAGTAAATTATTGTAAAAAGAAGTTGTCGAATTTTTGTGAAAAATATAATTTAGTGTAACATTACTGAAAGCAATTTCTGTAAAAAGAATGATGATTTTCTGTAATAGAAATTTGTGCAAATTTTCATAATTTTTTTTTTTTAATTTTGGTCCTAAAGTTGTTTGTGAATGATATATCTTGGCAGGTGTGTAAACAGCTTAAAGAGGTTCGTTGGCCAGGAAAATCGGACCAGTTTTTTTCTGGAACTATTAAGGTTTATTTGCGGAAAATGTCTGTACTTACAACAAAGCGATTTTAATGAAATATGGTAGATTGTTACTAATATATAGGTTATACTGCCAAATGTCTTTCTTTTAAAAACAAGACATTATTTGCCATTAAAAGCATTTTTACGAAAATTTGCTGCCATAACGCCAGACTTTGTAATATTTTAATTTTTGCGATCTTTTACAATTTGGTGATAACATAATTACGTTTGATCTACAAAATAATGTTAATTTAGAATGTTTATAAAAATCAATTGCAGGATTTGATTGCTATAAAGATAAACAAATAAATAGTTATTTGGCACATATTACTGGATTTATACATATGTCGCAATCAGTATAAATTAGATTATATTACATAAAATATTGTACAATGTATATTAATAATTTAGCTGACACATGACAGGTAGAGTTAATTAGTTTTATTACAATTATTTTCTTTATATACATACATATACCCGGATCTTATATATATATATATATATATATATATATATATATATATATATATATATATATATATATATATACATTTATATGAATAATATAGTTAAAAACAAAAGAAAACATGTTTAAATATTAATTACCTCACTGATTTTGTTTCAGATAATTAGATAAGCGCAAACTAGAGCACTTCGGAACCCATATTCATAGACATTTTTTATATACAGGGTGTGGACGCAGCAAGTGCGTTATGGAAGTGAAATTTCATTAAAATGTTTTTAATAGCAAATATGTCTGTCTAATGCAAGCAGGTATCAATCTGGTTACCGGTATAGCCTATACAGTAGAAAAAATATAACATATTTTATAAATTTTTTCCGGAAACAAACTTAAAATGTTTCCGAGAAAACTGGTTTTCTAGCCAACAAACCTTAGGTTAATAGCAAATTGAGTTATTGAAATTTGAGGGATTTAATGAAAATTCGCTACCAAAACGCACTTACTGGGTCTCGTTTTTTTCTTACAAACATGCTTCATATTTCGATAACAAATACAAAAATGCAATAATATAAGGCTGTTCGAAAAAAAATTGTAATGATCACTAAGGACTTATGGACCAGCCTGTGATTGTCAAAATATTTATATAAGACACCTCATGATTAAAGTATACAATTTTTTCTCGTGTCTTGTATAATAACTATTATAGAGGGTGATTCATAAGTGGTGACCAAAAATGAAACCCCATGTTCTTTGAACAATTTTAGAGAGGGTATGTCTTATAAAAATTTTTCCTATAATGCTTCATTAAAAAGATACAGGGTATTGAAATTGAATTTCAAAAAATAAAATTTCCCAACTTTTTAAAAAGTAGCCTATATATTTTGCTTTAACATCGCATGTGTAGGCTGCTATGTAAGGCGCGTTTTCTACCATAACAATTGAATCGGCTAATCCAGCAGTGGCGCGCGTACCCACATGTCATTGGTAATCCCTCAAGGAAAAAACAGGTAAGCCAATGATATTTTTTTTTCATTTTTTTGAATCTTACTTTCATTCGTGAACAAAATGACTCTCTTGATAATTTTCTGTACGACGCTTATTTTACGAGTAAGCAATGAATCAGGTAAGTGTTTTAGAGCACAGCTCATGATTTTTAACCAGCCGTTGTTTGGTAGAAAATCGCAATGATACACTTTTATGCCTCCAGTGGCCTGAATACACGCACGACATCTTTTTAATATGGAAAATTTAATGTCTTGATAATTTTTTGTACGATGATTATCTTTGTTGTATTTTAGTAAGTAGTAGTCTGGTTTGCCAAAGTTGTCATTAAGTGTCACTTGACGTTTAGGTTAACAAGTTATTATTTTGAATAGGTGTAAGTGGTGAACTTTATAAAATTGCAAAATTTTCTACTCTTTTACTTCTTATAATGGAGTACAACTCAGAAGAGTATGCAGATATATTTTTTATCTACGGATATGCTGATGGAAACGCTCTAGCTGCTTGTCGGGAATATCAACGTAGGTTTCCCACTCGCCGTCAACCTACACCAAGGGTTTTTTCTCGATCGTTTTCAAGACTTCGGCAGTGCGGTATTGGACAACGTCCTGACGCTAGAGCTAATGGTAGAAGACAACATCAACTTGAAGACGAAGAGAGAGTGGTGGATGCAGTGATGGATTAACCTTCTACAAGTACTCGGAGGATTGCAACACAGTTACAATATTCTCAAAGCTTTGTTTGGTGAACTTTACATTGAGAAGCCTTACATCCATATCATCGAAAGAATGTTCATTGCCTTCTACCTGGAGATAATGTGCATCGACGAGTCTTTTGTGAATGGATGTTGGAAATGAACAATCAAAATATCTTATTCCCTAATCTAATCTTCTGGTCTGACGAATCAACATTTACAAGAAATGGTATTTATAATTCTCATAATGAGCATGTCTGGTCATTGGATAATCCACATGCAACTAGGACTCGCACATTTCAACATAGATTTTCCATTAATTTATGGTGTGGTATTTTTAACGGCTCACTGTTCATGAAAGTCCTGCCACAAGGTTTAAATGGATCTTCGTACTTAGCGCTCCTAAAAAGCCGTGTAGAAAACATTCTAGATGACATTCCACTAGCAACAAGAGGTATAATGTGGTACCAGCATGACGGTGCACAAGCGCATCATAGTCGAAACGTTGTTACATGGCTACATGAACATTATAATGAAAGATGGATTGGCAGAAATGGACCAATATATTGGCCTGCAAGATCACCGGACCTAAACCCACTTGACTTCTATCTTTGGGGCGATTTTAAGCGACTGGTCTACAGTAAACAAATAAATACACCAGAGCAGCTACAACAACTGATAAATAATGCATTTTTTTCAGATCGCGACTTTGACGTTTTGAGGAAACCCCAATTTTTTTTCTTTAAATGCCTATAACTTCTTTGTCTTTCAACTTACAGACCTAAATTTTAATACGTGAGTCAAATACGCGTACAAAATTGAGCGCCCCTGCTTTGTTATTTCCGAAGATATAAAGTTTTTCCGAAAACAAGATTTTTCGGGGAAACCTGCACCGATTTTCCTGGCTAGTTGTGTTATTATTTACCTATTATTTGTATTAACTTTCGAATATAGGTAGCTGTTTAAATTCTAATATTCTAAAGTATTAGCGGAGTCGATTTTGAGGTTATGCGCAGAACGTACACGTTTCTCTCATGACTCTCTGTTAACAAACGACAAATGGTGGTGTTGTTAGATTACACTAGGGAGATGGAGATGGATTTTAAATACCGTGAAAATAGAGCGCTTAATATTTATACATAATAAAACGTAGGTCTAGATTGCTTTTAAACAAATTGAATAACTTTCATTAAAATTTCTATTTACTTACATTCTTCTAACATCTAGAGTTTTAGATGAGAGTTGTCGTAAATGGCAACCCCGCCGATTGTTTATTTTAACATATTTTCGTAGAATGTCCGTTTAAAACTTAATTTGGAGATTCTGTTTGCAATGGCAGCGGAAACTTGACGTTGCCTAACATTATAGGCATCCATTTAGAGGTAAACTCAGGTCATATAGTAGATTATTGATATTTTATTTCATTATAACTCAATATCTACTAAACCAACTGAGTATAATGTTTACGTGCTTGTTTTAGTTTAATATTTCTAGTAATTAAAAAGATATTGCGTTTTCAAGCTGTTTTTTTATAAACGCATTTGAGTGTCAAAATTGTCTAACAAACTCATCCAAGCTATTAACAAAATGAAGGGAATTGCCAAATTTTGTTTCGATTGGTGAAGTATTTTTTGAGTTATCGGTTGGATACATACATACATATATATATATATATATATATATATATATATATATATATATATATATATATATATATATATATATATATATATATATAAACTGTTTAACTGACCTTGGTTTTGGGTTCGATGGGCCCTAATTCGCGCTCATTTAAAGAAAATTTCCAAAAATCTCACTATCGATACCTCTCTATTAGTGAATTCTGCTCGAGTACAACCCATCCCCAAGAAAGGATCCAAAGCGCTTCCTAGCAACTACAGTCCTATTTCTCTCCTCTCAGTCGTCTCTAAAGTGATGGAAAAGTATATAAACACCGAATTACTAAAATTTCTTGAAAAACACAGTCTAATCCACGACAGGCAGTATGGATTCCGTCAGCGCAGATCGACTGCCGACCTCCTTTCCTTTGTCACCCATTCTTGAAACAAGTCTATGGAACAACACGGTGAATCCCAGATTGTTGCTCTAGACATATCCAAAGCATTCGACCAGGTCTGGCACGCAGCGCTGCTTAATAAACTTCCGGCCTATGGCCTACCACCAAAACTCTGTATGTGGACAACAAATTTCATCTCCAACCGGAGCATATCTGTTGTTGTGGATGGCCATTCCTCTAAACTGTATCCAATTAATGCAGGAGTTCATCAAGGTTCAGCTTTAGCCTCTACTTTGTTTCTTCTCCACATCAATGACCTCCTCTCGAGCACATCCAACCCAGTTCACAGCTACGCGGACGACAGCACCCTCCATTCAAATATACAATATTCTAAGAATGTCTCTTTAGCCCAAGTAGATGAGGATCGCAGACTCATGGAAGGTTCTGTCTCCGTGGATCTCCAAAAAATATTAGACTGGGGAAGTAGAAATCTTGTACAATTCAACCCCACCAAAACTAAGTCTTGCTTTCTTTCTCACAAGAGATACACCAGCCCTAGACCCATCACAATGAACAACCAAGTTATTCAAAGTAATGAGTCATTTTCTCTTGTTGGCATTTCTGTGGATCGAAATCTTAATTGGTACCAACATATCACATCAATTGCAGAAGCGGCTACTTCGCAAATAAGGCCAAACCTCGAGTACTGCTCCCACATCTGGGGTGCCGCTGCCGCTTCTACACTCGCTATCCTGGACTCCATTCAAAAGAGAGCTATACGTGTCATCGGTGACCCTACCCTCACCCAAAGGCTGCCATCCCTTGCCCACCGACGTGCCGTTGGTGACCTCTCTCTCTTTTATAGATATCTGCGCGGGCACTGCTCAGAGGAGCTTTCCTCCATAGTTCCCCCACCTGCTGCCCCCAACAGATCTACCAGGGGAACAGAGCGAATGCACCCTTTTACTGTCCAGGTCACCAGACTTAGAACATCTTGTTATGCCCGCTCTTTTGTCCCGAGGACTTCCAAGTTGTGGAATTCCTTGCCGACACATGTTTTTTCCTTCTCCTCCGAACCTCCAAACCTTCAAGTCCAGAATTAACAAGCTGCCTCTTTCCTCCTTGTCAACACCCACGGTACGATAGTATTTAGGCTGTAAGCCCTCGTGGTGTGTTGTTGAAATTAAAATATAAAAAAAAAATCACTAAAAACATGTGGTATAAACAATAGGCTTTTTTTTATTGAAAGGCAATTTTTCGTAACAAAAACAATACACAAATAATGACATATTCTTCCAAACTTATTGTTATTTAAAATACCCTTGAATAACCCCAAACATTGTCAGTTTATTTAAATGTAAATCTATATATGTATGTAGCTATAGAGTACTGATAACAACACACAGAGTTATATGGAGGGAATTATAATTGAGAATGAGAGTGTGTTTGTTTAACATTGTTTGTTGACAATCACCCACGATTCGTTAACCCTAAATAACCCCAAAAGTACATTAATCCATTCTATGAAAGTGAAATTAAAAATAAACCATCCACTTCTGAAGTACATTAAAGCATTGCAGTCACTAAATCGACCTGAAAGACTTTCAAACACGCTGAAAGACCCTGTAAAGCTGAAAGAACTATGGAATCCTGCAGCAAAGCTCAAAGAAACGATGCAGTGTTGCCAGTGTAGTTTCTTGCAGTTAGTAACATCTTTCTAATAATGTTACTAGCGAATTTTCATTAAGATAAATTCGCTCATATAGGAAATGTACCTGCTAAATTATAAACGTGGAAGGCATTTTTCCTTATTAATCGCTTGGATGATTCATTTTAGTCAACTCTATCGAACCAGTTTCTGCAAACCAAATGACAAAAAAGGTTTTTTAAAAGAAATTTGTAATTATTTTTCAAATATAGTACCCACGCTGCCTTTATATGGGTTTTACTATGTATCAAAACTGAATATTTTAGTTTATCGGGAAATTGAGTTATCACTATTTGAAATATTTTTACAAAAATTCGCTACCATAACGCACTTGCTGCACATAAACTCTTTTCAACACTTATTTACTAATCCTGTATCCATACTTTTTGAAAATGAGATAAATATAAACAGTACAAAATTTAAAAATTATAATTTAATAATTTACACTGTACATCTGATTATATATGTAATTTCGACTGCTCTATGATATTATGTAGTTTCATTTACCTCAAATGTTCCATAAAGAGTAAAATCTAAGAGTAAAGAAACCGTAGGTTAGGTTAGGTTAGGTTAGTTTGTGAGTGGTCCATATCGGTCCCTCCACCGCGACCATAAGGTCTATTGTGGCTCACGCCTAATGTCTATATTTCGCCCAACAAATCCAGCCTCCTACAGAGGTCGATAACCTTTGCGGGCGAAAGTTGATCCAGATCCTCTGGAGCAAGCTTTACCTTGCCAAAGAGCAGGTATCTAGTCCTGTCCGCTGCCGGACAGGAACACAGCACGTGCTCTGCTGTTTCGTCATTCTCCATACACAGCCGGCACTCGGTCTCCTGACCGATCCCAATACGGTGCATGTGATGCCGCAAGCGACAGTGTCCTGTATACAGGCCGACTAGAGTACTCAGTTGTTGTCTGTTCAACTCTAGAAGTTTCTTAGCCCTTGACTCAGACAGGCCATTTATGAAGGCCTTAGAGTGAGCTAATCCTGGAAGATTTTGCCAATATTGAATTGTCCTTCTATCTGTCCAGGTCTTTAAGGTGCGTTTTGCTGTGCAATATGTTATTCCCAGCACCGGTTCTGGTCCGACAAAGTCACACTGGGCACCACTCCTGGCAAGCGCGTCTGCCGCAACGTTGCCATCATGGTCCGAGTGACCCGGTATCCAGACCAGCGACACCTCATTACAGCTGCCCAATTCGTTAAGGGCAGATTTACAACTCCATACCGTCTTTGAATTGCACCGGTAGGAACCAAGAGCCTTTATTGCAGCTTGGCTATCTGCATATATCTTTATCGATTTGTTTGTGCATAGGTCTTTTAAGATTTCCCTTGCACACATCTCGATGGCATAAACTTCTGCCTGGTGTATGGTTGCGTACTTGCCGAGGCTAGCTGATAGTCTAGCATCGGTGCTGCCCCCATATGCGCCGGCTCCTACTCCCATATTGGTTTTGGAGCCGTCAGAGTACCAGCAGAGGTCCGCTCTCAACAGGGTCGATTGGTTCCGGTCCAAGTCCTCCCTTTCCGGGAGGACGGTCTTGAAAGACAGATCTCTGCTGATTTTTGTAGGCATTAAGTCCGAGACCATTCCCAGAATCCTGTGACAATCACTGTCATCAAGGAGTCTGGACCCCCTCAGACTGACTTCCCTCGGCATGTTATCTGCCGTTTGTATTAGTCTGTACGTTGTCCACCTCGCCACCCTCTCCAACCATATGTGAAGTGGGGGAATATTGAGGAGGACCTCCAGAGCGACTGATGGTGCGGTGCTTATCGCTCCCGTTATCATCAGACATGCTTGTCTCTGTAGGTGAGCCAGTTTGGCCCTCGCGGTACCACGAAGTACCTTAGGCCACCAAACTATGGCTCCGTATGTTATCATAGGTCTGATAACCACTACATAGAGCCAGTACATCTGTTGGGGGTTTGTTCCCCAGTTGTTCCCACAGATTCTCCGGCAGGTCCACAGGGACATCTTAGCCCTGCGGATAACATTTTCTAACTGTCTGTCCCAGTTGAGCTTCTTATCTAGGATAACTCCCAGATATTTTGCTTGGTCCGAAAATGGAATGTTCTCCCCCATAAGATTAGGTGGTTTTAATTTGTCCAACCTTCTTTTTCTGGTGAACGGGACAATGATCGTTTTGCGAGGGTTCACAGACATCTGTTCCCTACGGCACCAATCATTGACTACATTTACTGCTTCTTGAAGAGTACTAGACAGTTCCTCCTCACATTTGCCTCTAACCATTATGACGAGATCATCCGCATACGCCTGGACCTCAACCTCCCAGAGTCCGAGGATAGCCAGCAGGTCGTCCACAAAGAGGGACCACAACAGGGGGGATAGAACGCCCCCCTGAGGACACCCTCTCGCAGCCCTAACGCTGACCACCTCTCCCCGTAATGAGGTAATAATGGTCCGATTGTGCAGCATGTTTCCGATCCAGCCACAGATGGTAGGTTCCACCCCCTAGCGATAGTGGCCTCGTAGAGGGAGATCGGTAATGCATTATTAAATGCTCCTTCTATGTCGAGAAATGCCGCCACCGCAACCTCTCCATTTTCCAGAGAGTGTGTGATCTTCTCGACGAGGTTATTGAGCGCTAACTCAGTTGATTTGCCAGTTTGATAGGCATACTGGTGGGTATTTAGGGGGTTCTTGGGTAAGATGTTCCCCCTAATGTGTCCGTCCAGTATTTTTTCCAATCCCTTCAGGAGGAATGATGTAATACTGAGAGGTCTCAGTGAAGTAGGTAGGAGGTCATTACGTCCCAATTTGGGAATGTAAACCCCCCTAACCACCGTCCAGCTGGAAGGAATATAGTTCCAGGCCAGACTGGCTCTGAACAGCCTGATAAGGAAGGGTAGGAGAATCTCCAGTCCCTTTTGTAGTAGGACCGGTACCACGCCATCCTCCCCTGGCGACTTGAATGGCTGGAAATGATTCACAGCACACTCCACTGCCGAGGCTGTAACTATTCTCCGAGCAACTAGCCAGTCCTCCCTTTGGGGGCGTTTAGATCGTCCCTCAGCTGGTAGGACCTCACCGTTGCTCAGGATCAGACAATCTGGGAAGTGTGTGTGTGCTAAGAGCTCTAACGTTTATTTCCGAGATTCAGTAAAGGAACCATCTGGTCGTTTTATCGATCCCAGTTCCTGTACACGGTCGCGTGAGAGAATCCTGTGGATTCTGGCGCTGCTGGGCAAATTATTAATGTCCCCGCAGAACCTCCTCCAGGACTCCCTCTTAGCGTTCCTGATCTCTTTATTATAATGTGTTAGAGCAGTTTTATATTGCTCCCAGTTGCCTGTAATCTTAGCACGATTGAAGAGACGTCTAACTTCTCTTCGTAGTTTATCGAGGTTATTATTCCACCAAGTAGACCCCCGAATGTCTTTCTTTGACCTCAGTGGACAGTTTTCGTGATAGGCAGAGACCACAGCTTCCCTAACCTGTTCGGCCGCAATCTCGATCTCATCACGATCCCTCACTGTGGGGATTGCGGACCCAAGTCTGCCGGCGAGGGACTGTTTGTATCCCTCCCAATCCGTCCTCCTCGGGTCCCGATACTCCAACACAGGTCTAGGGCCTGTTTCAATTTCAAATAGGATATGGGCATGGTCTGAACATGAGGGTTCAGACGACACCCTCCATTTGAGGATTTTTGAGCTCAAAAGCCTTGAGCTGATCGTAAGATCTAAAACCTCTCTCCGGTTAGCTGCAAGAAAGGTGGGTTCCGAGCCTATGTTGTTGACAACCAGCTCCTCCCCTAAAATGTATTCAAATAGTGATTCACCTCGTCTGTTAGTGTCCGTGCTCCCCCAAGCCAAGTGATGGGAGTTCGCATCACACCCCATTACGAGGTGATAGTTGTTCCTCTTGCAGTAGGCGATCAATTTCCGCACCTCTGCTGGAGGTGGTTGTTCTGCATCTCTGTCTCCAGGGAAATAGGCCGAACAGGCCACTACTTCCAGCCTGGTCCCCCCGGATGTGATCACGAGATGGATGGATGCCATGTCCTTGGTGCAGTACTCTGAAAGTGTAAAATACTGCAAGTTGTTTCTGATCCAGATACAGGCTCTGGGGTTAGTACCAGAGCCCACCTCTACTATCTTACCAGAAGTGTTACCCAGCCCTTTAGTTCGTTCCGAATTAGCGGTCCAGGGCTCTTGGAGAAGAGCAATATCTATTTGCTCTTCCTTTAATTTCATGCTAAGGAGGTATGTCGCAGCCTTAGCATGATGCAGATTAGCTTGAATGCACCTTAAGTTGGTGGGCATGGGGGTAGGAATATAGGAATGTATGGAGAAAAAAGGAGTAGTTTAAGGAGCTTAAAGGAAAAGGGAATTATGGTGCAGGTTCCTCCTCCTTTTTAGGAGCTCGATAACCAAGCTTCCTCTAGGAGGGTCTACCTTTGGTAGTCGTCCTAGGGGTGGACTTTCCTTTCCCCTGTTGTTTCCCTCTGGAGGTTCCAGTGGAAGGTTGAATCCTGCCACCTCCTCTATTGGGTCTGTGTAAGTCGTGTCCATGTTTGGTCCCACGAGCAGCAAGGGAAAATAGACCTCCATGGAAGAGCCCCGCATCCCATGAATAGGCATTTACACAGGGAGGTCGCCCGGTTTCCCTGGGGAGGGTTAACGTTAGCGACAGAATTACCATCCTGCCAATGCTCGGCCATATCGGCCAGAAGCATCATCGCCTCGGCACCAACCCGCCAACGACCTTGCGATGTGGGTTTTTTATAGAGGACTCTCCTCGCAATGCCGGCCAATTAAGGCAAGCATTCCCGGCCCTCCTAAGACATGACTCGGAAGGGTTACGGTTTGGTTAGTTCATTTAGTTCACGTCTAATAGTAGACGCTATCCAGGGTGCACCACGGGGAGGCGAACTAACTTTACACCCCAAAAGAAAGAAACCGTAAGTACCTAGGTATTATACTCATATTAGTTTGAGGTAGGTATATTTATTCTTGAAATAATTTTGTTTCAGTACCAACAGGTATTGATTAAGAACCTGAATCTGATGTACACAACTACTTTCTTATTTGCTTAATTGGATGTTAGTATCATAATATACTACAGCCACAGTCGACGCTCAAAGGCATTTGTTAAAGTGGTGGTAAAATTAAAAGTTGGTTTATTATTTACATTTACTATTTGTACTAACCGTTGAATATAGGTAGTTGTTTTGTATTCTGAGATTCTAAGGTATTAGCGGAGTCGAATTCGAGGTTATGCGCAGAACGTACAGGTTTCTCTCATAACTCCTGTCAGCTAGCAAATATTGGTATTGTCAGATTAAACTAGAGAGATGGAGATGGCTTCTAAATACCATGAAAATAGGAAGCTTGATGTTTATATTATATTATATAAATATAATATAATAAAACGTAGTTCTAGATTGCTTTCGAACAAATTGAATCACTTTCATTATAAGTTCTATTTATTTTTATTTTTCTGATATCTACAGATTTAGATGAGAGTTGTCGTAAATGGCAACCACGCGAATTGTTTATTGTGACATATTTTCGTAGCCTGCCCGTTTAAAACTTAATTTGGAGATTTTGTTTGCAATGGCAGCGGAACCATAATTTATCTCTCTGACCTTGTCTAACATTATATACATCTATTTAGAGGTAATTTCAGACCATATAGTAGATTATTGATTTTTTATTTAGTTATAAGTCAGAATCTACGAAACCAATTCAGTTCAAATTTGTTAGGTAGGACCACTTGTACAATGTGTACGTGCTTGTCAAGCTTTAGTTTAATATTTCTAGTAATTTAAAAGATATTGCGTTTTCAAACAGTTTTTAATTATTTTTTTCTAAAAGTGTCAAAACTGTCTAACGCAAATTTGGTTTCGATTGGTGAAGTATCTTTTAAGTTATCGGTTGGATACACACACACACACACAGATATATATATATATATATATATATATATATATATATATATACAGGCTGTTTCAAAAAACATGCACCATCGCTCGTGGGGCGATTCCTTACTAAAAAATAAGAAATAAAGTTCCTGTGCACATGGGCCCGGAAACGCATAGTTTCCAATATACAGGGAGTTGAATTAATTTTTTTTTTAATTTTTTTATAAATAATTTCAAAACCACTGGATTGATTTTATTGAAACTTGGAACTTGCAAGTGTATTATGAAAGTGCATATTTTCAAGTGAAAATCTGCTTACAACTGCGTCAGTGGCGTGCGTACGGGGTAACTGTAAAAATTCATTTGGGGAAAAAATATGTGCGCCACTGTCTTTTTCCAATTTTGATACATCAGTTATGAAGCTTATTACATAAGCCACAAAAGCTGCCTCTTGGTATTTTTTCGTTCAGGGTATCCCCTAGGAGATATGATTAATTTTATAAAAATGGGCAAAGTACCGATTAGTCGGCGTAATAATAATAATAATAATAATATATGTTTACTGCAACCATAAGAATAAACTTAAAATGTTCCCGAAGAAACTGGTTCCTGGCCAACGAACGTTAGGTTAATAGCAAATTGAGCTATTGAAATTTGAAACTTTAATCAAAATTCGCTACCATAATGCACTTGCTGCGTCCAGTAAAAATTGAAATCGGTTGCAGAAAAGAACAAGCACTTGTGAAGTCACGGGAAAAGTCTACGGCTGTATTAAGTATGGAACGGTTTCACTAAGTTAAGGCAATAACAAAAAACCAGATGTGCTATTCAAGTTGAATTAAGTCTTAAAAGTTTTCATCGCGTCCTAGTTAAATTTGTTATAAAAAAACTCGCTAAACAATTCATCGGAATTACACAATCTGATCAGATAAACCTTAAAAAAAAGTGAAGTCACTAACTCAGATTAGAACGCGTGTTATAGGAGTCTATTATTAAATAACACTGCTTCTTCTACCTCTCGGCCATTCTCGACATAATAGATTTATATACTAACAGGTATATACTCTTGTATATTAATTTTATAACGTCCTAATTATTTATACCATACAATTTTTGTTTAAAATTGATTTTTTTCTCATATTTTAACGAAATGAAGAAAAATGACGGCTGAGATACATATAGGAGCTTGTTGGTCATTTCGAACCGTATTTTTAACTCATAAAGCGCTAATGCGTACTATTGTACGACAGCTTTGGGTGAGCTGAAATAAAAGGCTTTTTCTTTCCAAACAAATATTTTATTCCTTGTCCCGACGCGTTTCGACTTTTTTAACTGGTCATCCTCAGAGGAATTTAGAATTTATAAAAGGCTTGTCAGAAAAACTGAGTTTTCCGGTAGGCTACTTCTGCGAGGGTACAACACAGGAATACAAAATAAAATGAGGCAACAACAACTAACCCCAACACTAAGTCAAAAGTTAAAGGTTAAAATTGTCAAGGTACAAATCTATAAAAGATTACAGGTATACAGTTACTAACTCGGAAAGTAGCAATTTTATTGAAATTATGAATGAATTTTTGTTCCTAATTTTAATAAAAGTTGCTACTTTCCGAGTTAGTAACACTTCTGATGCCAATGGATCAATCCTACAAAAACAGATGAAGCATGTTCCTTGGACATTCAATTCAATACACTTTCAAGTTCCAAGTTTCATTAAAATCAATCCAGTGGTTTTGAAATTATTTATAAAAAATTTAAAAAAAATTTAAATTCAACTCCCTGTATATTGGAAACTATGCGTTTCCGGGCCCATGTGCACAGGAACTTTATTTTTTATTTTTTAGTAAGGAATTGCTCCACAAGCGATGGTGCATGTTTTTTGAAACAGCCTATATATATATATATATATATATATATATAATATATATATATATATATATATATATATATATATATATATATATATATATACAAACTGTTTAACTGACCTTGGTTTTGGGTTCTAGGGGTCCTAATTCGCGCTCATTTAAAGAAATTTTCCAAAAATCTCACCATTGATACCTCTCTTTAGTGAATTTTCTTAATGAAAATTCATTTAAAAAACAGCTCAAGGGGTACGCGGTAAAAATAGGTTAAATACGACTGGTCTAGATAACAGTTACAAATCTCCTGATAGAATGTTTAGTACTTATTAAAACTCACGCAGCTTCGAGTGAGCTTTCTACATGTACATTCCGAAATCTGGGTACACTGTATATAATTCACCAGAATACAGATAATTTTCATAACTTGACAACACCGCATGGGGTCTCCGCGTCCCGGCATTCTGGATGTGTATGTTAGGTATAGTCTTTTCTATATATAAGCTCGTATAAAATGTGCCATATGGTACATTTTATATGAGTATAATTTTTTCGATAAGTTTTTTTGTCTTCGAACATTACAGATGTTTAAAGGGTTAATAAAAACCGGAAATACGACAGACTCGACGGAAGGTACTAATGCAATGTGGCATATCTCTCCATTCTAATATATTTATGTTGATGTAAAAGATGAGAGAGACTTTTTTTGTAAGTAAATATAGGTACTTTATGAATCAAAATTAAGTATCTCTGAGATATAAAACGTAGTTAATGTGGGAATCGGGATATATATTGGGATGAAAGGGTTGAGTGCTCTTGAGATTTTCATGTGGGAACGAATGCATTATGTTGGTGTGACGTTTAAAAGTGCCACATAAAAAGTAACTCCTTTTAAGTATGAAGAAATAACAACAAACGAAACTACAATTTAATTACGAGATTAAGACTGTACGACTCAAAAGTTTGTTCAACTATTGATAGGCCGAATAGCCCAGTTCGCGAGGCAAGTCACTTGTAGAATTCGGACAGGGGGTCGCGGGTTTAAGTCCTGTATTTAGGCAGTCGGTTTTTTCACTGGAATGTAAAAAGACCGGCTTTCTTAAAAAAAAAAAACCTCAAATGAGCGCAAACTGGAACTCCTAAAACCCATATCCGGGGTCAGTTTTAATTATATATATATATATATATATATATATATATATATATATATATATATATATATATATATATATATATATATATATATATATATATATATATTACACCGATAACTCAAAAAATAATATGCCGATTTTGATTAAATTTGGTGAGTAACTTCCCTTTGTAAATGGCTTGGATAAGTTCGTTATCCAGGAAAATCGGATACGGTTTTCCGGGAAAATTTTGGTTTTTTTTTGAAAATAAAAAATCTATGGTAACCAAATTTGGTACGCTGGTTTCTGTCATAAAAAAGATCCTTTGTACCAAAATTCAGATATATAGGTTAAAAAGCAAAGAAATTACAAGCCTCTGATTAAAAAAAGTTGAAACGTCAAAATTGATAATTCTGGTAGTCGTACATTAGTTGTTCCTAAACGTCAAAATGTTTGGGGTTGACATCTTTGGGTGAGCTGAATAAAAAGGCTTTTTCTTTCCAAACAAATATTTTATTCCTTGTCCCGACGCGTTTCGACCCTTTTAACTGGTCATCCTCAGGGGAATCTAGAATCTATAAAAGGCTTGTCAGAAAAACTGAGTTTTCCGGTAGGCTACTTCTGCGAGGGACAACACAGGGATACAAAATAAAATGAGGCAACAACAACTAACACCAACACTAAGTCAAAAATTAAAGGTTAAAACTGTCAAGCTACAAAGCTATAAAAGATTACAGGTATACAGTTATAAACTACTACATGATAAAATGAAACAAATACAAGTCAAATTGAACTACAAGAAAAGATAATTTGTCCTGAGATTCTAAGTTATAATAAATCTAACTCTAAAATCTCATAAAAGCCTAAAAATTCTCTAAAAATTCTTGAATACGTCACCCTTGGCAGGGTTTTTAGTGAATTTTCTTTAAAAAATTCACTAATGAGGAGATCACGACTTTTGAATTTTGAAAAAAATTCTTCAAATGAGCGCTAATTAGGCCCCCCAGAACACATATCCGGGGTCAGTTTGAATTTTTATATGTTTATATATATATTTATATATATATATATATATATATATATATATATATATATATATATATATATATATATATATATATATATATATATATATATATATGTATCACACCGATAACTCAAAAAATAATGGCCCGATTTTGATTAAATTTGGTGAATAAATTCCTTTTGCAAATGGCTTGGATAAGTTCGTTATCCAGGAAAATCTGCCCAGGTTTTCCCGGAAAATTTTGTGTTTTCTTTCGAAAAAAATTTATATCTCCCGAATTAACAAAGTAAGGGCAACCAAATTTGGTAGGCGGGTTTATGTCCTTATATGTAAGTCACCTACCAAAATTTAGCTATGTAGGTCAAAAGTCAAAAAAGTTATAGGCATTTAAAAATAAATAAATTGGGGTTTTCCTCAAAACGTCAAAGTTGCTACTTAAAACGTCAAAATCGGCAACATTTTGGCAAATAACTTAAAACTAATACGGGCTATGGAAATCAAATGTCTCAAGAAGGATGTTTTACAAACACTGAAGTCTTAGTTTCAACCGTCATTGTCCTTCATTTTACTAAAATATTTCCAGAAAATTCATTTCAAATAGACCCTTTCTCTGATGCTTGGCAGTAGTCTTAGCTATAGAGTTTATCGTTTAATGGTATATAATTTTTGTCGAATTTTCGTAAAAAATCAATAAAGCCCAATATATCCGTTATTATACAAGATTTGAAAAAATTTGTATATATTATATATAGGGTGTCTTGAGCTACATCTTAAAAAAATATTTCTACAATCACAGGATGGCCCATAAGTCATTGGTGATACAAATTTTCTTTTTTTTTTAATCAAACACGCCTTATGTTATTGCATTTTCCATCGAAATATAATGCATGTTTGTAAGAAAAGAAATTCTGGATGCAGCAAGTGCGTTATGGTAGCGAACTTTGATCAAATGCTTCATATTTGAATAGCCCAATTTGCTATTAACCTATAAGGTTGACCAAGAAACGAGTTTTTCCGGGAACACTTTAAGTCTACTTTTGGAAATCTTGGTACATTTTCACACAATAAAGTTATTTTTATGAAACATGGCACATTGCTTTTACTATATAGGTTATACTGCTAACCAAAATTGATGCCTGCTTTCTTAAAAAGAAAACACACATATTTGCAATAAAAACATTTTTATGAAAATTCACTACCATAACGCACTTGCTGCGTCCAGAGTTTTTTGAAGTTCAAGCAGGCAACAATCGGAGCGAAAGCAAACAGCACAAACATTAGCAAGCCATGCAGCTGAGAAGAAACTTTCAGAAAACATCAAACCCATTAACCGAATGAGAAATGAAACAGAAGCGAATTTATTACTTTTTTATGAAACATGAAAACGCCAAAATGGCGAACTTACTTACTTGTCTTGTTAAACAGGACTGAAACACTATACAGTTGAATGTCCAAGGAACAGACTTCATCTGTTTTTGTAGGATTGGTCCATTGGCATCAGAAGTGTTACTAACTCGGAAAGTAGCAACTTTTATTGAAATTGAGAAGAAAAATTCATTCATAATTTCAATAAAATTGCTACTTTTCGAGTTTATAACTGTATACCTGTAATCTTTTATAGATTTGTAGCTTGACAGTTTTAACCTTTAACTTTTGACTTAGTGTTGGTGTTAGTTGTTGTTGCCTCATTTTATTTTGTATTCCTGTGTTGTCCCTCGCAGAAGTAGCCTACCGGAAAACTCAGTTTTTCTGACAAGCCTTTTATAGATTCTAAATTCCTTTGAGGATGACCAGTTAAAAGGGTCGAAACGCGTCGGGACAAGGAATAAAATATTTGTTTGTAAAGAAAAAGCCTTTTTATTCAGCTCACCCAAAGCTGTCGTACATTAGTACGCATTAGCGCTTTATGAGTTAAAAATCGAAATGACCAACAAGCTCCTATATGTATGTCAGCCGTCATTTTTCTTCATTTCGTTAAAATATGAAAAAAAAATCAATTTTAAACAAAAATTGTATGGTGTAAATAATTAGGACGTTATAAAATTAATATACAAGAGTATATACCTGTTAGTACATAAATCTGTCATGTCGAGAATGGCCCAGAGGTAGAAGAAGCAGTGTGATTTAATAACAGACTCCTATAACACGCGTTATAATCTGAGTTAGTGACTACTTTTTTTAAAATTTTTTTAGTATTATTTCATTTTAGCGTTATCTGATCAGATTGTGTAATTCCGATGAATTTTTTAGCGAGTTTTTGTATGACAATATCAATTAGGACGCGACGAAAAGTTTTAAGAGTTAATTCAACTTGAATAGCACATCTGGTTGTTTGTTATTGCCCTAACTTAGTGAAACCGTTCCATACATAATACAGCCGTAGACTTTTCCTGTGGCTTCACAAGTGCTTGTTCTTTTCTGCAACCGATTTCAATTTTTACTGGACGCAGCAAGTGCATTATGGTAGCGAATTTTCATTAAAGTTTCAAATTTCAATAGCTCAATTTGCTATTAACGTAACGTTCGTTGGCCAGGAACCAGTTCTTTCGGGAACATTTTACGTTTATTTTCGAAAAATATTTGTACATTTTCAAACAATAAAGGCATTTTGATGAAATATGGTACATTGTTTCTACCATATAGGTTATAATGGTAACCAAATTACATGCCTGCTTTCTTTTAAAAAAAGACATATTTGTTATTAAAAGCATTTTAATGAAAATTCACTACCATAACGCACTTGCTGCGTCCAGACTTTCATGGATAGTATTTTTTGTCTAGAGAGTAGTGATAGAGGTTGGAATAAAACAAATAGCTGTATACAAGTTAACTTAGAAGCACCCTCGGGCATGTCAATTTTTATTTGTGATTCTGCGGTTTTTTTTTAAGTTAATACGAGTATATACAGGGTGTTGCATAAATAAAATATCACGTCAACGCCACATTTTTCAAATAGAACACCCTGTGTATCATTACCTTTTTGGATTCCTTGGAAAATTCTAGATATGTTTCATGTACGTATCTCCATCTGTTTATGAATTATTGACATTTATAAATTAGTCATTTTGAAAATTAAAATAAAATTCCAATTATCCGAGTTTTTTTTTTAATATAACCTATTCACAAATATTTCTATTATTCCAGACTTTATTAGTAAATTTTCTTTAAAAAAATTCACCAATGAGGAGACCCCAACTTTTGAATTCTGCAAAAATTTCTTCAATTGAGGGCGAACTAGGCCCCCTAGAACCCATAACCAAGGTCAGTCTCAATTTTTATATATATATATATATATATATATATATATATATATATATATATATATATATATATATATATATATATGAGATATACTTGGTTCTCCATTTGAACGGCGTCCAGAATTTATTAAAACTTGATGTTTCGGCTCCTGTTTTGGATCCATTTTTGAGAGGTAAAGGAATATGTAAGGACACTCTAAGGCCTCAATCTGCATACACCTTAGAGCGGTGGACAAATGTGGGTTGTGTTGTTGTAGCTCGATCTGCCTACTCCCCAAATCTCGCTGGATATCGTCTCTAAAGTCTCAGTGGCTTCAACCCCAGGCCTCAGAGAGATCTAAGCTATAAGAATGCAAATAACAGAACAGACCAATATAAATTTAATTTTTGACCACGTGACTAAGAATTGTGTACTTCGTAAACAGTTAAAGATAGGCATATGACATCATACATGAAGCATATCTAGAATTTTCCGAGGAATACGAAAATGCAGTAATATACAGGTGTTCTATTTAAAAAAGGTGACGTTGATGTGATATTTCATTTATTCAACATCCTGTATATGCTAGTATTAGCTAAAAAAAAGCAGAAATAAAAATAAAAATGTTTATTTTAAGTTCACCTGTATACAGATATTCCTACTGTTCCAAAATTTATCACATACCTTACTAATAATGTAGAATTTTAAAAAATTCACTACAGTAATGCACCTTCTGCCTCCCGAATGTTTTATGTTGAGCACAATAAATTATGAGGGTTCCTCGTAGAGGCCGATGTTCATGGGTTTACTCTCCCAATTTTCTGAAACTTACAGATTGAAACAAACACATAGTTCTAGTTCACTTAGCAAATGAATTTCATCTCCTCATTTGCTTTAGGTCTATTTCTCATCTGTTTAATCTCCTTGGAAGTTGTAATCCACATTCTCGCAGTATTATTGTACTCCTACATAAGCTAACAGAGACTGAAGAGTGTGTTTTTGACAGTTCCGCTGGAAACATCATAGCACTTTAGATGTTGCAAACACTCGAAACTTTCAGGAGGAAAAGAGAACTACAAGTGTTTAAACGGTGCGTTGGAAGCACTGAATTTATAGAAACATAAAAAGTCTAGACGCAGCAAGTGCGTTATGGTAGTGAATTTTCATAGAAATGATCTGTCACAACATATTTTATTATAACTTTTTTTCTTGTAATTTTTGTGCATAGTTTACTTTTTATAACGCAAATCTACCTACCAAATTTGGTTATCATAGCTTTTTTATTTTTTGAGATAAAATTTTTTTCCGATGAAAACCCAAATTTTCCAAGCCATTTACAAAAGGAAGGTACATGCCAAATTTTATCAAACTCGGCCCATTATTTTTTTAATTATCGGTGTGATTATATATATATATATATATATATATATATATATATATATATATATATATATATATATATATATATATAATATATATATATATATATATATATATATATATATATATATATATATATATATATATATATACGGTGGCGCATTGATAAAGAAACAGACCAATTTGCGTCATTTTTTTTGTCATAACAACCCTTATATTTTAAATAGGGAGCATGAGTCGAGTGTTACATCATTTGAAAGCTCTTTCTTTTCTGAATTCAGCACACTAATTTGTTTGGAAGTTTTATCAACTTGTTTAACAATTATTCACAGTTGGAGTTGCAAGAACGTATTTCATTCATTGTGATAAGAAATGCACTAATTAGTCAATTTTTCGTTAAAAAAACTAAAAAACAAAACCAAACGTTCAAAAATGTTTATTCAGTTAAGTAAGTGTTCAAATTATTGACCACCAGCTTCCATACAAAAGTACAAATTCTGTTCAAAACGAGCTCTGACATTCTGGAGCATTTGTGGAGTTATTAGACGGCATTCTTCAACAATAAGTCGTCTTATTTCTTCCAGAGACTCCGGTTCTGTTGCGTAAATTCCACTCTTTAAATGGCCCCATAGAAAGAAGTCTAAAGAAATTAAATCCGGTGATCTAGGGGGCCACTCAATAGCACATCTACGCCAAATCAATTGTCCTGGAAACTCTCTGTTCAAAGAATCCCTAACACGTTGTGAAAAATGCGGAGGAGCTCCATCATGTTGAAAAACTATTTAATTTTCTTGATAGCGATCATTATTTTCAACAATGTCAATTAGGAGAGGGTAAACGATATCTTCTAGTAATGCCAAATACGTTTCGCCACTCAAATTGCCATCAAGAAAAATTGTTCCGATTAAACAGTCTCCAAAAATGCCAGTCCAGATATTCAATTTCTGTGGAGTTTGAGTGTGGACTTCGTGAAAATTTTTTGGATTATTATCTGCATAATAACAACAATTATGACTGTAGAGTGTAATAAAAACGTACACTCGCCTGAAAAACAGATGTTGAACAGAAAGTTCCCGTTATCAGCTATTCGTGCAGTCATAACTTCACAAAACTCCAGCCGCCGATCAAAATCATCTTCATTCAGTTGTACAAGATGAATTTTATACGGGTGAAATTTATGATGCTTGAATATTCGCTGAATAGTTCTTCTTTTGATGTTTGAAACAGTGGCCAATTTTCTCGTGCTCAAAGTTGGGTCTGCAGCAATTTTTTCTAAAACTTCAATCTCAGTAGTCTCATATCTAACTGGAAATTCACGTTCAGGAATCCCGTTTTTTGTTGGCTACTGAACCACTTTGTCGAAACTTTGCAACTAACTCCAAAATGTATTTTCTGTTAACATGTCTGTTCAGATGTCGTTCATTAAACAAATTTACTGTACGGTTGGCAAAGTCATCGTTTTTGAAAAAAAGAGTAATTATTTCAACTCTTTCTTCTACAGAATACACCATTGTGAAATTAATTTTCGGTAGTACTATCAAGTATCAAACCGACCGATAAACTGAAATAATAAACCGCATTTCTCTCATTCCGATAAGAAATGTGCTGCTGGTCAATTTTTTGTTTACAAAACAACAAAACATTGACTATGAGCCCATTTCTTATCGGAATGAGTGAAATGCGTTTTTGCATCTTCAACTGTGAATAATCTTTAAACGAGTTGATAAAATTTCAACAAAAAAATTAGTGTGCTGAATTCTGAAAACAAAGAGCTTTCAAGTGATGTTACACTCGATGCATGTTCCCTATTTAAAATATAAGGGTTGTTATCACCACCCTTAAGGGGTTGATGTGACAAAGTTGAGTTTTATGTCAAAACATGTCCCCATCAATGTTAAAATTGACGTGTTTCAGCGTTTCTTAAAAAAAGTTTTTCTGGACGAAAATCGGTCTGTTTCGTTTTCAATGCGCCACTATATATATATATATATATATATATATATATATATATATATATATATATATATATATATACATATAAAAATGAAACTGACCCCGGATATGTGTTCTAGGGGGCCTAATTATCGCTGATTTGAAGAACTTTTTTCAAAATTCAAAAGTCGGGATCTCCTCAATAGTCAATTTTTTTTGAAGAAAATTCACTAAAAAAGAAACAAAAGTATTTTCTGCAATTATTTTTTTCAATTGAAGAACAATAGTTGTTGAGAGAGAAACCTAAGACATTGCGAAATACCCTTTTCATATTTTTAGTGAATTTTTATTTAAAAAATTCACTAATAGAGAGGTATCGATGGTGAGACTTTGCAAAATTTTTTTCAAATGAGCGCGATTTAGGACCCCTAGAACCAATATCCGGGGTCAGTTTCAATTATATATATATATATATATATATATATATATATATATATATATATATATATATATATATATATATCCGTCTGATAACTCAAAAAATAATTAACCGATTTCAATGAAACTCGGCAAGTGCCTTCCTTTTTTTAATTTGGATGAATTCGTTAGCCAGGAAAATCTGACGGGTTTTTCCGGTTGAGTTTTCGTTCAAAAAAAGTTTTTTTCTCCGAAAATAACAAAGCTGTTTTAATGAAATTTACCCTATATGTTGCCTTGGGAGAGGCCTTACTAAGTGCCGAAATTCAACTTTCTCAGTTTATAGAAAATTGTGTTATTCAAATTTTAAATTTTCTTTTGAAAACATTTTTTTTTCTCCAAAAATTACAAAGTTATTTTAATGAAATTTCGTGGATATCTTTCCCTAGGAAAGACCTTACTACATACCAAAACTAAACTTTCTAAGTTTATAGAAAACTGAGTTATTCAATTTTGAAGCAATAAAAATTCACTACCATAACGCACTTGCTGCGTCCAGAGTTTCTTTTTGTCCATAAATCGCATTCGTTTCTGCCGTTCTAACATCACGTACCTCCACAACTGATTTGTTTGAAGGAATATATTAATACACACCTTAAAGGATTCAACCAGACTCGAGAAAGATGACTCGTTGCATCTCTTTCTTCCCTTTCTACCGCTTGTCTGTCCATCATTCTCTCGGATAATTCTCTCCCTTTATATAGAATTACCTTATAGCGTGGGGGAGGATTTCATTCACCTCTGGATTCACACGGGCTGTTTTTCAGCAGTCTCGAAGTTTGATGTTTCTCTTCAGCGTTTTTTACGATTTTAAAACAATCTAAAACATTCACAGCATTCCCTGTGAGAATGTTTGACACAAATGGGGAATTTCTGAATAGTGGAAGCGAGGGTGAGGACCTGTTATATATGTGTGAAATATCCCACAGCTTTAATTAGAACTGAAATGTAGGTGACGGAACTTTCAACACCCATTTATATGTATAGAGTTGAAATGGCATCGGTATAGTCGGACGGAATCAGTTTTAATTTAAAATACAGTAAATTTTCGTATAATCATTGGATGGCGTGTAGGTTTCAACGATGTGGAAAATGGTAGTTAATATTCGGAATTTATGCCAATTAATACATGATTTATTTTCAATAATTTGAGCTGGAGATAATCGGACATGTGTATCAATTTTCATCAGTGATTTGTCAAGCTTTTGTGCATTAGCTGTTCTTTAGCGAATTTTTTTTAACTTCGCTAATGAGTAGATCTGTGTTTATATATATATATATATATATATATATATATATATATATATATATATATATATATATATATATATATATATATATTATTTATTTATTTATTTACTACAAATACTCGACGGGAATTATCCCAAATTAAGAGTATGAATACAGTACATATCATACACTATAAAAATTAACATAGTAAAGTTCTACTAATTACCAAGCAGCGATGCAACGTGTCTCAAATTCTAATCACTTTCCAGCACTGCACGTTACACATGAGTTTAACCTGTACAATAACGTTTATAATATTTTAATTAATTAATTAAACAATTTTTGTTTATCTATACTTACTTACAAAAAATAATATCGCGGCATATTGATCCTTCCTTCTCATTATCTAGTCCCTACTGTTTGCTTACATATTAAAAGCCTTTCAATACTTTTGAATACTGAATAACGAATGCTTTATAATAAGGAAAAAACAAAAGAAAAGTATAAAATAAAGTACTGAGATAAACTGAAGAGATCGAAATCATTTTGTCAAGAACATCATCTTAATAATAAAAAAAAATAATCATGTAACAATGCTAACTTAACCTAAACAAATACTATAACTAAACTGTCAACTATTCCTTAATTAACTTAAATAGAATAAGAAAAATACTATTACATACTGATCTGTTGACATACTGAAAAGCTTAACCTGCCAAAAACAGTCTATACTAATAAATAAGCGCAGTGTTACATTATATCAATTAGCTACCACGTCAGGGTTATGTCTTGTAGACACAAAAATGGAATGAATACTGTGTTTTGCATTTACAGGTCAAATTATATACTGGACTTTGAAAATGAAACTCTCAAGTGATTGGACTCTGATAACTGGTAGCTGTGCATCTTTATCAGAGCCACGACCGCCTCCTCCATACCGGGTAGTTGAATTAAAGCCATTTTCTTGTCTTTTGGGAAGAATTTAGAGGCCTTGAAAGTAAAACCATTTTTAACAAATGCTTCTTTGATATCGTCCTCGTTGACTGTGGCCGGTATGTTACTAAGATGCAGTGTAGACGAAGGTGGGTAGATGTTTTGATAGTTCTTGGATCTAGGCTTCTTAAACCTGTGGAGTGGGCTCTGGGTGTAGTCTTTCGTGAGACCAGCATCCGGCTGACCCTCCTTTGGCATCTGCACAGATTGATGCTTGCTCAACATAACACGAATGTTCTTCCCGCTCACTTTTAATCTGTCCATGTGGGTTATGGCTTATACTAATTTGTTTAAACTACCAGAAAACATCAAATAAATCTACTTATCAATTGACAACTTTACTTCTTGGTTGCGGCTCTTCTTGTCAGCCTTTTCTCATTAATATTGTTTTCTCTCGCAGCAACTGTTGGCGGAGTTTGTGAATGTTCTGCCGGCCGGTATGCTTCAAGTAAAGGTGAGTCTGCCCGTGGGAGTGTACTACCTTCTGATAATGAACGTCTGATGCTGTGTATCTGATCTCCGTCCTCCGGCTGCTCCTCTAACGTATCCTGAAGTTGTTCAGCGGTGTATACTTCATCATTTACATAGAGCTTATTTCCTCTAATTGATGCATTTTGTTTTCTGTTCTTAACTGTTTTTAAATGTTGAACCAGTATTTTCCTTCCCTGCTGTTCCTCTCTTGTCAGGTCGTGTGAAACAGATATTGAAGTGCCTTTAATTTATGAGACTGTTTCAAAATCTCTACTTTTTTTAAAAACGTTGATAGTTCCACTTTTACGACCTTTTTAGTTTTGCCAAATATGTCCACACTATTCACATCATATCTTTTCAGGTTAACTTCCAATATTTCCTTAAACTTCTCTGCAATAATTTTCAAGACTGTGTCCCTATTATTACTATCAGTGGCCAGTCCATGCACAATAATGTTATTTCTTTTGCTTTTCTTCTCTAAGTATTTAACTTTGCTCTGTAACTCTTTGTTTTCAGCTTCAAGGTACTCTATCTTTTTATTAGCTATTTCAACATCATGTCTAAATAATTTAAATTGATCTTCTATAAATGCCTTGATTTCCTTTTTGTTAGAATTTATTGCCTTTAGCAAATCATCATTTGATATTCCAGTTGATGCACTCATATTATATAACAATTAAATTCAACAAGACCCAATATAAACTATTTACAGTGAAAACCACGTGTGTACCCACCTTTAGCTAAAACTTGCATTTGTTATCTCACTAGTATTTTGTTAAAGATAACAACTTTTAAACGACATGGATTTTTAAACAGTCTTGTGATTTCTTGAAATTCGTTTTATTAATTTGTACCAAGTCAATTTATTGCATTCTTTCACACAATATGTAGTCCAGGCACTATAACACTATGTAAAACACTTTTTCTAAATTATCTACACCTAATACCCGAAGAACAGACTCTAATTCTCTCACACGCCCTTGGAAACTTCCTTCGTGCTCATATATATATATATATATATATATATATATATATATATATATATATATATATATATATATATATATATATATATATATTATAACAGGATTTATAACACGGCATTTCTGTACTATACAAGGAAAAAGGGTTAAGGGTAAGGCCGCAAGGAAACAACCGCATACACGTGTTTCAATCTTATTAGCCATCATCAGTACGGTATAGCCAGGTGAAGATGAGAACACTCTGGATGAAGAAGCAAAAATACACGGAGTCACAACAGGCAACCAGTGCACATTAGCAGCAACATTTGGAACACCCTCAATCCGAGAGAAACAACCAAAATAGCCACGGAGGCAAAGAAATCACCTGCATGAACATCCGAAGCCCAGGAAGTTATACTAACTATAACTTGAAACACGTGTATAAAGTGTTATAAATCCTGTTTTAATGAAATTTTTTTTGCCAAAATTTCAAAGGGCTGTAACTTGGAGGAGGAGGGGTTTCAAGAAAAACTTTATATAAAAGACACCCCTTATTTTTCGCCATAGAATCTCCCTGTATATATATATATATATATATATATATATATATATATATATATATATATATATATATATATATATATATATATATTGATAAAGTGATGCTTATGCTTGGGTTTTTATCACTGTTACTAATTTTAATGTTATATATATATATATATATATATAATTGCGCCACGATTGGGTGTTAGTTGAAATAGAAAGGTTTAGTGGTTGGGTTTTATTGACGTCTAGTATTTTGTTTTATATAGAATTGATATTGATTTTACTTACGTTTTAATATAATGAATCGTGTATTGAAATAATTGATATAGCTTTACTAACGAGTATTACCCACGATTGGGTGTTAGTTGATATAGATTTAGATTTTTTTTAAGATTTTAAGTATTTTAGCTTTTAAGTTTTTATTTGCCTGTAAAGTTTTGTGAGTAATGTGTTGTTAATATGTGTTCACCAAAGGTTTGTGTGTGTATTACACCTTGGTGTATTGAATGCCTTTATACTGCTGTATACCACATACAATTGATCACATGAATAAATTTGACTCTCAAAACAGGGACTAGTGGGTTCAAGTCCTTCAAAATTTGTATGACTTTTAATATATGAATTTCCCTAGTACTTATATATGCATAAACCAAAATAAAGCAAAGATTTTATATTTGCACAAAACTCGACTATTTATTAATGTTAATATAGATGACAAACACGTAATTCTATATTATTCTTTTAAAAGCTTTTTTTTTCTTCTTGTTTTTAACAAATTTCAACCCCCGGAAAGAAATGATTGGCCAGTTTTTTTTGTTTTGTTTCTAAATTGCTTAGATATAATATAGGTCTCTCATTCTACAATTATAAACTCATAAAAACAACAAGAAATGGTAACCGCTCAGCAAAGTTAAATCCTTAACTTTAATGTGTAGTCAATGGAGGTTTCTTCTTGGCAAATTATGCCTACTGGTCTGATGGTCGAAAGCGGGCCCCACAAGCACCTTGTTGTGATTGATGCAGAACAAATATGGTTGGTTCAATCAGTTGGGACCTCTTTCAAGTGATCTTTATAACAGTTTTAATGCCTTTTTTACGATATTTCCTGTAGCTGTGAAATTAGCCACACACAAAAATAAGTATTTATATCCTACTCACTCACAGTATGTTGTTAGATTAAACTCTGCTCTTTACACCTTGTTCCAAATTTATAAGATTTTGCTCTTCTATTTTAATTTTATTCTTCCTCCAAAACTCAATAATAATTCCACTCTTCTCTTCTAGTATTTATTCCGTTATATCTGTCCCTTATTGTTCTCTGGACCCGTTGTAGGTACTTTATGAGTTGGTACAAGGTTCTTATATTTTGTATCCCTATTATTTCAGATATCTCTGTTCTAAAGTGCCTGGCAATGTATACTATTATTTCCTCTTCCCTCATTCTTGGCGTCAGGTGCTGTGCCATGTCATAAATGTGCAACGTATAGCTGGACAACTCTCTGGGGTCGTTGGGATCGTGTTTGCCAAAGTACAGCTTTTCTCTGACTATGGCCTGCTGTCCTTCTCCCCAGTAATGTCTTATAAACTTCTCCTGGAAGTCTTCCACATTCTCAATATATATATATATATATATATATATATATATATATATATATATATATATATATATATATATATATATATATATATATATATATATATATATATATTGAAACTGACCCTGGATATCAGTTCTAGTGGGCCTAGGTCGCGCCCATTTAAAGGAATTTTCTCTAAATTCAAAAATCTTCATTAGTGAATTTTTTTAAGAAAATTTACTAAAACAAGCACTTGTGAAGCCACGAGAAAAGTGTACGACTGTATTAAACATGGAACGGTTTAACTAAGTTAGGTTAGGAGCAAATAACCCGATATGCGATTCAAATTGAATTAAGTCTTAAAACTTTTATCTCCTCTTTATTAAATTATGTTTTATACAAAAACTCGCTAAAAGATTCGTCGGAATAACAAAAATCTGATCAGATAACGGTAAAGTTAAGGAAAAACGACTGCATTTAGGCAAGAAAAAAGTTCTTTTCCACCAAGACAATGCAAGGGTGCACACATGTGTAGTCTCCATGGCAAAATTGCATAAATTGGGCTACGAATTGCTCCCTCATCCGCCATATTCTCCGGATTTAGCCCTGAGTAACTATTTCTTGTTTCCAAACTTAAAGAAATGGCTCGGCGGAAAGAGATTTGACTCCATGATGAAATCAGCTCACAAACAAATCTCTATTTTGAGAACCTCGACAAATCTTATTTTTTGGAAGGGATAAAAAAATTGTAGAAACGTTAGACGACCTTAAAGGAGACTATGTTGAGAAATAAAATGATTTTTGTCAAAAAACCTGTTTCATTCAAAAGTCTCGGACTTGTTGACCCGCCCTCATATATATATATATATATATATATATATATATATATATATATATATATATATATATATATATATATATATATATATATATATATGAACATATAAAAATTTATTGACCCTGGATATGGGTTCTATGGGGCCTAGTTCGCGCTCAGTTAAAGAAATTTTTCCTTAATTCAAAAGTCTGGATCTCTTCAATAGTGAATTCTTTTTCAAGAAAATTCACTAATATTTCCTACGATAATTCACTTAAAATCGTACCAATCTACTAACTCCATTTTAACATCACCAGCCAATATATTTTTAAAACATAAATAAATCTAACTTCCACATTGCGAAGACACTAAATATGTTGGCATGCCTGGCTGGGAACCTAAGAAATCCTAAAAATGGCCAAATGATTGTTATTAATGATCTCGTGAGTGTTCCATATAAAAAATCGCTAAACGCTTGACGGAAAAGTAAGATTTTAAAAATCATTATTTAAACGTCCGAATTCCCCTTTTGCGAACGGAAACGACTTTACCTTCCTTATTTCGTATATATGTGTGCTTTTAGTATAAACTACATAAAAAGCACAGCAAGCTGCGATCTTTCAGATCACGATTTGAGAAATGAGAACTGAAACATGGAAATGGAGAAACATGTGCTATTCATTTATCTCGTGGCCTTCTCGGATAAAAAATAACCAGAATACAACGTGCTAAACAACGTTCTATATTCCCCGGTTGTCTCCCCCGAAAACCTCTTTATTATGTTAGAGATATGTGTTATACTGTCTGGAGGCTATATGAAGCGAATAAATAGAATCAAGTCGCTGTGAACTGGGAACGCAGATTTAGAATGATGCCGCTCAATTGTTCCGAAAAGCTCCTACAATAAGGTAGGTGCTGGAAAACAAATGACTGCTTGTCGCAAGGTAACGCACCTGCATTGGTTCCGTTTATATAGCAGATTTTACAGAAAATTGGATGCTTTATAGCTTTACGTTGAACGGTAATCCATCAAAACTTTTATCTGTTAAAATATGACACAAAAAATAAGATGTATAAGATAAATACAAGAAACGTGTCAATAAGTTGCATAACATTTTTATTGTATACATAAAAAAAATCAAAGTAACTACGTTCTTTACTTGCAATAGACCGAGTTGATAAAAACAAATATTTCTTCTTTTTTCATTAGTATTTTCAAATTACCGCCATTTTAACCAACAAACACCCCTATGTCACATCGAAACGCCTCCAATGAACCAGAACCCAAACTTTCACAATGAACTGGCTTAAACCACGCCTACCCTAATCAGACTGTTAATTCACCCGGTTTCAAGCCACGCCCACAAATAGAGACACCTACAAGCCGCCACTGCAAACCACACCCACTGCAGGCATAGTATTGGTCCATATGGTGTCTAGTTCCATCCCTTAAACATTGAAAATCAAATCCCTAGCCAAAAATATATTATAGCAGGCTGATATGTATCTAGACTTACCATCGTAAATGAGATTTTGTATACTACTCGTAGCGCCAAGTATAAAACATTTACAACTCTATTATGTCGTGTTGCATAAATTTTCGACTTGAAGTGTCCCAATAGAAATAAGTCTAAGGGTATTCTGGAAGGCCAGTCAATTGAACCTCTGCGTCCATCCAGTGATTTGAAACGTTCTAAATAAGAAAATCACGCACAGTTGCAGCATAACGTGGTGGAGCACCATCCTGCTGAAACCACACGGAGCTGCCGGAAAGCTCATTTACAGCAGATCCAGTGAGAACTCGAGGGCCTGCATTTTTGTCAGGGAGGGGATAGAATTTCTGCCCTTGGTGAATTTCTGTTCCAGAGACCTGGCAACTATCAAAATTCGTTATGAAAGAGCGGATGGGCAAAGAGGCATTGCTGTCGGATCGGCCTATATACGGGGGACAGCACGGAGCCTCCTCCACCCAAGGAATTGGAGCAGCTAATGGTGGGTAGCAGATCAGGTGGATGGTAGACCATCATCGGCATAGATTCGAACGCGCACCATGAGTTGTGGGGAAGTCTGGACACAAACTCTAAAGGTGAGTAACTTCTATACAACTCTTTATGAAAATTAATTTAGACATATTGAATAAAGGTAATAAACCGACCTTCGTCACAATGCTGTGTGAGGAAGTTTTAGATCTAACAGTTTCCACCCAATTTCTGGTTGACTTTGTTAATAACTGGGCTGTGTCTGGGGAAGTGATTAGCACAGACCACAGATACATCCGGTTTGAAATCGCCAAAGTCGAAAGAGAAACGGTATGCTACCGGGACCCCCGCAAGGCGGACTGGGAAGCCTACAGGGCAGACCTAGCAGCGGAACTGCGGGGGTTAAGAGTACCACAGACAATTCGATAGACCTCGTGATCGCGGCAGGCCAGGGGCGAGACGCAATCACCTCGGCCTAAAACGCAGCTGCGCCCTGATCCACCAGGAAAGTCCCTTGGTGTAACGAGGACCTCAGGCAAATGAGGACGCAGTTTTGTCAGCTGTTCAACGCGGCCAAAAGGTCGAGGGCATGGGATGAATATAGCCGTGCCCTAACGAGCTATAATAAAAGACTGAGGGACGCCAGGAAGGTGTCGTGGTGGAGGAACTGCAAGGAAGTGGAGAACACATCCGCAAGTGCTCGACTACACAAGATCCTGTGTCACTCAGGCCAACATAGGCTCTCTTAAAACAACCACGGGAGGCTTTACAAGCTCGGGGGAGACAGACAGACAGACGCACTTTCCCTGTTGAAACATAATAAACCAATCACCTCCGGACTGAGCACACTCGGAAATACAGGCGCCATACAGGCGGGCATCTAGAGTAGACTGGACAGTCGCTAAAGAGGTGGTTACTTGGAGCAAAATAAGATGGGCCAATAACAGCTTAAAGCCATTCAAATCCCCGCCATCATTCTTTTCTTGTAAGTTCCGATATTCTGCAGGTGGGAAGGTTTAATTAGCAAAACCAGTATATTATATATATATATATATATATATATATATATATATATATATATATATATATATATATATATATATATATATATATATAAGCATATCTCGAAATTTCCTTGTACATCTATCATGTTTAAAACATCAATATCTCTTGCCAACCCCTCGTATTCAGTACAAATAATCCTAAATGAGATTCAGACAGATACTGAAATTTACTTTTTATAAAGCCGGTAGAAAAATACCATTAAATTTTATGTTCAAAGTGTGTTGAGAGTCCTGGAATAAAAAAGATTAAGGGTGTTATCATACTTGGAAGTATCGGAAGCTACTTCCTCCGTAACTCAATTAAAGAAGAATACAAAAAGCTTTTTTTTAAACGGTGAAGCTTTTTAAGCGATAAGGTACTTACGTTCTTTACTAAATGGTTATTGTCTCAAGTTTCTACATTTACCGGAAGGAATTTAAGAAAAAGCAATGTTTTACTTACCTGAGTTTTGTAATATTCAAGCAAAGTTTTTCTGGCATTATAGGTAATTGAATTATATGATGCCGCAACGGCACTGGGCGCTTTATTGGTTTCCTTTGCTTGATATGAATGTTATTTCTGCTCAAGTAACGGATATATATATATATATATATATATATATATATATATATATATATATATATATATATATATATATATATATATATATATATATATATATATATATATATATATATGAAAATCAATAGAAGTTATCATGCACAAAATGCAAAATTTCACACAATTTTTACTTCCAAAAACAATAAAGTTATTAATTTATTGTTGTTGTCCTTACTTTGTGGAACCGTTCCGTACTAAATACAGATGTAGATACTTCTTCTCTGGCTTCAAAAATGTTGGTTTTCTTCTCTGTGACCGGTTTTGCTGCTTGAAAGCATCTTCAGACAGGACAATATTGAGTACATTTATATTCCTGACAACTATAAATGAAAACTCGTTGCTGTGTTATGGTGTTTTGATTAAAAAGTTGTTTAGAAGAAAACAGATATAATAAAAATGACAGATGACGTCTTTAAAAATGTCTTTGTGATGTATCACAATATTCAGTATGGAAGTAAAATCAACTTATAACAATAATCACCATAGCAACAATCGTAATAATAAAATAACTAATTAGCAATAGCAGCAATAAAGCAGGTTCTATATAACGACAATGTCGACATAGGTCAACCTATTACAATAAATTTTATTCATATATTTAATTAGAAAGAAAGGAGAATTCATCAAATCGGTTGCCTTATTCAAAAAAGGTAGTTATTATCGTGTATGTGCCTTTTTGGTCGTAGAGCTTCAAAAAGTCAAGCTTGCGTTTATCATTTCAAAAATGTAGTAACTCTACGCGGCTATTTACTGTCGGTCTGTGTTTACTATCGATTATATGTTTTGAAAATGTAGATTTCTTAGATGGTTATTTCTAAGTACAGAAATATGTTCCTTGTATCTTGTTTTAAAACTTCTAGACGTATGACCAATGTACACTGCAAAAGAAAAATCATGTTTTTTTGACAAAAGTTGGGATTTATAAATTAGTTCGGACACATTATATAACGCAATCTATTTGGATTATTATTGGCATAAAACACTGATGAGCTCTAATAAAAGTGTAGCTGATTTGTGTATATTCATCCTTACATTATATATAGGAAAATTCGATATTTATTCATGGCAGTTCTTCTATAGACTCGACACAAGCAACACGCTTGTAATAGCATAATCACTACTCATTTCGTAGAGTTCTCATGGACTCTAAAGCATACCATAATATAACTAATTTTGTATAAGTTTACAGTTTGTTATGAAACGTTAAGTGTTACTAAAATCAGAGTTTAATCTAACAAAACATAACCAGGTCCTTCGGGCTAAGCAAGAAACAAAAACAAATAAAATGTGATACATCAGTACAAAACGTAATAAAACAAACTTTACTAATATGCCGTAAAATAATAATGTACAATTCTTATGAAAATTGGCTACCATAACGCATTTTCTGCGTCCCGAAATGTTTAATTTATCAACCATAGAGTTTTATTAATCTCATTTCTGAACGTCACACAGTCTGAGATATACATAAATAAACATTAAATGAAAGGCTTCTCTCCAGACAACAAATTTATTTAAAATATATTTGTTGTCTGGAGAGAAGCCTTTCATTCAATGTTTAGTTATGACTTTTATTAACATTGTAGAAATTGGGTTTCATTCATACCGTTGGCTTCACGTACCTACCGTTTTAATTTCTGTCAAGTCTCACTATACTGGCATTCTCTCAGCTCATATTAATATTTCCTAAAACAAAAATACACATTTCAGTGAGGGTGGCTTTGAAAATAATTAATAGCCAACTAGGGGAGTTTTTTATATATAGGGAATATTGTTAGTATTAGACTTATTAAAATATAGTTCCGTAAAGATGGAACAGTTTTTTTATAGACTTTTTTTCTAGCTTTCCTATAAAGGGTTGTGTATAGTCCAAATGTTGTTGGGGGTGAATGGCCTGAGTGGGATCCGTCTCAAATCGTAGTAATATGAATTTCGTTTGAGTAAATTTTAATTACTATTTTATTAGCGAATTTGTCGTAGAAAATAATATTAATGTTATATGATTAGGTACGATTACAATAGTCAACCTAAACTTATTGTTATCTCAAGTATGCTTAGAGTAATCAAACGGGGACAGAAAAGAAAAAAGTCTGGACGCAGCAAGTGCGTTATGGTTGTGAATTTTCATAAAAATGTTTTTAAGTGCAAATATGTCTTTAAGTGAATTTTTTTTAAGTTAATGAGGGTTCTTAGAATTTTTTCGTCCTTTGATGATGCTAACGTGGTTAGTGAAACGATTGTAAGGTCTTCAAAAAAGATGTGTTGTGGTGATTTGGGTTCTCCAAGTTTACTTGTTAACTTTGTAAATTTTATTCTCTAGATATCCCCATGGGAAGAAATCCGATATAGTCTGGGGACCTAGCGGGCCATCTTTAGGCCTATTGGTTCAGATCTATTGATTTAGAAAATTATTCTCCAAAAACAACCTCGCCATTTGAGAATTGTATGCAGTAGCCCCGTCCTGTTTAAAATTAATTTCGCTAGCATGCGCAAAAGGAACATTATCGACCAATTCAGGTATAGCTGTATCTAAAATTTCAACGAAGCGATTGGTTGTTAGGTTTCGCTCAAATATATAAAATTTTATCTGTGTTCCTAATATGAAGCAAGACACATTTAGATCAAACCTGCCCTGCTGTCTTCTTATTTGGCACAATAGCAGATTCTGGCCTCAGGAAAACCAACACCAAATATTTCCCAGAAGACAGCAGGGAAGGTTTAGTCTAAATGTGTCTTGTACGCACTTTAGGTTACTTCAAACATATGGTATTTTGCGCCACATTTAACCTTTTTCTAAACCGTACAGAAGGTATCATATTTGTGACTATGGCAATAAACATAGTCACAAGACAGCACCCTCCACTCAAATATACAATATTCTAAGGCTGTCTCTTTAGCCCAATGTGATAAGGATCGCAGACTAATGAAGGGTTCTGTCTCTGTGGATCTCCAAAAAATATTAGACTGGGGAAGTAGAAATCTCATAAAATTCAACTCCACCAAATCTCATTCTTACTTTCTATCTCATCAGATATGCACCAGGTAGTATATTTGTGACTATGGCAATAAACATAGTCACAAGACAGCACCCTCCACTCAAATATACGATATTCCAGGCCTGTCTCTTTAGCCCAATTAGATGAGGATCGCAGACTCATGGAGGGTTCTGTCTCCGTGGATCTCCAAAAAATATTAGACTGAGGAAGTAGAAATCTTGTACAATTCAACCCCACCAAATCTCAGTCTTACTTTCTATCTCATAAGAGATACACCAGGTAGTATATTTGTGACTATGGCAATAAACATAGTCACAAGAAAGCACCCTCTACTCAAATATACAATATTCTAAGCCTGTCTCTTTAGCCCAATTAGACGAGGATCTCAGATTCATGGAGGGATCTGTCTCTGTGTATCTCTAAAAAATATTAGACTGGGGAAGTAGAAATCTTGTATAATTCAACTCCACCAAATCTCAGCCTTACTTTCTATCTCATAAGAGATACACCAGCCCTAGACCCATTACAATGTACAACCAAGTTATTCAAAGTAATGAGTCCTTCTCACTTGTTGACATTTCTGTGGATCAAAATCTCAATTGGTACCAACATGTCACATCCATTGCAGAAGCGGCTGCTGAGAAATTAGGGTTCCTCTTCCGGGCTCAAAATACTTTTCACCAGCTAATCTCTACCCCTTATATACTTCACAAATAAGGCCAAACCTCGAATACTGCTCCCACATCTGGGGTGCCGCCGCCGCTTATACACTCGCTATCCTAGACTCCATTCAGAATAGAGCTATACGTCTGATCGGTGACCCTACCCTCACCCAAAGGCTGCCATCCCTTGCCCGACGACGTGCCGTTAGTGACCTCTCTCTTTTATAGATATCTGCACGGGCACTGCTCAGAGGAGCTTTCTTCCACAGTGCCTCCACCTGCTGCCCCCAACAGATCTACCACCCTTTTATTGTCTAAGTCACCAGACATAAAATATCTTGTTATGCCCGCTCTTTTGTCCCGAAGACTTCCAAGTTGTGGAATTCCTTTCCGGCATATGTTTTCCCTTCTCCTCCGAACCTTCAAGTCCAGAATCAACAAGTTGCCTCTTTCCTCCTTGTCGACACTCAGGTTACGATAGTATTTAGGCTGTAAGCCCTCGTGGGGTGTTGTTGAAAAAAAGTCATGTTTGCAACCTGTTTTCGTTGCCTTTTTAGCAAAATAGTCAGTCTTTTCATTATCCTCAAGTTTTGAGTGCCCTTTTATCCATATGAAAGTAACTCTTTTTTGCTGTTGTTCAAAGACCTGTAATTGATAAGGAATATCACTCTGGACCTATATATAGCATTTTGAAGATTCGATAGAGTTCTTAACAGTGAAAGGGAATCGTGATGAAATTTAATTCATCACAACGTTATATTTTCACAACACTTTGTTCCCGCTGACCTCAAAATCAGTATGTTCACTGTACAATATGCTATATTGCCATTTTAGCGTTACAAAATCGATAACCCAGTCACCGTGGAGTTGGAAATTTACCACGCATCATCTGGCTTTATAATTATGTCTCTTCAACCCGCTACCCTTGGAATGTAAATGTTGCCAGTTAAATTTCTACATTTGCTGTGTTTCAGCCAGTAATACTATAATCTGGAGATAATGATCGACATCGAAATTATCCCGCATAACACGGCAGGATGAATCTAATTTCGGTCGTTTTCCTCCCTACATGTTATTCAGTAATGTGTATGACGACCTTTAGAATCGTGCTCCTCGATGAGACTTTCAATTTGTAAGGCCAATTTGGCTTTATTATTTCATATTCTAGCCTCGAATTAACTGGTTCTATCTGAGTAAGTTACGCGGAGACTGCGTTTGGCTTCCAAAATTCGTAGGTGGGTTTTGTGGGGTCATATACAGTGCGTCCAAGATGAGGACGGGATGACATTGGGATATTGGTAATTTTAGGAGTTACAGTTTTGTACAAAAGTTGCGTAATTTCGAAACGTTTTATATGATGTTATCAAAAGTGAGCTATATTTTACCGGTTTTGATTTTTTGTAAGAATGTAATCTACTCGAAAGTCTTTTTATTTTGTCTGGCGTCATTTAAGTGAATTTTCCTTAAAAAAATTCACTAACCAGGAAATCACGACTTTTGAAAAAATGTCTGCAAATGAGCGCGAATTAGGACCCCTAGAACACATATCCGGGGTCAGTTCCGATTTTTATATTTTTTTATAATTCTAACTAAAGGTACCGAGTTTTAAGTCAAAATTCGGATTTTTACTTTTTGTAAGAGAGTCCAAATTTTTCATCAGATTTTAACAGGTAGATTGCCATGGAAACAACAAACATCGTGTATATCAAAAGAAAGTAATGGTATGTGATTTATTAAACTCAACTTAAACATAAACTCTAACAAAAACAATTAAGTTGAATATAAAAGTATGAAATGTAGTCTGCATCAACTAGTCCACCTTCAAGCCTGATGCATTTTTCCATCCGTTTACGATTATTGCTCGAAACTTTTCTTAGTCCTGCTATATTTATTGCACGGCAAGCTTGCCTTATTTTCTCGCAAAGTTCCTCGCGACTTTGAGGCCTTTCTTTGTACACCTTATTCTTAACAGAACCTCAGAAATAGAAGTCTAGTGGCGTAATGTCAGGAGACCGATGAGGCCACTGTTCAAAAGGACTATCCCTGCCAATTCATCTTGACGGAAAATGTAGATTTAGCCAATTTCTGACTAACTGAGAGTTGTGCACCGTCTAATTGAAAATACATATCTTGTCGCACGTTGTTAGGCATACCTTCGATACAGTCCCATAATTCATTATTAAAAAAATGAATCAATTGATATGCGTTCAAGGTGTTATCAAAAAAAGACCAATTATTCTATCCCCTAAAATTCCACACCACGTATTAACGTTTTGTGAATACTGGACTTTACAATTGATAACCCAGTGAGGGTTTTCAGCAGAACAATATCTGGAATTTTGGGCAGATACTATTCTATTGGTAGTGAATGTTGCCTCCTCCGTAAATAAAATTTTACTTCAAAATTTTCATTCATTCAGAAAGTTATCTTGGACCCAAAGGCAATAATCTAGTCGTTTTAGCTCATCACCTTCTCTCAAAGAGTGCAGAAACTTTAGCTTGAAATCCTTTATTTTATGAGGCACAAGGCATCTTCTGATTTTTTCTCTACTTACATCCAATGCCCTTTGACGAAAACTCATCGTTGTTCGCCGGCAATTCTACTCTCAACCCACCTCCAAATGTTCAACCACCAACAGTCCCCAATATCGCGCATAAAATGAAGGATATCATTTTTAAAACTAAAAACTTCGGGACGCAGCAAGTGCGTTATGGTAGTGAATTTATTTAAAATATTTTTAATAGCAAATATGTGTGTATAACATATATAGTAATAAAAACAATGTGCACTGTTTTATCAAAATAACTTTCTTGTTTGAAAACGTACAAAAATTTCCGCATACTTAAAGTGTAACGGAAAAAATCCGTTTCATGGTCAACCTTATAGGTTAATAGCAAATTCAGCTTTTTAAATATGAAGCATTTAATCGAAATTCGCTACCATAACGCACTTACTGCGTCCAGAATTTCTTTACTTAAAAACATGCATTATATTTCGATGGAAAATGCAAAAAAATAGGCGTTTTCGACTAAAAAAAATTATTTGTATCACCAACGACTTATGGGCCACACTGTGATTGTAGAAATAGTTTTTTAAGATGTAGCTCAAGACACCCTATAATTAATGTATACAATTTTTTTTCATATCTTGTATAATAAGGGATATTTTAGCCTTATTAATTTTTTACGAAATATTGACAAAAGTTATATACCATCAAACGATAGACTCTATACCTAAGACTACTGGCAAGCATCAGAGAAAGGGTCTATTTGGAATGCATTTTCTGGAAACATTTTGGTAAAATGAAGGACAGTGACGGTTGAAACTAAGACTTCAGGGTTTGTAAAACATTCTGCTTGAGACATTTTATTTCCATAGCCCATATTAGATTCAAGTTCTTTGCCTAAATATTGCGAATTTTGACATTTTAAATTGTCACTTTGACGTTTTGAGGAAAACCCCAATTTATTTGTCTTTAAATGCCCATAACTTTTTTTGTCTTACGACCTATGGAGCTAAATTTTGTTAGGTGACTTACCTATAATGATATAAACCCGAGTACCAAATTTGGTTGCCCATACTTTGTTATTCGGGAGATATAATTTTTTTCGAAAGAAAACACAAAATTTTCCGGGAAAACCTGGACCAATATTCCTGGCTAACAAACTTATCCAAGCCATTTGCAAAAGGAAGGTATGTGCCTGTATATTATTTTTTGAGTTATCTGTGTGATATATATATATATATATATATATATATATATATATATATATATATATATATATATATATATATATATATATATATATATATATATATATATAAATAGGTAAACTGACCCCGGATATGTGTTCTGGGGGACCAAATTAGCGCTCATTTGAAGAAATCGGGATCTCCTGATTAGTGAATTTTTTTAAAGAAAATTCACAAAAAACGTACGAAATATTCTCTCTTCTCTTAATACCAGGAAAGCCTCTGGCCTTGACGAGATCCCAGCAGTTGTTCTCAAAAAATGCGCACCAGAACTTTCTTTTGTCCTAATTCGTCTGTTTCAGACATCTTACAATAGAGCCATATTCCCTACTAACTAGAAAACTGCTGGAGTACAACCCGTCCCCAAGAAAGGATCCAAAGCGCTTCCTAGCAACTATAGGCCTATTTATCTCCTTTCAGTCGTCTCTAAAGTGATGGAAAAGTAAATAAACACTGAATTACTAAAATTTCTTGAAAAACACAGTCTAATCCACGACAGGCAGTATGGGTTCCGTCAGCGCAGATCAACTGCCGACCTCCTTTCCTTTGTCACCGATTCTTGAAACAAGTCGGAACTACACGGTGAATCCCAGATTGTCGCTCTAGACATATCCAAAGCATTCGACCAGGTCTGGCACGCAGCGCTGCTTAAAAACCATCGGCCTATGGCCTACCACCAAAACTCTGTACGTGGACAGCAAATTTCCTCTCCAACCGGAGCATTTCTGTTGTCGTGGATGGCCATTCCTCTAAACTGTATCCAATTAATGCAGGAGTTCCTCAAGGTTCAGCTTTAGCCCCTACTTTGTTTCTTCTCCACATCAATGACCTCCTCTCTAGCACATCCAACCCAGTTCACAATTACGCGGACGACAGCACCCTCCACTCAAATATACAATATTCTAAGCCTGTCTCTTTAGCCCAATTAGATGAGGATCGCAGACTCATGGAGGGTTCTATCTCCGTGGATTTTCAAAAAAATATTAGACTGGGGAAGTAGAAATCTTGTACAATTCAACCCCATCAAATCAGTCTTGATACACCAGTCCTAGACCCATGACAATAAACAATGAAGTTATTCAAAGTAATGAGTCCTTTTCTCTTGTTGGCATTTCTGTATATCGAAATCTCAATTGGCACCAACAAGTCACATCAATTGCAGAAGCGGCTGCTAAGAAATTATGTTTCCTCTTACGGGCTCGCAAATACTTTTCACCAGCCAATCTCTATATTTTATATACTTCACAAATAAGAGCAAACCTCAAATACTGCTCCCACATCTGGGGTGCTGCTGCCGCTTCTACACTCGCTATTCTGGACTCTATTCAGAAGAGAGCTATACTTCTCATCGGTAACCCTACCCTCACCCAAAGGCTGCTATCCCTTGCACACCGACGTCCCGTTGGTGACCTCTCAATCTTTTATAGATATCTACACGGGCACTGCTCAGAGGAGCTTTCTTCCATGGTTCCACCACCTGCTGCCCTCAACAAATTTACCAGGGGAACAGAGCGAATGCATCCTTTTACTGTCCAAGTCACCAGACATAGGACATCGTGTTATGCCCGCTCTTTTGTCCCGAGGACCTCCAAGTTGTGGAATTCCTTGACGGCACATGTTTTTCCTTCTCCTCCGAACCTCCAAACCTTCAAGTGCAGAATTAACAAGTTGCCTCTTTCCTGCTAGTCAACACCCACAGTACGATAGTATTTAGGCTGTAAGCGCTCGTGGTGTGTGGTTGAAATAAAATTAAAAAAGCAGTCTAAATTATAGGGTGTGTGATTTAAGTGTGTTATTTTACAAAATTAATTTAAAACAACTTCTCTTCTTGGTCAATAAATCTATAAGCAGACAAACTAACTATCTAAATCTGGTGGTAATAGTTCTGAAGGAGCAAGTGCGTTACGGTACCGCATTTTCGTCAAATTTTTTCAAATATTAATAAACGAATTTTCTGTCAATCAATAGAATCCAACTTTGGTAAGTAACAAAAACTTTATAAAGGCAACATGTGTAAGGAATTTCATCAAACCAAATGCCTTGTTATCGGAGATATATATATATATATATATATATATATATATATATATATATATATATATATATATATATATATATATATATATATATATTTACTTTTCAAATCTTTTTTGTATTTGAAAGAGTTTTATGCAAATTATCTACCTTAACGCTCCTTCTGCGTTCAGACTTTGTGGCCTATAGCTAGCGATTTCATAAAAATTTCTCAAATTTGAAAGGAATTCTAAGAAATGGTGTAACTTTTGCTTGCTTTGATCAACTTTGTATCTTCTGCAGTTTTTACACTCAATAAAAAAACACTGATTGGCCTAGTTTTATGTGATAAAGTTTTAGTCTTCATATATGCAAGAATCTAGAATCTACAACGGTTAATTAATTACAATTACAACAAGTCCTTCAATATATCTTATGATCTAACATTAAAAATACATCCAAATCTGCATAAAAAACAAATCCGTATTAATTAAAGCGATAAACTGTCAAAAAGAATGAATATTTAACTAATTTAACTGCTGATAATATTAAATCATTTAAATTATATCAAGCAATTCCGTCCAATGACTCCACTTTCTTCAAGTGTTTTTATCAGCTTAATGTTTCGCAAAAAGTAAAATTTTAGAAACATTCACTATAACAGTTTGTTTATTAGGCAAAGATAAAAATTACATATTTTTCGATAATTCGCTATCAAATATAGAATTTTTATCAAATTTGTTACATTTATTTGCACTAAATTGAATGCAATCGAGGTTTAAATGTTATTTTTCATGCGATCATTCGAACTTTGGTATTTTTGATGATCTACATGTTGAAGATTTGTTCAATTTTACGTGGGAAGTAAACGAAGATTTATTATTATTATAAAATTATTAATATTATCGCTGAAAAGTAGTTTAGTTACTCGTGAAACGGTGGCTTTGAACAGTTGTTTGAGGTGCAGTTTAAGATCTAAAAACTAAAGTGATATCATCTTGGAGTGAAACTTAGCAGCGAAATTAAAAAAAAAATGTTTTATGGTATGTGAGCTTAGGCTAAAATCAGTTCGTCTTTTTGAGTAAGGTAAGCTTAAGTACTGTGAACTTTTATATTGAATAAAGCTTATCTTTTCCACATTTGTTTGCACACGCAGCGGATTAACTAGTAAACAGTGTTAGTACACTAATTTTAATATTGAAAATAAATTTTTGTACAACTGTCAGTAAAACTTCACATTTTCCAGCTCTATCGATACGCAAACCTTTACTTATATTCGCAGTAAAAAAACATTTTTTCCACAACCGACTAATTTTGATGACATAATTATATATATATATATATATATATATATATATATATATATATATATATATATATATATATATATATATATATATATATATATATATATATACAGTGAGTCCGTGGATTTAGTGTGGGTAAGGTATAAGTGACAAAAAAAAATCCAATTAGATTGTGATATTCTGGGAATCGCTCCTGCTTTGTCTTAAACTGATATGTTGAGGAAATGAACAAATTAAATTAATATACGCGGTGGTTTATAACTGATGTAATGAAATGTATTAAGAGTAAACTACCTTCGTTTATGAAGATACCGCAAAAAGTTATTAACAATAATTGTTTAGAATTAAAATTTATGACAGTCTGTCAATTTTCAAACAGATCAGCCTACATGTCACTAGAAGATAGACAAACAGCATACTTTTAGCATGACGGCCACCCAGCACATGCAACAGGAATCGTTCGAGACTAGGTAGATCGCGAATTTCCTGGGCGGTGGATTGGTCGATATGGGCCAATACCTTGGCCTCCCAGAAGTCCCGGTCCTACCTTAATGGACTTTCATTTAGTACCAATGTTAAGGGGGTTGTTGATAAATATATACTTGCTATACTACTATGCAGTTTTGCCGCCATTTTAACAGTGTTTTTTATTATTTCAACGACACACCACGAGGGCTTACAGCCTAAATACTATCGTACCGTGGGTGTCGACAAGGAGGAAAGAGGCAACTTGTTAATTCTGGACTTGAAGGTTTGGAGGTTCGGAGGAGAAGGAAAAACATGTGCCGGCAAGGAATTCCACAACTTGGAAGTCCTCGGGACAAAAAAGCGGGCATAACAAGATGTTCTATGTCTAGTGACCTGGACAGTAAAAGGGTGCATTCGCTCTGTTCCCCTTGTAGATCTGTTGGGGGCAGCAGGTGGAGGAACTATGGAAGAAAGCTACTCTGAGCAGTGCCCGTGCAGATATCTATAAAAAAGAGAGAGAGAGGTCACCAACGGCACGTCGGTGGGCAAGGGATGACAGCCTTTGGGTGAGGTTAGGGTCACCGATGAGACGTATAGCTCTCTTCTGAATGGAGTCCAGTATAGCAAGTGTAGAAGCGGCAGCAGCACCCCAGATGTGGGAGCACTATTCGAGGTTTGGTCTTATTTGTGAAGTATATAAGGTATAGAGATTTGCTGGTGAAAAGTATTTGCGAGCCCGGAAGAGGAAACCTAATTTCTTAGCAGCCGCTTCTGCAATTGATGTGACATATTGGTGCCAATTGAGATTTCGATCCCCAGAAATGCCAACAAGTGAAAAGGACTCATTACTTTGAATAACTTGGTTGTTTATTGTGATGGGCCTAGGGCCGGTGTATCTCTTATGAGAAAGAAAGCAAGACTGTGATTTGGTGGGGTTGAATTGTACAATATTTCTACTTCCCCAGTCTAATATTTTTTGGAGATCCACGGAGATAGAACCCTACATGAGTCTGCGATCCTCATCTAATTGGGCTAAAGAGACAGGCTTCGAATATTATATATTTGAGTGGAGGGTACTGTCGTCCGCGTAGCTGTGAACTGGGTTGGACGTGCTAGAGAGAAGGTCATTGATGTGGAGAAGAAACAAGGTAGGGGCTAAAGCTGAACCTTGAAGAACTCCTGCATTATTTGGATACAGTTTAGAGTAATGGCCATCCACGACAACAGAAATGCTCCGGTTGGAGAGGAAGTTTGCCGTACAGGTACAGAGTTTTGGTGGTAGGCCATAGGCCGGAAATTTATTAAGCAGCGCTGCGTGCCAGACCTGGTCGAATGCTTCAGATATGTCTAGAGCGACAATCTGGGATTCACCGTGTAGTTCCATAGACTTGTTCCAAGAATAGGTGACAAAGGAAAGGAGGTCGGCAGTTGATCAGCGCTGAGGGAATCCATACTGCCTGTCGTGGATTAGACTGTGTTTTTCAAGGAATTTTAGTAATTCGGTGTTTATATACTGTTCCATCACTTTCGAGACGACTCAAAGGAGAGAAATAGGCCTGTAGTTGCTAGGAAGCGCTTTGGATCCTTTCTTGGGGACGGGTTGTACTCGAGCAGTTTTCCAGTTACTAGGAATATGCCTCTATTGTAAGATGTCTGAAAAAGACGAGTCAGGACAGGAGCCAGTTCTGGTGCGCATTTTTTGAGAACAATTGCTGGGATCTCGTCAAGGCCAGAGGCTTTCCTGGTATTAAGAGAAGAGAGCATCTTTCGTACCTTTTTAGTTTTGAAAATGATATCTGTTATGGTTATGCTTGGCGGTTTTCTTGACTGGGATTGTGTAGAGGCTTTTTGTGAGCTTTGACCTTTTCAAGTCTGGCCTTGTCACAGGATTTAGAGAACCAGGTCTTTTGAGTGGCTGCAGAGATTTTCTGTGTACGTGGAATAAATAATTCCATGCCAGCTTGGATAATTTCGGTGACGTTTTGTGAGATATCAGAGGGGTCAGGATGAGAGAGGCAGAGAGACGCCCATGGAAATGAGGAAAAGTAATCTCGCAATTCGTCCCAATTGGCGGAGTTGTAGTGCCAAACGATACGTGGGTGTGATGACTGTGTGACCTCGGGTTGCATTGCGCAGGAAGCAGTGATCATGCCGTGGTCTGAGCGACCCAGGGGGGCGGTCACTGATATCTTATAGCAATCAGGATTTGTAGTATGAAGGAGATCCAAGGGATGTGATCTGTGTGTTGGGATGCGAGGAAAGTAAGTTGGTTGCTGAACCATATTGGCTAAAGAATTGCTGACTACAAAGGCCTCCGCTGCTCTTCCTTGTGGGTCGGTTTGTGAAGATCCTAGCCATTCCTTATTATGGACATTGAAGTCGCCAAGAATAGTGACCTCGGAGGAAGGATATTCAGAAATGAAATGGTCGTTTTTTTCAGAAAGGTAGTCAAAGTCTAGAAAGTAATTCTTCCGGGCTGCTTTTTGATATTTGATCGTCCTCTTTTGAATTCTACAACCCAGTGTATAATGGTAGCATACAAAGGACGTTAATCACCTAAGGTTTCTAACATACTAGTAAAAAGGTCTTTCCTTTATAACCCTTTAAAAAATATGTATTTAACACCTGACCGAAATTCTCTTTTATCAAAATCTTTCTCAGACACGACGTTTCCAAAGATTCACATTTTTGTTACCGTAATATTATTTTGTGTGTCAAAAGTGCATAATGATAAGATTTGTAAAAGTCATTTGTAACAGGTCATTTTCCACCTGATTATATCCTATCTAGAAGTTTTAAGTTGATAACAAAATAATTATTTTCTGATCGATTTTAATATTTAGCAAATCATTAGATGTATATTCTCGACAAAACAAAGTCTCCAGGTATTAAATTTTAATTCAATTTTCCCGATCTGGGAAACTTACAGTGAATTTCCCTCAGATACAAGCACGGATACTATGGCTAAAGGAAAACGATTAAGGACACGAGTCGATTTATTCAGAGTGCGAATTACTAAGTCAATTAATTCACTTCGAAAATTGACTTTCCTTCCCCCACTCTTATAGGACACCTAATCTGTTATCATTGGCGCTTTTTCCGTTTATATCTCCATCTTTCCTACACTTTTCAGTATAATATATGTTTCCTTATCTTTCTCACGGAGCCATGTTAGAGACTTGACAACATAGGCGCATCCAAGTGAGGGTACAGGAGTTATTGTTTATCAATTATTTAAAATACTTATAAACTACACGTTGGATTTTGGTCTTTCACGATACATTGTTACGTTCTTAGGGGTTCTGGATTTGTTGACTAACAAAATACAGCTTTTTAAACTACTAATTTATTATCACCAACTATTTTACAACACCACCATCAACTAAAATATTTCTCTCTATTACTATGCGTCCATAGAGCTATATTTCACTATACGCCTTCTATGATCGCTTATTATACACCAACACTAACTCACTACTAACTGACTCCCTCTATCTTCGGCTCGCCTATTTTTATATTGTCCATAGATATTATTCATCTTTTTGCATTGTTTCATACCTGTCACTTCTGGTTCCTTCTAGAAATATAATTCCAGAGTGTCCGCTGTTACCAACACACTTTACAAGCTGGCTGTGACCATAGAAGAAACAGAGTTCATAAACTCAATTCTCATAGAGTGTAATGGTTATGTTTTATTCATTACCGTAACTCCCTTACTGACATAACGAGAACCTCAAAGGAAGCCTAAATAAGAAAATGTGACTGTATTTTTGAAGAGCAATTCAAGTTTTGGTTTTAAAAAGATGTATTGAAAATTCGCTATTGACATTTTTCGCTGCAGTGTCGTTCCGATTCAAGTACATCAAGTTTCAACCCCAGTGTCTACCTACACTCTTGATTGTACCTTGCACCTACACTCTCTTCCTGTCTTCACCACTACAAGCCTTTTCTACCAGTTGCTGACTCCTCTCCTGGGGATGTTAAGCGCCTATGATAAGCGCTAAATACCGATCTTACCTTGTGCAGTTTCCACATACCGTCTGCAGGAAAATTAATACCTATGGGACCTCAGGTGTAAGTCCAGACCAGCTGGTGAAACTTTGGAAGTGCGAGTGCACTACATGTGAGTTATTTTCAGCCTTTTAAGTGATCTTTAAGACTAGACAGACATAAACTTTCCTACGTCATTTAAATTATTCATTAAATTTCTCATTAAACTGCAACATAAATTTTAAATCAGTCAAAATCAAAAATTTTATCAGTGCGATTGACTTTATATAAATGTATTTTGTATTTTGCTCCTGTATAATGTAAAAACATGTAAATTAGGAATATTAGTATGCTATTAATTAGTTGACGTTTTGCACACGAATTTTTCAAACCTTCAAATGTTTTAAAGTACAAAGAAAGTAGCTTGCAACCTTTCATTTAAACAATAGTAATCAATTACTTAATTTTTTGATATCTGGGCTTCTCTCACAAGCTTTTGAAGAAAACAAAACATACTCTGGCCAAAACAATTAACTAGAAATTTACCTAACAAATTAAAATTGAGAACATTGGTAGAATTAATAGAAAACCTTTACTTTACATTTGATATTTATTTTTGTTTCTTTGTAATGTACAACTTATATTTGATTTACCAGGAAACTTGATTTAAATAACTCCCATTATTAATTTATTTCTTATGCTTTCATTGAGTTGAATTTTCACTTTAAAGTTGGCATATACATTTAGTTTTACTCAGGGTTTGCGGGTGGACAATTCTATTTAATGGTGGCGGTGACTTAAGTTTTGTCTTTCTACAAATAAATTTTGATTTCAATCTAATATTTTCTCATACTTTCTCTTAGAGAAAAATACGCACGCTGATGTGGTTGCAGCTCAGAAGACAAATGAATCCAGTGTGAAAAACGTAAAGTAAAAACTTCTTACTTGTAGGGATAAAGGAAAATATTCCAGAATCGATTAAAACTTTGGAAGATTTTATTTTCCAATAAAGCCGTTTCAAGTTCACGAACTTCCTCATAAATCTTGCGTATACGTGTCTCTGAATGTAGGGAGTGTTGCCAACCTAATTTCCAAAAGTAACCGGATGTACGTGCATTCACTTACCGAATGCGGAATAACCATTTAATCTTCTGCGACATTTTTATAGAGTTCCATCTGAAAAAAGTCCGTACGTAGCAAGTGCATTATGGAGCGAATTTTTATAAAATTGTTCAACAACAAAATATTAGACAGTCAATAAAAGCTTAATAAAGATAAAAATTTCGTGACGCAGCAAGTGCGTTATAGTAGCGAATTTTCATAAGTACTGTACACTAATATTATACGGCATATTAGTAAAGTTAATACTTTAAACTTACACAGACCTTGAAGATCCATTTTGGAGATCCTAGTACGCGCACATTTGAGGCTTTCCTAGTATTAAGCGAAGAGAGAATCTTTCGTACCTTTTTAGTTTTGAAAATGATATCCGTCATTTTATGCGCGACATTGGGGACTGTTGGTGGTTGAACATTTGGAGGTGGGTTGAGAGTAGAATTGCTAGCGAACAACGAGGCAGAAAGTTCAGCCTTGCCCAGGGCGGTAGAAACAATTTCATCCCCTGAAACAAGAGATGGGAACGTGCTCTTGCAGAAATTATTCGCAATAGATTTAGCAAAAGTCCAGAAGGGTTTGCTGCCGTTGGAGCTTGAGATGACTTTGTTTTTGATGTGGTTATTAAACGAGTTTTTTACCTCAGAAAGAATGCGGACATAGCGGTTTCTTGCGTCGTTAAATGCTTGACGGTTTTCTTGACTGAGATTGTGTAGAAGCGTTGTGTGAGCTTTGACCGTTTCAAGTCTGGCCTTGTCACAGGATTTAGAGAACCAGGGCTTTTGAGTGGCTGAAGAGGTTTTCTGTGCACGTGGAATAAATGATTCCATGTCAGCTTGGATAATTTCGGTGACGTTTTGTAAGATATCAGAGGGGTGAGGATGAGAGAAGCAGACAGAGGACCGTGGAAATGAGGAAAAGTAATCTCGCATTTCGTCCCGGTTCGCAGAGTTGTAGTGCCAAACAATCCGTGGGTGTGATGACTGTGTGACCTCGGGTTGCATTGTGCAGGAAGCAGTGACCATGCCGTGGTCTGAGCGACCAAGTAGGGCGGTGATTAATGTCTTATAGCATTCAGTTTTGTAGTAAGAAGGAGATCCAAGGGATTTGAGCTGTGTGTTGGGATACGAGGAAAGTAAGTAGGTTGCTGAACCATATTGGCTTAAGAATTGCTGACTGCAAAGGCCTCCGCTGCTCTCCCATGTGGATCGGTTTTTGAAGATCCTAGCCATTCCTTATTATGAACATTGAAGTGACCAAGAATAGTGACCTCGGAGGAGGGATGTTCAGAAATCAGATGGTCGGTTTTTTCAGAAAGGTAGTCGAAGAGCTGGACAAAGTTGTTGTCAGAAGGTGACCGGTAAATGCAACAAATTAATTTAGAGAGAGTTTCATCCAAAGTATGCACACATGCCTTCATGCAATCTAAAGGAAGTAAGGAGCTCATACCCGGGAAATTAAGGCCACATATATTCGAGAAGGATATGTTAAATCTTGATGCCGGCGCCCTCTGTAGACCCCTCTTCCTGAGATCCGAATGGAGGGGTATTTTATCTCCAGAGTCTTTTGTACAAGGAGAAGCCATCATCATTTTTGTTTATAAGAGAAACCGACTCAGACATCAGAACCGGGAACGTCCGTTGGGACTTCACCGACCCCTTGGTGTAAGGGGTGGTACCTCCTCGGGCGTGAAAAAATCATTTACTATCACGTAAACGAAAAGTCCACTACCACCTGCTAATTTGTTATAATGAGCGGATGGTGATACATTCAGTTGCAAATTTTCAGATTCCAAATCTCAATATTAATTCGAAAACATTTAATGCACGCCTTACGTGGGACATCTATATATATATATATATATATATATATATATATATATATATATATATATATATATATATATATATAATGAAATTCTAAAAAAATATATTAAAAAGACGGATTTTTTCTTTATGGGCAGCACTTAGATCATCAATGCTAACAAAAAATTATTAATTACAGGAATTACTGCAAGTAGTTTCGGTTTATACTTATGCAAAAACACTGTTAAATTATTATTATGTAACTATTTTTATCCATGTCACTTCAACAGAACAATTTTTTAAAATGTTTTCTAAATGGCCTTTATTGATTCTTCCTTGTCCAAAGAAAAAAAAATCTCAATTAGATGAAACAAATATAGGGAGATTCATTTAGTTCAAAAGACTCACTTGTATACTTCTGCTTAGTTGCCATTTTGTCACCCAAATTGAATCTAGACTTAACATCAAAATCTCAAATCCAAGTTAATTTTTTTAGAAACTATTAAACCAAAGCCAGAAATTGTAACCAAAATTCCAAAGTTAAAATCGGATGACGAAAGGTTAGCAATCTGATTTGCAACCAATGCCCGACAATTTATATCCAATAAAAATATATTTGGTAATTCTGCCGTATACTTTGATTTTCAACATTTGAAGTACACCTATGTAATTAAGAAGTAACACTCTTAAATGTTTGAAACCTATAAAAATAAACATTTTTATGACTTACCATCACTCCCGATGAGGCTTTATTACCAAGTTCGCAAACACAAATGCATCAAGTTTTATTGCAACACTCTTAGCATATAGTGACTGTTACTATTAGTTATATAGGGGTTGAAATTGCTGAACTTAGGGAAGTTCTGTCAGACTCAATGCTCGTTAGCCGAATCAGTTTTCTAACCGTGTTTCTGCCCTTTTCGAACAGTCCTCAACGCGTCTGGTTTCATCCTCAAGGTCCGTTGCTCATCATTCTCTCGTTTCTTATTGGCTGAGACAATTCCGTCTTCCCGGATTCATGTTGGTGTAGAACTTTACCGATATTAAGAGGATAACGTATTTCCGAGTTTGTGGAATTTATTAATAAAACGTCGCAGTTTAGGATATATCGGAGCAAGAGAAACTGGTTCTGTTGGTGGTCAAATTGCGTTTTATTTCGAATCTTAAGCGATGTCATTTAGCGATTTAAAATTTTTTCCATGTACGACTCATTGTCAAGTTCAGTAATGACTAATGGTAACTGATTTATTGTCAACATTGACAAAATACTACTTTGAAAAGGGAGGTCGGCGCAACCTATGGTTGCCACGATACGGCTATCAATATCGAAGTAGTGTTTGGGCATCTGTAAGCGAAATTCGCAGGAGTTTCTGCATCGAGTCGTCACCATTGATGCAACCTGTACACATTAGTAAACGCCAGAGGCCCAGCGACAGTCGAAACGATGTATTTTTGCGGTCGAATCTGCTCCAAAGAAGGCACAGACAGTTCGATTGGACCGAAAGGTTATGGTAACAATTTTTTGGGATTCGAAGGGAATAATCCTCATGGATATTTTGCAGAAAGGAAGAACGATCACGGAGCCGCACTACAGTGAATTATTGGACCGATTCGGTAAGAAATTGAAGGAAACACGGCCCGATTTCGCTAAGAAAAAAGTGCTTTTGCAACACGATAATGGACCAACACAATCAGCCGGAGGAGTTGTCGCGTCAGAATTGCGTAAACTGCGGTGCGAATTGCTGCCACACCCACCGTACTCGCCCAACCTAGCTCCCTGCGACTTCTTTCTGTTCCCAACATGAAAATGTGGCGAGGAGAATTCGCCTTGAACGAGGAAGTTATCGCCGAGGTGCGTATTTTGAAGAGTTTGACAAATCGTCTTTTTTGGAGGGATTCAAAACATGGCATAAATGGTCCTAAGAGTATATCGACCTAAAAAATTACGTTGACAAATAAATAAAAACATTTGTGAAAAACTTGGGTACTTCATTGCTAACACCGGTATTTATTGATCGACCCTCGTAGTTTGGAACGTTTTCTCGAAGTAAAGGCAACTACAATTAAAAAACAAACATCATGACCTCTCTCAGTGAAATATGATAATGAAAATTCATTAATATAAACAGTTTTATTTTGTAAGACTCTCCCAAATAAATAAATATAAAATGCACTAGTTTCCAAAAAGTAAAATATTAAATTAGTTTAGGTAAATAATAAACCAAATTATCATCTCTACTTCCCTGCAAAAAGAAAATATTGTTAAATTGTCTGACCTGTATGCATGCGCCCTCTGTTATCAAATGTTGAATACTAACCTGATCAATATTAGCAGAGTTCACAGATTTAGCTTCAGTACTCTTGCACTGAAATACATATTAAGATTCGTAATTCGGCCAGGTCTTTATCTATAGCGCTAGTGTCGCAAAAATCATGAAGTATAGCGAATTCGCGATATTTGCCAAGAGTTCAATTATCACCAGATATGGGCGGTTCTGAAAATGTAAAAAAAATACTTATTTAACTAGGCAGTGAAGGTTGTGGGAAAATTTTTAGGATAAAGAAATTAAGCGGAAAATTCAAATTCTGGAATTTGGAAAGGTGTAAATTTAAAATTTGGAAAATGGAGCTTAAAGCTCAACGTTGTCTAAATACACTACTCAACACTCAAAATGTCGTTCGCAAAAATGTTACCCTTTTAGTGAATTTTCTTTAAAAAAAATTCACTAATGAGAAGATCCCGATGACAATTTAATCTCATCAACATTTTATTTGTAACTCATTTTATCCAAAGAGGGGAAAATAAGGATCTAAGTTGTATACTTGTAAAAATAATATATATTAGCAATAAGTAGATTAAGGCGTAGACCTATTTATCATATGCATTTATAAGTGTGTTCCTGCAAATGACTTTGATAAGTTCGTTAGCCAGGAAAATCGGCCCAGGTTTTCCGGAAAAATTTTGTGTTTTCTTTCGGAAAAAAATTATATCTCCAGAAATAATTTCTGTCCTATGTACCAAAATTCACATATCTAAGTTAAAAGACAAAAAAGTCTAGGTAAGCCTCTGATTAAAAAAGTTGAAACGTCAAAATTTATAATTATGGTAATCGTATTAATGTGAGTGAAACATACGACACGAAATAACTAACAAGCTTCTAGATCTGTGTCTAAGTCGTTATTTTTATCCATTTCGTTAAAACATGAGAAAAAAATTCATTGTAAATAAAAATTGTTTGGTATAACTAATAAATACGTTAGAAAATTAACATACTAGCGTATATGCCTGCTAGTTCATACATCTGTTATGTCGACGAAGGTCCGGTGGTGTAAGCGGCTGCATCAGGTAATCGAGTCTAATAAGACGAATTCTAATCCTAGTTAGTGACTTACCCTTTATTAATTTTTCTTTAGTCTTCCATTTTATTTCACCATTATCTGATTAAATTGTTGTTATTTCGATGACTTTTTAGCGATTTTTTGTATAAAAAACAATTTTATAAAAAGAAGATAAAAACTTCTAAGACTCAATTTTAATTTGAATAGCATATTTGGTTGTTTGCTTTCGCTCTAACTTTGTGAAACCATTCCATATTTAATACAGTCGTAGACTTTTACCGTGACTTCACAAGTGCTTGTTTTTTTTCTGCAACCCATTTATATTTTAGTGACTTTTCTGTAAAAAAATCACTAATGAGCAGATTGCGACATTTGATTTTTTAAATCCCTTCAAATGAGCGCGTATAGTCTCCCTAGAACACATATCCGGAGCCAGTTTAAATTTTTATACGTTTATATATATATATATATATATATATATATATATATATATATATATATATATATATATATATATATATATATATATATATATATACCGATAACTCAACTAAATAATGGGCCGATTTTGATCAAATTTAGTGAGTACCTTCCTAAGTGAAGATTGGAACCTGTGATGAGCACTGTATCGTACACTTGGAGAACCCAAATCACCACAACACATATTTTAAAAGACCTGACGATCAATTCACTAACAAAGTTAGCAAGCGTTATCAGAAGATCAAAAATTCTGAGTCCCTTCCTTTTGCAAGTGTTTCGTTAGCCAAGAAAATCAGCTAGTTTATCCCCGAAAATGTTGTGTTTTCTTTAGAAAAATTTTTATATCTCCGGAAATAGCAAATTTATCACAATCAAATCTTGTACGTGGAGTTGTGTCAAAACAGGTAAATTAGATACCAAAATTTAGATCTGTAGGTTTAGACACAGAAAAGTTATAGGCATCTAAAGAAAACTTGGGATTTGCCTATTAAAACGTCAAAGTCGCGATATGAAACGTCTAAATTTGCAACATTTAGGCAAAAAACGTGAAACAAATACGGGTTATGTGGAGAAAATGTAGCAATGTGAGTGTTTTGCAAACCCTTAAGTTTGAGTTGCAACCGTAATTGTCTTTTTATTAAAATATTTGCAGAAAATTCATTTCATATAAACCCTTTCTTTGACGCTTTGGCAGTAGTTTCAATTAGAGCGTTTATCGTTTAATGGTCTACCGTTTTTAACGTATGTCTGTCGAAAAAATTCGTTATGAGAAGACCGTGACTGTTGAATTTTGAAAAGATTTCTTAAATTGAGCGCGAACTAGGCTCCTTATAACCCATATCCGGGGTTAGTTTCAGTTTTTATCTGTATATACAGGGTGACGCATTTCTACGGTAAAGCTCGATATATTCGTTAGTATACAAGATACGAGAAAAAATTGTATTTGTCTTGAGCTGCAGCCTCTGAAATTAGTTGTACATAGGTGGCCCATAAGTTGTTGGTGATTATTATTATTATTTTAATCGCACAGACCCTATATTATAACATTTTCGCATTTTCCATCGAAATATAATGCATGTTTGTAAGAAAAGCAACTCAGGACGCAGCAAGTGCGTTATGGTAACGAATTTTCATGATATGTTTCAAATTTCAATCCCTCAACAAGACAGTATTATATATAAATCCTGCCTAAAATTGTTCACTGATAAGTTTTTAAGTACTTTGACAAATGACTGTAAACCTTCCATATTTGCACCCTATAAGTCAACACTTTTGTTGTCTGAGCAATCAGTACGCGCACTCTTATAGCCCCACTTGCTTTATAGCAATGTGTAGCTTCAGTTTTCATTATAAAATTCTCATAGATACTTTTTGCAAAACCAGTAAACTCATACACATATAAACACGGCAAGGTAAGCAATTTTTCCCTTTTGAATAAGTATCTACAAGATGCTCTAGAACCGAGCTAAAAAAATACTTCTTACGTAACAGTTTTGCATGGAGGAAACTCGACTGAATTTCCCCAGAAAATAATCATATTACCGATCGACGATAGTCATAACCCAAGTAGGCATACGAATCAGCATGAGTTGTCGCCTCCTTAGCTACTCTTTTAAGGGCGCAGCTACAAAACTTCAGTCTTTCAGCAAGATACTGGATATGTGACCTCCAGTTCAGCTGACTGTCAACAATCAATCCAGGAATCAAGAAACCTCATGGTATTCCCCAAGGGAAGTATTTCATCACCAGATGCAACTGACAAATATTCTTCTTTTAAATAAGTTACATGAAAAATGTTACATTCAATTTTATATTTCTGCTATCAAACAAGTTTTTCAGATATCCCAATCCCACCGTGATTTTACCAGACACCGCTTTCAAAGACAGTCCTCTACTGAAGCCTCCTCGGCAAATCGTTGGTGTACAACACGAACAACAGAGGTCCAAGAATTGAGACTTGCTGCATCCCATAGCCAACCGTTTGGTATGACGAACATACCGTCCGTCCCGTTTTTCAAACATTACTTCTCAAACACTGTATCCGATTTAGTTCAGTCGACAGGTAGTTTCAAAAAGTCGGAAGTTAATGAAACTTTGGGAAGCTTTTTAGGGATGATTAATAAACATTTTCTCAAGTTTTGGACCTTGAGGACCCTGTGCAAAAAAAGAGGGGGGAGACTGCAACATTTTCGACCTTTCTCCGGTTTTTCCTGAATAACTTTTTTCTCTTACATACTATGGCAAAAGTATCTAAGACTTTTTTGTAGAGCGTTAAATTCCCTACTACCTTGACTATTCAAATATGTTTGTGTATTAAATCGTTACCGAGATATGGCGCTTCGATTTTTTTTAAAATCAAAACTCGCTAAAAAATGCCGAAGAATGCAGAATTCCACCTTATTTCTTCTGTTATACCCGAATTATTGTGAAATGTTGTCATTATGATTTATGGTTACAACCGCCAACTTTGGAAAGCCCCACCCACACCCGCTACCCTCTTCCCCTCCAAACCCCAATTCACAAAAGCTAATTTTCTTCTCTGATGAAATTCAACCATACTAACTCCATGTTGGTATTTATAATTGTTACTTTTTGGATAGATAGACCCCCGCCCCCCCCTTCACAACATAGTTATCACAGGACAGGCAAAAAACGTAGTCGTTTCGTGGACAAAGAATGTTATTAAGAATATTAAAGTATTCACAAGGAAACATTATATGAAATAGATATATTATTATTGAAAGGTACTCATATATACATGTACAAATCATAGTAGGTACTCATTACAGTTCCCTTCGGGATTTCTTAGCCGTTGGTTCTGCTTCTAACAGCTCGTCGTCCTCCTGAGCGATCAGGCTGTTAATGATGTCCTCCTCGTCGTCGTATTCGTTGACTAGTCTGGAGAGTCCGCCTCGTTCAAATCAGTTGCGAGAGAGTTTTCGCAAGAGTGGCCTGTGCAGTGCTTGCACATTGCTGAGCACCTAAGGCCTGCTTTCTTGCAGTTGCAAGCTCCGGTACTACAGTATTTGCTTTGAAACAATCTGGAGGATGTTATCCGGCGCAGCATTTCTGGTTGTGGGGATTGGTAGTACCCCTTGCGTGGTTAGTTTCCAGCCCCAAACTGATTATTTTTCCAGCTGCCTCCACAAGTCGACGTCTTTCTTCCTGTGCGTCTCCTTTATTTTCGTTGGAGTACCAGTTATCGTACAGAATTTTGTCACCAATTCTCTTCAGACTGACAACGGGCCCTCTACTTGAATCTGAGATGATAATTTGGTCTCCATATTTCGTCTGAAGACGACTTTTCACAGTTTTGAGGTGTGGTCGACTGTCTCCCTCAATCAACACAATGAGCTGCTGAATGGAAACCTGGCATTCATCACTGTTCTCGTCGATGTATGAAAATATCATCTGCATGGCCTCGTCAACGCTTGGTGATGGGCGGAATCCTCTTTTCTGCCCTGACCTCGGTGGATGGTAAAAACTTGCAAGGCTTTTTTGGTGATACTCAGCATTGACAGCGACCAAATCAGAGCTCAAATTGGGCAACTGGCTGATGCGTTCTTCTATTTTCTTCCCCCACTCGTCTCAACGCATGCTCGCCTTATCGATAATTTTATTAGTTATTTCGGGTAGAGTCACTTTGACCGGAGCATTGCGCCTTTCCAAGGACAACTTTGCCTGTTTAGCTCTGAAATCATCAGTAATATGTTCCTCACAAAAAACACGCATTGGTGAAGTCGAATTTCGCAACTTGTGACCGCCGAGTAGGTACATGAGAAAGAGCTTTGGATGTGTCATATCCTCGACGTGCAAAGGCAGCAATCAATTTCTCATTGCTGTACCTTGTTTGGCAAGCACTGTGCACTCTCACTTCACTCAACCCACGCAGGAACTGTTCATCTGCCCAAAGATTCCTTTTCACATTGGACACCAACAGTCTGGTAACTTCTCTGGCTTTCGCAACAATTAGTTCACCTGCTTCAACTCCTCCTTTACAAATAAAACACAAGACTGATTGACTAGATGTAGACGCCATCTCCAAAAGCTACTCGAATTTACGCAAACACGGATTCACCATGCTCTCTTGAAACGATAAGTTTTTTTTTATATCAAGAATCGCATGTTATAAAGCTATGGATTAGAAATGTAATTCGTGTATGCGATAACAGAAGAAAATATGGCGCATAAACCGGAGGGTTAAAAACATGAACCAATATAACTGGGTCATAATTAAAAAGTGCTGAGAGTTTTGCGTTAAAATCGATCCACAATCAGTAGTTTAAGGAATTGGGCTGGTACGGTCCTGCTTATTTGTTACCTGTGGAATATTAAAAAAAAGTTTTACTCCTTTTCTCATGAAAAGCATAAGAATGGCGCGTCATCAGGTTAACCATTTTACTACACCCGGGAGTATCTATCAAGTCCACAAAGCAATTAGCTTATAAAAAAGCTCGTATCATAGATCAAATTAAATATTCCATTTTTCCCCCTTAGAAACACACACACAACACACTTCATCATCCGCAAGATAAATTATCTTCCCTCTTCAAGAACACAATTTTGTAATTTACGTTCAAAATATAAATTCCCGAAAGAACTGACCAGACTCGTATAAAAAAAGCAAGAAAATAACATCTAATAAATCAAAAGCTCTCACGTAAATTTGAAAAGTTAGTGTCCGATACTGAAATTACTTGAAACTGGTTTAGTTTGGATCGTTGTTATAACGATAATGACGTTTTATATGTCCGGCGATAGTGTTTTGTTTGTTGGCATGGCTAACTGTGATGATGGTGTTTGATCCGATTTGTAGGTCGACGTTCAATTGGCTGTGAGAATTGTAAAGTGATTTAAATCGTGTTTAATTCGTAATTCAGCTGTTTACTAGAGTTCTAAGCTCTTAATGATTTAATCCTTCTAAAGTGTAACGAAACAATGGCTTAAAAGTTTCTTTACGATGTACAATTTAGTTTGGAGAATTAACTTAGCAGCAGAATCCTCTACGGGGATGCGTAAAATCAATGACCCTTTCAAATATCTCAAAACTCATGGATTTAACTATATAATAATAATAATAATAATAATAATAATAATAATAATAATAATAATAATAATAATAATAATAATAATAATAATAATAATAATAATAATAATAATAATAATAATGATAACTCAACAACCGTTCAATCTTTAGACCAAATTCATGTGTACAAATATCTGGGCATAGATGAACACGACGGTATCCAACACAAGAGAATGAAAACCAAATTGAAGAAAGAATATTACCGGCGAATAAGAGCGATTTTTAAAACCGAGCTCAATGCCAAAAACAAGATGGTGGCCATAACCTTCCCAGCTGTTCCTGTCATTCAATACAGTATAGGGATCATCAGGTGGACCCAAGCAGAGATTCGGAAGCTGGACACCCAGACACGTAAGCTCCTCACAATGTACGGTTCTCTCCATCCACGTGCGACATTGACCGATTGTAGATCCCTAGAAAAGAAGGAGGCAGAGGAATGATTAGCATTGAGGCTACCAACAACTTTGCCAAAAAAGGAATCAGCAGTTACCTATAACTAAAACAAGAAGATAAACAGCTGGGAATGGTGTACAGACAACAACAAGGTGCCCCTGAAGAATATGACAGCACAGAGGAAGACAAGGATAACGGAGAAGATACAGAACCAGAACACAACAGCCATAGTATGCCTGAAACAAAGAAAGTAAAAGAAATGAAACAGAAAATGAAACAACAGATGAACGAATTATAAAATAGAATACCAAGCCACTTTATAGACAAATATCAAATGAGGCCCTCAAGGAAACCATCCATCAAAAAAACTCATGGGCGTGACTCACCCATGCAAATCTCAAGACCGAGACGGAAGCTCTGATAACTGCCTGCCAAGATCAAGCCATCGCAACAAATTATGTGAAAGCTAAAATAACGAAAACCGACACAGACCCAAAATGCAGACTCTGTCGGTCTTTCAATGAAACCATCCACCATATTGTTGCGGGCTGTCTCATACTAGCAAAACATTCGTATCTGGAGCGACACAACTCAGTAGCCAGGCAGATCCACTGGAACATCTGCAAATACTACAAGATAGATGTAAATGAAAAGTGGTATCATCGGAGCCACAGGACTTATTTCCAATGCCACTACCAATTTCATGAAGGAAGTTCCAGGAAAACACAATCTCCTGCTAATGCAAAAGGTAGTGGTCCTGGGTACAGCGCATATAGTACGAAAAGTACTATAATACTTACCTGACATCAAGGCGCAGAAGCAACACCCTAGGTGAACGGAGTGCACTCGGTGTTGCTCAACTCATGTAGAATAATCCTTAGAATAAACTAAGTGGAATCTCTTATAATAATAATAATAATAATAATAATAGTAATAATAATAATAATAATAATAATAATAATAATAATAATAATAATAATAATAATAATAATAATAATAATAATAATAATAATAATAATAATAATAATAATAATAATAATAATAATAATAATAATAATAGTAATAATATCGGATATCGAAAATTTACAACAGAAGGTGCGAACACTCCTAACAAAATCCAAAAAGCATCACCCCCGTAGGGCTATTAAGCAAGTAACCCTACCTAGACACCAAGGTGGAAGAGGAGTGTTGGATATTGGTAAACAGTTGGACCAGCAGATAGTGAACCTGGGTATATATTCCCATCAGCAGGCGCTTACTTCTGAGCCACACCGCGTCATATGCAAGGCAGATGATTCAACACCGCTGCAATTAAAAAAAAAAGTGAAATAGAAAGTCACCATTGGACTGATCAGGACAAGTTGCAATCTTGGATGCAGAAGCCTGTCCATGAGCGATATCTGAATGAGACACATGTCGGCAAATTGGCGTCGAACTACCGGTTGGTGTCCGGACAGATGTTTCCAGAGACAGGGGTGTTTTTACTGGCCATACAAGATCAGGTCATCTCAACAAGAAACTACCTGAAGTTATATGAAAACTATATAGTTGGAGATAATTCGGTCCAAGATGATAGTACGTTATGGTAAAGCAAATATTTCAAATCTGATAGCTCAATTTCCCATTAAGCTAGAATCTGCAATCTTGAACCATAGTAAAACCTAGGTAAACGCAACTTGGGTACTATATTAAAGAAAAATATCATGTTGCGTTTACATAGGTTTTACTATGGTTCAAGATTGAAGATTCTAGCTTAATGGGAAATTGAGTTATCAGATTTGAAATATTTTCTTTACCATAATATACTTGTTGCACCCAGATACTTTTCAACACTTATTTACTCTTGATGTACTCATACTCTTTGAAAATGGTAAAATATTGTAGCTCCCTATGTGAGTGACAAACAAGGCAAACCCAAATTGATTTTTGGAAAAATATTTTAAATAAATGAAATGGGGTAACAATTTAAGCATAAATTGAAAATCCTGGTACGCTGCTTTGTCGCAGGGGTTCTACTTTCCCTTATGCTTGCCTATAACCACCCTCAATGCATAAACAAGGACAACGTAAACAAGAAAACTTTATTGGGGACAACCACCAAGAACGTTACAGGACATGCAGTGAATATCACACTGATAACTCAAAAAATAATTGGCCGATTTTGATGAAATTTGGTATCTACCTTCCTCTTATAAGTGGCTTGTTCGTTATCTAGGAAAATCGGATCAAGTTTTTCCGGAAAAGTTTTGGGTTTTCCTTCGGAAAATTTTTTTATCTCCGAAAATAACAGAGCTATGGCAACCAAATTTGGCACGTGCGTTTCCACTATCAAACTTACCGTACTTGTCGAAATTCAGATCTATAAGTTAAAAGAAAAAAGTTATAGGCATTTAAAGAAAAAAAAATTGGGTCCTGTGGTGATCAGATGAAAGCACAAGAACAAAATATGTTTGGCTTACTGTGCATGCCCTTTGTCTTTTCTACTCCACCCATTCCAAAATCACTGTGCCTTGAAGTAGTCTGCACAGCAATTGGTAGGGTGAAGTTTTATATTGCTCTGTCTCTGGTCTAGACTAACCGTAGATCAGTTGTCTTTTGCGGTCCAGAGCTTTACACTCGCACAAGGAGTGCTGGGCTGATTCCTCCCCCTTGCCGCAGAGTCTGCATACCAGGTCCCCCTCTAACCGCCTCATTTTATGCAGGTGTTGCTTGACAGTCATGTGTCCCGCCAAGAGTCCTGTTATGTTCCTGAGCTGTCCTCTGCTAAGATTTAGCAGCTCCGCAGCTTTCTTTGAAGTGGGATCCCCAAATAGTGTCTGGTCTAGTCCTGGTCTCTGAACCAGAACTTGATGGTTCCCTTGCCCGTATCTTTAGATACTCCCAAGACCGGTTCTGGTTCCATAAATAGTTCTGCTGATCCTCTCTTCGCAAGACTGTCACCTTCTTCGTTGCCTTCATGCAAAAATTTTTATGTTTAAATTTTTGTCAAAAAGCTGTTTGTCAATAATTAGATTTTAGCAGGTCCGAAAAGGAAGACGTTCGTTTGCCAGGAACATCAAACCAGTTTAAGCTTATTGTTGGAAAATTATTATACTCCTACTTTGTTCTCCTCCACATTAATGACCTCCTTTCTAGCACATCCAACCCAGTTCACAGTTACGCGGATGACAGCACCCTCCACTCAAATATACCATATTTTAAGCCTGTCTTTTAGCCCAATTAGATGAGGATCGCGGACTCATGGAGGGTTCTGTCTCTGTGGATCTCCAAAAAATATTAGACTGGGGAAGTATAAATCTTGTACAATTCAACTTCACCAAACCTCAGTCTTGCTTTCTTTCTCATAAGAGATACACCAGCACTAGACTCATCATAATGAACAACCAAGTTATTCAAAGTAATGAGTCCTTTTCACTTGCTGGTATTTCTGTGGATCGAAATCTCAATTGTCGCCAACATGTCACATAAATTGCAGAAGCGGCTGCTAAGAAATTAGGTTTCCTCTTCCGGGCTCGCAAATACTTTTCACCAGCTAATCTCTATACCCTATAAACCTTACAAATAAGGCCAAACCTCAAATACTACTCCCACATCTGGGGTGCGGCTGTCGCTTCTACACTCGCTATCCTGGACCCCATTCAGACGAGAGATATACGTCTCATCGGTGACCTTACCCTCACCCAAAGTCTGCCATCACTTGTCCACCAACTTGCCGTTGGTGACGTCTCTCTGTTTTACTGATATCTGCACGGGCACTGCTCAGCGGAGCTTTCTTCCAAAGTTCCTCCACCTACTGTCTCTAACAGATCTACCAGGGTAACATAGCGAATGCAACCCTTTGCTGTCCAGGTCATCAGACATAAAACATCTTGTTATGCTCGCTCTTTTATACAGAGGACTTCCAAGTTGTGGAATTCCTTGCCGGCACATGTTTTTCCTTCTCATCCGAACCTCCAAACCTTCAGGTCCAGAATTAACAAACTGCATATTTCCTTCTTGTCGACACCCACGGTACGATAGTGTTTAGGCTGTAAGCCCTCGTGGTGTGTTCTTGAAATAAATTTAAAAAAGCTGTTTGATCAAAACATGCTCATAAAACAATAAAGTTGTTTTTATAAAATATGGTACATGGTCTATACTATATAGGGTATACGAAGTTTAATGCATTTCATTAAAAAAAGACATATTTGAAAATAAAAGCGTTTTTATGAAAATTCACTACCACAACGCACTTGCCACGTCAAAATTTTTTTTAAGGAGTAAACTAGATAATAACGTTTCAATGTTAAGGTCAAAGTTTAGGCTATATCTTTGAAGGTCTATTCTCACAATTTTAGCGAACAAATTAAAAATAATAATGGAAACATATAAAACTCTATCATTGAAAGTTATCATTATACAAAATTGTTGTTAATGTTTTCTTTTCCCAGCGTCTGTCCAAGTATACAGATTACACAAAATACTTATGAGAAATACCAAAACACCATGTTATAATAGGTATATATGTGTATATATCATAACGTTCTGTATAACTCATAATAGGCGGTCTCGATTGTTTAGTTTTCGAGAAACATCTGAAAAATAATTGAACATCGGAGATTAATAATGACCCTAGCCAGTTCTCAAGTTCTGTAAATGCACGGCCTGCTGTGTTTTCCGTCCGTCTCTCTTACTAATATCCGATTATTTTTTAGGTCGTGGTTTGTATTTTTACGATTGTCAGAGGCTGTAATTTTGGAATTCGAATTTTAAAAATTATACTCTATATTTTTCATCGTACGTGATATTATTCTCTGAAATGTTGGAACAATCATCGGAATATGTGCGGTCCTCAATCCGTGCTTTTTTCTATAATTCCTCCTCGGTTTAGATTTCAATTTGGTAATTTATTTCATCAGGTTTTTTATGGTGTTAGTATATTACAGTACGTTATAAAATTATAGAAACACAGTGGAGATTAACTTATTATTGTATACACATTTAGTAAATTTTCGTAGAAATAAGCGGTATGTGTATCTACAGAGTGAAGCAAAGAAGATGGGGTCGCCAAACAAGATATGTTTTTAAGACACGTGGAAAATCAACCTTACAAATTTTTAATTACCTATATTAATTGTTCTGGTCATTACAATAATTATTATATAAGGTGTTTCTTTAATTAAAAATTCGCTTCAACCCTAGAGTTATTAACGAGAGGTATTATTTACAACATAAAAATCGTGCTGCAAATTGAATCATAACTTCCTCATAGCTGTGATAATGTGTGCTGTTCAGACAGACATAACGTATGCTGTTCAGAAAGACATGCTGTTCATAAAGACATGCTGTTCAGAAAGACATGCTGTTCAAAAAGACATGCTGTTCAGAAAGACATGATGTTCAGAAAGACATGCTGTTCATAAAGACATGCTGTTCAGAAAGACATGCTGTTCAGAAAGACATGCTGTTCAGAAAGACATGATGTTCAGAAAGACATGCTGTTCAGAAAGACATGCTGTTCAGAAAGACATGCTGTTCAGAAAGACATGCTGTTCAGAAAGACATGCTGTTCAGAAAGACATGCTGTTTAGAGAGACATGCTGTTCAGACAGACATAATGTATGCTGTTCAGAAAGACATGCTGTTCAGAAAGACATGCTGTTCAGAAAGACATGCTGTTCAGAAAGACATGCTGTTCAGAAAGACATGCTGTTCAGAAAGACATGCTGTTCATAAAGACATGCTGTTCAGAAAGACATGCTGTTCAGAAAGACATGCTGTTCAGAAAGACATGATGTTCAGAAAGACATGCTGTTCAGAAAGACATGCTGTTCAGAAAGACATGCTGTTCAGAAAGACATGCTGTTCAGAAAGACATGCTGTTCAGAAAGACATGCTGTTTAGAAAGACATGCTGTTCAGACAGACATAACGTATGCTGTTCAGAAAGACATGCTGTTCAGAAAGACATGCTGTTCATAAAGACATGCTGTTCATAAAGACATGCTGTTCAGAAAGACATGCTGTTCAGAAAGACATGCTGTTCAGAAAGACATGCTGTTCAGAAAGACATGCTGTTCAGAAAGACATGCTGTTCAGAAAGACATGATGTTCAGAAAGACATGCTGTTCAGAAAGACATGCTGTTCAGAAAGACATGCTGTTCAGAAAGACATGCTGTTCAGAAAGACATGCTGTTCAGAAAGACATGCTGTTTAGAAAGACATGCTGTTCAGACAGACATAATGTATGCTGTTCAGAAAGACATGCTGTTCAGAAAGACATGCTGTTCATAAAGACATGCTGTTCATAAAGACATGCTGTTCAGAAAGACATGCTGTTCAGAAAGACATGCTGTTCAGAAAGACATGCTGTTCAGAAAGACATGCTGTTCAGAAAGACGTGCTGTTCAGAAAGACATGCTGTTCAGAAAGACATGCTGTTCAGAAAGACATGCTGTTCAGAAAGACATGCTGTTCATAAAGACATGCTGTTCAGAAAGACATGCTGTTCAGAAAGACATGCTGTTCAGAAAGACATGCTGTTCAGAAAGACATGCTGTTCAGAAAGACATGCTGTTCAGAAAGACATGCTGTTCAGAAAGACATGCTGTTCAGAAAGACATGATGTTCAGAAAGACATGCTGTTCAGAAAGACATGCTGTTCAGAAAGACATGCTGTTCAGAAAGACATGATGTTCAGAAAGACATTCTGTTCAGAAAGACATGCTGTTCAGAAAGACATGCTGTTCATAAAGACATGCTGTTCAGAAAGACATGTTGTTCAGAAAGACATGCTGTTCAGAAAGACATGCTGTTCAGAAAGACATTCTGTTCAGAAAGACATGCTGTTCAGAAAGACATGCTGTTCAGAAAGACATGATGTTCAGAAAGACATGCTGTTCAGAAAGACATGCTGTTCAGAAAGACATGCTTTTCAGAAAGACATGCTGTTCAGAAAGACATGCTGTTCAGAAAGACATGCTGTTCAGAAAGACATGCTGTTCAGAAAGACATGCTGTTCAGAAAGACATGCTGTTCAGAAAGACATGCTGTTCAGAAAGACATGCTGTTCAGAAAGACATTCTGTTCAGAAAGACATGCTGTTCAGAAAGACATGCTGTTCAGAAAGACATGATGTTCAGAAAGACATGCTGTTCAGAAAGACATGCTGTTCAGAAAGACATGCTGTTCAGAAAGACATGCTTTTCAGAAAGACATGCTGTTCAGAAAGACATGCTGTTCAGAAAGACATGCTGTTCAGAAAGACATGCTGTTCAGAAAGACATGCTCTTCAGAAAGACATGCTGTTCAGAAAGACATGCTGTTCAGAAAGACATGCTGTTCAGAAAGAGATGCTGTTCAGAAAGACATGCTGTTCAGAAAGACATGCTGTTCAGAAAGACATGCTGTTCAGAAAGACATGCTGTTCAGAAAGACATGCTTTTCAGAAAGACATGCTGTTCAGAAAGACATGCTGTTCAGAAAGACATGCTTTTCAGAAAGACATGCTGTTCAGAAAGACATGCTGTTCAGAAAGACATGCTGTTCAGAAAGACATGATGTTCAGAAAGACATGCTGTTCAGAAAGACATGCTGTTCAGAAAGACATGCTGTTCAGAAAGACATGCTGTTCAGAAAGACATGCTGTTCAGAAAGACATGCTGTTCAGAAAGACATGCTGTTCAGAAAGACATGCTGTTCAGAAAGACATGCTGTTCAGAAAGACATGCTGTTCAGAAAGACATGCTTTTCAGAAAGACATTCTGTTCAGAAAGACATGCTGTTCAGAAAGACATGCTGTTCAGAAAGACATGCTGTTCAGAAAGGCATGCTGTTCAGAAAGACATGCTGTTCAGAAAGACATGCTTTTCAGAAAGACATGCTGTTCAGAAAGACATGCTGTTCAGAAAGACATGCTGTTCAGAAAGACATGATGTTCAGAAAGACATGCTGTTCAGAAAGACATGCTGTTCAGAAAGACATGCTGTTCAGAAAGACATGCTTTTCAGAAAGACATGCTGTTCAGAAAGACATGCTGTTCAGAAAGACATGCTGTTCAGAAAGACATGCTGTTCAGAAAGACATGCTCTTCAGAAAGACATGCTGTTCAGAAAGACATGCTGTTCAGAAAGACATGCTGTTCAGAAAGAGATGCTGTTCAGAAAGACATGCTGTTCAGAAAGACATGCTGTTCAGAAAGACATGCTGTTCAGAAAGACATTCTCATGGAATGAATTTAGGGCCTATGACTCGACCACAAAAAATATTTGTATTCCTGTACCCATAAACTTTTGAAACGTTATATTAGTCATGTTTTATTGAAAAAATCTAAATTTTCACCAAACCACTTCTTAGTTTTCCCCTACCCCCTGAAGCGATCTTACCCAAAAACAATTCGAAGCGTTCCTTTGTCGGGTGCTAACTGGATACCAAATTTGAAGATAATATCTCAATTCGAAAGTTATTGCGGCTATTAACAAACAGACGTAGATGCTGACAAACCGACAGACCGACCGACCCACAGACCAAAAATTTCGTTACAGAATCACGTTTTCTATATTCTTTGAGACTTTTTACGCCGTTTTAACAACAACAAAAATCGAAATTTTCATCAACAATATGCCACACCCACACATTCAACCCCTAATTTAATTTCAGTACAGAACACCAGATGCTTAATGAAATTAAAAGTTTTGTAATAAATAAACCCTAAAACGTTATATTACTCGAGTTTTAACAAAAGAATGCCATTTTCACCAAATCACCTTCCATTCATCTACCTACCCCCTAAAGCGATTTTACCCAAAAACAATCCGAACCGTTCGTTTGTCGGGTGGTAACCGTATACCGAATTCAAAGACGATATCCCAATTCGTTCTAAAGATATCGTGGTTACAAACAGACAGACGTACAGACAGACACGCAAAAATTCATCACAATACAGTTTTTAGACATGACTATCGTTTCGCTAACAAAGTTAGCTTCATCAGACGGATGAATAAACTTATTCTGCTTTTACTAACTTTGTTGTTCGTTTGTCGAGTGCTAACTGTGTACCAAATTTGAAGACGATATGTTGATTCTCTCTAAAGTTATCGTGTCTACAAACAAACATACAAACCGACAGACCGAAAGACTGACAGACCGACAGACCGATAGCCCGACAGACCGACATACAGACAGGCCGTGTAACCAACATGGGGGTTCGATGACCCCACCCCCCTGAATCCGCCACTGATTTAAGGAGATTTATCTATCACGGGCGATCATACTTCTCTAGATCACAGGGCTCTGTTATTGATGCTATCATTTACATTCCGCCCCAGAAACTGCTACGTTAGTACTTCTGCATACTGCATTTAATCGGACAATCCGCTTAATCATGAAGAAAAACACGCCTTTAGTGTGAAGTTACCGACTTGTCCAGCAGTTCGATAGGTATCTTCGTTCTTTCCTAGAGAATCTAAACTCCGAAGTCTACTCCCGGCGCACATAATTCCGCAGACATATTTAAGAAGCGGGTAAACACCCGTCCTAATCCCTGATCGCGAGGCATGGCGGGAGGAGACGCCGGGCATGCCACGGAACGCGCTCTTCTGGTTCACGGACGGATCTGGCGGGGAGCGTGGGACGGGGGCAGGTGTTTACTCGGAAGGACCGAGGGTAAGTCATAGTATTTCCCTCGGAGCCCATGCAACGGTGTTTCAGGCCGAGATGTACATCATCCTGCTCTGTGTGCGGGAGAACAAGAGGAGGGGCTACACCAACAAGCGGATCCTCATAGCCACAGACAGCCAGGCAGCCCTTAAGGCACTAAGTAGCCCACGGGTAAATTCCTGGCTGGTGAGTGAGTGCCGAGACGAGACGAGCGACCTGGCTGGGCAGAATGAGGTGACCCTCATCTGGGTGCCGGGTCACTCGGGGGTTAAAGGCAATGAAGAAGCTGACAGTCTCGCGAAGAGAGGGTCAGCAGAACCATTTATGGGACCAGAACCGGCTCTGGGCGTGTCAAAGAGCACTGCCAGGGGAGCCATTAAGTCCTGGGTCAGAAACCAACACAAGGTGTACTGGGCGGACTGTCCAGGGCTCAGACATGGGAAGTCAATAATTGACGGACCCAGTTCAAAGAGAGCTGTGGAGCTGCTAAACCTTAGCAGAGGACAGCTCAGAAACACAACAGGTCTCTTGACGGGACACATGGCCGTCAAGAAACACCTGCATAAAATGGGGCGGTTCGAAGGGGACCTCGCATGCAGACTCTGCGGCGAGGGGGAGGAATCAGCCCAGCACATCTTGTGCGAGTGTAAAGCTCTGGACCGGAAAAGACAACTGATCTACGGTCACTCTAGACCGGAGACAGAGCAATATAAAACTTCACCCTACCAATCGCTGTGCAGACTAGTTCAAGGCACAGTGATCTTGGAATGGGTGGAGTAAGACTAAGGGTAGGCACAATCAACCAAGGGTTGCGGTGCTATCGGGGCGGCAATGCCGCGGACGAGCCCTGAGGGAACAAAAAAAAAACACCCGTCCTGTAGTAAAACAATCAAATTGATGATGCTTCGGTGACATAGGCTTCATGAACTATTTCATTAAAGAAAGTCTGGACGCAGCAGTGAATTTTCATAGAAATTTTATAAATATATATAGTAAGCCAGGAAAATAGGGCCAGTTTTTCCGGGAAAATTTTGGGTTTTCTTTAGGAAAATTTTTGTATCTTCAGAAATAACAAAGCTATTGCATCCAAATTTGGTACTCAGGTTTATGTTATAAAGAGTATACTACGTAAAAGAAAAAAATGTTATAGACCCTATATTTTTGCATTTTATATCGAAATATAATGTTTTTAAGCAAAAAATTCGGGAGGCAGCAAGTGCGTTATATACTGAATTAAGTGTTTATTTATTTATTTCAACAACACACCAAGAGGGATTACGGCCTAAATACTATCATACCGTGGGTGTCGACAAGGAGGAAAGAGGCAACTTGTTAATTCTGGACTTGAAGGTTCGGAGGAGAAGGAAAAACATGTTCCGGCAAGGAATTCCACAACTTGGAAGTCCTCGGGACAAAAGAGCGGGCATAACAAGATGTTCTATGTCTGCTCACCTGGACAATAAAAGGGTGCATTCGCTCTGTTCCCCTGGTAGATCTGTTGGAGGCAGCAGGTGGAGGAACTATGGAAGAAAGCTCCGCAGACCAGTTCCCGTCCAGATATCTATAAAATAGAGAGAGAGAGAGAGAGGTCACCAACGGCACGTTGGTGGGCAAGGAATGGCAGCCTTTGGGTGGGGGTAGCGTCACCAATGAGACCTATAGCTCTCTTCTGAATGGAGTCCAGGATAGCGAGTGTAGAAGCGGCAGCAGCGGTGGGAGCAGTATTCGAGGTTTGACCTTATTTGTGAAGTATATAAGGTATAGAGATTATCTGGTGAAAAGTATTTGCGAGCCCGAAAGAAAAAACCTAATTTCTTAGCAGCCGCTTCTGCAATTGATTGACTTGTTGGTGCCAATTGATATTTCGATCCACAGAAATGCCAACAAGTGAAAAGGACTCATTACTTTAAATAACTTGGTTGTTCATTGTGATGGGTCTAGGGCTGGTGTATCTTTTATGAGAAAGAAAGCAAGACTGAGATTTGGTGGGGTTGAATTGTACAAGATTACTACTTCCCCAGTCTAATATTTTTTGGAGATCCACGGAGACAGAACCCTCCATGAGGCTGCGATCCTCATCTAATTGGGCCAAAGAGACAAGCTTAGAATGTATATTTAAGTGGAGGGTGCTGTGGTCCGCGTAACTGTGAACTGGGTTGGATGTGCTAGAGAGGAGGTCATTGATGTGGAGAAGAAACAAAGTAGTGGCTAAAGCTGAACCTTGAGGAACTCCTGCATTTATTGAATATAGTTTAGAGAAATGTCCATCCACGACAACAGAAATGCTTCGGTTAGGGAGGAAGTTTGCTGTCCTGGTATAGAGTTTTGGTGGTAGGCCATAGACCGGAAGTTTATTAAGCAGCGCTGCGTGCCAGAGCTGGTCGAATGCTTTGGATATGTCTAGAGCGACAATCTGGGATTCACCGTGTAGTTCCATAGACTTGTTCCAATGGGTGACAAAGGCAATGAGGTCGGCAGTTGATCTGCGCTGATGGAATCCATACTGCCTGTCGTGGATTAGACTGTGTTTTTCAAGAAATTTTAGTAATTATTTATATACTTTTCCATCACTTTAGAGACGACTGAAAGGAGAGAAATGGTCATGTAGTTGCTAGGAAGCGCTTTGGATCCTTTCTTGAGGACGGGTTGAACTGGAGCAGTTTTCCAGTTACTAGGGAATATGCCTCTGTTGTAAGATATCTGAAACAGACAAGTCAGGACAAGAGTAAGTTCAAAACTTATACCTCCATTTTTTCAAAAATATCCTTATGTATCGTGAAATTTGGTGACTTGTATTCAGAAAAAGCCACTCTTTCTGATAGAGCTGTCAAAGTAGGGGTTAACATTTAAAAAAATTGACGATGACATTATATCTCCGAAACCGATGACGTCACAAAAAAAAAGTTATCTTAAAATGTGCACATTCAAATCGTATGTTTGATATGTCTCACCTGCGACAACAACGAGTAATTGAGAAAATGTATAATAAATTTTTGTGTGTGTATGTGTGAGGCGCACCTTGCGAGTGCACGCCTCTGGCCTTAGACATATGTCTCTTGGCCACAGGTTATCTGTTCCTAAATTAGTGCAATAAAATAAAGTTAAAATGAGTAGATATAAATATGTAATATTGCAGCGAAAAAGTAATTTTAACCGTATATTAGTAAATTATACAATAAAAATTTGCAGGGAATTTTCTGAAAGCAACACGTCGAAATGCAGAACATTTTTGAAAATTTATAAATGACCAAAAGCCATCAACATTCAATGATTATTATAAGTATAAAAATAGATATTTAAGGATAACTCCCTCCAAGAACATTCTCTCTGTTCAACGTGCACCCGATTTTATTTGTTTACTCATCTTAGATAGCTCGGAAACAACAAAAGACGATCATCAGGACTCGCTATCTCTTCAGAAGCTCCCGTATCATCTCAGATGACTTGTCCTGATACTGATCGAATCGCAGCAACCCATGAACCCGTATATTTGTTATGTACACATTGTAAAAATAGACCCGTTCAGATCGTCTTTTGTTTTACCAGACTTTGAGAGAGAAGGAAAGGTTAAACGAGCTTCAATTGTTTCATTTAGTGACATCCGGTAATCAGTTATGCCAACATAACCGCCCTACGAATAAAATTCCACTAAAAATTTCATTTCCTTTGATTTTTATTAAATAATAAATGAGAATGATGGTTTTTAACAATACTCATATGGGTTATTAAACTGTTCTAATGTCATAAATGGCTGATCGGTGTAGGAAAGTGTATACAGGGCGCTCCCTATATCCTGTTATTAGACTAAATTATATGAAAATGGTTTCATACTTCAGTAAATATGCTTATTTTGTAACAGATTTATTATGTATTGTGTTTGAGTGAGCTTTGCTTGGTTTATTCGAGTTTCTTTTGTTATATGCGTAATTATATTCATTTGTTTAATCTGTAATAGATGACCTTTATGTCATGGTGGTGTAGTTTCGGGTAATTGCGTTAAGTTGAAACATCTTTCAAGCATTAAATTGTGATAATAGATGTGTTAAAATAGGAAATAAGGTAACCAAATTAGTAATTTTGTAGGTGGAAGGTGATATTTTAAAGAGGGATTATAATACATTTTCAAAAGAGAGCTCACGATAGTGAGATCAGATTATCTAAAATAAAGTAAATGACTGATTTTGATAAATCTTGGTAAATATAGGCTCATTATGAAGTAAGGGGTGTATTTGAAGTCTTATATAATCTTCAGAAATCAAGCTAGTAGCAAAAAGTAAATGGAATCTAGTTGCTTCTTCCGCATTTATGGAAAACAAAAGAGTTGCCGTGTCAACTGCTGATACAAGTGTCAAATATAATCAAGGCGATTTAGATCATTATTCTCAGAATAAAACTGACGTAAACGTACGTAGAAACGATTTAAACTTTAATAGCATGGATCCACGAACAAGCTTTGGTTTAGTACAATGTTATTACGATTGTGGTAGAAATTTTACTCCTGGATTACGAAGATTTCATACGAAAATGGTTTTGAGAGCAGGGTCAAATATTCTGTAGAACAAAGAGTTGAAATAATTACTCTTTTTTTCAAAAACGATGACTGTGCCAACCGTACCGCAAATTTGTTTAATGAACGACATCCGAACAGACATGTTAACAGAAAATACATTTTGGAGTTAGTTGCAAAGTTTCGACAAAGTGGTTCAGTAGTCAACAAAAAACGGGATCCTGATCGTGAATTTCCGGTTAGAAATGAGACTACTGAGATTGAAGTTTTAGGACAAATTGCTGTAGACCCAACTTTGAGCACGAGATAATTGGCCACTGTTTCAAACAACAAAAGAAGAACTATTCAGCGAATATTGAAGCATCATAAATTTCACCCGTATAAAATTCATCTTGTACAACAACTGAATGAAGATGATTTTGATCAACGGCTGGAGTTTTGTGAAGTTATGACTGCACGAGTAGCTGATAACGGGAATTTTCTGTTCAATATCTGTTTTTCAGATGAGTGTACCTTTTTCATTAAACTCTACAGTCAATCGTCATAATTGTCGTTATTGGGCAGATAATAATCCAAGAAATTTTCAAGAAGTCCACAACTCAAACTCTACAGAAATTGAATGTCTGGACTGGCTTTTTTGGAGACCGTTTAATCGGACCAATTTTTCTTGATGGAAATTTGAGTGGCGAAACGTATTTGGAGTTACTAGAAGATAACGTTTACCCTCTACTAATTGACATTGTTGAAAATGATGATGGCTATCAAGAAAATCAATTTGTGTTTCAACAAGATGGAGCTCCTCCGCATTTTTCACAACGTGTTAGGGATTTTTTGAACAGAAAGTTTCCAGAGCAATGGATTGGGCGTAGAGGTACTATTGAGTGGCCCCCTAGATCACCGGATTCAACTCCTTTAGACTTCTTTCTATGGGACCATTTAAAGAGTATAAATTACGCAACAGAACCGGAGTCTTTAGAAGAATTACGACGACGCATTGTTGAAGAATGCCGTCAGAAATGCTCCAGAATGTCATAGCTCGTTTTGAACAAAATTTGTACTTTTGTATGGAAGCTGGTGGTCAACAATTTGAACACTTACTTAACTGAATAAACATTTTTGAACGTTTGGTTTTGTTTTTTAGTTTTTTTTAACGAAAAATTGAGTAATTAGTGCATTTCTTATCACAATGAATGAAATACGTTCTTGCAACTCCAACTGTGAATAATTTTTAAGCGAGTTAATAAAACTTCCAAAAAAATTTGTGTGCTGAATTCAGAAAAGAAAGAGCTTTCAAATGATGTAACATTCGACCCATGTTCCCTATTTAAAATATAAGGATTGTTATCACCACCCTTAAGGGGTTGATGTGACAAAGTTGAGTTTTATGTCAAAACATGTCCCCCTCAATATTAAAATTGGCGTGTTTCAGCGTTTTTTTTTTTTTAATGCATCTGGATGCAAATCGGTCTGTTTCGTTTTCAATGCATAATATTTCCTGTATCTTGTATAATAACCGATATATTGAGCTTTACAGTAAAAATTAACCACCCTGTATATATTTAAACATGTAAAAACAGAAATTGACACCGAAGGCATCTAGTTCGAAGTCCTTTGAAGAAATATTTTTAAAATTTTAAAGTCGCTGTCTTCTCAATAACGATTTTTCGTAAAACAAAAAATTCACTAATGAGGAGATCTGTGTTTACACACACACACACACACACACACACACACACACACACACACACACACACACACACACACACACACACACACACACACACACACACACACACACACACACACACACACACACACACACACACACACACACACACACACACACACACACACACACACACACACACACACACACACACACACACACACACACACACACACACACACACACACACACACACACACACACACACACACACACACACACACACACACACACACACACACACACACACACACACACACACACACACACACACACACACACACACACACACACACACACACACACACACACACACACACACACACACACACACACACACACACACACACACACACACACACACACACACACACACACACACACACACACACACACACACACACACACACACACACACACACACACACACACACACACACACACACACACACACACACACACACACACACACACACACACACACACACACACACACACACACACACACACACACACACACACACACACACACACACACACACACACACACACACACACACACACACACACACACACACACACACACACACACACACACACACACACACACACACACACACACACACACACACACACACACACACACACACACACACACACACACACACACACACACACACACACACACACACACACACACACACACACACACACACACACACACACACACACACACACACACACACACACACACACACACACACACACACACACACACACACACACACACACACACACACACACACACACACACACACACACACACACACACACACACACACACACACACACACACACACACACACACACACACACACACACACACACACACACACACACACACACACACACACACACACACACACACACACACACACACACACACACACACACACACACACACACACACACACACACACACACACACACACACACACACACACACACACACACACACACACACACACACACACACACACACACACACACACACACACACACACACACACACACACACACACACACACACACACACACACACACACACACACACACACACACACACACACACACACACACACACACACACACACACACACACACACACACACACACACACACACACACACACACACACACACACACACACACACACACACACACACACACACACACACACACACACACACACACACACACACACACACACACACACACACACACACACACACACACACACACACACACACACACACACACACACACACACACACACACACACACACACACACACACACACACACACACACACACACACACACACACACACACACACACACACACACACACACACACACACACACACACACACACACACACACACACACACACACACACACACACACACACACACACACACACACACACACACACACACACACACACACACACACACACACACACACACACACACACACACACACACACACACACACACACACACACACACACACACACACACACACACACACACACACACACACACACACACACACACACACACACACACACACACACACACACACACACACACACACACACACACACACACACACACACACACACACACACACACACACACACACACACACACACACACACACACACACACACACACACACACACACACACACACACACACACACACACACACACACACACACACACACACACACACACACACACACACACACACACACACACACACACACACACACACACACACACACACACACACACACACACACACACACACACACACACACACACACACACACACACACACACACACACACACACACACACACACACACACACACACACACACACACACACACACACACACACACACACACACACACACACACACACACACACACACACACACACACACACACACACACACACACACACACACACACACACACACACACACACACACACACACACACACACACACACACACACACACACACACACACACACACACACACACACACACACACACACACACACACACACACACACACACACACACACATATATATATATATATATATATATATATATATATATATATATATATATATATATATATATATATATATATATATATATATAGATCTCCTTAGTGAATTTTTTAAGAAAATGCACTAATAATTATGATCTGTTTATATTTAAATTATATACTGCTCTGAATAAATTTTCGTTTACCAATCCTTATTTTTGCCAAAATTGTAACTTTTGTAGGAGGCTTGTCTTTATAACTTTTGTTTTTATTGTCGATTTTAGTGATTTTCGTAGAAAAAATTCACTAATGGGGAGATCCCGACTTTTCAATTTTGAAAAATTTTTTGCAAATAAGCGCGAACTACGACCCCTAGAACCCGTATCCGGGGTCAGTTTCAATTTTTATATGTTTATATATATATATATATATATATATATATATATATATATATATATATATATATATATATATATATATATATATATATGTATGTAAGTATCACACCGATATTTCAAAAAATAATGGTCCGATTTTGATAAAATGTGGCATGTACCTTTCTTTTGTAAATGGCTTGGATAAGTTCGTTAGTCAGGAAAATTGGACGAGGTTTTCCGGGAAAATTTTGAGTTTTCATTCGAAAAAAATTCTTATCAAAAAATAATGGGACGATTTTAATAAAATTTGGCATGTACCTTCCTTTTGTAGATGGCTTTCACAAGCTTGTTAGTCAGGAAAATCGGACGAGGTTTTCCGGAATAATTTTGAGTTTTCATTTGAAAAAAAATTTATCTTAAAAAATAAAAAATCTATGATAACCAAATTTGGTAGGTAGGTTTACGATATAAAAAGTAAACTATACACCAAAATTTAGATTTTTATGTTACAAGAAAAAAAAGTTATAATAAAATATTTTGTGCCAGATCATTTCTATGAAAATTCAGTACCATAACGCACTTGCTGCGTCCAGGCTTTTTAGTTTTGATGATTTTTAACACACTATCCAGCACACTCGGCACCTTTGTATTTCATCTTTCGTTTCCCCTAACAGCGCTAGGGCTATATTATCACTGTACCAATGTCCATTTATTACTATTTAATATAAGAATAATTTAGAGACCTGCATATTGAAAACAATTTTATTACAATAAAATTGTGTATAATTTATCGCGCTATAAAGAATATTTTGTCCTGTTGTATTTAAATATCTAGACAAATAACTCACACCACAACCAAACAAATTGGTCGGCAAGATCCTTAAAAACATTCTTCAACATTCGAATGATCATTATATCTTTCCAATACCCGACCAATTTTAATAAAACATCATAAAAAGAACGTCTATACACTCTAGGGCGGGTTATCTCTCTTCTTTTTCTACTACAGCCCGTGTAGACGGCACAAAAAACAACCGAACACCACGAGAAGAAAAGAAATATTCTCATTATTAATTATTCATTTTCATTATAATCTGTTTTTATATTGGTAGGATGTTGGATTAAAACAAATCATTTGAAAAGCGGAGTTTCTATATAAATAAAATACCAAGTAGGCCTTGCCCACACAGTGGCGCCATCTCACTCGCACTCATTGTACCCGTAAAGGTAAAGTTATCTTGCTTCTCGACCAATATATCATAACTGACAGAAACAGACTAGTAATTATAAAGAGCAGCCCAATATCTTTGTATAATAATTCTCTCTATTTGAAATTTTGAATTATGTTTCTAAATTCTCAGTCGAAATCTTGAAAACCTGTTTCTAGAGAATTACTTCCATAATATTCAACATTTGTGTGGTGTCTGCTGTAGTTTTCAAGCTTTGACCAGAGACGGCTTTAATTTTGACATGGATTGTTACAGTTTTATTATTTTGCTTGTATTAGCATCATATTTTTGTCGCTATTTTGTTTGGTAAAGGACGCAGGACAAGCCACTTTACTAATTGGTAAATACATTTTCGAACTGTATAACATGTGGTCAGTATTACGGCTTTAGGATGTGTGTGGCGGTTAGTAGAGTAAAGGCGGTGAATGTGGAACACCTTTTCATTAAAAATGTGTAATAATTAAACTTAAAATATAAGGGGGTTGTAGTTTTGGTGAAGGGCTCTTAGAGCTTTACTTTACATTTTAGTAACTTCTATTGGCATTTATCACGTTTTTAAAGAGAATACAAATATGATCTACTTTGTTGACATTTTGAGGAGTAGAGAAAATGTTATGATAATGTGGAATACCCGGGTATCTTAATCAAAACGCTTTCTAGCAACTACAGGCCTATTTCTCTCCTTTCAGTCGTCTCTAAAGTGATGGAAAAGTATATAAAGACCGAAATACTAGAATATCTTTAAAAACAGCCTAATCCACGACAGGCATATGAATTCCGTCAGCGCAGACCAACTGCCGACCTCCTTTCCTTCGTCACCCATTCTTGGAACAAATCTATGGAACTACACGGTGAATCCCAGATTGTCGCTCTAGACATATCCAAAGCATTCGACCAGGTCTGGCACGCAGCGCTGCTTAATAAACTTCCTGCCTATGGCCTACCACCAAAACTCTGTACTTAGACAGCAAATTTCCTCTCCAACCGGAGCATTTCTGTTGTCGTGGATGGCCATTCCTCTAAACTGTATCCAATTAATGCAGGAGTCCCTCAAGTTCAGCTTTAGCCCCCACTTTGTTTCTTCTCCACATCAATGACCTCCTCTCTAGCACATCCAACCCAGTTCACAGTTACCAGGACGACAGCACCCTCTACTCAAATATACAATATTCTAAGCTTGTCTCTTTAGCCCAATTAGACTAGGATCGCAGACTCATGGAGGGTTCTGTCTCTGTGGATCATCAAAAAATATTTGACTGGGGAAGTAGAAATCTTGTACAATTCAACTCCACCAAATCTCGGTCTTGCTTTCTATCTCATAAGAGATACACGAACCCTAGACCCATCACAATAAACAACCAAGTTATTCAAAAGTAATGAGTGCTCTTCACTTGTTGGCATTTATGTGGATCGAAATCTCAATTGGCACCAACATGTCACATCAATTGCAGAAGTGGCTGCTAAGAAATTAGGTTGCCTTTTCCGGGCTCGCAAATACTTTCCACCAGCTAATCTCTATACCTTATATACTTCACAAATAAGGCCAAACCTCGAATACTGCTCCCACATATGGAGTGCCGCTGCCGCTTCTACACTCGCTATCCTGGACTCCAATCAGAAGAGAGTTATACACCTCATCGATGATCCTACTCTAACCCAAAGGATGCCATCTCTTGACCACTGACGTGCCGTTGGTGACCTCTCTCTCTCTCTCTCTCTCTCTCTTATAGATATCTGCACGGGCACTGTTCAGAGGTGCTTTCTTCCATAGTTCCTCCACCTTCTGCCCCCAACAGATCTACCAGGGGAACAGAGCGAATGCACCCTTTTACTGTCCAGGTCACCAGACATAGAAGATCTTGTTATGCCCGCTCTTTTGTCCCGAGGACTTACAAGTTGTGGAATTCCTTGCCAGCACATGTTTTTCCTTCTCCTCCGAACCTTCAAACATTCAAGTCCAGAATTAACAAGTTGCCTCTTTCCTCCTTGTCGACACCCACGGTACGATAGTATTTAGGCTGTAAGTCCTCGTGGTGTGTTGTTGAAATATAAAAAAAAGAATGTTAATAGAGTTGTGGATAGAAGATATTTAGAATTATTCATCCTATGATGACGCCAACTTGGTTAGTGGAACGATGGTCACGTTTTCTTTAATGTTTTGTAGTGATTTGGGTTCTCCAAGTGTGCTTATTTGAATAAACAGGTTTAGGCAGCTCAATATTCGAAAATTATTACACTTGCTGATCATATTAAAAAGATGTTTTGAGTTTTAGAATGTATGGGGCGGAAAGCAAAAATCTGAAAAAGCAGAATATTAAGAGAACATGAACTATTGAATTATGAACATGGAGAAAAATAATATAAGCAAGGCTCTCCGATAAAAACAGAAAAATAAGAGAAGGAAGTTTATTAGCGAAAAATGTTCGGGCAAAAAAAATACATTTCAAGCAGACATGTAAGGCTTAGGCTAGATGCATTCTCACAACAATTAGAACCGTGGACCGGTTTCGCTCTAATTAGAGCTCGTCAGTACGGCATACTAATTGCTGCGAAAATACACCTATAAAGTAATACGACTATGGTAGCCAGCCTTCCAACACATAGAGTCTCTATTTTTAACACTTTGTGTTATTTGGAGCTGGCGTGACTAGGGCTGGGAATCGAATACGAATAGTTCGAATATTCGCATATTCGAGTATTCGAATACGAATTATTTCAACACGAGTGTATTCTAATATTCGAATATATATATATATATATATATATATATATATATATATATATATATATATATATATATATATATATATATATATATATAATGGCTGGGAATGATCCCCAGAAGACTCTTAGAAGCACTCATCCCAGGGAGCACTATGAGAAAAAAGTATATCCTTCAAATAAGTTATTATGAATAATTTGTCAGCTTTGCACTGTATAGGCTCTCTTTGCTTGGTTTAAACTAACTATTTCTAAGAACCATATAATTTTGTCGAGTATTTTTATGAATTTTTCTGTTTCTTCACGCCTTCATGGGCCAATAAAAATCTGCAGAGAAACAGCATATGTCGGATTACTAAGCGGAAGGTATCGCAACACATTTTGAAACTTTGAATTGTAGGGCGCTTTTATCGAGTTGAAAGCGATAAATTATTGGGTTTCTAGATTGAGGTATAGTTTGTTTAAAGTTAGTTGAAAACACTTGAGTAAGTCGAAAGCTGTATTTGTCCTTTAACTCATAGGGGGCGCATAGAAGTCCATAAACAGCAAAATGTAATCAAAATATGATGATAAAGTTATTGTATTGTATGTTGTAACAAATCAACTGGTGGTTATCCATATCGCATTCGAATTATGCAATGAAAACAAACATGAATTTACCCTTTAACACATAGAGGATCATAAATACGAAAATAGAAATGCAAGAGATTCTTAGATATACTAACAGCACGGCAATGATTACAAGTTCGTCTTGCAACCTACATTATAATATAAACATACCAACATTATAATTGTCATTAATTTTTCTAAAATAAAAAATGAAAACTTTCCGGAAATATTTGAAAGTTAAGAATTAAATAGCTAATTTTCTAGGAAACAGAGGCAGATTCAAAAAATGATAACGAGACACATTCATGGGCTTAGGGGAGTGTTTTTTACTGTGCGAATGTTCGAATACTCTGCGAATATTCGAATACTCGACGAATATTCGAATACTCCGCGAATATTCGAATACTCCACGAATATTCGAATACTCGAATAATTCGAATATTAGTGAAGCTCTCGGAACGAATATTCGAATACACAAACGGATAAATTCCCAGCACTAGGCGTGACAACATACTACTTGGTTCCGCAACTTCACCACTCACTTTTTTTTTAAATTTCAACAACACACCACGAGGGCTTACAGCCTAAATACTATCGTACCGTGGGTGTGGACAAGGAGGAAAGAGGCAACTTGTTAATTCTGGACTTGAAGGTTTGGAGGTTCGGGGGAGAAGGAAAAACATGTGCCGGCAAGGAGTTCCACAACTTGGAAGTCCTCGGGACAAAAGAGCGGGCATAACAAGATGTTCTATGTCTGGTGACCTGGACAGTAAAAGGATGCATTCGCTTTGTTCCCCTGGTAGATCTGTTGGAGGCAGCAGGTGGAGGAACTATGGAAGAAAGCTCCTCTGAGCAGTGCCCATGCAGATATCTATAAAAGAGAGAGGTCACCAACGGCACGTCGGTGGGCAAGAGATGGCAGCCTTTGGGTAAGGGTACCGATGAGACGTATAGCTCTCTTTTGAATGGACTCCAGGATAGAGAGTGTAGAAGCGGCAGCAGCACTCCAGATGTGGCAGCAGTATTCGAGGTTTGGTCTTATTTGTGAAGTATATAAAGTATAGAGATTAGCTGGTGAAAAATATTTGCGAGCCCGGAAGAGGAAACCTAATTTCTTAGCAGCCGCTTCTGCAATTGATGTGACATGTTGGTGCCAATTGAGATTTCGATCCACAGAGATGCCAACAAGTGAAAAGGACTCATTACTTTGAATAACTTGGTTGTTTATTGTGATGGGTCTAGGGCTGGTGTATCTCTTATGAGAAAGAAAGCAAGACTGTGATTTGGTGGGGTTGAATTGTACAAGATTTCTACTTCCCCAGTCTTATATTTTTTGGAGATCCGCGGAGATAGAACCCTCCATGAGTCTGCCATCCTCATCTAGTTGGGCTAAAGAGACAGGCTTAATGTATTGTATATTGGAGTGGAGGGTGCTGTCGTCCGCGTAACTGTGAACTGGGTTGGATGTGCTAGAGAGGAGGTCATTGATGCGGAGAAGAAACAAAGTAGGGGCTAAAGCTGAACCTTGAGGAACTCCTGCATTAATTGGATACAGTTTAGAGGAATGGCCATCCACAACAACAGAAATGCTCCGGTTGGAGAGGAAATTTGCTGTCCACATACAGGGTTTTGGTGGTAGGCCATAGGATGGTAGTTTATTAAGTAGCGTCGCGTGCCAGACCTGGTCGAATGCTTTGGATATGTCTAGAGCGACAATCTGGGATTCACCGTGTAGTTCCATAGACTTGTTCCAAGAATGGGTGACAAAAGAAAGGGGGTCGGCAGTTGATCTGCACTGACGAAATCCATACTGCCTGTCGTGGATTAGACTGTGTTTTTCAAGAAATTTTAGTAATTCGGTCTTTATATACTTTTCCATCACTTTAGAGATGACTGAAAGGAGAGAAATAGGCTTGTAGTTGCTAGGAAGTGCTTTCGATCCTTTCTTGGGGACGGGTTGTACACAAGCAGTTTTCCAGTTACTAGGGAATATGCCTCTATTGTAAGATGTCTGAAACAGACGAGTCAGGACAGGAGCAAGTTCTGGTGCGCATTTTTTGAGAACAATTGCTGGGATGTCGTCAAGGCCAGAGACTTTCCTGGTATTAAGAGAAGAGAGTATCTTTCGTACCTTTCTAGTTTTGAAAATGATATCCGTCATTTTATGCGCGACATTGGAGACTGTTGGTGGTTGAACATTCGGAGGTGGGTTGAGAGTAGAATTGCCGGCGAACAACGAGGCAAAAAGTTCAGCCTTGCCCAGGGCGGTAGAAACAATTCCATCCCCTGAGACAAGAGGTGGGAACGTGCTCTTGCAGAAATTATTCCCTATATATTTAGCAAGAGTCCAGAAGGGTTTACTGCCGCTGGAGCTTAAGAGGACTTTGTTTTTGATGTGGTTCTTAAACAAGTTTTTTGCCTCAGAAAGAATGCAGACATAGCGGTTTCTTCCGTCGTTAAATGCTTGACGGTTTTCTTGACTGGGATTGTGTAGAAGCTTTGTGTGCGCTTTGACCTTTTCAAGTCTGGCCATGTCACAGGATTTAGAGAACCAGGGCTTGTGAGTGGCTGCTGAGGTTTTCTGTGTACGTGGAATAAATAATTCCATGCCAGCTTGGATAATTTCGGTGACGTTTTGTGAGATATCAGAGGGGTCAGGATGAGAGAAGCAGACAGACGCCCAGGGAAATGAGGAAAAGTAATCTCGCATTTCGTCCTAGTTCGCGGAGTTGTAGTGCCAAACGATACGTGGGTGTGATGACTGTGTGACCTCGGGTTGCATTGCGCAGGAAACAGTGACCATGCCGTGGTCTGAGCGATCCAGGGGGGCGGTGACTTATATCTTATAGCAGTCAGGATTTGTAGTAAGAAAGAGATCCAAGGGATTTGAGCTGTGTGTTGGGATGCGAGGAAAGTAAGTGTGTTGATGAACCATATTGGCTAAAGAATTGCTGACTGCAAAGGCCTCCGCTGATCTTCCTTGTGGATCGGTTTTTGAAGATCCTAGCCATTCCTTATTATGGACATTGAAGTCACCAAGAATAGTGACCCCGGAGGAGGGATATTCACATTCACTTAGTCAACCAGACATATTTAAAACAAGAAAAGAGGCAGGCCAGAAAGAGGATTCTCAAAAATCTGGCAGAACTGGTAAAGCGTGGAAATTATAATGAAATTAATTATTTATCCTTGGTAAAATTAAGAGAAAGTTTTCCCATGGGCAGTAAATTAATTCCAATCCCATCCTGCGCGGGACAGTAACTTCAGATACCCAAACTGGAGCATCTGAGTGTCCATTTATTCACTGTACAAAGCAGCTGAACCACAAAATTATCATATTCTAATTTATATTATTGTCCTGTAAGTGAGCCCCCATCTGACTCCCATGTAATGAACATTTTATATTATACTTTCATGTTTTCATCGAAGTATAATATAAAATGTTCATTTAAACGAGCTATAGCTGGTTATTTGTATACAGGTGTACATCGAGAATATACTTGAGAGGTTACATTTCTTATTTAGTGAAGATAATATATAATTAATGGACACAGATAGATATGAATTATTTTTCAATAATTTTAGGACATATGCTGGAATGAATGGGTGGTCACAAAATTATCTTTGAAATTGATCTGGGTTATTTTCATGTGGAAATAGGAGGAATATTTTTATGTAATTTGGAGCGAACAATTAGAAAATGCATTATTTTTTATTTATCTACTTTTCAGTAGATGCACATTTATATACAGGCCGGCTCATTTAACTCTAGAACACTAATGCGACGTAAATTTTACAACGCTTGCACTACTTCCGTTTTTTTGTATATTTCAACAACACACCACGAGGGCTTACAGCCTAAATACTATCGTACCGTGGGTGTCGACAAGGAGTAAAGAGGCAACTTGTTAATTCTGGACTTGAAGGTTCGGAGGAAAAGGAAAAACATGTGCCGGTAAGGAATTCCACAACTTGGAAGTCCTCGGCACAAAAGAGCGGGCATAACAAGAACTTCTATGTCTGGTAACCTGTACAGTAAGAGGATGCATTCGCTATGTTCCCCTGGTAGATCTGTTGGGGGCAGCAGGTGGAGGAACAATGGAAGAAAACTCCTCTGAACAGTGCCCGTGCAGATATCTATAAAAAAGAGAGAGGTCACCAAAGGCACGTCGGTGGGCAAGGGATGTCAGCCTTTGGGTAAGGGTAGGGTTAGCGTTGAGACGTATAGCTCCCTTCTGAATGAATCCCAGGATAGCGAGTGTAGAAGCGGCATCGGCACCCCATATGTGGAAGCAATATTCGAGGTTTGGCGTTATTTGCGAAGTATATAAAGTATAGAGATTAGCTGGTGAATAGTATTTGCAAGCCCGGAAGAGGAAACCTAATTTCTTAGCAGCCGCTTCTGCAATTGATTGACATGTTGGTGCCAATTGATATTTCGATCCACAGAAATGCCAACAAGTTAAAAGGACTCATTACTTTGAATAACTTGGTTATTCATTGTGATGGGTCTAGGGCTGGTGTATCTCTTATGAGATAGAAAGCAATACTGAGATTTGGTGGGGTTAAATTGTACAATATTTCTACTTCCCCAGTCTAATATTTTTTAGAGATCCACGGAGACAGAACCCTCCATGAGTCTGCGATCCTCATCTAATTGGGCTAAAGAGACAGGCTTAGAATATTGTATATTTAAGTGGAGGGTGCTCTCGTCCGCTTAACTGTGAACTGGGTTGGATGTGCTAGAGAGGAGGTCATTGATGTGGAGAAGAAACAAAGTAGGGGCTAAAGCTGAACCTTGAGGAACTCCTGCATTAATTGGATACAGTTTAGAGGAATGGCCATCCACAACAACAGAAATGCTCCGGTTGGAAAGGAAATTTGCTGTCCAGGTACAGAGTTTTGGTGGTAGGCCATAGGCCGGAAGTTTATTATTTGTAGCTGGCGTGACACCCTACTACTTGGTTCCGCAACTAGGTGACGGCACGTTGCTTCATGTCTTACCACTCACTTAGGTATCCTTAGTTTGCGAACATAAATATGACCTGTCGACAGATTCTCGTGTGAAGTTACTTTCATTAATTGAGACGTCACCCGGACTGCGCCATTTTTTTCTATTCTAAAAAATGTTTGAGTCGTGTTTCTTACCTTGAAGAAACAGTCGACAACTTATAGTTTAATTATCTTTGTGTGATTTGAGACATTGTAATTAATTGCTTTTTTCAGCCAGTACTTTTACACTATCGCTATATAGGTGTTTAATTTAAGGTATTGATTAAATTTTAATGGAATACGATTTCCACATTTCAAAGTTGCATCAAGCTTTCATAGTTTGAATATTCTGCTCTAATTTAAAGTTATTATCAAGTTAGTGAGTCCTCTGGCAACGTTTCAAATTGAACACTTTGCACTAATAGTACTTTGACCTAACAGTTACCTCCAGGTTGGAAACAGAATACAACAGTCTTGGCTTAATGCATCTCAGATTTACCTACATTAAATTTAAATTGCAGCGGTAAGGTTTAAGGGTTTCGAAGTGGAAATTAGTTTGTTTTGTCTAGGCTATGTTGCTAGATTTATCAAAATATCCGTGAATTTGTTGAATTCGTTTTCTATTCATACTATTAGTCGCTGCTATATATATATATATATATATATATATATATATATATATATATATATATATATATATATATATATATATATATATCGTGACCTTAAAAATAGTTACTAACCCGCTTTTCGAACGGCAGGAGGTTATGTGTTTTCGGGGACATGTGCCTCCAGGCAGATGAGTATCTATCTTCATTCATGTCATTCTAGTAAGCATTTTTACTCATTTATGGCTCAAAGCTTAATTCTTCGATACCTTTTTTTTGGATACAGGAGGGAGAGATGTCTCATGCAGACCTCATTCACGACACCGTAATGCCGTGGGATATCGAGGTACTGTGAGACTCGTACTCTTAGTACACATGCTCACTAAAACTTCCTCCCTGGGAGTACCGGACCTTAGTCCATACCTCCCTCGGAAAGATTACACACAATAACTTTTTGGGTTTGAATTTTTCCATTCGGTTTTTGCCGCGGGGGCGTTATCGGGTAAGTATAAGCTTTGAACGCTTATATGGAAGTTGGTCATCGTAGTCGGTGGCACTACGGAGAAGGGCATTTGGGTGAGAAGCGGCTTTTGCGAACTGAGTTGTGGATAGTTGAATTTTAAACTCAAGTATCGAAGGCATTTCCAGATCAGAGTGAATCTGACTGTTTCTGACAAACCATGGCGCTCCGGTAACCATTCTCAGAATTTTATTCTGAATGATTTGAAGTGTCTTGATGTGTGTTGCGGCCACAGTGGCCCATGCAAGTAATGCATAGGTCAAGGCTAGTGATGGGTTGTTATTTAACAGTTTGTTATTTTTTAACTGTTGTCGAACCGCAACAGTAACAACCTGTTATGGATATATACAAATAACAGGTACAGGGGAGGGGATGCTGTTGCGCTTTACACTAGAACTCGGAGTCGTATCTGTTTCTGTTATCGTATCTGTTTCTGTTGCACTAGCTACGATGAATCAACTTCTGTTTTCATCCGCAACTGTTATAACAGGATGATTGGACATGAGACTGAGAATGGAGTATAGTATAGAGTATAGAGCGGACTTTACTTCATAACATACTACTTTATACTAGTGTGCTCACAGCTTTGGGAACGTAGGGTCGTCGGTACAATGAAACTCTTAAATTTTGACAGGTTGTTGATTGACACAAGACACACACATATATTTACAATTTATAAACAAACACAAAATATGAAAAATGTAAATAAAATCAACGATGTTTCTTTTTTTCTTTGAGAAAAATTGTCATACACTAAGAAATACTTTTCTAACAAAACACTTTTAAAGTTCTGAGTTTTTGTTGATGAACATTATTTGACTGACTGGTCGACGAAAGTCTGTTACGGCGGTCACTTAAAATTTGTCCTGTTTTAGAAAAAAGTCTTTCGCACGGAACAGACGTAGCGACAGTCCCAAACTTCTCCTTCACCATTTTACTTAAATGTGAATATTCATAAGAACGAATTTTTCACCATTTAAGTGGTTCTCCATTTCTAGTCAAAAGCGGTTCGTTGTTTGCACAGTTTTTAAAAGCGTACTGATTAAGATGACCGGAGATTCACCGGCGGTGAACCGAGAAACGAAAATGTAACTAGAGATCCTTCTAACAAAAAATAAAAGCGTAATGTAATAAAGAACCATATGTGCAGAATAAAGGCAAATTTCATTACCGAAATTTTATGATAGGTGCAGCATGTTGGAGCTTCCGGTTTTGCGGAAACTCCATCAACTTTCATTATTCAAATGAAACACCTTTTATATTACCTCATTTTATTAATATTACAAGTCATACTTGTAAAAAGTAAGCTGAGTTTCCTTCACTTCTGACATTTATGGTCGCTAAAAAATTCGTTCTTAATTTTTCAATATGTGAAAGGCTGTATATGTAGCAAGTGAAAATTATTAAAAATGAACTATATCACTGTAAAAATAAAATCAGGTCACCGCGTATATAAAAAAATAATCACATAGTCGTTGACGTAAACTCAATCTTCATTAGATAACTCGATATGCAGATGGCATTTTTGTTTTAAGAAAAAACTGATATGTATACAAATGTACAGTTATGCTTTAACATGAGTCCTTAGGTATTATATTATATTAGGTAGTTTTTTGCTCATTCTTCTTTGCCTTATGTAACTAATAAATCAATATTACTTTTCACTTTGGAAATCTAAGAAATAGGTCCGATTTTAAACATCTTTTTTTATTACTACTGCAAAATAAAAAATCGCTGAAACTTAAAAAATCTCAGAAACAGTACCAATTTTAATGAAATTATAAAAATATTCCCTGTACCCGGTATAGTTGAAACCGGACACACTTCGCCCTATAGGTAGAGAGAAAAAAATTAGTTTTAATTTTTTTTTAATTATTTATTTTATTTTTTGCTTACAATAATTCATTTATTTCATATAGCTCTCATTTTCAAGGAAAAGATGGCTATAGAGGTTTTCAAGCTCAATGCTTAACTAATAGTTAATTAGTAAAGAAAATTCGAAAGAAATTCTGCATTGTTGAATTTTTTACCAAATTATTATTAGTGATGAATACCCACAAAAAAAACTCCATCATTTTTTTAATAAAAAATGTATTAATTGTTTTAAACATAATACAAGAATATTTTTTATTTTAAACATTACCCAACTACACCACCGGACGGGTTCAGCTACTGTTACTACGTCTACGTGGAATTCTTAATAATTCATAGTTCATACTGTTATTTTCAACATGTTATATTTAACTGTTATGTCTAAATAACAGTAGCAGGTGCGACCTGTTAAAGCAATATAACAGTTTTTCCCATCACTAGTCAAAGCTGGCCGGATGATGACTTTGTACATGAGCAGTTTATTGTTGTGTGAAATACCGGGAAGTGGCAAGAAAGTACATATTTAGTCATATGTTGACATTAAGTGAGTTGTAAGACACGAAGCAACGTGCCGCCACCTAGTTGCGGAACCAAGTAGTATGTTGTCACTCCAAATAACACAAAGTATTAAAAAATAGAAACTGTATACAACTAACTAACAATTTAGTAAATTGTCAGCCCTGGCCCATTTCTACCCTAATATAGGGACAATGTATGTAAAGCTAGATGCATTCTCACCACAATTAGAACCGTAGACCGGTTTCGCTCTAATTAGAGCTCGTCAGTACGGCTAACTAATTGTAGCGAAAATACAATAATAAATAATTCTAATTTCTGAACGTAATTTCTGAACGTCACAATGTCTGGGTTAGACATATTTCCAAGGTAAAAAAGAACAGAACAAGGCTATACTCCAGACTGAATTTTATTAGGTAAAAGCCCTACGCGTTTCGGCCCATAAATCTGGCCATCATCAGGGGCTTCCTGAAACATTACAAAAGGTGGTTGTGTCAGAAACAAAGTCTCTGGTAGGTCGGCAAGTATCACACGATACCCGCTGTTACAGAATTCTAAACAGTCTTACAAGCAAAGTCTAAAAACACACACTATAGTCAAAACTAACATTCTGTACAACAAATTACACTAATAAAATCAAAGCTAAAAGTTAAGAAGTTAAAAACATCAAATGTCCAAAGCTCAGTCGAGGCACCTCTAAGCAGCAAAAATAGCAATGCAAAAGCATGAAAGTCACCAAAACAGGCAGAAACCCGTGTAAATTAAGATTTAAATTGCAATGACACACTACAATGTAAGGTCTCTAAACAACTAAAAATAAATAATTCTTATGAAAGCTTCATGAGCGAACAACATAAAGTTGAAGAATCTTGTATCTCTTTGGATTTGTTGCTGTGCTCAGTTACAAAATGATAGTTGCCTTTGATGATTATCATTGTACAGTTCTTGGAGGAGTTGAATATGGTATGGGTGAAATTTGTTTTTACGTAAAACTCGTGAAACAGAGGTCTTACTGATATCAATTTCCCTTGCTGTTTTTCTTGAGGTGATATGAGGGTCTTCTATCAATTTCAAATGTACTATCAGCTCTTTCTCTTCGTTCAGAACAGTCTTGGTTTTCTCAGTCTTCTTGCATCATGTGTTCCCCGCTTTGACAAAACGTCGCATCAGTCTTTCAAAAGCGCTTCTGTGTGGTTGAATTTGAGCCCCTAGAACCCATATCCGGGGTCAGTTTTGATTTTTATATGTTTATATATATATATATATATATATATATATATATATATATATATATATATATATATATATATATATATATATATATATATATATATTTAATAAGGGCGTAGTTGGCGCCAATAGGGGCTAACCAAACAAGTGGCCCTCCTGAACCGCCGCAGCCTCGGAACCGCTGTTGCATTACTTCGAGGCATTGGCTGTCTTCGCTTTAATATAATACATAACATAGGTAATACAATATATAATACAATACATACAAATCATACTCACAACATATACCTATATACAACACATAAACAAATAAAACACAACACGTTTTAAAATGGTTTGCCACTACTGTAAGGAAGAGACATTTCTTTTCTGCCTTACCTCCTTCTTCATCTCTTGGTCTCCCTTTCTTTAGTCTCGATAATTTTTCGGGCCACTGTGTGCACTAGGTTCCAGCATTCCTGGGATTCCAGCAAGCTGCTCGCCATAGATTTGGCGTTAAACACTTCCCTCTTGACTTGGGCATATTCCTTTCGGACATTCTCCCATCTTGGACAGGCGAATAGAGTGTGTTCTACATCGTCAATGGCCCCGCAGTAATCACAAGACTCCGTATCCCTCCTCATTCGCTCGTACAGGTACTTGCCAAAACAGCCATGGCCTGACAGTGCTTGGGTCAAGAAGTAGTCCACCTCTCCGTGCGTTCTTTTACTCCAGGTTCTAATATTTGGAATACTCCTCCAGGTCCAGCGGCCTTTCGTGCTGTTCTCCCATTTCGTCTGCCATCTAGTCATCAGTTGAGACCTATCAGTTTCTCGTGTTAGACCGCCATATCGTTCTTGTCTCTCCTGGATGAGCAGCTCCACTGGTGGCACTCCTGCAATCACAGCCGCAGCCTCTGTTGAAATTGTCCTATAGGCGCTACATATTCTAATGGAGAATATTCGCTGCACCATTGTGAGTCTCTGTACAAGCTTTTTGTTTTTAATGACACTGTGCCACGTTGGGGCAGCATACAATATCTACGACATTGCGACACTCATTAACAGTCTCCTCTTTGATGCCCTGGGACCTTCGATGTTGGGTAGTAGTCTAGTTAGGGCAACAACTGTCTTTTCGGCTTTCTGAGCCACTTGGTTAACCTGCTCAGCGAACGTTAGCTTGGTGTCCAGCCAAACCCCTAGGTATTTGATTGATTTTTTCGGCAATACTTTGCTTCCCTCTACAATAAATTGGATGGGAGCCATTTTCCTATTAGGTGTAAGTATGACTGCTTCCGTCTTTTCAGGGGCCAGTTCGAGTCGTTTCGCTCCCATCCTAGCTGTTACGTTTTTCAGTGCCTTGTTTGCCGTGCTCATCAGTAGCTCTTCGGTCTTGGCAACCACTACCACAGCCACATCATCTGCGAAGCCCACAAGAGTCACCCCCGCGGGTAGCGCCATCCTCAGCAGTCCATCGTACAGCAAGTTCCACAGTGTGGGCCCAAGGACCGAACCCTGCGGAACGCCACTGCTCATTCGCCTACTCGTTACAGATTCCCCAGCTTCCAGGATTATTTCTCTTTCCGACAAGTATGATGCTATAATGTTGATCAAACCTTCGTCGATTCTTCGCTTTCTTAGTTCTTCCAGTATTTTCTGCCACGACGCGCTATTGAAAGCATTTCTAATATCCAAAGATATCACTGCACAAAGTCTTCGATATTTCCATGAGTAGGCAGCGGCCTCCCTGGCGGTGGTTAACACTTCGTTGATAGCGTCCGCAGTCTGTCGGCCCACTCTAAAGCCATATTGTCTCTCTGCCAAGTCTCCTGTTCGTTCAATCTCTCTCTTCAGTCTCGCCAATATGAGGTGTTCATATAGTTTTCCTTCTACATCGAGCAGGCAGATGGGTCTCCGCGACAGTCCGTCTGCTTTGGGTATCAGCACCAGTTTGGCCCGTTTCCACCTTGTCGGGATATATATATATATATATATATATATATATATATATATATATATATATATATATATATATATATATATATATATATATATATATATATATATATATATATATATATATATATATATATATATATATATATATATAGATAGGTATCCAACCGATAACTCAAATAGATTTTGATGGAACTCGGCGAGTGCCTTTCTTTTATTAATAGCTTGGACGAGCTCGTTAGCCAGGAAAATCGGACAAGGTTTTCCGGGAACATTTTGAGTTTTCTCTCAAAAAAAAAAGTTTTCTCCGAAAATTACAAAACTATTTTGACGAAATTTGGTGTACATATTGATTTGGAAAAGGCCTAACTATGTGCTAAAATTCAGCTTTCTAAGTTTACCGAAAATTGAGATATTCAAATTTGAAACATTTATTTTTAATATCACCGCGATTCATTGACAATGGCAAACCTGGCTTATATGAGATCTAGTATGTCGTTGCCCGGCAACGGAACATTTGATATTATTGCGCAGGTTTGTTACACGCTGTAACTGACGTTTATCCTATGTTATGAGATTGTTTATATGTTTATCTGTTTCAGTCGACAAATTATTTGTGTTATTTGGGAAATTTTTATATACAAGTGCAAATTATTCCTTTATTAATGTTAGTGGGTGGATTAAACAGTGTTTGTTATGTTTTATCAACACATATAAAGGATCGAAGTTTTGCAAAAAGGACTGACATGCAACAGGTTAGTTATTTTCTCTCTGATGCTTTGGCGGTAGTTTTAGTTAAGTTTATGGTTTAACGATCCATAATTTTTAGCTAATTTTCGTACAAAAAAATTCGTCAATGAGGAGACCGCGAATTGAAAATTTTTAAAAAATTTCTTCAAATGAGCGCAAACTAGGCCCCCTGGAATCCATATCCGGGTTTACGTTCAGTTTTTATCTGTTTACATATATACAGGGTGACGCATTTCTACGGTAAAGCTCAATATAATTATTATTATACAAGAGACGTGAAAAAATTGTATAAGTAAATTATAGGGTGTCTTGAGCTGCATCTTATAAAATTATTTTGGCAATCACCGGCTGGCGTATAAGTCGTTGGTGATCCCTTCAATTTTTTTTCGAACAGCCTTATTTTATTGCACTTTTTATCGAAATATGTTTGTAAGAAAAAAATCGAGACGCAGTATGTGCGTTTTGGTAGCAAATTTTCATTAAATGCTTCAAATTTCAATAACTCAATTTGCTATTAACCTAAGGTTTGTTGGCTAGGAAACCAACATTTAAAGTTTATTGTCGGAAAATTGTTGTACATTTTCAAACAATAAGTGATTTTGATAAAATATGGTACATTTTTTCTACTATATAGGTTATACCGGTAACCAAATTGATGACTGCTTGCGTTAAAAGACATATTTGATATTCAAAGCATTTTTATAATAATTCACCGCCATAACGCACTTGCTGCGTCCAGACTTTTTTTATTATTGAATAATAAAGGAAATATTGAACTTGAACGCACTGTTGGACCAGATTGTATATTACAGATCAGCTGAAGTTTTTACAAATTCAGTTAACATGGATCGATATCTATTTTTTTCTCGATCAAAATTCAATATACCTATCCTCTTGTGCATCTTTGTGTAATATAATGTTATTTATTTAAACATTTTGCTAAAAAGCAGACAGCAATAGATGTAAAAACCGTGTAATCTAATAAAATAAAAGCTTGTAGCGCTTCAAGTTACCAATATAATTAATGCGAATTCGTAATAAATATAGATATTCATAGATGTTGCGGCAAGCTTCACCGCAAGAAGTAAAGGCCACCTATGATGCACACCATGCAATAACTAAATACATGCGGTACTTACTATCATCAACTGTTGAAGCAAATCAACATTTAACAGTTTAACAAGGTTATAGTAAACGAACATTCGCAACCACTACGTTAATGAACTTGCCATTACTTATGTACATCTTAGCTTGGTAATAGAGCCTCAGTGGTTCAGGGGTAAGAACGTGTACCTCTGCTGAAGACGACATAGCTCCAGAACAAGAACACATAAGAGACACAGTGAATAACATTCTAAATAATCCACTTTCCCTAAACGAAACTCAACATAATTCTTTTTACATAAAACTAGAGGAGATTAAAATGGTTATTAAAAACTTACCAAACAAAAAATCTCCAGGGGCAGACGGCATTCACAATTTGTTGCTTAAAAATGTATCACATAAAGCTCTTGAGCAACTTACACACATAATTAACGCAATAATAAAATTTCACCACTTCCCCACATCTTGGAAAACAGCCATAGTTATTCCTATACATAAACCAGGTAAAACTCCCTCAGAGCTAAATAGTTATAGACCAATCAGTTTACTAAACACTATTGCAAAACTAACTGAACGACTAATATTATTTAAAATCAACAACATTGAGTCCAAACTCAAGATATTACCTAGTTGCCAATGTGGTTTTAGACAATCTCACAGCAGGATAATGCAGGTAGCAAGGATAGCTAATAATATAACAAAAAACTTCAATCAAGATAGAGAAATAGCAATGGCCCTTCTGGACATAGAAAAGGCCTTTGATAGAGTGTGGTTAGAAGGACTCATATACAAATTCATAAAATACAAATTTCCATCCGCCATAATAAAATTAATACAAACCCACCTCGCAAACAAAACATTCCAGGTAAAAATAAATAACTGCCTCTCACACGAAAAAATCATCAATGCAGGAGTTCCGCAGGGTTCAGTACTAGGTCCAACACATTTTAACTACTATCTCGCAGATATTCCACACTTTGAGAAAACTAAATTGGCCATGTACGCCGATGACACTGCCATATACGCACACTCGTTCTCCAGACATGTCGCCAACAAACATATACAAATCCATTTAGACATACTACAAGTATACTACGACAAATATAAAATTAAATTAAACGCCTCTAAATCCGAGAACATAATCTTTAGCAAAAAACTTGACACTATTAAATTTTTTACACCACTAAAAATACCACAGCAGCAAATACAGCCAACGAAAAATGTGAAATACCTGGGCGCACACCTCGATCAAAGGCTAAATTTCCACAAACACATCAATTTGTTACAAAATAATGCTTTCTCTGCAATACGTTATTTATACCCCACCCTGATTAATAGAAACATGAGTTTTGTAAATAAAAAACTAATATACACGGCGGTACTCCGACCGACACTCACCTATGGATGTCAGGTTTGGGGTGGTACCTCGAAAACAAGACTTCTTCCTCTCCAAAGGTTTCAAAATAGATGTCCCAGGTTTGAGCAGATACACAAGAGTTAACACCCTCCATTCCGTAACAAATCTACCCACTTTAAAAGACCACATAAACAACATTTCTGACTAATTCTACAACTTTTCTAGTAATAACAGTAAACTCACTGAAAACCTAACCAACATCCGACAAAACAGTAATATTAAAATTAAACACAAATTGATATACCAGCATTTGGAATTATTCAACGAAGACTTTGTCTCCAACTAACATGCCTACTTAAACAGAAGGACACAAGTCCAAAACAATCACCCACAAAATTAATCATCTGGATCAGGTTTTTTAAACAGCTACATTTTCCTGATAATTCTACACAAATTACTATGTAACTTTATAACAGCTCTAAGCTTCTCTCACATTATCATAAGTATAAATTGTATACACATTAGTAGATTGTACAGTGAAAATAAATTAATTATAGGAGTTTCACATTGACACGATTTTATAACATGTAGCAAGAATATGTATATATTTTTGTAAATATTGTTCTTATTGTAAATAAAGTTTATTGAGTTGAGTTGTTGTGCCTCTGAACTGAAGGGTACTGGGTTCGATACCAGGGTACTCCTTTCACTTTTACAGTACAAACTGTAACATTAACATCAACCGAGGTTCTGGCATTATATTTGAGCAAGTTAAATGTCTGCACATTCCGCCCTTCGGAGGAGGCGTAAAGCCGTCGGTCACGTGTCCATGCGATGTTGGGCACGTTAAAGATCCTTACCCTCCTTACAGAAAGGCAAAGGTTCGGCAAAATTTCCAGGATAGTGAGGTGAAACTGCTCCCTGGCGTCAGTGATTGGCCATAGTCACGAAAATAGGCCGACGTTAAAGAAACAAAACACACACACACAAGCTTGGTAATCCCATAGTTCCTTATGAGCCAATTATTTACTTAACATCAAATAAAAGTTCTTAAATAATTGAGTTATTGTAGCAAATTTTATCAAACAGATATTACAATAGTAATAACTCAATTTCCTACTAAGTTAAGATTGGAACCTGTGATTAGCACTGATAAGCACACTTGGAGACCCCAAATCATCGCAACACATTCAAAAAAACCTGACGATCGTTTCACTAACCAAGTTAGCGCCATCAGAGGATGGATAATGCTAAATATCTTATATCCACAACTATATTTATATTCTTCCGCAGGTCGTCGGTAACTAACGATTTAGTGAGGTTCAACGACAGCAAAATTAACATATTTCGTTTGGCGGAAATATCTGTATTCTTTTATTAGCTATCGCACGTGCTTCTTCCGGTATTTGTTTTACAAAGGAATCGATCAGGAGACTACTCGGAGGCCGGCAAAGCGACAGTCATACATTATTGATTATTACAATATTTAGCTATATATATATATATATATATATATATATATATATATATATATATATATATATATATATATATATATATATATATATATATATATTGTTACAAAGCACTTCAAGAGATGTGGTTGCGGTTGAAACATCTCCAAACCTTCCCCAACATGCACAATCTCGCAACACCGCCTCCCCACCCCCCTGGAATGCCTGTGGTGACCTCCCACAGGCGAAGTCTCAACCCTCTAGGACCAAAAATAACGAAGTGACCAACTTGTACCCCGTCATAACGAATAACTGAGATCTGCGCATTCGGAACACCCTGTATATACACCCTCTATACGCAGAGAACCCTTATACCCTGTATACGCAGAGAGCCCTTATAGTACGAGAAACACCTCTTGTGTAACATAGGAGTGATGGCCATTTTTGGATCAGGCTGTATATGCACCCCGCTGTATAAACACGGAGCCGTTCTGTATTCACAGAACCTTCCAGCAAAAGAAGGTCCTGGAATATTCTGGAATGGAACACTCCCGAAGAGAGGTTGGAAGGCTGGACGGGTATATAAAGGCGGAAGTAAGCCAGCTCAGGGAAGTTAAGTTAGAGAATGTTGAATTGACTCCAAGAAACAGTAACCAGTGTGAAGTGTTAGAGAGTAGCGACTATAGTTCCAATGTAGTGACATTTGTCCAGATTAGTGATTGTAATGCCAAAAAAGTGTTTTTGTAAGAGAGGCATTCTAGAACTTTTATTGTACCCATATTTAGAGAGTAAATAAAGTTGTTTTGTTGAAACTTATCCAGAACCCGGAGAAAACGCAACAATATATATATATATATATATATATATATATATATATATATATATATATATATATATATATATATATATATATATATATACACTTTAGAAGGAGTTTAGCTGTCTTGGTTGTCTTGCATTTTTATTAGTTTTAGATTCTCCTCATTAACGTGGTGTTTATTACCCCAAATATGTCGGGCGACGGCAACTCAACACCTTATGACTCTAAAAGCTGGCCCGTCAAACAAAATGGTTTTTCAGTAACAAATTCACTTGAATTTATTAATGAAATTAAAGAGGTTAAATTGATTGAAGGCGAGGTTTTAATTTCATTTGATGTAACCCCATTGTTTCCTAGCGTTCTCACGAAGCAAACGTTAGCGTATCAAGAAGTGTTGTTAAAAATGAATAACATAAATGAAAAGGTCTGCAAAGAATATTTAACTTTAACGAACCTTTGTATTAAATAAAATATTTTTCAATTCAAGAATAAGTTTTTTGAACAAACCCGAGGCACGGAAATGCGTAGCCCGATATCGCCATTTATTGCAGACCTTTTCTTAATGAAAATTCACTAAAAAGTATATTTTAGGGCAATAAACACACTGTTAAGGACAACAAAATTGATGAATAAAGATTAATCCTTTTTTTTTCTCTCGAACCATTTGACGTCATTTTATACAAAATGTCTATTACTTGGATACGTTGCTTCTACTTGAGACGGTATAACAACATACTAGGCCTATAAGGAAGTTGAATTTATAGCGCTAAAATATTGTCGAAGTTTTGCAATCAAAAAGTCAATAAATGTCATAATTCATTTTGATTTGAGTAATGGAAATTGAAATTTTATCACTAGCAATAAAATCATCAATAAATCTGCAACACTAAATGATCCAATGAGTTTTAGCGTTAGCGCGGGATAAAGTTTTTGCTACGATTCTAGAAGTTCGCGTAACTAATTCAAATGGTTGATTTGTTTAATTATTTGTACGATTTTACGAGCTTTATCTGCAAAATTTCGATGTGTTCATATGTGGAACTAAAATATTACACTTTTATCGATTTTTCATTTTAAAAAAATCGCGAATAGAGGGGTCACGATGAAAGGCTTTTGAAAAAATGTCTTCAGATGAGCATGAATTTGGGTCCCTAGAACCCAACACCAAGATCCGTTAAAAATTTTATATGCATATATATATATATATATATATATATATATATATATATATATATATATATATATATATATATATATACAGTGTGGAACAGCCAAATGGAATAAATTCGATAACGGATAAATGAGGGCGTGTTGGGAAAAACGCTTGGACACGTCGATTTGTATTTTTAACTGCGCATCTTTTTCAAGAAAAAAAATTTATATAGGGTGCGTCATGTGACAGTGGCCAATACCAACTTTCTTATTTTAAATACAAGCCCCTGTATATTATAAATTTTTTGGATTCTTCAGAAAATTCTAGACATAATTCATGTACAATGTTCTATACCTATCTTCAACTGTTTCGGAAATATTAAGTATTTTCAGATTTATTACAAAAATTAACATTAAAAATAGAAAATTATTTTATTTCACAAATTCGCTACATTGCATTCAATACTTATTTCCCATTCAGCTCTTGATAATGAGAAAGTAAACAAAAACCATTCCTGCGTTTCTTTTTACTGATATGAAATGAAACAAAAACAAAAACAGTTTTCTTTCTGTTCGTATAAAACTCGTAGCCTTAGCAACTTGTTGTCTGCCTGCATGACAGTAGTGATTAGTGTCAGTGCTATTGTCGTTTGAATTTCGTTAACTGTACGTAATAATATCAGAAAAATGGTTCATTTAACAGAAATGCACAAAATAACCATTCTACAAATGATTGGTTATGGAGATAACACACGGACACAGATGGAAGTGTCTCGCTTATTTCACGAAAAATTTCCAAATTTGCCGCCTGTATCCCAAGGAACAATTAGCAAAATAGAAAAGCAGTTTCGCGAGCTTGGTCATGTGAGACAGATAAAAAAAGTAGCTGCCAATGCAGTAAGTGATGATACGAAATTGGATATTACGCTTGAGTTTCAAGAAAACCCACATACTTCTGGTCGACAAGCAGCCCAACTATTCAACGTTAGCCACACAGCAATTTTTCGAACATTAAAGGAAAGTAAAATGCATCCCTATAAAATGATACCAACTCAGGAGCTCATGGAGGACGATTTCGATAGGAGAACGTATTTTTGTGAACAAATGATGGCAATGTTAGATAACAATGTGATCCAATTAGAAGATGTTTTGTTTTCTGATGAGAGCACATTTACACTTCACGGTCATGTTAATCGTCAAAATTGCCGCTATTGGTCTAATGAGAATCCTCATTGGATGAGAGAGGAACATACGCAATATCCTGAAAAAGTTAATGTTTGGGCAGGAATTGTTGGAAATCATATCGTAGGTCCCTTTTTCATTGATGGCAACTTGAATGGGGATAAATATTTAGAACTGCTCCAAAATAATGTCGTGCCAACTTTGACAAACTTATATCCAGATCCAGCAAACCCACAAGTTCCTGCCAATAAAATATGGTTTCAGCAAGATGGAGCACCGCCCCATTACCAAATCAATGTCCGGCAGTACCTGAACCAAATTTTTCCAAATCGGTGGATAGGGAGGCGCGGATCGATAGAATGGCCAGCACGATCTCCTGATCTGTCGCTATTAGACTACTTTTTGTGGGGATATGTCAAAAGTATTGTATACAAAACTAAGCCCCTCAACTTAGATGACTTAAAAAGACGAATCACGCTTGCGATTAGATCAGTCACGCCTGAGATGTTGAGTAATGTTAGAAGACATTTCTATACCAGATTAGCATGTTGCCAAGATGTTCGTGGCGAGCATTTTGAACATTTACTACATTGACATTAATTTTTTTTTGTTTTTTTAAATTATTAAGAAATAATCAGTATTTCTTATTAGAATTTGTGAAATAAAATAATTTTCTATTTTTAATGTTAATTTTTGTAATAAATCTGAAAATACTTAATATTTCCGAAACAGTTGAAGATAGGTATAGGACATTGTACATGAATTATGTCTAGAATTTTCTGAAGAATCCAAAAAATTAATAATATACAGGGGCTTGTATTTAAAATAAGAAAGTTGGTATTGGCCACTGTCACATGACGCACCCTAAATAATTTTTTTGTCTTGAAAAAGATGCGCAGTTAAAAATACAAATCGACGTGTCCAAGCGTTTTTCCCAACACGTCCTCATTTATCCGTTATCGAATTTATTCCATTTGGCTGTTCCACACTGTATATATATATATATATATATATATATATATATATATATATATATATATATATATATATATATATATATATATATATATATATATATATATATATATATATATATATATATATAGTTACGTTCTACGGGGCTCTGGAATTTGTTGACTAACAAAACACAGCTTTTCAAACTACTATTTTATTACAACGAACTATTTTCCAACGCCAGTATCAACTAAAATGTTTCTCTCTATTATTAAATATCCATAGAATTATATTCCACTATTCGCCTTCTATGATCGCTTCTTAAACACCAACACTTACCGCTGACTCGCTTAATACTCTATGATCACTTCTTCACCACACCGACTTAATACTGAACTAACTTACTCTGCTCACCGCTCGTCTATTTATACTGTCCATAGAGATTCTAGACCTTCTACACTTTTCTATATACCTGTCATTTCTGATTCCTTCTAGAAATATAATTCCAGAGTGTTCACTCTTACCAACACACTTTATACGACATCTGATCATAGAATAAACAAAGTCCATATATATATATATATATATATATATATATATATATATATATATATATATATATATATATATATATATATATATATATATATATATATATATATATATATATATATATATATATAGGGTAGTATGTATGTATATATAGGTGTGTATGCGTACGATAACTTAAAAAATACTCAACTGATTTGAACTTGGCACATATCTTCATTGTATTAAGGCCACAGACGAGTTCGTATATCAGCTAAAACGGATACTTTTCCCCAGAAAATATACAAAAACATGAAAACGCTATATTTTTGTAAGGTTCGGAGTAACTGGAACGAGATTTTACACGCTGCTAGAAATGATGTAAGTAAACATACACTGTGAATTTTAAATAATTTGGTACACTATATTTAGAGTTTTTTCCAAATTAAAAATAAAATCCCGGAGACACACGTTGAGACGACTTAGTGGGTAAAGTCCAATGCCTGAGAGACAGAGTAGTTAACTGCCACGCATAGATTGATTCATACAACAGGTATAAACCATACATCAAAGGTAACCAAACCAAATATATAACAGGCAGAAAACATACTACCAGAACCATAAATCGTGAAATCTCGGCCGCAATTATGGAAAATGATAGACGACATGAAAGGAAAAATTTGCCAATTGGTTGTTATTTAACTGGGGATTCAATAAATTATTAAAATACACTATATTTGTAGCTTTATAAATGGCTGTCGCATAATATAGCAGAAATGTAAACAAAATAAAAGCCAAGTCTTCATAGAAATGATTCTAAAATAATTTCTTTTACCTTTAAACTTAAACATAAGACGGCATATTATACCTTAACAGTCATGGGATGTGTTGCAATGGTAATTCTACTAATTCTGTAATTAATTAATTATGTATACTAATATCCCGGGCATGAAGCCGATCTAAAGTATCACGCAAATAAAACGTTAGTTAATGTGTGCCTATATGTCCCAGGGAGCACGGCGCTTACCTCCTAAGCAGAAGGTTACGCGATCGAATCCAGCTCGATAAATGTATGTCTTTTTTATGTTTTATTTTGACATTTGGATAAAGAATTTTACACAGATTTTATACGTTTTGAACGAGATCCCATTTTTGTTTAAAATGCCTGAATAAGTTTGTCACCTTTGAGTCTGAAATTATAATTTTGTTACTGTTGATATTGAAAAACCCGGTTTGCTTAGGTCGCCAAAAACGAAATCACACTGGCGATTAATAAGGAAAACTAACTGCTACGTTTATAATTTGGCAGATACTTTATTTTTCTAAATATTAATTAAGTTTCCTTCTGAAAATCTTCTGTATAATAAAATTTGTAAGACAAGTTTTTCAAAGAGACTTACAGAATCTACAGATATGGCAAAATTTAATTTTTTAGCTTCATAGAAAATTGAGTTTTGGGCATTTTTCTCAAAAGGAGTTAGAGCGCAAGATTTTCTTTGATAATATAGAGATAACGATCGAAATCCTTCTTCAAATGCGCGCGTACTAGGACCTCTAAAACCTATCTTCAAGGTCTTTGTAAGTTTAAAGTATTAAGTTTACTAATATGCCGTATATACTGGTCTGGTGGCATAAGGTAACACAATCCAGTGCCAAACAAAAACTAGGCAAGATCCAAAGGATGGCTGGCCTAGGCATCACAGGGGCCATGTCTTCAACTCCAACAGCCGCCATGGAGGTGTTGCTGGATCTGCCCCCCCCCTACATTTAGTTATTATGGGGGAGGCCAGGCTAGGACTATACAGACTAGCCTGCAATGGTAGACTGAAGATCAACCCAGGCTTTAGGGGCTACTGCAAAATTCAGGATATCGTGAAGGAGCCCATGCTTGAAATGAGGTCAGACTTCGCGAGCCAGCGAATCTGCAGGGAAAACAACTTTACAGTGGAAATCCCCGACCGGGAGGCAAGGCAGGAGGAGACGCCGGGTACACAACGGGACGCGCTCGTCTGGTTCACGGACGGGTCCGGCGGGGAGCGTGGGACGGGGGCAGGTGTTTGTTCGGAAGGACCGAGGGTCAGTCATAGTATTTCTCTTGGAGTTCATGCAACGGTCTTTCAGGCCAAAATGTACGCCATCCTACACTGTGTGTGGGAGAAAAAGAGGAGGGGCCAGATCAACAAGCGTATCCTCATAGCCACAGACAGTCAGGCAGCACTTAAGGCCTTAAGTAGCCCACGGGCAGAATGAGGTCACTCTCATCTGAGTGCCGGGTCACTCGGGGGCCAAAGGCAATGAAGAAGCTGACAGTATCTCTAAGAGAGGGTCAGCAGAACCATTGTGTACCACAAGGTGTACTGGACTGTCCAGGGCTCAGACATGGGAAGTCAATAAATGACGAACCCAGTTCAAAGAGAGCTGTGGAGCTGCTACATATTAGCAGAGGACAGCTCAGAAACATAACATGTCTCTTGACGGGACAAGTGGCCGTCAAGAAACACCTGCATTATATGGGGCGATTCGAGGGGGACCTCGAATGCAGACTCTGCGGCGAGGGGGAGGAATCAGCCCAGCCATATTGTGCAAGTGTAAAGCTCTGGACCGCAAAAGACAACTGATCTACGGTCAGTCTAGACCGGAGACAGAGCATTATAAAACTTCACCCTACCAATTGCTATGCACAGTAATTCAAGGCACGGTGATTTTGGAGTGGGTGGAGTGAAAAGACTAAGGGCATGGACAATAAACCAAAGGTTGCGGTGCTATCGGGGCGGCGAGAAAAAAGTATATGCCGTATAAAAATAGTGTACAATTCTTATGAAAATTCGCTACTATAACGCACTGGCTGCGTCCCGAAATTTTAACATATGTACCGCCGGAGCGAGTACACCAACCAGCTTTTGAACGGATATAACATCAGAACTGAATTCACCATAAATTTTCCCATTTAACCATTTTCGTATATCTTATATTTTCCGAGATCCCAATACATCAAGCACCAATTTAGGACACACTGTATGTATAATGTATAACAAGCAAAAAAATTTTAGACCCAGCAAGTGCGTTATGAAAACGCATATTCCTTAAAATATTTTAAATTTCTAATAATTATTATAAACATTAAATTTTGTTATGTAACAGTCTCTTCAAAAGTAACACATGTACCAAATTTTGTCAAATCAGCTTAATTCTTTTTAGAGATGCAACTTTTGAAATTTCAGTTCTTTTTAAATGTTTGGTGGTCTGAAAAATTTTGTGAAACTTTGCTAGCGTAAGGCATTTGCGGCACAGCATAACTGTTGATTATGCTGTGCTTGCGGTGTCCAGGCTTTTTAGTGAATTTCGTAGAAAAAATTCATTAATGGGGAGATCCCGACTTTTAAATTTTGAAAAAATTTTTGCAAATGAACGCGAACTAGGACCCCTAGAACCCATATCCGGGGTCAGTTTCAATTTTTATATGTTTATATATATATATATATATATATATATATATATATATATATATATATATATATATATATATATATATATATATATACATACATACATACATATATACAGGGTCGCTGATAAGTCTGGAAACGGTCGATTATCTGGGAAAATATACAAGGTGTCGAAAAAAGTTTTATACAAAAGTTTTTGGGTTCTTCAATGTCTACTAGGCGGTGATAATTTCATTTATACAGGGTTGGTCATACAGGCGTGGCACACCAATATATTTTTTTTTAATGGAACACCCTATATATTATTCGATATTTCAATCCTTCTCTTAATTTTGAGCAACATTTATCAGAAGCATGATGTACATAAACTCAATCGTTTCCGGGTAAAAAAATAAATAAAAATAAACGCTATTGTTTTTAAAATCTATTGGATGAAGAACAAAAATAAATGAAAAGTAGAATATCTCTTGAAAACAATCTGTGAGTGTGAAAAGAACCGGTTGCGATGTTTTTAACATTGTTTGAAATCCTATTTTATAAGATGTTCAAAGTGTTCTCCATTGACCTCCTGACAATAATGAATTCGCTTAACAAAACATTGCACTGCATTTACAAGAGCGTTTTGAGGAATGTTATTAATTTCATGCACAATCCTTGCTTGCAACTCTTCATTATTCTGCGGTCTATTTTGGTAAATTAAATTTTTTACATGACCCCACAAAAAAAAGTCAAGCGGCGTCATGTCGGGAGACCTAGCTGGCCATTCAATAGTTCCCCTGCGCCCTATCCATCTGCCAGGAAAGGTTTGATTCAGATATTCCCGTACCTCAATTCCAAAATGAGGGGGTGCCCCATCCTGCTGAAACCATATTTCTTCCGCTGGTAGATTTGGGTCGTTATTGTTCGGAAATAATCGACTAACGTCTGGAACAATTGATTCTTGCAAAAGTGTCAAATATCGAGCAGAGTTCAAATTACCGTGTATAAAATAAGGTCCTATGATATGTCCACCAATAATAGCACACCAAACATTTACTTTTTGCGGTCTTTGGGTGTGAATTTGTTCCATCCAATGTGGGTTTTCGTCTGACCAGTACCTACAGTTGTGTCGGTTGACTTGTCCATTCAAACAAAATGTAGATTCGTCGGAAAACAAAATGTGGTTGGCAAAGTTAAAATTTTGGCGTAACTTCTCCATAATAAGTTCACAGAACTCGATTCTGCGATCAAAATCGTCTTCACTCAGTTCTTGCAATAAATGAATTTTATATGGACGGAACTTTTCCCGCTTCGTAATCTTTTGAATTGAATATCGACTCATATTGTGATTTAAAGCCAATTGCTGTGCCGAAGTTTTCGGATTTTCCACCACATCCAATATTACATTCAAAGAATTTTCTTCATTTGTAACGGTTACTGGCCTTCCAGTTCTAGGTTTATCCTTGATACCGCCAGTTTCGTGAAAACGATGCAAAGTTTTCGAAACTGTGGATTTGGAGATCGATTCCCGCTCAGGATGCAACTCATTGAACATAATCACCACTTGAGCAAAACTTCGTGTTCTATCACCGTACCCTATCATCATTAAAATTTCGATACGTTCGGTTTCACTTAAACTTGCTATTTTGCACAAAAACTGTTGACACTAAATTACTAATGTTTCAAAACTGTTGACACTGAATGAATGTTTGACATTCGTTGTCCTGGAAACATTTTAAAACAAAAGAATAATACTGCGTTTCTTATGGGCATCTTATCTTATCTTGGGATTCCAAACAATGTTAAAAACATCGCAACCGGTTCTTTTCACACTCACAGATTGTTTTCAAGAGATATTCTACTTTTCATTTATTTTTGTTCTTCATCCAATAGATTTTAAAAACAGTAGCGTTTATTTTTATTTATTTTTTTACCCGGAAACGATTGAGTTTAGGTACATTATGCTACTCATAAATGTTGCTCAAAATTAAGAGAAGGATTGAAATATCGAATAATATATAGGGTCTTCCATTAAAAAAAAATTAATATTGGTGTGCCACGCCTGTATGACCAATCCTGTATAAATAAAATTATCACCGTCTAGTAGACATTGAAGAACCCAAAAACTTTTTTCGACACCTTGTATATTTTCCCGGATAATCGACCGTTTCCAGACTTATCAGCGACCCTGTATATATATATATATATATATATATATATATATATATATATATATATATATATATATATATATATATATGTATGTGTGTGTGTGTGTGTGTGTGTTTGTGTGTATCACACTGATAATTAAAAAAACAATGGGCCGATTTTGATAAAATTTGGCATCTATCTTCCTTTTGTAAATGACTTGGATAAGTTCGTTAGTCAGGAAAATCGGACGAGGTTTTCCAGAAACGTTTTGAGTTTTCATTCGAAAAAATTTTTATCTCAAAAAATAATGGGCTGATTCTGATAAAATTTGGCATGTGCCTTCCCTTTGTAAATGGCTTCAACAGGTTCGTTAATCAGGAAAATCGGACAAGGTTTTTCGGGAAAATTTTGAGTTTTCATTAGAAAAAATTTTTTGATGCAAAAATAATGGGCCGATTTTGATAAAATTTTGCATATACCTTCCTTTTGTAAATGGCTTGGACAAGTTCGTTAATCAGGAAAATCGGACGAGGTTTTCCTGGAAGATTCTGAGTTTTCATTATAAAAAAAAAATTATCTTAAAAAACAAAAAAGCTATGATAACGAAATTTGGTAGGTAGGTGTCCAGCCCTTTTAGTGAATTTCGTAGAAAAAATTCACTAATGGGGAGATCCCGACTTTTAAATTTTGAAAAAATTTTTGCAAATGAGCGCGAACTAGGACCCCTAGAACCCATATCCGGGGTCAGTTTCAATTTTTATATGTTTATATATATATATATATATATATATATATATATATATATATATATATATATATATATATATATATATATATATATATATATATATATCAAAAAATTGTGGGAAAGCCGTCAGTTGCAAAATAAAACTCTTTATTATATGCCGAGCTTTCGGAAAAAAAATATTCCAGAGAATTTTGAGAGTTTTCTTTTGCAACTGACGGCTTTCCCACAATTTTTTGATAAATAACAATATTACCGTCACAAAAACTATATATATATATATATATATATATATATATATATATATATATATATATATATATATATATATATATATATATATATATATATATATATATATATATATATATAGACATATAATATATATATACATATAATATATATATATATATATATATATATATATATATATATATATATATATATATATATATATATATATATATGTGTGTGTGTGTGTGTGTGTGTGTGTGTGTGTGTGTGTGTGTATCACACTGATAATTCAAAAAACAATGGGCCGATTTTGATAAAATTTGGCATCTATCTTCCTTTTGTAAATGACTTGGATAAGTTCGTTAGTCAGGAAAATCGGACGATATTTTCCGAGAAATTTTTGAGTTTCATTCGAAAAAATTTTTATCTCAAAAAATAACCGGCCGATTTTGATAAAATTTGGCATGTGCCTTCCCTTTATAAATGGCTTCAACAGGTTCGTTAATCAGGAAAATCGGACAAGGTTTTCCGGGAAAATTTTGAGTTTTTATTAGAACAAATTTTTTGGTTAAAAAAATAATGGGCCGATTTTGATAAAATTTAGCATGTACCTTCCTTTTGTAAATGGCTTGGACAAGTTCGTTAATTAGGAAAATCGGACTAGGTTTTCCTGGAAGATTTTGAGTTTTCATTATAAAAAAATTTTTATCTCAAAAAACAAAAAAGCTATGATAACGAAATTTGGTAGGTAGGTTTATGATATAAAAAGTAAAATATATACCAAAATATAGATTTCTATGTTGCAAGAAAAAAAAGTTATAATAAAATATTTTTTATTGTTTTGTTCAGTCTTTCAGTTTATAATAGCATCTCGCTTTTTTGTATAAAACGCATAAAAAGAAGTCGTAATTCTGACGGAAATCCATTGGATCAACTTGTCAATCCTAGTAAAATTTATTTCCCTGAATTATATGTTGGCTTTGAAGGCGGACACTTATTAAATAATAAATAAGGCAGCGGTCCACACAAAATTTACTGTATTTTGTTGGAATAATATTACAGATCTCAATCTAGAACCTTAAATTATAGCTTATTATTTTATTATATAGCTTCCTTGTAGCGGGTTCATCTTTCGATAGATTCCTTACAAATGTTTTCAACTTGATAAGTATCAATAAAATTACTCGTCATATTTTTTATTCCAATCCTTGTTTTTAGTTTTACCCACGATTATAGCTGTCACAGTGGCAGATGTGTCAAACTGAGTTTAGCTAAAAGTATTCCATGTCTCTAATAGCATTATTATCACACTGTACAGGCGATGTCGCCCTGCGATTGCAAATTGGCCTTGACGAGATGCTAGCAATTGTTCTCAAAAAATGCGCACCAGAACTTGCTCCTGTCCTGACTCGTCTGTTTCAGATATCTTATAATAGAGGCATATTCCCTAGTAACTGGAAAACTGCTCAAGTACAACCCGTCCCCAAGAAAGGATCCAAAGCGCTTCCTAGCAACTACAGGTCTATTTCTCTCCTTTCAGTCGTCTCTAAAGTGACGGAAAAGTATATAAGCACTGAATTACCAAAATTTCTTGAAAAAACGCAATCTAATCCACGACAGGTAGTATGGATTCCGTCAGAACAGATTAACTGTCGATCTCCTTTCCTTTATCACCCATTCTTGGAACAAGTCTATGGAACTACACGGTGAATCCCAGATTGTCGCTCTAGACATATCCAAAGCATTCGACCAGGTCTGGCACGCAGCGCTGTTTAATAAACTTCCGGCCTATGGCCTACCACCAAAACTCTGTACCTGGACAGCACATTTCATCTCCAATCAGAGCATATCTGTTGTCGTGGATGGCTATTCCTCTAAATTGTATCCAATTAATGCAGGAGTCCCTCAAGGTTCAGCTTTAGCCACTACTTTGTTTCTTCTCCACATCAATGACATCCTCTCTAGCACATCCAACCCAGTTCAAGGTTCGCGGGCGACAGCACCCTCCACTCAAATATACAATATCCTAAGCCTGTCTCTTTAGTCCAATTAGATGAGGATCGCAGACTCATGGAGGGTTCTGTCTCTGTGGATCTCCAAAAAGAATTATACTGGGGAAGTAGAAATCTTGTACAATTCAACTCCACCAAATCTCAGTTGTGCTTTTTATCTCATAAGAGATACACCAGCGCTAGATCCATCACAATGAACAACCAAGTTATTCAAAGTAATGAGTCCTTTTCACTTATTGGCATTTCTGTGGATCGAAATCTCAATTGGCACCAACATGTCACATCAATTGCAGAAGCGGCTGCTAAGAAATTAGGTTTCCTCTTCCGGGCTCGCAAATACTTTCCACCAGCTAATCTCTATTCCTTATATACTTCACAAATAAGGCAAAACCTCGAATACTGCTCCCACATCTAGGGTGTCTCTGCCGCTTCTACACTCGCTATCCTGAACTCCTTTAGAAGAGAGCTATACGTCTTATCGGTGACCCTACCATCACCCAAAGGCTGACATCCCTTGCCCACCGACGTGCCGGTGGTGACCTCTCTCTCTCTTTTATAGATATCTGCACGGGTACTGCTCAGAGGAATTAGCTTCCATAGTTACTCAACATGCTGTCCCCAACAGATCTACCAGGGGAACAGAGCGAATGTACCCTTTTACTCTCCAGGTCGCCAGACATAGAACTTCTTGTTATGCCCGCTTTTTTGTCCCAAGGACTTCCAAGTTCTGGAACTCCTTGCCGGCACATGTTTTTCCTTCTCCCGCGAACCTCCAAACCTTCAAGTCCAGAATTAACAAGTTGCCTCTTTCCTCCTTGTCGACACCCACGATACAATAGTATTTAGGCTGTGAGCCCTCGTGGTGTGTTGTTGAAATAAAAAAATTAAAAGATAAAAAAACTCCTTCTCCGGTAACTTTTTTCGGTTTATTATAGCTTCCGGACTTCCTCGTCAGTATCTGGTTTTCTAGAAGTTTTTATCTGGTGCCTTTTCTATTTTCGTTAACAAAATCGCTAGGGAAGAGCCGTAGAAGATAATGCAGTGTTAAAGATGGATGTTGGGTTCATAGATATTGCAGCGGTAGCGAAAACCCTGAAAATTACGTGTGCGACTTGTTCACCGTGTATAAATAATTGTAATGTTCTGATTATCTTAATATTTTAATTGTTCATCATTGTGCTAAACACTTTATACAATAAATAAAAGTATTTTCTTCTCAAATCATTTATTTTGTAACTTGCATACATGCGTCATCTTAGCCACAACCGTGCGTCATCTTTTCCTTGGTGGGGGGAAGATGATGCAAATTTGTATTTTTTTAAAAGTCGCGTAAAGTCTAACACATCTTATAAAATTTAAATACAAACATAACAAATGGTTGCACAAAGGTACTAGTTAAAGCCTCATGATATTCAAAGTACCTCAATTTATTTTCACCCATAAATAGCTGCTTTGGTGCGTCATCTTCGAGCACTCTCCCCTAATGGAGAAGTATTAATCTTACAGATTTTTTTTTAACCCTGAAAAGAGAAAGCCTCTATAACCTTTCTTTAGGGTACGCTAAAATTTATTTAATAAATGGCAGGATGCAGCAAGTGCGTAATGGTATCTATTTTTTGTAAAAATGTTCTTACAGGCACACTTGGAGAACCCAACTCACCACAACGCATTTAAAAAACCTGACGATCGTTTCACTAACCAAGTTAGCGTCAACAGAGGATGAGTCCATACTTATTGGACTCGCTAGGATTATATTGTTTAAATGGACATCTTCCTCTGAACGCTTCCAGCTTTTCATCAATTGTGGTATTTTCTCCTAGTGTATATGCTTCCTGACAATTTTCAACGAAACTGTCAAACAAACTTCGGATTGGCGCTAACTTGTCAAACTGTCGTCTTACTTCTCTAGCTTCCAAATTGTCGAATCGCAAACATCGAAGCAAAACAAGGAAATGTCTTGAGACATTACCAACCAAAATCGCTCAATTCCTTCACCGCTTCTGTCCCATAAGTCTTTAGTATTAAGTCGAACACTTCTCAGGGTTCCTGCTAGATAACAAACCAAGAAGGGCTTTAATTCGCATATATCTGTAGGCTTAACTCTTCTTTCCCTGGTATAATTTTGAGTCACCTTAGATATATACAAATTTGTATTTTCAACAATAACTTCCAACATTTCATTTGTAAAGTAGAGAGACCAACACTCCAGAGCTGTTTTAGAGTACAACCCGTCCCCAAGAAAGGATCGAAAGCGCTTCCTAGCAACTACAGGTCTATTTCTCTCCTTTCAGTCGTCTCTAAAGTGATGGAAAAGTATATAAACACCGAATTACTAAAATTTCTTGAAAAACACAGTCTAATCCACGACAGGCAGTATGGATTCCGTCAGCGCAAATCAACTGCCGATCTCCTTTCCTTTGTCACCCATTCTCGGAACAAGTCTATGGAACTACACGGTGAATTCCAGATTGTCGCTCTAGACATATCCAAAGCATTCGACCAGGTTTGGCACACAGCGCTGCTTAATAAACTACCGGCCTATGTCCTACCACCAAAACTCTGTACGTGGACAGCAAATTTCCTCTCCAATTTTTGTTGTCGTGGATGGCCATTCCTCTAAACTGTATCCAATTAATGCAGGAGTTCCTCAAGGTTCAGCTTTAGCCCCTACTTTGTTTCTTGTCCACATCAATGACCTCCTCTCTAGCACATCCAACCCAGTTCACAGTTACGCGGACGACAGCACCCTCCACTCCAATATACAATATTCTAAGCATGTCTCTTTAGTCCAACTATATGGGGATCGCAGACTCATGGAGGGTTCCATCTCCGTGGATCTTCAAAAAATATTAGACTGGGCAAGTAGAAATCTTGTACAATTCAACCCCACCAAATCACAGTCTTGCTTTCTTTCTCATAAGAGATACACCAGCCCTAGACCCATCACAATAAACAACCAAGTTATTCAAAGTAATGAGTCCTTTTCACTTGTTGGCATCTCTGTGGATCGAAAGCTCAATTTGCATCAAACTGTCACATCAATTGTAGAAGCGGCTGCTAGGAAATTAGGTTTCCTCTTCCGGGCTCTCAAATACATTTCGCCAGCTATTCTCTATACTTTATATACTTCACAAATAAGACCAAACCTCGAATACTGCTCCCACATCTGGGGTGCTGCTTCCGCTTCTACACTCGCTATCCTGGACTCCATTCAGAAGAGCGCTGTACATCTCATCGGTGACCCTACCCTCACCCAAAGGCTGCCATCCTTCGCCCACCGACGTGCCGTTGGTGACCTCTCTCTCTCTCTTTTATAGATATCTGCACGGGCACTGCTCAGAGGAGCTTTCTTCCATAGTTCCTCCACCTGCTGCCCCCAACACATCTACCAAGGGAACAGAGCGAATGCACCATTTTACTGTCCAGGTCACCAGACATAGAACATCTTGTTATGCCCGCTCTTTTGTTCCGAGGACTTCCAAGTTGTGGAACTCCTTGCCGGCACACGTTTTTCCTTCTCCTCCGAACCTCCAAACCTTCAAGTCCAGAATTAACAAGTTGCCTCTTTTCTCCTTGTCGACACCCACGGTACGATAGTTTTTAGGCTGTAAGCGCTCGTGGTGTATTGTTGAAATTAAAAAAAAAGAATGTTTGCTGTAATTTTTGATACCAGGTAAGCGAAGAATAATATTTTCTTTCCTTGTCAGAACGGCCTTATTGTTTTTTCCATTGACTGGTTCCATCTTTACTGACAAAAGCTAGTACTCTTGGCTTTTTATTTGGAGTGCCTACAATATCTTCATCATCACAGTCTCGCTCCGATTCACTGTCAGAACTTCTAGCTTCCTGGACATCTTCTTCAGAGGCCAGTTCTGCTTCTTCATCATCAGGTTCTTCGTCTGTTTGCACTTCCGCCCACAAACGACGAAGTCTTTCTTGTTCTTCCTCGTAACTCATAATCTACACATAACAAAAGCAAAATAATAGATTTTTTATGAAATAATTTGAAAAATATATTTTATACTGTAATGAGTTTAGTATAAAATATATTTTCAGACTTTACGTTTATTAAAATATTAGAACATTGTAATAAAACACTAAAACTTACCTAAAAATTAAAATTAGATATAAAAAAAATTGTAACATAAACCGGGGCACCGGGTCTCATAGACTTTTCGCGTAACAAAAAATCTCGGGACGCAGCAAGTGCGTTATGGTAGTAAATTTTCATAAAACTATTTTTTAATAGCAATAATGTGTGTTTTTTTAAGAAAGCAGGCATCAAATTTGGTTACCAGTATAATCTATATAGTAAAAACAATGTGCCATGTTTCATCAAAATAACTTTATTGTTTGAAAATGTAAAAAAAATTCCGAAAGTAAACTTAAAGTGTTCCCGAAACAACTCGTTTTTTGGTCAACCTTATAGGTTAATAGCAAATTGAGCTATTCAAATATTAAGCATTTGATCAAAATTCGCTACCACAACCCACTTACTGCGTCCAGAATTTTTGTTTTTACAAACATGCATTATATTTCGATGGAAAATGCAAAAATGCAATAACATAAGGCGTGTTTGATTAAAAAAAAAAGAAAATTTGTATCACCAACGACTTATGGGCCAGCCTGTGATTGTAGAAATAATTTTTTAAGATGTAGCCCAAGACACCCTATAATTAATATATACAATTTTTTTTCATATGTTGTATAATAACAGATATATTGAGCTTTATTGATTTTTTACGAAAATTCTACAAAAAGTATATACCATTAAACGATAAAGTCTATAGCTAACGCTACTGCCAAGCATCAGAGAAAGGGTCTATTTGAAATGAATTTTCTGGAAATATTTTATTAAAATGAAGGACAATGACGGTGAAACTAAGACTTCATGGTTTGTAAAACATTCTTCTTGAGACATTTTATTTCCATAGCCCGTATTAGATTCAAGTTCTTTGCCTAAATGTTGCCAATTTTGACGTTTTAAATCGCAACTTTGACGTTTTGAGGAAAACCCCAATTTATGTTTCTTTAAATGCCTATAACTTTGTTGTCTTTTGACCTACAAAGCTAAATTTTGGTAGGTGACTTACCTATAAGTATGTAAATCCGCGTACCAAATTTGGTTGCCCTGACTTTGTTAATTCCGGAGATATGAAATTTTTTCGAAAGAAAACACAAAATTTTCCGGGAAAACCTGGGCCGATTTTCCTGGATAACGAACCTATTTAAGTCAAAAGGACGGTATTAACTAAACTTAATTAAAATCGGTCCATTATTTTTGGAGTTATCGGTGTAATACATATATATATATATATATATATATATATATATATATATATATATATATATATATATATATATATATATAATTGAAACTGACCCCGGCTATGTGTTCTAGGGGGCCTAATTAGCGCTCATTTGAAGAATTTTTTTCAAAATTCAAAAGTCGGGATCTCCTTATTAGTGAATTTTTTTAAGAAAATTCACTAAAAGAGTAAAACTTACCTAAAAATTTAAATTAACTCTGGAATTTTTTTTAACATAAACCGGGGCACCGGGCCTTATAGATTTTTCGCGTAACAAAAACCAAATCACATGGACTGCAGTTTCACCACTTGCTGCAAATATACTAACACCCGAGTCGAGAAGGTATTTGGAACTATAGCGCGTCAATGGGAAATGACTCGATTTTCCGAACAATTTCCCAATATATGGGTCTAACAGACCCGACGCCCCGACTGGAAGGTTAAGATTGAAAAAATATATCTTCCTTATAATTTTTTCTGGTTGAATTTTTACGTTTCAATTTTCAAGGTAAGTCCAGTTTTTGTGTAAGTACGCTACCATAACGCACCTGCTGCGCCAGAACTTTCACAAACATTTACAAAAACCGATAATCACGACAGCTCATTAAAAATTACATCCAGCATTGCCATTGCTTATGGAAACTCAATTTGGAGCCGTTATAATGAACATTTATTCGACCATTTAGAGACGAACCAAAAAAAAAATCATATCTAGATGTTAAACAATGGCCTGTTCGGTTGAATGACATGCAGAGAAAAATTCCTGCAGATACAAAAAGAGTTATATTAACAATTATAATACATGATTGGGATATTTTAAGAAAATACAACTATAAATCGAACCTCGCATATCCCGTCTGTGGATCTAGTCACCTGAGCCACGCGAAAGAGACGGAAAATCGAGTAGGCCCGGCGTAGAAGAACAAAAGACGATCAGGACGTGTTCGTATCGCGGCCCACTATGAATATCTCGATAAATATCAGTGAGATGACTTGAATTTTCAATACATACTAATTATCTTCTCTGATCAGATAAGGCCTATTCATTTCTTGAGAGAAATAAAATCTTCCAGCTCTCCGATTCGAAATGTTATAAAAACCTATATCAAAAATTTATGACAGCCGAAGATTAACGAAATTGTTATTATGTAGATTGATGTGAGTTTTTGAATACATATTGGGTAGTTTGTAGACTATCAACGGCATATGAGAATTTGGTGTAGTTATTTCTGTTAAGTGCTTTCTAATCATCTTGCTGGTAAATAATTATTTTTAATAGTTTCTCAGTTTAACCCAATCACATGATACAATCTACTTTTTCACCATAAAAATTCATTGCAAAACTACCAACGTCTTGCAGCACTTTGTAACATATTGTTACGTTCTATGTGGTTCTGGATTTGTTGACTAACAAAACACAGCTTTTCAAACTACTAATTTATTATAACAAACTATTTTCTTACATCACTAAACGGCCGACGGCATGCCGAAGGAAATCAGTCTGGGAGGGTCCGTACTCCTTGATGACATTGAGGGTCATGAGATTCTATGAAAGGTCTCAGACTTGATGGCTACAAAGATCAGTAGAGATCTGTCTTTCAAGACCGTCCTCCCGGAAAGGGAGGACTGGGAACGAAATCAAACGACCCTATTGAGAGTTGATCTCTGCTGGTACTCTGACGGCTCCAAAACCAATTTGGGAGTAGGAGCCGGCGCATATGGGGGCAGCACCGATGCTAGACTATCAGCTAGCCTCGGCAAGTACGCAACCATACACCAGGCAGAAGTATATGCCATCAAGATGTGTGCAAGGGAAAGCATAAAAAACCAGTGCACACACAAATCGATAAAGATATATGCAGATAGCCAAGCTGCAATAAAGGCTCTTGGTTCCTACCGGTATAATTCAAAGACGGTATGGAGTTGTTAATCTGCCCTCAACGAACTGGGCAGCTGTAATGAGGTGTCACTGGTCTGGATACCGGGTCACTCGAACCATGATGGAAATGTTGCGGCCGACGCGCTTGCCAGGAGTGGTGCCCAGAGGGACTTTATCGGACCAGAACCGGTGCTAGGGATAACATCATGCACAGCCAAATGCACCTTAAAGACCTGGACAGAAAGAATGACAAGCCAACAATGGCAAAATCTGCCAGGATTAGCTCACTCTAAGGCCTTCATAAATGGCCTGTCTAAGTCAAGGGCTAAAAAACTTCTAGATTTAAACATACAACAACTGAGTACTCTAGTCGGCCTGTATACAGGACACTGCCGCTTGCGTCACCACATGCACCGTATTGGAGTCGGTCAGGAGACCAAGTGCCGGCTGTGTATGGAGAGTGACGAGACAGCAGAGCACGTACTGTGTTCCTGTCCGGCGGCGGACAGAACTAGATACCTGCTCTTTGGCAAAACAAAGCTTGCTCCGGAAGATCTGGATCAACTTTCGCCCACAAAGATTATCGCCCTCTGCAGGAGGCTGGCTTTGTTGGGCGAAATATAGACCATTAGGCGTGAGCCACAATAGACCATATGGTCGCGGTGGAGGGACCGGTATGGCACACTCGCATTCAAACCTACATCACTATAAACTGAAATATTCGTCTATTACAAATGTCCATAGAACTATATTTCACTCTTCGCCTTCTATGATCACTTATTCTGCACAAACACTAACTCAATACTGAACTAACTTACTCTACGTGTGGTTCGCCTATTTATATTGTACATGGAGATTCTAGACCTTCCACATTGTTCCACACCTATCACTTCTGGTCCCTTCGCGAAATATAATTCCAGAGGCTTCTCTGTTACAAACACACTTTACAACCGGCCTCTGATCCCAGAAGTAACAAATTTCATAAACTTAATTCTCATAGAGACGGATGTGACACCGCCCCCTTCTTACATTGGATTGTCCCTGTTGGATTCTGACATTTCTTGGTATGGCGTAAGCCTGCGCATATGGACCACCTTCATCTTGCTCTTAGGGCTCCTCTGAATGCGACAGACAACGTCATTGATTCTTTTGACCCCTTATACGGCCCTTCCCATAATTTCTGTAGTTTCGATGGCAGTACCTTGCGTCGTACTGGATTGTAAGACCATACCGGATCTTCTTCTTTAAAACCAGCTAAATTAGTTCGCCGACATAACGGATCTTCATGCGGTCGCTTTCTACTCTTATGTGTATTCAGAGAGCTTAATCGATGGCTTTCCTTCTCTTCAATATGTCGGAGCTCTCCTCAAGCGAAGATCTTACGTCGCACTGGTTCTTACGCACAATTGGTCTTGTTCTGGTGTGTATATTTGCACAAATATCTCTGCAGACCCTATTCTTCCTGTCGACATCAGCTCTGTTCCAACAAGTGTGTTCACTGACCCTTTTCAGAACTGACTTCACAGTTGCATGGTCTTTACACCCTTGGTCTTGTACTTCTTCCATAAATTTTTTTTCTACTTGCTTCTGACTGGGTAACTGGGTCCACTCTTTCTCTCAAAGCTCTTCACTGGAATTACAATTTCACGGCAGACGTTGCTATTTTCCTCTATGGTGATTTTCCGCACTACCAGGTTACTGCCAGGCGACATTATTATTATTATCTTTACCGCCGATAGTCAGGATGTTAGTGCCAATGTTAAGTTTAGCGCATTGACCTTGAAGTATGTCCAAGCCAATTATCGGGTCTGATATTGCGGAGAATATGGCTCTATGCTTCGCCTTCCATATCCCAATTTCCAGCTAGACGTCAGTTTCGCCAAATACCTGGATCCGATCATCACTGGCTCCATTTACTCTGTACACTCTGTCTGACTCTCTTACTCGCCGTCTTGGAACCATGTCGCGGCTAATAACCGTCCTAGGTGCGCCAGTGTCGACGACCATATGGATCTTATTGCCGCTCACGTATCCTTGTACGACGAGAAAGCTGCCAGAATCGCTAGCCTGAGAAACAGTTCCCGGCCTTAGCTTTAATTTCTCCCATGCGCTTGGTCGTAGAGCCCAACATTCGCCTCGTATATGTCCCTTGCCGCAGTTCCAACAACTCAAGGCATTTGTACGGTCAGCTCTTATCCGGTGCCCATGAGGCGTAGGGATTATTTGTGCTGCTATTTTCTCTAGTAGCTGCATGACCTTGGATGGATCTCTTTTATTTTCTTCTTGGTCTTTGGAGACTGTAAACCTTCACATGACTTTCTGACGCTTGCTTTGCCGCTTCAAACTCCAAGGAATCTGCCAAAGCATCGTTCAAGTTTTTGTCTCTCGCCATCCTCAGCACCTGTTGGGTGTCGGTATCTCTGATGCCGTCAATAAATGTTTGCAGCGACAGCTGGTTCAAAAATTGCACCACAGCTGTAGGGTACGCTGATCGTATTAATCTAGCAATGTGGGCTTCGACTGCTGGAGAGTTTCGCTCGGTTTCTGACAGCGACTTTTCAACTGAAATCGACACAGCTGTTGTAAATGGTCGCCAAATCTTATCTCTAATTGATGTCTAATGCTGTCAAAACTGAACTGTTCTTCCCTGGGAATACCTTGGAGCACATCTAGGGCATCTCCTGTAATAGCTACACTTAACGAAGTCGCTTTCTTTCTCTCACCCCAACCATTTGCTGTAGCAGCGGCTTCGAACTGGCGTAGAGAAATACCCTATGAGACTGAGCCATCAAATGTGAGGACCCTAATTCTTAAGACGTGGCTATCTTCGAGTCTGCTGTTTCCCTTGATTAGGGTATCACACTTATTTTCTAGTGATTGCATTTTCTGCTGTACCTCCACTTGTACTTCTTGCACACTCGTCAGCTTGTCGTGAAGATCGACTTTCTACTTGTTGGAAGATGTCTTATTTTACCTGCTTTATGCATTCGTCCACACATGAAGTAATTTTCTCAATTCTGCTGGCTTGCTCTTGCATAATTTGTTTGGTTCGTCATCTCTTCTCACCATTTCTTCATCTGCTTCTTCATCTATTTGTCTGGCTTCTTCATCTCTTTTTCTGACTTCTTCTTTCCTTTTTCTCAGTTCCTCTCTTGTCTCTTCGTTTCTTTTTCTCAGGTCTTCTTTCGCTTCTTTATCTCTTTTTCTGGATTTTTCATCTCTTTTTCTCAGCTCCTCCTTCACTTCTTCATCTCTTTTGCTGGCTCCTTCATCTCTTTTTCTGGCTTCTTCTCTCATTTTTTTCAATCAATTCTAATAGCGGGGTGACCAGATTGGCTGTCCAATAACAGTAAGTGGCGAAGACACGAGGTTGAATGTCCTATTGTCAGTCCAAGAAAACCATGATGTATCTACAGGAGAGTCGGGTCAAATTCATGACATATCCCAAAAGTCTGCTCAGAAAATTCTGAAAAAATAAAACCCTTTAAAATGCATGTGGTTCATGAGTTGACCGAGGATGACCCAGATTGCAGATTAATTTTTCTGAAATAATTATTCAAGCTCTGCCCAACTTAGTGAATGAAATGGTTTTTTTCAGATGAAGCAACATTTCATCTGAATGGTACGGTTAAAAGGCACAATTGTCGTTTCTGGTCAACAGAGAACCCTCATTGAACGGAGAAAGTTCATACGCAGTATCCTCAAAAAATGAATATGTGGGCTGGTTTGGTCTGAAACATATTAATTAGACCTTTTTTACTAGTGGAAATTTAAATGACGATGGCTACTTGAGTTTATTGAGAAACCAAATTGTACCAGCACTTAGAGCACTCTTCCCAAATCAAATGAGACATAATCGTCCAAGCTAAAATATTTGGTTCCAACAAGATGGAGCTCCGCTATACTTTACGAGTAATATCCGGGATTATTTCAACCAAATATCTTCTGGCCGCTGGACCGGACGCAGAGGAGCAATTGAGTGGCCAGCTCATTCTCCCCACCTGTCGCCACTGGACTTGTTTTTGTGAGGTCATTTGAAATGTCAGGTCTATAAAAACCGACGTAATGATCTGGAACAACTACACAAGCGGATAACTGAAGAAATCAACCATATTACGCCGGAGATGATACAAAATTCAGTAAGATATTTTGTTGATAGATTATATCACTGTCAAGTTGTAGACGGAGCACAATTTGAACAATTACTTTAGTTTAAATCATAATGCGAGCTTTTATAACAGATATCTTGATTTAGCATTCTTAATATATATATATATATATATATATATATATATATATATATATATATATATATATATATATATATATATATATATATATATAACACCACAATATATATATATATATATATATATATATATATATATATATATATATATATATATATTGTGGTGTTATCTTATCAATTACAAAGGTAAAGGTAAATGTAAGATGCTTACTGGCAATTAGGCCATTACTGACCCTTTTTGCTCATCTAAACTAACCTACCCTCCACCTTGAGCCTCAACGACAGTGATTTGAAAAATCATCCGCCACCGGTGAGTCTCGAACCGTCGACCCCCGAGTCCGTATTGGAAAGTCATCGACTTTCCCGCACGGCCACGGAGACGCCATCAATTACAAAAGACATGATGTTTGAGAAAGTAGTTTTTTATCCTGCTTTCGAAAACGATAAATAATACAAGGTGTCCCATTTAAAAAAATTAAAATGGAGTCATTTCCTGTTAAACCGAAAGTCAGAAAAAAGTGAATGTGTCATAAAAAAGGCTTATTTGTGACGATTCGTCATTACAAAAATCCAAAAAAATTGCGTCCTTAATAACAGAAATATTCAACCGTTCCGGGACTTTTTACTAACGCTACGAACCAGACCGATTTGCTGAAACGCTGAAACAGAAACACGTCAATTTTAATGTTGAGAGGGACATGTTTTGACATAAAGCTAAACTTTGTCACATCAACCCCTTAAGGGTGGTGATAACAACCCTTATATTTTAAATGGGGAACATGGGTCGAGTGTTACATCATTTGAAAGCTCTTTCTTTTCTGAATTTAGCATACACATTTTTTTGGAAGTTTTACCAACTCGTTTAAAAATTATTCACAGTTGGAGTTGCAAGAACGTATTTCATTCATTGTGATAAGAAATGCACTAATTAGTCAATTTATTTGTAAAAGAAAACTAAAAAACAAAACCAAACGTTCAAAAATGTTTATTCAGTTAAATAATTGTAGCATTTATGGAGTTATTAGACGGCATTCTTCAACAATGCGTCGTCGTAATTATTCCAGAGACTCCGGTTCTGTTGCGAAAATTCTACTCTTTAAATGGCCCCATAGAAAGATGTCTAAAGGAGTTAAATCCGGTGATCTAGGGAGCCACTCAATAGAACCTCTACGCCCAATCCATTGCTCTGGAAACTCTCTGTTCAAAAACTTCCTAACATGTTGTAAAAAATGCGGAGGAGCTCCATCTTGTTGAAACACTAATTGATTTTCTTGATAGCGATCATCATTTTCAACAATGTCAACTAGTAGAGGGTAAACGATATCTGCTAGTAACTCCAAATACATTTCGCCACTCAAATTGCCATCAAGAAATATTGGTCCGCTTAAACGGTCTCCAAAAATGCCATTTCAGACATTAAATTCCTGTAAAGTTGGAGTGTGGACTTCGTGAAAATGTCTTGGATTATTATCTGCCCAACAACAACAATTATGACGATTGACTGTAGAGTTTAATAAAAACGTGCAGTCGTCTGAAGAAAAGATATTGAACAGAAAGTTCCCGTTATCAGCTATTCGTGCAGTCATAACTTCACAAAACCCCAGCCGCCGATCAAAATCATCTTCATTCAGTTGTTGTACAAGATGAATTCTATACGAATGAAATTTATGATGCTCTCATATTCGCTAAATTGTTCTTCTTTTGATGTTTGAAACGGTGTCCAATTTTCTCGTGCTCAAAGTTGGGTCTGCAGCAATTTGTCCTAAAACTTCAATCTCAGTAGTCTCATTTCTAACCGGAAATTCACATTCAGCATCCCGTTTTTTGTTGGCTACTGAACCACTTTGTCGAAATTTTGCAACTAACTCCAAAATGTATTTTGTTTTAACATATCTGTTCGGATGTCGTTCATTAAACAAATTTGCGGTACGGTTGGCACAGTCATCGTTTTTGAAAAAAAAGTAATTATTTCAACTCTTTCTCCTGCAGAATACACCATTGTGATATAAATTTTCGGTAGTACTATCAAGTGTCAAACCAACCGATAAACTGAAATAATAAACCGCATTTCTCTCATTCCGATAAGAAATGTTCTGATAGTCAATTTTTTGTTTACAAACCAACAAAACATTGACTATCAGGACATTTCTTATCGGAATTAGTGAAATACGTTCTTGCAACTCCAACTGTGAATAATTTTTAAACGAGTTGATAAAACTTCCAAAAAAATGTGTGCGCTGAATTCAGAAAAGAAAGAGCTTTCAAATGATGTAACACTCGACCCATGTTCCCTGTTTAAAATATAAGGGTTGTTATCACCACCCTTAAGGGGTTGATGTGACAAAGTTGAGTTTTATGTCAAAACATGTCTCGATATTAAAATTGACATGTTTCAGCGTTTCTTAAAAAAAATAATTCTCTGGACGCATATCGATCTGTTTCGTTTTGAATGCGCCACCATATATATATATATATATATATATATATATATATATATATATATATATATATATATATATATATATATATATATATATATATATATATATATATATATATATATATATATATATATAGATCCCCTCATTAGTGAATTTTTCGACTCACGAAAAAATTGCTAAAACTAACGACTGGGTACCATTCCTTCTTTAATTGATTGGCTACTGATTGTAAAATGGAACAGATTGTAGAGAATGTTTACTTTCCACTGCAAATTTGAGATCTAGTGAGTCATTTAAGACAGAAGGTGTGAAAACAAATGATTATCTATACAATGACATTGACACATATCTGATTAAAACTGATTACAAGTAGGTATATACATGTAATATTATAAATTTACCGGGTATGGGCGTGGATATGGTTAGAATTTTGATCAATTATATGTATGAACTTTTTGAATTTATTATTAAGTCCATTACACAGTCTGTACGTGGATTCACATATAGACAATTGTGTTTTGTATAAAAAGGCGTGGTATTGAAATTTTACAGTTAAACGTACATATATTGTGGGAGGTGACGTCACATCCGTCAGATAATGATACCTGATATGAGTTTCTCTTGTTTCTCAACACACACTAAATCTAAATATTTGATTGATTGATTACTGTAATCCTGCGTATATTAAAATTTAAACTTATTGTTTTAAATATCGTGTGATAAATTGGCTGGTGAAAAGGTTACAAGTTCACATTAAATTCAAATCATCTAAGTCTGCTACAGGTGTCTGTAAATTAACCCAAATATGCCAAAAAAATTTGCGAATATCAATATGTTTGCTTCCAGATTTGACATGACATGAGATCTCATGAACACCAAAAAGTCTGGACGCAGCAGGTGCGTTATGGTAGTGAATTTTCATTTAAAAAAATTAAAACGCATATCTTTTTTTAATGAAAGCAGGCATCAAATTTGGCTAAATATTTTTTACACAAAATTGTGCTAAAAGAATACATAATATTCAAATTATATACCTAATATGTAATTTAAATTGAAAATAAAATAATTTGCTTGCACGAAAATCCACTTTATTTTCGATGAATTTAGTTTAAAAAATGTTCCCTCAATTGAATAATTTTTCATACAAAAATTCTCAAATGTTTCTTTAAAGAAAATTCATGAACCACGCGCATTTTAAAGGGTTTTATTTTTTCAGAATTTTCTGATCAGATTTTTGGGATATGTCATGAATTTGACCCGATTCTGTTGTAGATACATCACGATTTTCTTGGACTGATAATATAACATTCAACCTTGTGTCTTCGCCATTTACAATTATTGGACGCCCACTTTTTGACAAATTCCTACAGGAGTTCCTCAGCTTAAACCCCTACTTTTTTTCTTCTCCACATCAATGACCTCCTCTCTAGCACATCCAACCCAGTTCACAGTTACGCGGACGACAGTACCCTCCACTCCAATATACAATATTCTAAACCTGTCTCTTTAGCCCAATTAGATGATGATCGCAGTCGCATGGAGCGTTCTGTCTCCGTGGATCTCCAAAAAATATTAAACTGGGGAAGTTGAAATCTTGTACAATTCAACCCCACCAAATCTCAGTCTTGCTTTCTATCTCATAAGAGATACACCAGCCCTAGACCCGTCACAATGAACAACCAAGTTATTCAAAGTAATGAGTCCTTTTCACTTGTTGGCATTTCTGGGGATCTAAATCTCTATTGGCACCAACAGGTCACATCAATTGCAGAAGCGGCTGCTAAGAAATTAGGTTTCCTCTTCCGGGCTCGCAAATACTTTCCACCAGCTAATATTTAAACCTTATACGTATACTTCACAAATAAGGCCAAACCTCGAACACTGCTGCCACATCTGGGGTGCCGCTGCCGCTTCTACACTCGCTATCCTGGATTCCATTCAGAAGAAAGCTATACGTATCATCGGTGACCCTACCCTCACCCAAAGGCTGCCATCTCTTGCCCACCAACGTGCCGTTGGTGACCTCTCTCTCTTTTATAGATTTTGCACGGGGACTGCTCAGAGGAGCTTTCTTCCTTAGTTCCTCCACCGACTGCCCCCAACAGATCTACCAGGGGAACAGAGCGAATACACCCTTTTACTGTCCAGGTCACCAGACATAGAACATCTTGTTATGCACGCTGTTTTGTCCCGAGGACTTCCAAGTTGTGGAATTCCTTGCCGGCACATGTTTATCCTTCTCCTTCGAACCTCCAAACCTTCAAATCCAGAATTAACAAGCTGCCCCTTTCCCCCTTGTTGACACCCACGGTACTATAGTATTTAGGCTGTAAGCACTCGTTGTGTGTTGTTGAAATATATAAAAAATATGGCTATATTTTGGTGCTGTTACATCCATTAAAAAGGCCATTCCTTTTTTCTTATTATATTCGATCCAGTTAAAAATAAAACATTTCTTTGCCTTCTGCATCGATGTTTCTTCTTAAAATAATGCGGCAATTAAACTTTCCCCTCTTAAGTACCCTTAAAGAACCCATGATTTGGGTTCTTTAAGTGTATCTATCAATGCCCATCATAGGTTCCAATCTTCACTTAGTGTATCCTCTCTGTAGAGGCAGGGTATACAAAAATAAATAGCAAGAAATCGGGGCCTTTATATCTAGGAGTCATAAACGGACACGTACTATTTCATATTTTTCATACTAATTTGACTGCACCTCGCTGTCATGAAATATTACAAAGTTACGTCGACCAAACTTTAGAAAATTTACTTCCTTAAGATGTGCTAACATGTGGCTCCAGCAAGATAGAGCATCTCCACATAATGCAAGAATTATAACTGACTATTTGAATCAGCAACATAGAAATAATTGGATCGGAAATCGTGGTCCGGTTGTCTGGCCTGCACGCTCGCCGGACCTCACGTCTTTTTATTTTTGTATGTGGGGATACTTAAAGGATACAGTCTATTGTACTCCTCATAATACGGTAGAAGAACTTAAGGCAGCTGTTGTTCAAGTCATAGAAGAAATGCCTGGATAAATGGTTAAAGGTGCATGTATGTCTCTAATTCATCGATGCAGGACGTGCAGTAATAACAACGGTAAAATTTTGGTGTCTGTTTTTGTTTCTGTTACGTCGGCCTATTTCCGCGACTATGGCCAATCACCGACGCCAGGGTGCAGTTTCACCTCACTATCTTGGAAATTTTGCCGAACCTCCGCCTTTCTGTAAGGAGGGCAGGGATCTTTAACGTGCCCAACATCGCATGGACACGGGACCTACGGCTTTACGCCCTCTCCGAAGGGCTGAACGCACAGACATTCAACTTGTTCAAATACAATGACAGAACCTCGGTTGATGTTAATATTACAGTTTGTACTGAAAAAGCGAAAGGAGTACCCTGGGATCGAACCCAGTACCCTTCAGTTCAGAGGCACACGTTTTTACCCCTGAACCACCGAGGTTCTTACGGTGGAATTTTCGAAGATTTACTTTAATTTACTTTAATTCAACGCTTTGTCAACGGTTTTTAGTTTTTTGTTTTGTTTTGACTTTAATCATAAATAATGTTTCAGTTGTTAACTTTAGCATCAAAATAAAAGATAATTTTTTTGCATTGTTTTTTTGGCCAACGGTTTGGTTTCACAGCCAAGTAAGTGAAAAACGGTTTTATTAATAAATTTATATTTTCCGTCATCCAAAGATAGGCTGGTTAGACATGACTGAAAATCTCTATTTATGCTCTATTTAATGACGTATAAATCCAATATGGCGGCCTTAAGAAATAACAACGTTCACTATGGTAGAAAAAAACTAGAAGGCCTAGAAAAAATTCGTTAAAGTCATTCGATTGGCCGTAGTCGCTAATACAAAGCTATAGAAATTTATTAAATTTGTTTACAAGATGGCAAAGATATTTCAATTGTTCGAAAAACACGATTTTTAGTTTTTGGTCGATATTTTGAAAACCTGTAGATATTTTTGATTTCGATACAGCATCTGATTGGGGTCGGAATAGCTCGAATTTTTGCCGCACCGTTTGCGAAATCCCCATTTAGTTACTTTTATCTGGGACACCTGTATACAGTGTGAAACACACTTGTGGAATAAAATTTATTATTAACCAAAAAATAGTTTTTGTGGAAAACGCTGAGACACGTGAAATTTAATTTGTCGAGCATTATCTTATAATCATAGTTAAAAAATCAAACTCATTCCATTATACCCCCACCACCTTTTTTTTTTAAGAGCAACCCCACATTTTTCCATCACAATTCGACGGATCACATTTTTCTGAATGCGGAGATACCCCATATGTATGGTCTAACATTACAGCTTGCAATACAGGATGGAAATTTAATACTGGAATATTAAAACTAAACAGTTTACCCTCAAATTCAAATTTCGAAAATTAACTTAATAAAAACGTCCCTTTCTCATAATAATATAGGTTAACAACTTGTGCCTGTGGTCTACACATATCACCATACCCAATCATCATTACTATTTCAGTTCACGGAGTTTCAGTTAAGTATAGCATTATCAGACCAAAAATTAATTGAAATTATGGAAACAAAATTACGACTAATTTATTAGGAGACCGTGCATTCAACACAATACACCACAAAATAAAACAGAACTGTTAAATTTCACACTGCAAAAATTGGTAGTTAATAAAAAACGATTGATGATACCAAGTACGTTTTAGATAAAAGACAAGATAAGAAATTTAAGATAAGAATCAGTGAAGAATCTCAGAGCAGATTATTTCGTTGTGTGCAAGTGAACGAAGAATATTTATTATATAAAGTTACGTTTTTATTAAGTATATTTTCGAAATTTGAATTTCAGGGTAAACTGTTTAGTGTTAATATTCCGGTTTTTTTATTATTATTTTTATTTCAACAACACACCACGAGGGCTTACAGCCTAAATACTATCGTACCGTGGGTGTCGACAAGGAGGTAAGAGGCAACTTGTCAATTCTAGACTTGAAGGTTTGGAGGTTCGGGGGAGAAGGAAAAACATGTGCCGGCAAGGAATTCCACAACTTGGAAGTCCTCGGGACAAAAGAGCGGGCATAACAAGATGTTCTATGTCTGGTGACCTGGACAGTAAAAGGGTCCATTCGCTCTGTTCCCCTGGTAGATCTTTTGGGGGCACCAGGTGGAGGAACTATGGAAGAAAGCTCCTCTGAGCAGTGCCCGTGCAGATATCTATGAGAGAGAGAGAGAGAGAGGTCACCAACGGCACGTCGGTGGGCAAGGGATGGCAGCCCTTGGGTAAGGGTAGGGTCACCGATGAGATGTATAGCTCTCTTCTGAATGGAGTCAAGGATAGCGAGTGTAGAAGCACCCCAGATTTGAGAGCAGTATTCGAGGTTTGGCCTTATTTGTGAAGTATATAAAGTAAAGAGATTAGCTGGTGAAAAGTATTTGCGAGCCCGGAAAAGGAAACCTAATTTCTTAGCAGCCGCTTCTGCAATTGATGTGACATGTTGGTGCCAATTGAGATTTCGATCCATAGAAATGCCAACAAGTGAAAAGGACTCATTACTTTGAATAACTTGGTTGTTTATTGTGATGGATCTAGAGCTAATGTATCTCTTATGAGAAAGAAAGCAAGACTGTGATTTAGTGGGGTTGAATTGTACAAGATTTCTCGGTATTAGATTTCCACCCTGTATTGAAAACGGTAATATTAGACCATACATATGGGGTATCTCCGCATTCAGAAAAATGTGATCCATCGAATTGTGATGAAAAAATGTAGGGTTGTAATTTAAAAAAAATGGATAAAGTGGTGGGATATTAACGTTTGTAACTATGATTATAAGATAATGTTCGACATATTAAACTTCACCTGTCTCAGCGTTTTCCACAAAAACTATTTCTTGGTGAATAATGAACTTTATTCCATAAGTGTGTTTCACACTGTATATAAAACAAATGTTTTTTTCGAATAATTGTTTGGTAAAAAAGCAATAGAGTATTTACAGAATGTATCGCACATGACTCGATAAAACAAAATAATTATTAATTTACAAAAAAAAAACCATCTGCTACGCCACTGGTTAAAACACGCACACTTATAATATTTGATGAGAGATGTTAAATTTAAAATTCCAGATATTGTGCTTAGTCAGCTAAAGAGCCTAAACTATAGGACGATTAAAATCCCCCTATCTTATTCTTTTTATCTGTCATCTCCTTCTTCAACTAATTATCAAAGTAAGTTTGGATTTGGTTGAACGAATACTAAATGTGTGGGAATTGAACTGTTGAGAAGCAATATTAACTTTAATTCTTAAAATGGATTACAAAAAACAAGAGACGCTTACATAAAAATTTAGAAGTAGACCAGGAATATAGTTCACATCAGAATTTTAAGTACCTACAGATAAAATTAAGAGAGTGTTCGTTTCTATTACAAGTACTTAAAAGCTTTTCAAATTTTTCTAGTTTAGCTTAAGCACATCGTAGTAATATGATAATGTTTTAAGTTGATTTTGATGTTACTTATGCAGTACAAATCACCGCAACACATTTTAAGAGACCTAACGGACGTTTCCCTAATAAACTTAGCTTCATCAGAGGATGAAAATAGAGAATCCAAGTCAAAATTAAAAAAATTGAAAACCGACTTCATTCAGGATCAAAAGCGCTTCCTAGCAACTACAGGCCTATTTCTCTCCTTTCAGTCGTCTCTTAAGTGATTAAAAATTATATAAACACCGAATTACTAAAATTTCTTGAAAAACACAGTCTAATCCACGACAGGCAGTATGTATTCCGTCAGCACAGATCAACTCCCGACCTCCTTTCGTTTGTCACCCATTCTTGGAACAAGTCTATGGAACTACACGGTGAATCCCAGATTGTCTCTCTAGACATATCCAAAGCATTCGACCAGGTCTGGCACGCAGCGCTGCTTAATAAACTTCCGACCTATGGCCTACCACCAAAACTCTGTACTTGGAGAGCAAATTTCCAACTGGAGCATTTCTGTTGCTGTGGATTGCCATTCCTCTAAACTGTATCCAATTAATGCAGGAGTTCCTCAAGGTTCAGCTTTAGCCCCTACTTTGTTTCTTCTTCACATCATTGACAGTTCACAGTTACGAAGACGACAGCACCCTCCATTCAAATATACAATATTCTAAGCCTGCCTCTTTAGCTTAATTAGATGAGGATCGCAGACTCATGGAGGGTTCTGCCTCCGTGGATCTCCAAAAAATAATAGACTGGGGAAGTATAAATCTTGTACAATTCAACCCCAACAAATCTCAGTCTTGCTTTCTTTCTCAAAAGAGATACACTAGCCCTAGACCCATCACAATAAACAACCAAGTTATTCAAAGTAATGAGTCCTTTTCACTTGTTGGCATTTCTGTGGATCGAAATCTCAATTGGCAACAACATGTTACATCAATTGCAAAAGCGACTGCTAAGAAATTAGGTTTCTTCTTCCGGGCTCGCAAATACTTTTCACCAGCTAATCTCTATACTTTATATACTTCACAAATAAGACCAAACCTCGAATACTGCTCCCACGGGGTGCCGCTGCCGCTTCTACACTCGCTATCCTGGACCCCATTCAGAAGAGAGTTATACGTCTTATTGGTGACCCTACACTCACCTAAAGGCTGTCATCCCTTGTCCACCGAGGTGCCGTTGGTGACCTCTCTCTCTCTCTTTCTCTCTCTATCTCTCTCTCTCTCTCTTTTATAGATATCTGCACGGGCACTGCTCAGAGGAGATTTCTTCCACAGTTCCTCCACCTGCTGCCCCCAACAGATCTACCAGGGGAACAGAGCGAATACACCCTTTTACTGTCCAGGTCACCAGACATAGAACATCTTCTTATGTCCGCTCTTTTGTCCCGAGGACTTCCAAGTTGTGGAATTCCTTGCCGGCGCATGTTTTTCCTTCTCCTCCGAACCTCCAAACTTTCAAGTCCAGAATTATCAAGTTGTCTCTTTCCTCCTTGTCGACACCCACGGTACGTTTGTATTTAGGCTGAAAGTCCCCGTGGTGTGTTGTTGAAATATAAAAATAACTGAAAAACTACTGTCAGATCTTGATCAAATTTATATGGGACGAGCAGACTGAGATTTTGTATTGTTACGTTTTCTCCGGGTTCTGGATAAGTGAGACTTTTAATTTTAACAAAACAACTTTATTTACACTCTAAATATGGATACAATAAAATTTCTAGAATGTCTCTCTCACAAAACACTTCGTTTACTGGCCTTACAATTACTACTCTCAACAAAAGTCACTAATCTGGTACTACAGTCACTACTCTCTTTACACTGCTTCTTCAAGTCACTACCACATTCTCTTACTGAACTCAACTAACTCGGGCTGGCTTGCTCTCGCTTTTATATACTCGCCGTACCTTCCCCTCCTTTCTAGAGAGTTCCATTCCAGAACGTTCCAGGACCTTCTTTTACTAGAAGGTTCTGTGAATACAGATCGATCCCGTGTGTATACAGGGGGATGTGTATACAGGATGATCCAAATGTGGTCACCACTCCTATGTTACACAAGAGGTGTTTCTCGAACTATAAGATCTCTCTGCGTATACAGGGTGTAAGGGTTCTCTGCGTATACAGGGTGTATATACAGGGTGTTCGGAATGTGCAGACCTCAGTTATCCGTTCCGACGGGGCACAAGTTGGTAACTTCGTTATTTCTGGTCCTAGAGGGTTGAGACTTCGCCTGAGGGGGGTCACCCCAGGCACCCCCAGGGGGGTGGGGAGGCGGTGTTGCCAGATTGTGCAAAAATTCCCAGATGTTGGGAAAATTCTGGAGATGTGGCAACACCGCACCTACGTCTATTGAAGTGCTTTGTAACACTGCCCCCCTCCTTAAGACTGTTCGTCCCGAACAGTATTTACCGGCCGCCAACTTGGGGGTTCGTTGCCCCGATAGGGACTCAACCTCTCTATGTGAACAACTTTGGGTTTAGTTCTTGGAGACAGCTGGATTCGGTAGACTAGGTCGTTAATTTTCTTAGTCACCAAGTATGGCCCTTCCCATGGTTTCTGAAGTTTGGGATTGAGGCCCTTTCTCCTTGTTGGTTGGTACAGCCACACTGCATCACCTTCCTTGAATGTATGGGGTGTTGCTCTGCGATCCAAGCGCATCTTCATCCGGTCACTGCTTAAGAGGAGCCTATCTCTGACACATCTGTGTATAGTGCGCAGTTTTCCTTCTAGGTCGGCGACATGCTCAGGTAACGTAGCTAGGTCCGCTATGTCCTCGTTCGGTGGTGGTCTCGTCATGTCGATTGGTAACCGCATCTCTCTGCCGGTCAACATCATGGATGGAGTGTAGCCGGTAGATTCATGCTGAGAGCTTCTGTAAGCTAGGAGGAACAGAGGTATCAACTTGTCCCAGGTTCTCTGATTCTCGTCGACAAACATAGCAAGATACTGATTGATGGTCCTGTTATGCCGTTCTACCATGCCGTCTGATTGAGGGTGGAGTGGCGTTGTTCTCGTTTTCTTTATGCCTAGCAAGTCCATTAGGCTCTTCCAGACCTCTGATTCGAAATTCCGGCCCTGGTCGGTGTGAATCTCCAAGGGTATGCCATGCCGTGATATGACATTTTCCATCAGGGCTTCTGCTACGGTCGTTGCCTCTTGGTTGGGGATCGGCGCAACTTCAGGCCATTTCGAGAAGTAGTCCATCGCCACCATTATGTATCTGTTCCCAGACTCTGTGATGGGAAAAGGTCCTGCGATGTCTACGGCAACTCTCTCCCACGGTGTACCTGAGATGTACTGCATCATTTTTCCTCTGGATCGGGTCTTTGGTCCTTTCTTGGAAGCACATTGGTCACACCTTTTGCACCATTCTTCCACGCTTCTTCGGCAGTTTATCCAATAGAAGCGGTCTCTCACTCTGGCAAGAGTCCTGTTGACCCCAAAGTGGCCTCCACTTCTACTATTGTGTAACTCTTGAAGAACACTGCTTATGCACTCACTTGGCACAACGGTCTGGTATATACAGTCTCTACCATCGGCAGTTTCCCATTTTCGAGTGATCATGTCATTCTTTAGACACAATGAGTCCCATTGTAGCCAGTAGCCTTTAACCTCCGCCCCAAACCGGGACACATCGTGCCACTCAGGTCTTTTCCCCTTTTGTAGCCATTCTCTAATATTTTTCAAGTCTGGATCTGTCTTCTGTGCGTCTCTGATGTATTCAAGATTTACGTCTAGATCGGTGTTATTCTCCTGTCCTGCCACCAGTTGTTTGATCTGATGAGTTACTTTGTCGATCTCTTTGTTCTCTTGTCGCTCGCAAAATTTACATTCATGCACTGAACATGGTCTTCTTGACAGGCTGTCTGCATTGGCGTGACTTCTTCCTCTTCGATGTTCAATCCGGAAGTCGTAGCTCTGCAGTTTCTCTATCCATCGTGCTATCTGTCCTTCGGGATTTCTAAAGTTCAGAAGCCATTGCAGAGCAGAGTGATCCGACCTCACGCGGAATGTTCTTCCGTACAGGAAGCTGTGGAAATGTTCGATGGATCTTACAACTGCCAGCAGTTCTTTCCGGGTTACACAGTAATTCCTTTCTGCTTTTCCGAACGTTTTGCTGAAGTAGCCTATCACAACTTCTTCTCCGGCTTGGAGCTGCGAGAGTACTGCCCCAATGCCATACTGGGAAGCATCGGTGTCCAGTATGAACAGTCCTTCGTCCTGAGGATAAGCCAGTATAGGAGCAGTGACAAGACGATGTTTGAGTTCTCTAAAAGACTCTTGGCAATCTGGTGACCAGATGAACTCGACCTTATTTTCAGTCAGGCTATGCAAAGGCTTCGCAATGCTGCTGAAGTACTTCACAAAGCGTCGGTAGTAGCTGCAAAGTCCCAGGAAACTTCTGACCTCATGTTTGTTCCTCGGCACAGGCCAGTCTCTTACTGCCTTTATTTTCTCTGGATCAGTTTCTATCCCTTTCTCAGAAACGACATGTCCGAGGAAACTCACTTTCTTCTGGAAGAGGACGCATTTCTTGGGATTAAGTTGCAGATTGGCACCTCTCAGCCTGGAGAAAACTTGCTTCAGATTCGACAGGTGTTCATCGAAAGTCCTTCCAATCACCATGACATCATCAAGATACACCAGGCATGTTTCCCATGTCAGTCCTCTCAGCACTAACTCCATTAGTCGCTCGAAGGTGGCAGGAGCATTACATAAGCCGAATGGCATGACCTTGAATTGGTACAACCCATTCCCGGTTGAAAAAGCAGTCTTCTCCTTATCGTCTTTATGGAGTTCTACTTGCCAGTAGCCACTTTTCAGGTCTAATGTAGAGAACCACTTTGATCCGGCCAAAGTGTTCAAAGTGTCGTCGATCCGGGGCAGGGGATAACTGTCTTTCTTGGTGACATCATTCAGCTTCCTATAGTCCACGCAAAATCTCATAGTGCCGTCTTTCTTGGTGACCAAAACTACTGGGGACGACCAAGGACTATTAGACTCCTCGATCACACCATCTTCCAGCATTTCGTTAACCATCGCCTTGATTTCTGATTGCTTGGCAAAAGGTAGTCTTCTCGGCGGCTGTCTAATTGGTCTTGCGTCGCCAGTATTAATCCTGTGTTGCACTAGACTCGTACGACCTGTGATTTTATCTTGAGCGAAAATATCGGCCTCCTCCAATACGAACTTCAGGGCCATCTCCATCTCCATATTGTTCAATTGGCCCCATGAATTCTTGAACCGCTCTACTATTTCTACTGGCAGTCTTCTGTCTAATGCAGTGGGTGTCACGTTTTTGGACAACGTCACTCGGTCAATGGGTTCGCAAGCGGCGATAACTTCACCTCTCTTCAATGTGACCCTGTTAGTTTGTACGTTAGCCACTCTTATGGGTATTGTCCTCTTCGGGTCTACTAAGCATCGTGCGACGAGGGCACCATCATGCCTATCTTTTAGGGGCTCCGCTATGAGAGCAGACATACCATCAAGTTTCTTCTCTAGCCTGGCTCTGACAATCTTCTCACTGTTACCAGGAATCCGTGTATCTTCGTCGACAATAAGTCTCACCCTGGGATTAGCTTCGCCTGCTGTTGGAGATAAATACAACTCTTCGTTACCGATTTTCAAAATCTTATTCTGGAAGTCTACTGATAGGACATCGAAATCTTCCATTAAATCCAGGCCCAGAATAAATTCGTCGACGATTTCTGCGACGACAGCCCTTACCTGTAGCTCAGTACTGCCCAGCCTAATGTAAACAGTGGCCTCTCCATGCACGGGTATTCTATCCCCTTTTGCCGTCTCCAATACAGGCTGTTTGTTGGTAGTGAGTGCCGACTTGTTTGGCAACATGTCTGGTCGTACAACGGATCTAGTGGCGCCAGTATCGATGGTGAAACTGCATATTCTCCCGTCTATGCTACCAGGTATAACGAGGCTCTCGTGGTAGCGTCGGATAGTGGAGACCCTGACTTTGGGGCCTTGGGTCCCGCATGCCACGTGTCGCCCACCTACACTGGCGTCAGGTCGTTTTCCCTGATGGCGCTCACTGTTGGTATATTCTTGTCTTCTGCGAGCCACCTGTTGGGTTTGTGAGCACCGCCTACTTATGTGCCCTTTCCTACCACACTTGTAGCATTCTATGTCTGACCAATCTGCTTTCGTCCTACGTGCCCCAACCGGTGCAGTGAGCTTGCTTATGGCTTCTTTTAACAACTTCATTTCTTGCCTTAGTTCCGCTGTTGTGTCTGCAAAGTCCTCTATCTCCTTCACTTCGCGCAGCCTGTTGCGGCGAGGTTGAGATGCATTCTTCGCTGCTTCAAATTCCAAGCCATAAATTACGCAGTCTGTAAGTGTTTTGAACCTTCCGAGCCTTAAAGCTTGTTGCATTTCATTGTCAAGTACCCCATCGATGAAGGTCTGGACGGTGATCTGGTTGACAAATTCTTCTGGGGCTTGGGGATATGCCAGTCGCACAATTTTCTCCACTTCGGCACTAAATTCTTGCAGCGTCTCATTTGGCTTTTGGACCCTTGACTTTAGTTGTGTCTGGTAGACCTGGCTCATGTACTTGTTACCATATCTCAAATCTAGGGCCTGTATCACTGTTAAGTAGTTTTGCTGTTTCGACTCCGGGATGTTCTGGAGGATTTCTAAGGCTTTACCTCGAAGCGAGAGAATTAGAGCAGTTGCTGCCTGTTGTTCGCTCCACCCATTGCTGAGAGCTGCCGCTTCAAACTGCCTCCTGTACATGGGCCACGATGTTTCTCCGTCAAAAGTCGGCGGCTTCAAGGTTCCATGAGGCTGCTGCACGATTGGCATATTTTCTTCCGGACGATTTTGAACTGGGGACATTCCAGTAACTCCTCTTGGTTGAGTTCTATCAGTCTGGCCCATCACCTGTTCTGTCAGTTCTCTATGTCTGACTTCTGTGCCTTTCATCATCATCTTCATTTGTTCTTTCAACCCTTCAACTTCTTCCCATCGTTTGTTCCAATCCTCTGTTGCATTTTCTACTTTCCTGTTTACCACTCCTATTGTATTTTCCACATCTTCTACTTTCTTGTCCACATTTTCTACTTTCTTGTCCACATTTTCTACTTTCTTGTCCACATTTTCTATTTGTTCGTTGATCTGTTCAATTTCTTCTTTTACATCAACTCTCATATTGTGGAACATACTTCGGAGGTCTTCTTTGTCTTCTTCGCGTTGCTTCTTGAGTTCTTCTTTATCTTCAAGACGCCTCTGTTCCTCCTCTTGTCGTCTTCTCTCGTCTTCTTCGCGTTGCTTCTTGAGGTCTTCTTTATCTTCTTGTCGTCTTCTCTCGTCTTCTTCGCGTTGTCTTTTCAGTAAGTCCATCAACTCTTTGATTTCAGCCATCTTGTCGTAGTCAGTCGATCTGGTGTTTACCATTTACAACTAGATTAATTGTTCACTTCTTCACTCACTTATCCCACACTTCTGACACCAAATTGTTACGTTTTCTCCGGGTTCTGGATAAGTGAGACTTTTAATTTTAACAAAACAACTTTATTTACACTCTAAATATGGATACAATAAAATTTCTAGAATGTCTCTCTCACAAAACACTTCGTTTACTGGCCTTACAATTACTACTCTCAACAAAAGTCACTAATCTGGTACTACAGTCACTACTCTCTTTACACTGCTTCTTCAAGTCACTACCACATTCTCTTACTGAACTCAACTAACTCGGGCTGGCTTGCTCTCGCTTTTATATACTCGCCGTACCTTCCCCTCCTTTCTAGAGAGTTCCATTCCAGAACGTTCCAGGACCTTCTTTTACTAGAAGGTTCTGTGAATACAGATCGATCCCGTGTGTATACAGGGGGATGTGTATACAGGATGATCCAAATGTGGTCACCACTCCTATGTTACACAAGAGGTGTTTCTCGAACTATAAGATCTCTCTGCGTATACAGGGTGTAAGGGTTCTCTGCGTATACAGGGTGTATATACAGGGTGTTCGGAATGTGCAGACCTCAGTTATCCGTTCCGACGGGGCACAAGTTGGTAACTTCGTTATTTCTGGTCCTAGAGGGTTGAGACTTCGCCTGAGGGGGGTCACCCCAGGCACCCCCAGGGGGGTGGGGAGGCGGTGTTGCCAGATTGTGCAAAAATTCCCAGATGTTGGGAAAATTCTGGAGATGTGGCAACACCGCACCTACGTCTATTGAAGTGCTTTGTAACAGTATGTATACTCTCTCATTAATTGGTTCTTTTAAATTATTAATGTAACACATTTCTAAGAATATTCGTTTTTTATAATTGCTCTCCCTGTCTAGTATTTTCACATTATTATAATCAATTCTATGGCACATAATAATGTAAAAATACTAGACAGGGAGAGCAATGATAAAAAACGAATATTCTTAGAAATGTGGTACATTAATAATTTAAAAGGACCAATTAATGAGAGAGTAGACATAAAAAATCTCAGTTTGATTTATTTAAATCTATTAAGTTCAAATTTCAAATAATAATAATTTTGACTAGTTCTCTTCTCTCTTCTCTTTCATCTTTCATTTACGTAACTGACTTTATTGGTTTTCTGTCTATTATTACTGTGTACTTCTGTTAAAGAATTTAAAATAATTGACATTCAAATTTTGTGGTAATATTGCAATACAACTTTAAGAACAGCTGTATAGTTTTAGGTGAGTTGGTTATGTGTTGTCTATTGGGTTTGTACTCCTGCCATCTCCAGAGACAGATGAAAGAGACAGTGTATTTGTCCTTGTCTCTCACGTTAAAGTGCAATTGATTGTCTCTCTCGCACAGTCAAACATGTTTTAGTAGAAAATTAAAAATTGAAAAAAACCATCAAAGTTTTATCAGTGATACAGCCATTTTGTAAAAATGTAAGCGTGCCTTCTGATGTGTAGTCTTTACTGCTGTTTTTCGAAAACAAATTAGAAAAAGATTTTAATCAATTTTAATTAATTTTAAATGACTAGTTTGAGAGCTACGTTTTAGCATACAATAATGTTTTGTGTCGTGCTGAATAGTTTTGTTATGTATGCTATTTTATCCTGTAGATCAATTGTAAATTCAAACAAAAAACTCATAACGTTAATTTAATAACTGACATGTATTGTTTGTCTTTTAGCTGATGCACTGATGAAGTCTGGAAACAAAGACGAAATATTTGCAAGAAAGAATAAAGATATTACTGTAAAATTTTGCCCTTTTGGTCTCATACCCCTTAAATTAGTAATACGGTTTCATACAAATATTGTGGACCATTACTCCGTTTCACTTTATATATATATATATATATATATATATATATATATATATATATATATATATATATATATATATATATATATAATATTCAGTTTTTGTGACGGTTATATTATTATTTTCTTAAAAATTGTGGGATAGTGGGATAGCCGTCAGTTGTAATAAAAACGCTTTATTAATTTCCGAGCTTTCGGAATAACTTATTCCATTATCAAGGCTACAACATGAAAAAAACAAAAATTTCAATTTACATAGGAAAAATACAAAGGTTTAGTTAGCTGCATATGCCAGTCTGACTCTTATCGACTTCAGTCAAATGTTCGAAAAGGTTTTTGTCATGTTTGCTATTTAATAATTAATTCAAGTAAAACTCGAATTATATGTAAGTATTTTAAACCTTTGTGTTTTTCCTATGTAAATGGTAATCTTTTTTCTCTCCATGTTGTCGCCTTGATAATGGAATAAATTATTCCGAAAGCTGAGAAATTAATAAACAGGTTTCGCTGCATATATATATATATATATATATATATATATATATATATATATATATATATATATATATATATATATATATATATATATATATATATATATATATATATATGCGAGGTTCATATGGCTAAAGCTGTTTCTCGCTTTCAACTTCCATTTTTTCCGGTCTGTCCCATCCCCATCGTGCAGACCTCTTGCCTCCATGGCTTCCTCCACATCATTCTTCCAACTTCTAGGTGGTCTTCCGTGCTTTCTCCGCTCGGCAGGCTATTTACTAAATTTTTATTTTTTTACACACACGTATCTATTTAATATAACGTGTCAAAATGTACGCCACTGGTACCGTTTAAACTTGATACATACACTTCTGTGTCTGTTCGTTCTGTTTGATAGAAAAGATGTAAGCTCTTATAAAAGGGTTTTAACAAATTCATCGTTAATACACACATATTTATGTTTAGAAAATGCTTAATCATCTCTGGAAATATTTACATCTCTCACATACAAAGTTTGTCCTCTTCTGAAATGTGGGATGTTAAATTATTTTTGTAATAGATATCAGAATAAGAATTTGTCTTATTTTTTGAAGACTACCAATTTAATTTTCTGTAGTAACCACTACCATTACTATAACTCCTTTTCTTTGATCTGTGAACGGCGTTTGATACTTTTGATCTGGATAAGGGACTTGCTAAGTTTCCTGCTGCGGGGTTGCGTGGCATTATTCTGGACTGGCTTTTTTCCTTAGGGCACGTCCGCGAGTAGGCCCGACGTCTCCCATCGCCATGCCTTGCGGCCGCGGATTTCCACTGTAAAATTGTTTTCCCTGTAGATTCGCGGGCTCGCGAAGTTTGATCTCATTTCAAGCATGGGCTCCTTCACGATCTCCTGAATTTTGCAGTGACCCCTGCAACCTGGGTTGATCTTTAGTCTATCGTTGCAGGCTAGTCTGTATAGTCCTAGCCTGGCCACCTTCATGGCGGCTGTTGGGATTGAAGTCATGGCCCTTATGATCTAGGCAAGCCATCCTTTGGATCTTTTCTAGTTTTTGCATGGCACTGGATTGTGTCACCTTAGGCCACTAGATCAATGCCGCGTATGTTATCGATGGTCTGATCACCTTTGTGTATAGCCAGTGAACCATACTAGGTCTTACTCCCCACGTTTTTTCATATAGCCGCCTAGTGACGGCTAGGGTCATAACTGCCTTACGTAATATTTTTTCAACGTGACCATTCCAGGTTAGCTTAAAGCCCAATACGACCCCAAGATATTTTACCTCCCTGGCCATTAGGATGTTTCTACCGTATAGAGTGAGAGTTCTGTGGCTCTCCCACCTCCTCCTCCTCGTAAACGATATGATGGTTGCTTTCTCGGGGCTCACCCCGAGCCCTTGGCTAACGGTCCACTTTTCCACCACTTTCAGTGCTGTCTGCATACGCTCCCATACTGACTGTGTAATCTTTCCTCGGACTATGATGACAATGTCGTGCGTATAGCCCTCTACCTCGTGCCTCCCTCCCGAGAGACACCCTAGCAGGCCGTTCCCGACTAGGCACCCCTGCGGACACCCCGATGCGACCCCCGCCAGTAGAGTCCTTCCCGCGAGTGTTGTGAACACCGCCTTGTCACTGGGCATGGAACCGATCCACCTGCAGCAGGTCTCCTCTATTCCCCTCTCCCTGACAACTGCCAGTACCGATCTGAATAAGGTGTTGCTGAAGGCCCCCTATATGTCTAGGAAGGCCCCCTCTATGTCTAGGAAGACCCTCTCTATGTCTAAGAAGGCCCCCAGCGCCACCTTCCTGTTCTCCAGCGTATTCTCCAATTTCAGCACAAGTTGGTGCAGTGCTGTTTCTGTTGCGACTGGCTCACATCATGCATGCATTATATAATATAGTAAGATACATGTCGAGGTAAACAAGATATGCATGAAATTAATTTGGGTGTGCCACAAGGATTAGTTTTGAGCCCACTGAGGTTTCTATTTTTTATTAATGACGGTGTTGTCATAACATGTGTTTTTTGGGGTGGGGCACTCCAAATTAACCGAATATGTATATAGCAGAAAAGGATCATACAATTAATATTTGTTGTTTATTACAGACATCTTTCTTCAGTTGAGCAAAATACTGACATTCATTCTTACCCTACCAGAAAACGCTTACAACTGCTGCCCGTTTTACATTCGACTGCTAGATTTGAAAACTCTCCCTATTGAAGTGGAATAAAATATTTCAATAAAATGCCTAATGTTTATAAAAGCTTGAGCATCCGTAGTTTTTAAAAAATTCAAGCAGTTTTAAAGACGAACTGTTACTATAGCATTGAACAATTTCTACTATTGATATTTGATGTTTGTTTGTTGTCAGTCTTTTTATTTCGTCTATGGGATTATCTTCCTTATCACGTCACATACTTTTATTCACAATTAACTTAGTACATAGTACCAAAAGAAAAACACTTATCTATTTACATTCTCTAACAAGGTACATACTATAAACATCTCGAACCTTATTAAGAAGTCAGAAAACAGTTATTTTTTTCGTGTTATTCCACGGACATATTTGAAAACCATCATATTCATTTTGATAGAATATAGAATATTTGAATATCATCCATGTTTATCGAACAATAGACTTCAACCTTCAAGTTTATGATTCTGTATGACCGTGAAGGCAGCTTCACAATTTAAGCGAAATTATTCCTAAATATTCAGCTTTTAATAAATACACTTGGAGAACCCAAATCACCACAATATATTTTTATAGACCTGACGATCGTTTCACCAACAATGTTACGTCATCAGGGGCTGAAACATTCTAAACGCAATTACCAAAATTGTGTTTATAACGGGTGTTTTCTTTAAAGGCGGAGAAGATTAAATTGGCAACACTGTTTTCTGTGACAGCCGATTTGACAGTTCTCGGTTGTTTTGAGGTTGGTTTGGTTTGGCAATTCATCATCAATAAAAGACTCACGGCGGAGAAACGTTTGCAAATTGGTCGAATTTATTTTGTAAAACACATCGGGCCTTACGTGCGCTTTATGGTGCTCATAATCGTCCATCAGAGCGATTAATTCGCGAAACGATGGATCACTTTCGCGATAAGAGGTGGTACAGTGCGCACACAACAAACGATTTCTGGTGTAGTGCAGTGCCAAAACAGCCACTAAGCACCTTAGTTTCCCGGGGTATGAGCTCCTTACTTCTTTTAGATTGCATGGAAGCGTGTGCGCATACGTCCGTAGCAATCTACCCTCCACCAGACTCCCCAATTTAGAAGCTGGAAGAGAAGACATAATTTGAATGAAACTCTCTCTCTCTCTCTCTCTCTCAGGGCTGCAACTAAATTAATCTGTTGCATTTACCAGTCACCTTCTGGCAACCACTTTGTCCAGCTCTTCGACAACCTTTCTGACAAAACCGACCATCTGATTTCTGAATATCCTTCCTCCGAGGTCACTATTCAATGTCCATAATAAGAAATGGCTAGGATCTTCAAAAACCGATCCACAAGGGACAGCAGCGGAGGCCTTTGCAGTCAGCAATTCTTTAGCCAATATGGTTCAGCAACCTACTTACTTTCCTTGCATACCAACACACAGCTCAAATCTCTTGAATCTCCTTCTTACTACAAAACCTGAATGCTATAAGATATCAGTCACCGCCCACGGCATGGTCACCGCTTCCTGCGCAGTGCAACCCGAGGTCACACAGTCATCACACCCACGTAGCGCTTGGCACTACAACCTTGACGAGATCCCAGCAATTGTTCTCAAAAAAAGCGCACCAGAACTTGCTCCTGTCCTGACTCGTATGTTTCAGACATCTTACAATAAGAGCATATTCCCTAGTAACTGGAAAACTGCTCGAGTACAACCCGTCTCCAAGAAAGGATCAAAAGCGCTTCCTAGCAACTACAGTCCTATTTCTCTCCTTTCAGTCGTCTATAAAGTGATGGAAAAGTATATAAACACCAAATTACTAAAATTTCGTGAAAAACACAGTCTAATCCACGACAGGAAATATGGATTCCGTCAGCGCAGATCAACGGCCGACATCCTTTCCTTTGTCCCCCATTCTTGCAACAAGTAGATGGAACTACACGGTGAATCCCAGATTGTCGCTCTAGACATATCCAAAGCATTCGACCAGGTCTGGCACGCAGGGCTGCTTAAGAAACGTCCGGCCTATGGCCTACCACCAAAAACGCTGTACCTGGACAGCAAATTTCCTCTCCAACCGGAACATTTCTGTTGTCGTGGATGGCCATTCCTCTAAACTGTATCCAATTAATGGAGCAGTTACTTATGGTTCAGCTTTACCCCCTACTTTGTTTCTTCTCCACATCAATGACCTCCTTTCTAGCACATCCAACCCAGTTCACAGTTACGCGGACGACAGCACCCTCAACTCAAATATACAATATTTTAAGCCTGTCTCTTTAGGCCAATTAGATGAGGATCGCAGACTCATGAAGGGTTCTGTCTCCGTGGATCTCCAAAAAATATTAGATTGGGAAAGTAGAAATCTTGTACAAATCAACCTCACCAAATCTCAGTCTTGCTTTCTATCTCATAAGAGATACCCCAGCCCTAGACCCATCACAATGAACAACCAAGTTATTCAAAGTGATGAGTCCTTTTCACTTGTTGGCATTTCTGTGGATCTAAATCTCAATTGGCACCAACATGTCACATCAATTGCAGAAGCGGCTGCTAGGAAAGTAGGTTTCCTCTTCCGGGCTCGCAAATACTTTTCACCAGCTAATCTCCATACTTTATATACTTCACAAATAAGGCCAAACCTCGAATACTGCTCCCACATATGGGGTGCCGCTGCCGCTTCTACACGAACTATCCTGGACTCCATTCAGTCTCATCGGTGACCCTACCGTCACCCAGAGGCTTCCATCGCTTGCCCACTGACGTGCCGTTGGTGACCTCTCTCTCTCTCTCTTTCTATATATATATATATATATATATATATATATATATATATATATATATATATATATATATATATATATATATATATGCACGGGCACTGCTCAGATGAGCTTTCTACCATAGTTCCTCCACCTGCTGCCACCAACAGATCTACCAGGGGGACGGAGCGAATGCCCCTTTTACTGTCCAGGTCACCAGACATAGAACATCTTGTTATGCCCGCTCTTTTGTCCCGAGAACTTCCAAGTTGTCGAATTCCTTGCCGGCACATGTTTTTCCTTCTCCTCCGAACCTCCAGACCTTCAAATCCAGAATTAACAAGTTGCCTCTTTCCTCCTTGTCGACACCCTCGGTACGATAGTACGATATAAATGTGTCAATTCGTCAGCGTGCTCAACGACTAAACTTGTCTCCATCCACTTTGTGCAAAATTTTACGTAAAGATATTGGGTTACGTGCTTACAAGATTCAACTTGTGCAGGAATTGAATCCACACGATCAGCGTTCGTGCCGTACATTTGGTAAATGGGTCGAGAGAAACATTACCCTTGATCCACAATTTCATTTGAAAATCGTATTCATTGATGAAGCACACTTTTGGGTAAATGTCTACGTCAACAAACAGAATTGACGCCTTTGGAGTGATGATAATCCACAAACCATTGTCGAAACACCATTACATCCAGAAAAAGTCACTGTTTGGTGTGCTTTATGGGCCGGTGGAATCATTGGCCTATATGCCTTCAAAAATGATAATGGTCAGAACGTTACAGTCAACGATGAGCGGTATGGAGACATGATGACTAACTTCTTCGTGCCTCAATTAGACGGCATTAATTGTGCAGACATGTGGTTTCAGCAATAGGGCGCTACGTCACACAGCGCGCGATACAAGAAATTTACTGAAGGAAACATTTGACCAACGATTAATTTCACGAAATGGACCCGTCACCTCGCTCGTGCGATAAGGCCATTGCCGACAATAGGCATGGATGCAAAATGATAAAAATGTTTTGTATCCTCCTACTATGTCGAAAATCATAACTACTGGACAATTGATAGTCCCTTTATTAATCTTATTTTTAAAGGGGTAGACATTGATCCAATCCAATCCATAGCAGGTGGTAGTGGAATTTTCCTTTATGTAATAGTAAAGGATTTTTTCACGCCCGAGGAGGTACCACCCCATACATCAAGGGGCCGGTGAAGTCCCAACGGACGTTTCCGGTTCTGGTGTATGAGTCGGTTTCCCTTATAAGCAAAAATGATGATGGCTCCTCCTTGTATAAAATATTCCGGAGGCAAAATACCCCTCCATTCGGATCTCCGGGAGAGGGGTGTACAGGGGGCGCCAACATCAAGATTTAACATATCCTTTTCGAATATATGTGGCCTAAATTCTAACCTGAACTCCGTCCACCATTTCCTCCAGGCTAACAGGCCCCAACTCCTCTTCCTCACAGAAACCCAAATCAGTGCCAAAACAGCCACTAATCACCTTAATTTCCCGGGGTATGAGCTCCTTACTGCCTTTAGATTGCATGGAGGCGTGTGCGCATACGTCCGTAGCAATCTACCCTGCACCAGACTTCCCAATTTAGAAGCTGGAAGAAAAGACATACTATGGATAAAACTCTCTCTCAGGGCTGCAACTAAATTCATCTGTTGCATTTACCGCTCACCTTCTGACAACAACTTTGTCCAGCTCTTTGACTACCTTTCTGAAAAAACCGACTATCTGATTTCTGAATATCCTTCCTCCGAGGTCACTATTCTTGGCGACTTCAATGTCCATAATAAGGAATGGCTAGGATCTTCAAAAACCGATCCACAAGGGAGAGCAGCGGAGGCCTTTGCAGTCAGCAATTCTTTGGCCAATATGGTTCAGCAACCTACTTACTTTCCTCGTATCCCAACACACAGCTCAAATCCCTTGGATCTCCTTCTTACTACAAATCCTGAATGCTATAAGATATCAGTCACCGCCCCCCTTGGTCGCTCAGACCACGGCATGGTCACTGCTTCCTGTGCAATGCAACCCGAGGTCACACAGTCATCACACCCACGTATCGTTTGGCACTACAACTCCGCAAACTGGGACGAAATGCGAAATTACTTTTCCTCATTTCCATGGGCGTCTGTCTGCTTCTCTCATCCTGACCCCTCTGATATCTCAAAAAACGTCACCAAAATTATCCAAGCTGGCATGGAATTATTTATTCCACGTACACAGAAAACCTCTTCAGCCACTCAAAAGCCCTGGTTCTCAAAATCGTGTGACAAGGCCAGACTTGAAAAGGTCAAAGCTCACAAAACGCTTCTACACAATCCCAGTCAAGAAAATCGTCAAGCATTCAACGACGCAAGAAACCGCTATGTCCGCATTCTTTCTGAGGCAAAAAACTCGTTTAATGACCACATCAAAAACAAAGTCCTCTCAAGCTCCAACGGCGGCAAACCCTTCTGGACTCTTGCTAAGTCTATTGGGAATAATTTCTGCAAGAGCACGTTCCCACCTCTTGTCTCAGGTGATGAAATTGTTTCTACCGCCCTGGGCAAGGCTGAACTTTTTGCTTCGTTGTTCGCCGGAAATTCTACTCTCAACCCACCTCCAAATGTTCAACCACCAACAGTCCCCAATGTCGCGCATAAAATGACTGATATCATTTTCAAAACTAAAAAGGTACGAAAGATGCTCTCTTCTCTTAATAATAGGAAAGCCTCTGGCCTTGACGAGATCCCAGCAATTGTTCTCAAAAAATGCGCACCAGAACTTGCTCCTGTCCTGACTCGTCTGTTTCAGATATCTTACAATAAAGGCATATTCCCTAGTAACTGGAAAACTGCTCGAGTACAACCCATCCCCAAGAAAGGATCCAAAGCGCTTCCTAGCAACTACAGGCCTATTTCTCTCCTTTCAGTCATCTCTAAAGTGATGGAAAAGTATATAAACACCGAACTACTAAAATTCCTTGAAAAACACAGTCTAATCCACGACAGGCAGTATGGATTCCGTCAGCGCAGATCGACTGCCGACCTCCTTTCCTTTGTCACCCATTCTTGGAACAAGTCTATGGAACAACACGGTGAATCCCAGATTGTTGCTCTAGACATATCCAAAGCATTCGACCAGGTCTGGCACGCAGCGCTGCTTAATAAACTTCCGGCCTATGGCCTACCACCAAAACTTTGTACCTGGACAGCAAATTTCCTCTCCAAGAGGAGCATATCTGTTGTTGTGGATGGCCATTCCTCTAAACTGTATCCAATTAATGCAGGAGTTCCTCAAGGTTCAGCTTTAGCCCCTACTTTGTTTCTTCTCCACATCAATGACCTCCTCTCTAGCACATCCAACCCAGTTCACAGTTACGCGGACGACAGCACCCTCCACTCAAACATACAATATTCTAAACCTGTCTCTTTAGCCCAATTAGATGAGGATCGCAGACTCATGGAGGGTTCTGTCTCCGTAGACCTCCAAAAAATATTAGACTGGGGAAGTAGAAATCTTGTACAATTCAACCCCACCAAAACTAAGTCTTGCTTTCTTTCTCACAAGAGATACAGCAGCCCTAGACCCATCACAATGAACAACCAAGTTATTCAAAGTAATGAGTCCTTTTCTCTTGTTGGCATTTCTGTGGATCGAAATCTTAATTGGCACCAACATGTTACATCAATTGTAGAAGCGGCTGCTAAGAAATTGGGTTTCCTCTTCCGGGCTCGCAAATACTTTTCACCAACTAATCTCTATACCTTATACACTTCACAAATAAGGCCAAACCTCGAATACTGCTCCCACATCTGGGGTGTAGCTGCCGCTTCTACACTCGCTATCCTGGACTCCATTCAAAAGAGAGCTATACGTCTCATCGGTGACCCTACCCTCACCCAAAGGCTTCCATCCCTTGCCCACCGACGTGCCGTTGGTGACCTCTCTCTCTTTTATAGATATCTGCACGGGCACTGCTCAGAGGAGCTTTCCTCCATAATTCCCCCACCTTCTGCCCCCAGCAGATCTACCAGGGGAACAGAGCGAATGCACCCTTTTAATGTCCAGGTCACCAGACATAGAACATCTTGTTATGCCCGCTCTTTTGTCCCGAGGACTTCCAAGTTGTGGAATTCCTTGCCGGCACATGTTTTTCCTTCTCCTCCGAACCTCCAAACCTTCAAGTCCAGAATTAACAAGCTGCCTCTTTCCTCCTTGTCAACACCCACGGTACGATAGTATTTAGGCTGTAAGCCCTCGTGGTGTGTTGTTGACATAAAAAAAAAAAAAAAAAAAAAAAATAGATTTATTTCTTTGGGAATATGTGAAGTCTCATGTTCACGCCGTTAAACCAGAAACAATTGAGCACATAAATGCCAACGTTCGACCGGTTATTGCCGAAATACGGCCTTATCTACTGCGAAGAGTGTGTGAAAATTGGACCTCTCGATTACGCCATGTAGGCGCCAGCCGCGGCGGTCACATGCCCGAAATCATATTCAAGCATCAATGCCAAAAAATTATATTTCGAATAAAGCCAATTTCATGAATATTTAACACATTTTTTCTGTGTTTTTTTTTTCAATTAAAATTCGCCGTTCTAAAAAAAGCACCCTTGATTATGTGTCAGGCAAATGACCAACACCCTAGAGGATGGAATAATAAACAAACTTTCTAAGTGCATGTTTTACTTCGCTATGCCAGTCCCAAGCTTGGAGCGTTTCCACGGAAGATGAAAGGAAGAAGGAAGGATGGAGGAGTAACACCTCAACAGGGTTCATCTGGGCCGGATGATAGCACCATGTGAGGGGCCCCTGTCTGGCGTACAGGCGAGGAACTGTGGATCAATGGTCTTGAGAATAGGGAAATACAAGCTATTTTAATCTAGTTAAGGGAGCAGAAGAACCTATAGTGAAGGGAAAACTCGTCTCCAAAGTCCAGAAAAATAGTCAGTTTATGGGAAGAAAACTCGAAAAAACTACCTGGTCCTCCCAGGCTGAGGCAATGGACCTGCATTCCATCACATAGAAAAAAAAACGAAAAAAGTGCAAAATTTATATAGACATTTGAATCGCAAACGTTCGTTATTGTTTAGTTTCACTTTCGTCGCAGTTTTTTTAGCCCTATTTTAAATTAGGTTAATGAGTTTTTTAAATTATCTTAGTTGTAGTGTAGGTTGTGGTGTTCGATCTAGGGGCAAAGATATTTATGTAAATTAAAATATGAGCAATAAAATTTTGATTTTCTGTTGCTAAAATTCACCTGCTATCTTCACATACACCTACATATAAAACAGTCTACATGCCTTTACTTTTCTGTAAGTCTATAAGTCTGTATAGAGGTGATTCAGCTGTTTTCTTGACAAACCAGTCGATCGCTTGTTCTTTGGAAAAATCTGAAATCATTGTTGGCTCCGTCGGCTCTATAATACCGATAGGGCTTATAACTTATAATATTCATCACAATACACATATTACAGTCTGTCTGTCTGCCCCTCTGACGTATTGTATTGTGTATGTGGAGAACTGCCCACATTTCTTATCTATTGACATACCTAACTTGGATAGTAAAGATAATGAAATTCTCTTCAGATTACGTCGGACATATGTTTAATATAACGCTCGTTTTTTAGAACATTAAAAAATATGGCATCAAAAGTATTATGAAGACTATCAGGGTAAACGGAAGACTTCAAATAGACTAAATCTTGCATCTGCAATAACTCACTGATCGATTTGTTATTCACTTCTATAACTCAAGATAAAAAACTATATATATATATATATATATATATATATATATATATATATATATATATATATATATATATATATATACTAATATTACATACATACCATATATTATTACATATGTTAAAAGTCAGCACGTTTTTGGCAGTAAAATATGGCGAAATGAGATTAATGATTTGGTGTGACATAGTTCTTCTCAGAGAACTTCCATTTTATGGAATGCCTTTACAATTTGCTAACATATATCAGTTGAATTGTTATATCTTCTGAAATACCAAGATTATGGTACCCAAACTACGTACGCAAGTTGCTCCTATACAGGGTGATTTTGGAGGAATAGACAGAAATACGAAATTACTTTTGCTCATTTCCATTAGCATCTGTCTGCTTCTCTCATCCTGGCCCCTCTGATATCTCACAAAACGTCACTGAAATTATCCAAGCTGGCATGTAATTATTTATTCCACGTACACAGAAAACCACTTCAAACACTCAAAAGCGATGGTTCTCCAAATCCTGTGACAAGGCCAGACTTGAAAAGGTCAAAGCTCACAAAACGCTTCTACGCAATCCCAGTCAAGAAAATCGTCAAGCATTTAACGACGCAAGAAACCGCTATGTCCGCATTCTCTCTGAGGCAAAACACTCGTTTAATAATCACATCAAAAACAAAGTCCTCTTAAGCTCCAGCGGCAGCAAACCCTTCTGGACTCTTGCTAAATCTATTGGGAATAATTTATGCAAAAGCACCTTCCCACCTCTTGTCTCAGGCGATGAAATTGTTTCTACCGCCCAGGGCAAGGCTGAACTTTTTGCCTCGTTGTTCGCCGGCAATTCTACTCTCAACCCACCTCCAAACCACCAACACTCGCGCATAAAATGACTGATATCATTTTCAAAACTAAAAAGGTACGAAACATGCTCTCTTCTCTTAATAGCAGGAAAGCCTCTGGCCTCGACGAAATTCCATCAAATGTTCTCAAAAAATGCGCACCAGAGCTTGCTCCTGTCCTGACTCGTCTGTTTCAGACATCTTACAATAGAGGCATTTTCCCTAGTAACTGGAAAACTGATCGAGTACAACCCGTCCCCAAGAAAGGATCCAAAGCGCTTACTAGCAACTACATGCCTATTTATCTCCTTTCAGTCATCTCCAAAGTGATGGAAAAGTATATAAACACCGAATTACTAAAATTTCTTGTAAAACACAGTCTAATCTACGACAGGCAGTATGGATTCCGTCAGCGCAGATCAACTGCCGACCTCCTTTCCTTTGTCACCCATTCTTGGAATAAGTCTATGGAACTACACGGTGAGTCGCAGATCGTCGCTCTGGGCATATCCAAAGCATTCTACCAGGTCTGGAACGCAGCGCTGCTTAATAAACTTCCGGCCTATGGCCTACCACTAAAACTCTATACCTGAACAGCAAATTTCCTCTCCAACCGGAGAATTTCTGTTGTAGTGGATGGCCATTCCTCTAAACTATATCCAATTAATGCAGGAGTCCCTCAGGGTTCAGCTTTGGCCCCTACTTTATTTCTTTTCCACATCAATGACCTCCTGTCTAGCACATCCAACCCAGTTCACAGTTACGCGAACGACAACACCCTCCACTCAAATATACAATATTCTAAGCATGTTTCTTTAGCCCAATTAGATGAGGATCGCAGACTCATGGAGGGTTCCGTCTCCATGGATCTCCAAAAAATATTGGGCTGGGGAAGTAGAAATCTTGTACAATTGAACTCCACCAAATCTCAGTCTTGCTTTCTTTCTCATAAGAGATACACCAGCCCTAGACCCATCACAATGAACAACCAAGTTATTCAAATAATGAGTCCTTTTCACTTGTTGGCATTTCTGTGGATCGAAATCTCAATTGGCACCAACATGTCACATCAATTGCAGAAGCGGCTGCTAAGAAATTAGGTTTCATCTTCCGCGCTCGCAAATACTTTTCACCAGCTAATCTCTATACCTTATATACTTCACAAATAAGGCCAAACCTCGAATACTGCTCCCACATCTGGGGTGCCGCTGCCGCTTCGACACCCGCTATCCTGGACTCCATTTAGAAGAGAGCTATACGTCTCATTGGTGACCATGACCCAAAGGTTGCCATCCCTTGACCACCGACGTGCCGTTGATGACCTCTCTCTCTCTCTCTTTTATAGATATCTCCACAGGCACTGCTCAGAGGAGCTTTCTTCCATAGTTCCTCCACCTGCTGCCCCCAACAGATCTACCAGGGCAACAGAGCGAATGCACCCTTTTACTGTCCAGGTCACCAGACATAGAACATCTTGTTATGCCCGGTCTTTTCTCCTGAGGACTTCCAAGTTGTGGAATTTCTCGCCGGCACATGTTTTTCCTTCTCCTCCAAACTTTCAAATCCAGAATTAACAAGTTGCCTCTTTCCTCCTTGTCGACACCCACGGTACGATAGTATTTAGGCTGTAAGCCCTCGTGGTGCGTTGTTGAAATATTTAAAAAAACTACATGCGTTAATTTTCAGGATTCAATTGTGAGCCGTACTCCAGAAACGGCTAATGGAAGGTTTACGTGGGACACCTGTATATACGCGTAATAGCGAAAAAATGCAGAAATAAAAATAAGTACTGACATGTCCAAGCGTGTTCCTTTCAAGTTCAGATGTATACAGATATTTATATTATTCCAAACTTTATCACCGCCCTGCATACATACCATAGAATTACTTGAAAACATTGAATACATACTAAGATCCCGCAAACATGTCAAAGCTCTATCTAAGGCTACCCTACGTTAGTTCTAGCTTTCAACTCAAATGACGCATAATGAGTCCACCTCTTTCCAAACCATATCATGATAGACCAAGGTAATTGAGAAAACGAGAAAGAGTTAAAACGAAAGCACAAGCTCAACGTACTTATTTATACGCAAATAAGGATTAACAATTAATTAAAACAATCTAAGGTGCAATAACGAATGTTTTAAAGATGCAAATTGCCTTGGAATTTTACAAACCCGTCGTTTAACAGGCAGGCTTTCTAGGAAAGACAGCTATTGACTCAAACAATTCCCATGCAAGATGTATGATAGGGGAAAGATGTTTCTGATAAAAGTACTGGACCACCTTCACGGATTGCATAGCAAATACAATTAAAACAGATTAAAAGGCACTGTCACATATATCCAGTTATAACACGCAGCGGATATTTTAGTTCTATGGTAATTCACCCAATATCTGATTGATCTTCGAGCGAGTAATTTTACTTTGCAATAATAAAGGTTTTGTTGGCTTCGTCATCTATAAACTATTGTATCATATTTTGTTTCTTTAACGTGGGTCTATTTCCGCGACTATGGCCAATCATCGAAGCCAGCAAGCAGTTTTACCTCACCATTCTGTAAATTTTGCGGTAACCTCACCTCACCTTTCTGTAAGAAGGTTAGAGATCTTTAACCTGCCATAGATCAGATGGTACACGGTTCCGACCGGTTAACGTCTCCTTCGAATGACGGAACGTGTAGACATTTGATATGCAATGCCACAACCTCAGTTGATATTAATTTTGCAGTATGTACTACAAATCAAATAACACTTCTACTGAAAATCCAAACCGAAACCTTTGGCTTCAAAGGCACGCGTTCTTACCAATAAAACACTGAAGCTGTTATTTATAAACTAAAATCAATTAAAACGTAAAATACTTAGGATTCAATTGTAAATCAAAAAGATTCGGCAAGTGCGTATATTTTTTATAAAAGTGATAGTTCCTTTAAAATTTCTTCACTGCCTTCCAAACTTATACTTTTTTTGCTCCCTCAGGGCTCGTCCGCGGCCTTGCCGCCCCGATAGCACTGCAAACTTTGGTTTATTGTGCATGCCCTTAGTATTTTACTCCACCCATTCCAAAATCACTGTGCCTTGCACTAGTCTGCACATCGATTGGTAGGGTGAAGTTTTATAATCCTCTGTGTCAGGTCTAGACTGACAGTAGATCAGTTGTCTTTTGCGGTCCAGAGCTTTACACTCGCACAAGATGTGCTGAGCTGATGCCTCCCCCACGCCGCAGAGTCTGCATGCCAGGTCCCCCTCGAACTACCCCATTTTATGCAGGTGTTTATTGACGGCCATGTGTCCAATTGTTGTGTCCTGTTATGTTTCACAGCTGTCTTCTGCTAAGATTTAGCAGCTCCACAGCTCTCTTTGAACTGGGTTCCTCAACTACTGACTTCCCATGTCTGATCCTTGGACATTCTGCCCAGTACACCTTTTGTTCGTTTCTGACCCAGGACACTATGTGAAAACTAGAACCTGTGATGAGCACTAATAAGTACACTTGGAGAACACCCAAATCACCACAACACATGTTTCAGAGACCTTACGATCGTTTCGTTGACAATGTCAACATCTTCAGAGAAAGAAAATTCTTAGTCTTCCTCTGAAGATGTTGACATTGTCAACGAAACGATCGTAAGGTCTCTGAAATATGTGTTGTGGTGATTTGGGTGTTCTCCAAGTGTACTTATCTGACCCAGGACTTAATGGCTCCACTGCCAGTGCTGTTTGTCACGCCCAGAACCGGTTCTGGTCCCATAAATTGTTCTGCTGACCCTCTCTTCGCGAGACTGTCGGCTTCTTCATTGCCTTTGACTCCCGACTGACCCGGCACCCAGATGAGGGTGACCTCATTCTGCCTAGCCAGGTCGCTCGTCTCGTTTCGGCATTCACTTACCAACCCTGAATTGTCCCGTGGGCTACTTAGGGCCGTAAGGGCTGTCTGGCTGTCTGTGACTATGAGGATCAGCTTGTTGGTGTAGCCCCTCCTCTTTTTCTTTCGCACACAGTGCAGGATGGCGTACATTTCGTCCTGAAAGACCGTTGCATGGGCTCTGAGGGAAATACTATGACTTACCCTCGCTCCTTCCGAATAAACACATGCATCCGTCCCACGCTCCCCGCCGGATCCGTCCGTGAACCAGACGAGCGCGTTTCGTGGTAAGCCCGGCCATGCCTCGCGGTCGGGGATTTCCACTGTAAAATTGTGTTTCCTGCATATTCGCGGGCCCGCGAAGTCTGACCTCATTTCAAACATGGCCTTCTTCACGATCTCCTGAATTTTGCAGTGGCCCCTGCAGCCTGGGTTGATCTTCAGTCTACCATTGCAGGCTAGCCTGTATAGTCATAGCCTGGCCTGCCCCATGATAACTAACTGTAGGGAGGGCAGATCCAGCAACACCTCCATGGCGGCTGTTGGGGTTGAAGACATGGCCCCTGTGATGCCCAGGCAAGCCATCCATTGGATCTTGCCTCGTTTTTGTTTGACACTGGATTGGTTCATCTTAGGCTACCAGATCAGTGCCGCGTATCCAAAGCATTCGACGAGGTTTAGCCCGCAGCGCTGCTTAATAAACCTCCGGCCTATGGCCTACCACCAAAACTCTGTAGCTGGACAGCAAATCTCCTCTCCAACCGGAGCATTTCTGTTGCTGTGGATAGCCATTCCTCTAAACTGTATCCAATTAATGCAGAAGTCCCTCAAGGTTCAGCTTTAGCCCCTATTTTGTTTCTTCTCCATATCAATGACCTCATCTCTAGCACATCCAACCCAGTTCACAGTTACGCGGACGACAGCACCCTCCACTCAAATATACAATATTCTAAGTATGTCTCTTTAGCCCAATTAAATGAGGATCGCAGACTCATGGAGGGTTCTGTCTCCGTGGATCTCCAAAAAATATTAGCCTAGGGAAGTAGAAATTTTGTACAATTCAACCCCACCAAATCACAGTCTTGCTTTCTTTCTCATAGGAGATACACCAGCCCTAGACCCATCACAATAAACAACCAAGTTATTCAAAGTAATGAGTCCTTTTCACTCGTTGGAATTTCTGTGGACGAAATCTCAATTGGCACCAACATGTCACATAAATTGCAGAAGCGGATGCTAAGAAATTAGGTTTCCTCTTCCCGGCTCGCAAATATTTTTCACCAGCTAATCTCTATCTATACCTTATATACTTCACAAATAAGACCAAACCTTTAATACTGCTCCCGCATCTGGGGGTGCTGCTGCCGCTTCCACACTCGCTATCCTTAACTCCATTCAGAAGAGAGCTATACGTCTCATCGGTGATCAAGCCCTCACCCAAAGTCTGCCATCCCTTGCCCAACGACGTGCCGTTGGTGACCTCTCTCTCTTTTATATATATCTGCACGGGCACTGCTCAGAGGAGCTTTCTTCCATTGTTTCTCCACCTGCTGCCCCCAACAGATCTACCAGGGGAACAGAGCAGATGCACCCTTTTACTGTCTCGGTCACCAGACATAGAACATCTTGTTATGCCCGCTCTTTTGTCCCGAGGACTTCCAAGTTGTGGAATTCCTTGCCGGCACATGTTTTTCCTTCTCCTCCGAACTTCCAAACCTTCAAGTCCAGAATTAACAAGTTGCCTCTTTCCTCCTTGTCAACACCCACGGTACGATAGTATTCAGGCTGTAAGCCCTCGTGGTGTGTTGTTGAAATTAAAGAAAAGAGACAAGACATATTTGGAATTAGAAACATTTTTATTAAAATTTACCACCATAACGCACTTGCTGCGTCCAGATTTTACATTTCTAACTAATTTGTTGTATTCCTCTGTTTTTAATCGATTCTACTTGCATTCACAGCACACTTACTGGGCCGGAATTGATCTCAGTTTGTTATCACAAAAGAGAGAAACCGAATCAATAAATTAAAAAATCAATCAATCTTATCTATTATCTGAAACAATCATATTCGATCTATAAAGTACAAGGCGGAGAAGAATATTATCTGAGAAATGCTTTTGTAAGAATCGTGTTTACTTTTTTATTATAATAAAATTTCGAATAATCCATCTGCTCATTGTTCACAATGGAGTCCAATTCCTTCGAATTCTTTTATATATGTTACTAAACCGACTAACACAGATGAATATTATACCCAGCATGGTATCCCATTGTTTAAAATAATTATTATAATACGACGAGAATGTGATCTTATAAGTTAAGGAACTAGTTTCCAAAGAGTGAACATGATCACAGTCTGATGGAGGCCATTTTAAAAATGAGCCAAGTCATCCTCTTTGAATATGAAAAATCATCCAGTATATTTCGAAAACAATGGCATAAGCTGAGACATACGTTCTTGTTTATTTGTCTTGAAAAAATAAAGGAGATGGCATGTAGATTATTTGTCGTAACTTAGGAGGAGATATTTAAGATGATATTTGAATTTTAGAACGCTTTTGTGTAAAGCAGAATTTTGGTATACTTAATATTATATACGAGGGGGATTTTTATGCCCCACCGCTGACTTACAGGGTAACTTGAGAGTATTGGGTGAGATCGCATTTTTTAGTTTCCTGGGCAACAGGTGTCGCTTGTAGTACCGTAGTGGTATTCTACACAGCAGATGTACAGGGTGTTCGGGATAATATGCACTATCAACTTTTCTGGAAAACTGCAAGAGATAGATAAAAATATCAAATGCAAAATATTATAAGATTAATTAAGTGAGCGAAAATTGTTAGTTGGTTGTATACAGTCTCTATTTTTTAACACTTTGTGTTATTTGGAGTAGGTGTGACAACATACTACTTGGTTCCGCAACTAGGTGGCGACACGTTCACCACTCACTTAGTGTTGGAAGGCTGGCTACCATAGCCGTATTACTTTATAGGTGTATTTTCGCAGCAATTAGTATGCCGTACTGACGAGTTTTAATTAGAGCGAAACCGGTCTACGCTTCTAATTGTTGTGAAAATGCATCTAGCCTTACATACTTTGTCCCTATATTAGGGTATAAATGGGCCAGGGCTGACAATTTACTAAAATTGTTAGTTGGTTGTATACAGCCTCTATTTTTTAACACTTTGTGTTATTTGGAGCTGGTGTGACAACATAGTACTTGGTTCCGTAACTAGGTAGCGACACGTTCACCACTCACTTAGTGTTGGAAGGCTGGCTACCATAGCCGTATTACTTTATAGGTGTATTTTCGCAGCAATTAATATACCGTACTGACGAGCTCTAATTAGAGCGAAACCGGTCTACGGTTCTAATTGTTGTGAGAATGCATCTAGCCTTATACAAGATTAATTTTAGAAATCCTTATTTTGGATTCCCTTCAAAAAATAACAAGTGCGAAATACTTTTAAAAAGCTCCCAGTGAGATGAATACAGTTTGTAACGTGTCACACGTTTTACAACTTATATGTTTCCATTATAACATTTATTGGTACATTATTACGTTATTTTCGTAGTCAATGAAATTCATTATTTTCATTCAGAATGAAATTTATAATATGACGTCATAAATTCTTGCCCATAGAAACACACATATTCTATGGCGTTATAATAGTAATAGTTATAATTTATTGGCGTTAAACTTATACAGGGCAGCGTACAAATAAGCATAATCTTGTTTTTGTACAAGATACAATTTAAAATATAAAAAATTTCGAGACGTCGCAAGTGCTTTATAGTAGCGAATTTTTATAGGAATTGTACACTATTATTACACGGCATATTTGGAAAGTTAATATTTTAAACTTACACAGACCTTGAAGGTCGATTTTAGAGGCCCTAGTACGTGCACATTTGAAGAATTCTGTCGAAAGTGTTACCATCGATATCTCTCTATTATCAAAAAAAAACTTATGCTCTAACTCCTTTTGAGAAAAATGCCCGAAACTCAATTTTCTATGAAGCTAAATAATTAAAATTTGCTATATTTGTAGATAGTGTAAGTCTGTTTAAAAGAAACTTGTATTACAAATTTAATTAGCGTTATACAAGAAACTTAATTCATATTTAGAAAAGTCTGGACGCAGCAAGTGCACTTTGGTAGCGAATTTTCTTAAAAATATGTTTAATAGCAAATGTCTTTATTTGATGAAAGCAGGCATCAAACTTGGTTGCCTATATAGTAGAAACAATGTACCACATTTCATCGAAATAAATTTATGGTTTGAAAATATATAAACATTTTTCACAAGTCTGGATGCAGCAAGTGTGTTATGGAAGTGAATTTCCATAAAAATGTTTTTAATAGCAAATGCGATCAGGCATCAATCTGATTACCGGTATAGCCTATGTAGTAGAAACAATGTACTATATTTTATTAAAATTACTTATGGTTTGAAAATAGACAAAAAATGTCCGAAAATAAACTTAAATGTTGATTTTCTAACCAACAAATCTTACGTTAATAGCAAATTGAGTTATTGAAATTTGAAGGATTTAATGAAAATTCGGTAAATTTGCAGATTAGCTCCCGAACGCTTTTCAAAAAATTGTTTTCAGAAGCATTACTAGGACCCCACCTGGATGCACAAACCACAAGAAAAATTTCTTGTTCACACCCCCAAGGAAGTAACGGGACTGGGAGTGAATAGGGGTGCTGGGCGGGGTAGGTAGTAAAAAGGAAATATCAGCAGAAAATGCGAAGAAAACTACTTGAAAGCTGTTTATTTGAAGCTATATTCCCATTAAACCCTGCCTACCCCGCACAGCACCCCTATTCGCCCCCAGGTCACGTAACTTCCTTGGGGGTATGAACAAGAAGTTTTTCTTGTGGTTTATGCAACGAGGGTGGTTGTATGCACACGAGGGGGGAATGAAAATGCCAACGACGAAGCAGCCCCACCACCACCCCTCCCGGTTCGATTTGTGGCAGGGGTGTGGGTATGGAGGTGACTGCTTCGTCGTGAGGATTTTCCTTCCCCCCTCGCGTGCATACAACCACCCTCTCTGCATACACCACAAGAAAAATGTCTTGTTCATACACGCCAAGGAAGTTACGGTACCTGGGGGAATAGGGGTGCTGTGCGGGGTAGGCAGGGTTTAAGGGGGATATGGCTTCAAGATGTGAAAAAGGCAGCTTTCAAGCCTGTTTTATTAGCATAGTTTCCTTTTTACTACCTACTCCGCCCAGCACCCCTACTCACTCCTGGTCCCGTAACTTCCTTGGGCGGTGTGAACAAGAAATTTTCTTGGGGTTTCTGGATCCAGAGGGGGGGCTTAGGCAGGTTTCTGAAAACAGTTTTTTGAAAAGCTTTCGGAAGCTAAACTGCAAGTTTACCGAAAATTCGCTACCAAAACGCACCTACTGCGTCCAGATTTTTTCTTACAAACGCATCATACTTTGATAAAAAATGCAAAAATGCATTAACGAATTTGTTCTACGAAAATTAGCTAAAAAAATTATAGACTGTTAAACCATAAACTTCACTAAACCTACAGCGAAAGCATCGACTTAACTAAACCGACAACCAAAGCATCAGAGAAAGGGTCTATTTGAAATGAATTGTCTGTTAACATTTTAGTAAAATGAAGGGAAATGACGGCTGAATCTGAAAGTTAAGGGTTTGCAGAACACTCTTCATGCAACATTTTCTTTTCACAATCCGTATTTGTTTCACGTTCTTTGCCTAAACATTGCCAATTTTGACGTTTAAAATTGCGAGTTTGACGTTTTGAGGAAAACTTCAAAATTTGTTTCTTTAACTGCCCATAAATTCTTTGTCTTTGAAGCTAGAGACTAAAGATTTTATTTTTAATTTGGAAAGAACTCTAAATATTGTGTACCAAATTATTTAAAATTCACAACATAGGTTTATTTGCACTATTTCTAGCCACATGTAGTCTTATTCCAGTTACTCTGATAAATATAGCGTTTTCAAAAAGTCTTTTGCAAAATTCAAAAGTCGGGATCTTCTCGTTAGTGAATTTTTTTTTAAAGAAAATTCACAAAAAAGAATTGTATAAGTTGCTCGGAAAAACGTAAAATTCAGGGAAAATTGAAAGTGGTTTTTTGACAGATTTATTTCAATCGTTAAAAGATACAATGATCACTCAGAAATACGTTTTTTTTTTTCAAATTTTTACTTTGTATACCGATTTCCCTATTTCCCTTTTCACAAATTCACAGCTTATTGAAACTTGGACAGGACAGCGTCTGTCGGGCCGGATACATTATTATAAACAGTCTATTTCAATCGTTAAAAGATACAATAATCACTCAGAAATACGTTTTTTTTTTTCAAATTTTTACTTTGTATACAGATTTCCCTATTTCCCTTTTCACAAATTCACAGCTTATTGAAACTTGGACAGGACAACGTCTGTCGGGCCGGATACACTATTATAAACAGTCGATTTCAATCGTTAAAAGATACAATGATCAGTCAGAAATACGTTTTTTTTTCACATTTTTACTTTTTCCACAGATATCCCTATTTCCCTTTTCACAAATTCACAGCTTATTGAAATTTGGACAGGACAACGTCTGTCGGGCCGGATACATTATTATAAACAGGCTATTTCAATCGTTAAAAGATACAATGATCAGTCAGAAATACGTTTTTTTTTTCAAATTTTTACTTTTTCCACAGATATCCCTATTTCCCTTTTCACAAATTCACAGCTTATTGAAATTTGGACAGGACAACGTCTGTCGGGCCGGATACATTATTATAAACAGGCTATTTCAATCGTTAAAAGATACAATGATCACTCAGAAATACGTTTTTTTTTTCAAATTTTTACTTTGTCCACAGATATCCCTATTTCCCTTTTCACAAATTCACAGCTTATTGAAATTTGGACAGGACAACGTCTGTCGGGCCAGATACATTATTATAAACAGTCGATTTCAATCGTTAAAAGATACAATGATCACTCAGAAATACGTTTTTCTTTTCAAATTTTTACTTTGTCCACAGATATCCCTATTTCCCTTTTCACAAATTCACAGCTTATTGAAATTTGGACAGGACAACGTTTGTCGGGCCGGATACATTATTATAAACAGGCTATTTCAATCGTTAAAAGATACAATGATCACTCAGAAATACGTTTTTTTTTTTCAAATTTTTACTTTGTCCACAGATTTCCCTATTTCCCTTTTCACAAATTCACAGCTTATTGAAATTTGGACAGGACAACGTCTGTCGGGCCGGATACATTATTATAAACAGGCTATTTCAATCGTTAAAAGATACAATGATCACTCAGAAATACGTTTTTTTTTCAAATTTTTACTTTGTCCACAGATTTCCAATAACTTTTCACAAATTCACAGCTTATTGAAATTTGGACAGGACAACGTCTGTCGGGCCGGATACATTATTATAAACAGTCGATTTCAATCGTTAAAAGATACAATGATCACTCAGAAATACGTTTTTTTTCTCTTCAAATTTTTACTTTGTCCACAGATTTCCAATAGCTTTCCACAAATTCACAGCTTATTGAAATTTGGACAGTACAACGTCTGTCGGGTCAGCTACATTAATATAAACATTCGATTACAACCGAAAGCACTTCTTTTCTCCGAATGGCACAATATTCAATTCGACAAATTTAAATAAAAAACACTTATTCATAGTTAACGGTATAATAAATTACAAGTTCGATGTACGTTTCTTCATCTTCCTTCTTAATAAAAGCAATATAGTATAAACGTAAAGGAAGAAATGTGTTGTAGATGCGACAGAAAAAGACAGATTGTTTTATTGTTGGAAGGATTAGACTTAAATATTCTTTTATTATTTAAATTTGCAGCTGAATATCTTTCATCAAGTTTGTCGTAGGTAATTCTATTACAGGTAAATTTTCTCCACCTCTGGGGCGTTATAAAATAATATCATTGTGTTTACCAAATTCATTCACACTTAAGGAGAAAGACTGTATGTTTGTTTATAACTGTTACTTATTTCCTTTGTTTAGTAATATAAACATTTTTAACATACAGGCTGGCAAAAAAGCCTGGAATATTCCGTTTATATCCCAAACAGCAGGACCAATTACGACGAATTTTCTTGTGTTTATGGCATAGGACATTTCTGACTTGGGAATGTGTATTAACTCATCCAACCCAGTTCACAGTTACGCGGACGACAGCACCCTCCACTCAAATATACAATATTCTAAGCCTGTCTCTTTAGCCCAATTAGATGAGGATCGCAGACTCATGGAGGGTTCTGTCTCCGTGGATCTCCAAAAAATATTAGACTGGGGAAGTAGAAATCTTGTACAATTCAACTCCACCAAATCTCAGTCTTGCTTTCTATCTCATAAGAGATACACCAGACCTAGACCCATCACGATGAACAACCAAGTTATTCAAAGTAATGAGTCCTTTTCACTTGTTGGCATTTCTGTGGATCGAAATCTCAATTGGCACCAGCATGTCACATCAATTGCAGAAGCGGCTGCAAGGAAATTAGGTTTTCTCTTCCGGGCTCGCAAATACTTTTCACCAGCTAATCTCTATACTTTATATACTTCACAAATGAGGCCAAACCTCGAATACTGCTCCCACATCTGGGATGCCGCTGCCGCTTCTACACTCGCTATCCTGGACTCGATTCAGAAGAGAGCTGTATGTGTCATCGGTGACCCTACTCGCACCCAAATGCTGCCATCCCTTGCCCACCGACGTGCCGTTGGTGACCTCTCTGTCTCTTTTATAGATTTCTGCACGGGCACTGCTCAGAGGAGCTTTCTTCCATAGTTCCTCCACCTGCTGCCCCCAACAGATCTACCAGGGGAACAGAGCGCATGCACCCTTTTACTGTCCAGGTCACCAGACATAGAACATCTTGTTATTCCCGCTCTTTTGACCCGAGGACTTCCAAGTTGTGGAATTCCTTGCCGGCACATGTTTTTCCTCCAAACCTTCAACTCCAGAATTAACAAGCTGCTTCTTTCTCCTTGTCGACACCCACGGTAGGATAGTATTTAGGCTGTAAGCCCTCGTGGTATGTTGTTGAAATATAAAAAAAAACTGTGCGTGTTCATAGATGTACAGGTATTCCACAATGACGATCAATCTTTTTATTTGCAATTAAAAACCCCATACATTTTCATGAATTACGACCCTACTCTTAGAGACAAATTCAATGATATAAGAAACATTGTATATAGCCATCAAAATGACACATCTATAGCGAAATATATTTTTTGTTGTTGAATAATTGAGCAGGCTTTGGTGACGCTGATGACAGCAACCACAGCAAGTTAGATGATTGCTAGAACTGTCAACTGTGGCAGTAGTATTTCCCTGTTGGATTATTCTGAGTTGTTTACAAGTTACCACGTGAAATGACCAGTTTGGCTGATGCAGAAGAGATACAGATTCTAATTATGGTCAGATGTGGTTATCGTCAAAGAATGCAGATATGCGAATCATTCAATCAGCTTCACATAATAGGCCTAACATAAACAAGCCTTACGTCAGCGAGGGAAACCGCTAGTGATAGAAACCGACCAAGATCTGGACGACTAAAGATAGCACCTGATGGTGATACAGGTTTGGAAATTATTTGACGTGCAAGAAAATTTTACTAGATCGGCTCGAAGGTTTGCGGTCGATCACGGCATGGGTAACCAGTCTCTATTGGATTTATTAAAAGGCGAGAAAATTGGTCCTAACAAAGTTCATGTGGTTCAAGAACTTAATGAAAACCATTTTCATGGGCGAATGTAGTTATGATCTGAGTACTTTTCTCTGGCGAAGCTACGTTTATGTTAAATAGTTTCGTAGTTAGCCATAACTGTGGGTGTTGGTCTGCAGTTAGTCCTCGGTGGCTGGAGCGAAGTCATAAATAAAGGCCGCAAAAAGCTAATGTCTGGACGCGTGTTCTTGGGCGGAATGTGATTGGTTCCTTTTTTATTTGTGGCAATCTTACAGCGAATATGAATTTAGACCTGCTCCAACAACAACCAATGCCGAGTTTGGAAGCTGTTTTCTTTAACAGGGTGAATGGTTGGTTCTAACAAGATGGTGCTCCAGCATATATACATACACCGATAACCCAATTTTGATCAAATTTGGAGAGTACTTTCATTTTGCAAGTGGGTAAGTTCGGAAGCCAGGAAAATCAGACCAGTTTTTCTGGGAAAATGTAGAGTTTTCTTTCGGAAATTTTTTATATCTTCGAGAGTAACAAAGTTATGGAAACCAAATTTGGTACGCGAGTTTCTTACACAGTCAAGAAGTCAAATTAGATATATTGCTTGAATTTGAAGAAAATCATCACCATTCTACAAGGCAACTAACCATGAGTAACAACGTGGACTTATCTTTAGTGGTAAAATTATTCAAAGAAGAGAAGCATCATCCTTACAAAGTGCAATTGGTACAAAAGGAAAACGATGATGATTCAGACCGCCGCTTGCAGTTTTGTGAATAATTAATGTTACGCTGCGATGAAGATCTCAATGTTCCTAATAACATTCTCTTTTCTGAAGAAGCCACTCTTTACCTGAATGGGATACTAAATCTTCAGATCGTCAGGTCTTTACAAATCAAGATATTGGTGACGGCAAAATCATCATTGGACTCAAGACTCCCACAGTCAACGTCATAGCAAAGTGAACGTATGGATGGAAATGATCGGACGGCGTTTTATCGGGCCTTACTTTTCTCAAGGAATTACAACAGCACGTTACCTAAATTTCTTGCGATTGGATATAGTGCTAGCTCTAGCAGTAATTTGTCCAAATAATCACGAGGCTGATGTGCCCCATCAAGGTATTTGGATTCAGAAAGACTCCTCACTTTGGTCTAGACGTCCTTCAATATCTAAATGCCACTTTTCCTGAAAGATGGATACGGCGTCGAGGTGCAACTGAGTGGCCATCGCGTTTCCCAGATTTGACTCCCTTGGATTTTTACTGCGGGGCTATTTGAAATCTAAAGTTTATTTTAACAGACCAAATAATTTAGAGGAGCTACAGCAAAGAATTCGCGCAGAAATGAAAAAAATTAGTCCTGACATTTTTTAACGTATCGGTCAATGTCAAATGGTGGGTGGAGAACAATTTGAACATTTGTGCTAAATTTTGTTTGTTTTCCTTGTTTCAATAATTTTTTCCATTAAACTTACCTTTCTATTTTTAAGTAAATAATGCTTTTAAAAAAATGTCAAGTATCAATTTTTAGTGAATTTTCTTTAAAAAAATGAGATCCCGACTTTTGAATTTTGAAAAAATTTCTTCAAATGAGTGCTAATTAGGCCCCCTAGAACACATATCCGGGGTCATTTTAAATTATATATATATATATATATATATATATATATATATATATATATATATATATATATATATATATATATATATATATATATATATATATATATATCACACCAATAACTCAAAAAATAATAGGCTGATTTTAAACAAAGTTGGTGAGTACCTTCTTTCTGTAAATGGCTTGGACAAGTTCGTTAGCCAGGAAAATGTGACAAGGGTTTCCGGGAAAATTTTGGGTTTTCTTTCAGAAAAAATTCATATCTCCGAAAATTAAAAATGGTAACCAAATTTGGTATGCTGATTTCTGTCATAAAGAGTACCAAAATTCAGAATTCTAGGTTAAAAGACAAAGAAATTACAAGCCTCTGATTAAAAAAAAAAGTTGAAACGTCAAAATTGATAATTCTGGGAGTCGTAGGTTAATACGTATTATCGCTTTGTGAGTTAAAATACGGCTCGAAACGACTAACAGCCTATAGAGCTGTGTGTCAGCCGTCATTTTCCGCAATTTCGTTATAATATGAGAAAAATATCAATTTTAAACAAAAATTGTATGGTATCAATAATCAATAAATACGTTAGAAAATAATATACTAGGGTATATACCTGTTAGTAGATAGATCTCTTACGTCGTCAATAGCCGAGCCGTGAATGATCAGAGTAGATTTGACAATGGACTCCTATAGCACGCGTTCCAATCCCAGTTAGCCTTATTTTTTTCAAATCTTTTATTTCATTTTACCGTTATCTGACCAGATTGTGTAATTCCGAAGAGTTTTTTAGCGAGTTTTTGTATGACAAATTCAATTAGGACGAGATGAAAACTTTTAAGACTTAATTAAATTTGAAAAGCACGCATCTGGTTGGTTGTTATTGCCCTAACTTAGTGAAACCGTTAATAGAGCCATAGACTTTCCCGTAGTTCACAAGTGCTTGTTCTTTTCTGCAACCGATTTCAATTTTTACTGCACGCAGCAAGTGCGTTATTGTAGCGAATTATCATTAAAGTTTCAATTTCAATAGCTCAATTTGCTATTAACCTAACGTTCGTTGACCAGGAAGTAGCTTTTTTGGGAAGATTTTAAGTTCCTTTTCGGAGAATTTTTGTACATTTTCAAACAATAAAGTCATTTTGATGAAATATGGTATATTGTTTTTATTATATAGGTTATACTGGTAACCAAATTTCATGCCTGCTTTCTTAAAAAATACATATTTGTTATTAAAAATATTTTAATGAAAATCCACTACCATAACCAGACTTTTTTCAGCATCATTTAAGTAGTACGTAGGTCTATAGAAAAACAGCAACAAAATATTGTTGTCATTTAAAAAAACTTATGATAACGTTACCATTGGTGACGTCAAAACTGTATTTTTTACGTCATAAGTTGGTAATTAAAAAGATAAGATTGACTTGTCTGAGCATTTTTCTTGAAAAAGTTAAATAACGCATCTATGAATTATGTTCCAAATTTTATCATCGCACTGTATATTCTGCTACACCACATATGTAAGTATATTTATAAAGTAATTTAATTTGCGTCGATTAAGTTCTAATGTAAACTTCATTCAACCTGTTCAAATAGTGACTGCTTTTCCTTTTCTATTTTCCACCGGAAATTGCTAATCGATGTCCATTTACCTAAATTTACCGCCACATTGACGAACGCATTTAGACCGGAAACAGATTCTTAATAAACCCGGGAGAGGGAGCAACGTTCGATAAGGCAAAATCCACCAGAAACGAGAAACTAAAAGCAAACAAAACACGTGGCCCAACATACCATACAACACCAGGCTTTCAAAATTCCCAGATAAAATGTTATTTTAGTGTTACTTGGGTTTTATAGAAGCATCCTCGAGTAAAACCGGAATTATTATCATGTGTAGTTTGGCCGTGAATACGTGGAGAAAATTATAGGTTATCGGAGGATACCAGGTGCATACAGAATGTAGAGGGCTGTTTAAAAGCCATGGGACATTCGCATACGTAGAATCATAAATCTCCAAACATAAAAATTTAAAGTATTAAGAAGCTGGAGAATACACTTTGTTTTTACTTTTTCTTTGACAAAAATTCACATTTTTTTTTACAGAAATTGCTATCAGTAATGTTACACTAAATTATATTTTTCACAAAAATTCGACAACTCTTTTTTACAGTAACTTACTAAAGATTTATTATTAATACCAACATTTCACAAAAATGTTACAAAAAATGAAATCTACAGAAGGGCTGAAAAAATTTCTGCGAAAACTTTTCAAATTGAGCCACCATTTGAGAGCGCCTGTATACGACAGCTCGATTTTTCACGAGCAATACAAACAAAAAGCTCTCTGAATGCGTTATTTCCATTGGGCTCCGCTATCTATTGGTAAAAACTCCATATCACAATTTGTGATAGGTGCCAAAAACGTAAAAAGTTGCAAGACAATTGAAATAACTCAAAAAGATGAACGATATCAATTTTTTCCTTACAAACATGCATTATAATTCGATGGAAAATGCAAAATGCAATTACATAAAGTGTAGTCTATTAAGAAAAGAAAGTGTGTATCACCAACGACTTATGGGCCAGCCTGTGATTGTTAAAATAGGTTTATAAGATGCCGCTCGAGACCGATATAATTTTGTCTCATATATTGTATAATAACGGATATATTGAGCTTCACCTTAGAAATGCGCCACCCTGTATATGTATAAACAGCCAAGAACTGAAACTGACGCCGTATACGGATTTTATGGGTTCTTATCGCGCTCATTTGAAGAAATCCTTTCATTATTCATAAGTCATGGTCATGTCAATAACGAATTGTTTCTACGAAAATTTGCTAAAATTATAGACTATTAAACCGTAAACTCCATAGCTGAAACTATTGCCAAAGCATCGTAAAGAGGGTCGATTTGAAATAGATTTTCCGAAAATATTTTAGTAAAATGAACGGCAATGATGGTTGAACCTGAAACTTAAGGCTTTGTAAAACAAACTTATTACGACATTTCTTCTACATAGTCCACATTTCTTTCAGATTATTTGTTTGAAAATTGCAAATTTTGAGGTTTCAAAACACGACGTTAAGGTTTTAACAAGAAAAATTATAAAAATTTTAAAATATTTTTCTGCTACTTCTTCACCTTACTGCTTCAACAAAACTTAAGCTTTTCATGCAATATTCAATTGTTTTTGTTAAGCACACCAAATATCTTGTTCTTGTGCTTTCCTCTAATCACCAGTGGCACTCATATTTTTTTTAAATGCCTATAACTTTTTATTTCTTTTAACTTAGATACCTGAATTTCGGCATGTAAATTTGATAGTAGAAAGGTATGTGCCAAATTTAGTTTTCATAGCTTTGCTATTTTCGAAGATAAAAATATTACGAAAGAGAACCCAAAATTTTCTTGGAAAAAGTGGCCCAATTTTCCTAGCTAAGAACTTATCCAAGCCACAAAAGGAAGGTACCTACCAAATTTAATTTATAGTAATAATAATAATAACACATTAGACAAACTCTGCACCCAGAAGTCTTAAACTTGTGAGGGGGAGCTTACATACACATATAGACAAAGGACACCACCCAAAACTCATCAGAAGTCGGCCTTTCCACATTTGAGTGAAAAAGACCGACTGGCCGAATACGGGACTCGAACCCGCGACCTCCCAGTCCGATTCTGGAGGTTAGTCACCTCGCGAACTGAGCTATTGCGTCTGTTTAAATCGGCCCATTATTTTCTGCGTTATCGGTACGATATATATATATATATATATATATATATATATATATATATATATATATATATATATATATATATATAAAGGTTTGAGACTGTATTTTTTTATGAATTGTCTAAAACATCTTGCATATTGTTATCACACAAAAGTTATACACAAGAAACCTGCTTGTTTGGAGTCTTGTGACATCATATATCCCGCGTCTGCAAGAGCTTCTTTGTATTTTGACATCGGTTTATTTCCGCGACTATGGCCAATCACCGACGCCCGGGAGCAGTTTCTGTAAGGAGGGTAGAGATCTTTAACATGCCCAACATCGCATGCACACGGGACCGACGGCTTTACGCCCCCTTCGAAGAGCGGAACATGCAAACCTTCAACTTGCTCAAATACAATGCCACAACCTCGGTTGATATTAATTTTCAGTATCTACTGAAAAAATGAAAGGGGAACCCTGGGAATCGAACCCAGTACCCTTCGGTGCAGAGGCACACGTTCTTACGCCTGGACCACCGAGGCGCTGAGATGCGTTTGAAATTCGAATCTTATTTAAATATATTTCAGTAACTCGTTTCCTTAGATCACGAGCGAACAAAATGTACTAAAATTAAATGTTCAGTGCTAAATTAATTAGTATAAAGAAAATATCATGCAAATTGCAAATTACATAATTTTTAAGTTCTCCCTGGTAGAATACATAAGTGATTTACGAGGTATCAATCAACGTGTGCCTTGGATAGTGCATGCACCTCCACAAAATAAAAAGCTAACATGTGCACACGCCGCACACCCAGCTAACTTGATCTACAGCTCATTCTGTTTCTCTTGACATGTTAAAATAAACAAACGCCAAACGGTTAAGCCGACTATGTCCAAATGAACAATAAACTAACCTAACCAGCTTACTAACTTAATTTCAGTAGCGTCTTCCAGATCTTCTACTATATTTACTGACTTTGCCCAGCGTGGACATTGTTTTTGAACGGGGTAAAAAGTACCCCATTTTTTGAGATAAATATCTTGTTCATAAACCCTAATCACCACAACGCGTTTAAAAAAACTGACGATCGTTTCACTAACTAAGTTAGCGTCATCAGAGGATTGATAATTCTAAATATCTTAGATCTACAACCCTACATACTCTTCTGCGGGCAGTCGGTCTATAACGATTGAGGGTGGTTCAACGACACAAAAATTAACATATTTCGTTTGGCAGAAATACCTGAATTATTTTGTTATGTATCGGACATGCTTCTCTCGGTGTTTCTGCTAAAGTGATCGATCAATAAACTACCCATATGCTATGGACCCAAATTCATACACTTTTTATTATTACTATATTTAGCAATATGTATATACTTTCGAAAGCGTTTAGCTGTCCCGGTTGTCTAACATTTTTAACTAATTTTATATTCTCCTTATCTACCTGGTGATTATTATCCCAAACATGCCGGGCAACGGAAGATCTATGCTTTCGCTAAAGGCTTGCCCGTCAAACAAAGAAGTTTTTCAGTGACTAAAAGTAAAACTTAAATTTATTAATAAAATTAAAGATGTTAAATTGGCTGAAGGCGATGTTCTTCGTTCTTAGTTCTTAGTTCCTGGTTCTTGGTTCTTGGTTCTTGGTTCTTGGTTCTTGGTTCTTGGATCTTGGATCTTGGTTCTTGGTTCTTGGTTCTTGGTTCTTGGTTCTTGGTTCTTGGTTCTTGGTTCTTGGTTCTTGGTTCTTGGTTCTTGGTTCTTGGTTCTTGGTTCTTGGTTCTTGGTTCTTGGTTCTTGGTTCTTGGTTCTTGGTTCTTGGTTCTTGGTTCTTGGTTCTTGGTTCTTGGTTCTTGGTTCTTGGTTCTTGGTTCTTGGTTCTTGGTTCTTGGTTCTTAGTTCTTAGTTCTTAGTTCTTAGTTCTTGGTTCTTGGTTCTTGGTTCTTGGTTCTTAGTTCTTGGTTCTTGGTTCTTAGTTCTAAGTTCTTAGTTCTTAGTTCTTAGTTCTTAGTTCTTAGTTCTTAGTTCTTAGTTCTTAGTTCTTAGTTCTTAGTTCTTAGTTCTTAGTTCTTAGTTCTTAGTTCTTAGTTCTTAGTTCTTAGTTCTTAGTTCTTAGTTCTTAGTTCTTAGTTCTTAGTTCTTAGTTCTTAGTTCTTAGTTCTTAGTTCTTAGTTCTTAGTTCTTAGTTCTTAGTTCTTAGTTCTTAGTTCTTAGTTCTTAGTTCTTAGTTCTTAGTTCTTAGTTCTTAGTTCTTAGTTCTTAGTTCTTAGTTCTTAGTTCTTAGTTCTTAGTTCTTAGTTCTTAGTTCTTAGTTCTTAGTTCTTAGTTCTTAGTTCTTAGTTCTTAGTTCTTAGTTCTTAGTTCTTAGTTCTTAGTTCTTAGTTCTTAGTTCTTAGTTCTTAGTTCTTAGTTCTTAGTTCTTAGTTCTTAGTTCTTAATTAGTCAGTTTTTTTAGTAGACAGGTTAATTAATTTTCCTTTAAGTAAAAACAGATATACCAAAAAAATTTGGGTATATTAAGAACGTGGCCTAATATAACGAATACACTGCTTGCCTAGTGGAGAAAAGAAACAAAATGTTAGGGGAATCACCGACATTTAGAAGAGGGAAAGCCGAAAAAAACCTTGTGTGCTTACCATTTGAACCTCGAATCACGAGTGGTGTAGATAGAGTTTTAAAAAGCCAATTTGCAACTAACTTTTTTACAAAAAAATACTTTTAAAAAGTTGCTAGGTAACCCAAAAGACAAGGCTGGTGCCGCTAAGATGTTGCGAATTTATGAAATACGTCGGCCAAACAAAAAGATCTACTTAAATTAGTTTTAAAGAACATTTAGCGCAACTAAGATACGGTACTATAGATAGATGTTAATGGCCGAGATTTTTCGATCGCTAGCTCGGGTAGTATGTTTGACCCGTGTTATTTGTATTATTGTTTGTCCTGTAGTACGTATAAATCTACGCATGGCAGATCACTGCCCCGACTTTGTCGGCCATTAGGATTTAACCAATTAAATCGTTTTAACTCAGGTATTTCGAAGTTTATTTTTAATTTGAAAAACACTCCAAATTTTGTAAACCAAATTACTTAGAATTCACGACAGAGGATTATTTACACCATTACTAGCTACGTATAAAGTAATCATTCCAATTAAATACTTTCAAAATATAGGGTATTCAAAAATACTAATAATATAGTACACAAAAGGCAAACCCAGAACCAGGTAAAAATCAAGGTACAACAAAAACAAAGCACATCCCTCAAACAATTGAATCGTCTCATACTTCCACACATATTTCACTATATCACAAATAGGCCGTGTCTTTTGAACAGACAGAAAACAATAACACACTGTCATGCTTTCTGTCTTTTCTGACTCGATAACATAACTAATAATATCTCTACCTTTTGTTCACCTTTTCGTTTGTCTCTTCGTTTTGTTCTCCACTTGTTTTAACAGTACAGATGACGATAATGATGATGATGATCTCGTATGATGCTTAAAACAAGTCGAAAGATGCAAGGAATCCACAAGTAATCAATTTTTAGTTTTATTCTAGTTTCATCATTCAAAATGTCAAATGGTTTTTTTCATTCTTGGGCGGAAAATTAATAGTGGCTTGTCTTGGGCACAGCAGTCCTTGATTTAAATATTATTATATTCACCAGACATTGCTGGATATACTTGCCGTAATGCGCTGTTCGTATTAACAGTGGCGTTGTAATGACTAGATAACAGGGTGTCAATTAGCTAAAATATTTTTAGGTGTAATATAATCTTTCGCGACAGTGTGGTATTAGAAATATCGACGTTCAAAAAAAAATAACGGTTGAGGGTTGTGATATTTTAAACTCATTTCTAAGATCTATTACAATATATATATATATATATATATATATATATATATATATATATATATATATATATATATATATATATATATATATATTGGGTCTAGGGCTGGTGTATGTCTTATGAGATAGAAAGCAAGACTGAGATTTGGTGGAGTTGATTTGTACAACATTTCTACTTCCCCAGTCTAATATTTTTTGGAGACCCACAGAGACAGAACCCTCCATGAGTCTGCGATCCTCATTTAATTGGGCTAAAGAGACAGGCTTAGAATATTGTATATTTGAGTGGAGGGTGCTGTCATCCGCGTAACTGTGAACTGGGTTGGATGTGCTAGAGAGAAGGTCATTGATGTGGAGAAGAAACAAAGTAGGGGTTAAAGCTGAACCTTGAGGGACTCCTGCATTCATTGGATACAGTTTAGAGGAATGGCCACCCACGACAACAGAAATGCTCCGGTTAGAGAGGAAATTTGATATCCAGGTACAGAGTTTTGGTGGTAGGCCATAGGCCGGAAGTTTATTAAGCAGCGCTGCGGCCCAGACCTGATCGAATGCTTTGAATATGTCTAGAGCGGCAATCTGGGATTCACCGTGTAGTTCCATATACTTGTCCGAATAATGGGTGACAAAGGAAAGGAGGTAGGTAGTTGATCTGCGCTGACGGAATCCATACTGCCTGTCATGGATTAGACTGTGTTTTTCAATAAATTTTAGTATTTCGGTGTTTATAACTTTCCATCACTTTAGAGGCGACTGAAAGGGGAGAAATAGGTATGTAGTTGCTAGGAAGCGCTTTGGATCCCTTCTTGGGGATGGGTTGTACTCTAGCAGTTTTACAGTTACTAGGAAATATGCCTCTATTGTAAGATGTCTGAAACAGACGGGTCAGGACAGGAGCAAGTTCTGGTGCGCATTTTTTGAGAACAATTGCTGCGATCTCGTCAAGGCCAGAGGCTTTCCTGGTATTAATAAAAGAGAGCATCCTTCGTACCTTTTTAGATTTGAAAATGATATCCGTCATTTAATGCGCGACATTGGGGACTGTTGGTGGTTGAACATTTGGAGGTGGGTTAAGAGTAGAATTGCCGGCCAACAACGAGGCAAAAAGTTCAGCCTTGCCCAGAGCGGTAGAAACAATTTCATCCCCTGAGACAAGAGGTGGGAACGTGATCTTGCAGAAATTATTCCCACTAGATTTAGCAAGAGTCCAGAAGGGTTTGCTACCGCTGGAGCTTAAGAGGACTATGTTTTTGATATGGTTATTAAACGAGTTTTTTTGCCTCAGAAAAAATGCGGACATAGGGGTTTCTTGCGTCATTAAATGCTTGACGGTTTTCTTGACTGGGATTGTGTAGAAGGGTTTTGTGAGCTTTGACTTTTTCAAGTCTGGCCTTGTCACAGGATTTAGAGAACCAGGGCTTTTGAGTGGCTGAAGAGGTTTTCTGTGTACGTCGAATAAATAATTCCATGTCATCTTGGATGATTTCGGTGACGTTCTGTGAGATATCAGAGGGGTCAGGATGAGAGAAGCAGACAGACGCCCATGGAAATGAGGAAAAGTAATCCCGCATTTCGTCCCAGTTCGCGGAGTTGTAGTGCCAAACGATACGGGGACGTGATTACTGTGTGACCTTGGGTTGCATTGCGTAGGAAGCAGTGACCATGCCGTGGTTTGAGCGACCAAGAGGGGCGGTGACTGATGTCTTATAGCATTCAGGTTTTGTAGTAAGAAGAAGATCCAAGGGATTTGAACTGTGTGTTGAGATGCGAGGAAAGTAAGTAGGTTGCTGAACCATATTGGCTAAAGAATTGCTGACTGCAAAGGCCTCCGCTGCTCTCCCTTGTGGATCGGTTTTTGAATATCCTAGCCATTCCTTATTATGGACATTGAAGTCACCAAGAATAGTCACCTCGAAGGAAGGATATTCAGACATCAGATGCAACAGATAAATTTAGTTGCTTCACACTGAAGGAAACTGACGATTCAGGAGATAATTTTTGATAAAACAAAATTAAGAAAGTTTGTCCATATTGTTTATGATAAGTACAGTCGCTTGTTTCACAGCACCATGGTGAGTTTTATTTACTTTATTTAGTTTATCTGGATCTCAAACGCATTGTCCTTGTTGACATTACCGTCCAGTGACGTCACAGATCATGCCGGCAAAATAGTGGTGTTTGAAATCAATTATGAAATTCGCATTTTCAAATATTTTTTGCATCGTTATTTTTGTAGTATGTGAAATGAAAAAGATATTAAAAATCATCTTTGCGGAATGTCTATCACGTGTGGTAAGAAAAAAAAACATGCAAATTGTCTATTGGTCGACTCTTATGTCGGAGTTAAAATCGTAATATTTTGATGTACTGCTGCTCTATGTACTTACCCCTACCTTTGGACCACTCTGTATAATAGCATAAACGTTTGCAAATGTCCAAACCTTTTTCTTATGTTACTTTTTAATTTTGACGACGGCACTGTTTTCCATACACCAATAATGACTGAGGAAGATCGACAGAGACGGCTACAAATATACCTGTCTCATCATTAGCGACACCCATGGCTTGCTCGATCTGGAATTGAGTATTCAATATCTCAACGTTGGTCATTTGTTATTAGCGCATATCTTCATATTCAATACCTTATTAATTGTTATTTATCTCTACTCTGTGGTCAAGTGTGGACGTGTTAACACTTCGCAAGTCGTTCACATGTTTTACAGCCTATTCTACACTGTGATTCTACCAGATATGGGTGTAAAGTTTTGCAAACGATATAATGAAGAAAAATGATTATTGCTATTGTATATTTACCGGTTAGTTCGAAGGATGTGACGAAATTTGTGGAAAAAATACGTTATATTTATTTATTTATCTTGCAAGTCACGTGATGCCAAAAAAGTCTGGACGCAGCAAGTGCGTTGTGGTATCGAATTATCTTAAAAATGTTATTACCTTTTATATGTCTTTTTTTAATCAGCCATCAAATTTGGTAGATAGTTTAACGTTTATAATAGAAACGATGTGCCATATTTCATCAAAACAACTTTATTGGGAAAATTTTGGGTTTTCTTTCGGAAAACTGTTATATCTCCGGAAATCAGAAATATATGGCAACCAGTATACTAGGTATCAAAATTTTGATCTCTAGATTATAAAAAGAAGTTACAGGCATTTAAAAAAAATGGATGCCACTGATGAACAGAGAAACGTACAAGAACAAAATATTTTGTATAGGTAACAAAATCTATTGTATATTATAGACAAAGAGTATGTTTTTGGCTCAGAAAGGTCAAGAAATACCAGAAAAATTACTTTAAAATTTTTATAGTTTTTCTTTTTAAAACGTCGCAATTTGAAACGTCAAAATTGGCATCTCTTAGGTAAATAACCTAAAAGGAATACGGGCTATGTAAAAAAAATCTGGCAAGAAGTGTGTTTCACAAAACCCTAATATTCAGCTTCAACCGTCACTGTCCTCCATTTTACTAAAATATTTGCAGAAAAAGCATTTCAAATAGACCCTTTCTCTGATTCTCTGGCAGTAAGTTTAGTTAAAGTTTATCGTTCAGTACTCTATATTTTTTAGCGAATTTTTGCAGAAACAAGTCTCTATTAAGGAGAGCGCGCCTTTTGAATGTTGCGAAGATTTTTTCAAATGAACGTGAACATGGCGCCCTAGAACCCATATCCGGGGTTAGTTTTAGTTTTTATCTTTTTACATATATACAGTACTACGGTAAAGCTCAATATATCTGTTATTATATAAGATACGAGAAAAAATTATCCATTTTAATTATAGGATGTCTTGAGCTGCATCTTACAACATTATTTAAACAATCACAGGATGGCCCGTAAGTCGTTGGTGATACAAATATCCTTTTAGTCGAACACCCCTTATATTCTCGCATATTTCATGGAAATGCATCGACTTGGCATGTTTGTGAGAAAAAACTTCGGGACGCAGTAAGTGTGTTTTGGTGGCGATTTTTTATTAAATGCTTCAAATTTCAATAACTCAATTTGCTATTATTAACCTAGGGTTCGTGTGCTAGAAACCTAGTTTTTTTCAAGAACATTTTAAGTTTAATTTGTACATTTTCAAATAATACAGTTATTTTAATGAAATATGGTACATTATTCTTTCTACTATATAGGTTATATTGGCAACCAAATTTGATACCTGGCTATCAATTAAAAAAAGATATCTTTGCTATTAAAAACATTTTTATGAAAATTCAGTTCCATAACGCACTTGCTGCGTCCAGATTTTTTTACAATCTTTTATTTGAGCTATCGGTTGTATATTGTATGTATATATATATATATATATATATATATATATATATATATATATATATATGTATATATATATATATATATATATATATATATATATATATATATATATATATATATATATATACACCCAAGCAACAAATTAAGGCATGTTAACCAGCACTCGAGTCCAAATAACCTAACCAAGTTGTAATTTAGTAATAATTAACCAAAATGTTGCCTTAATTGTCATAATGACTACAAATTTGGAAATGCGGCTCCGAACTAGCTTATTTTTGACTATTAAAATTACTCTATAGTCAGTAACTTACAAGTAACTAAATTGGGAAAAAATTGGTTTAATTTTACTCATAAAATATACTTGAATATACTTTTGTGTTTCAATTCCAGAGTTGGTAATTTTTAGGTCGAAGTGTGCCATAAATTTGACTGAAAATCGACTACTAAGCCCAGATACCTGAAATACCTACTTTAAGGTAATTTATTACCTAATATTAACCTGCAATATGTCTCTGTGGTATAGTAAATTGAAGGTCTTCTTATGAAGTCCAGCTTACATATATATTACCAATTTCATTGCTATACAACACAGGAAATATTTTAGGCACTGAGCTAACCTAAAATGGCTTTCTGATCGGCTATAAAGTCATAATTACTGCAGAAATGATCTTTCAAGTCAAATTGCCTACCTTCAAGTTGAAAATACCCATAAAATCTGACTTGAAATAAAAATTGTCCTCAAAGTTTAAAGTCTACAGCAGTGAAATACATTTGTGAATCTTAAAGGTGTGTCAGTTGATAAACTTCATCAATAAAAGTTTATTCTTGTTGTTAATATATATAGTGTTACAATGCCCCTTTGAAACCAATAAAAGTTTACAGACATACTACAAACTATTATATAGTAGTAAAGAATGCTCACAGAAAAATAGTGATAGATGCTGATCATTCAAAGTGGCTTACATCAAATCAGCACGTTTCCCTCTTCAATATAATACATCCCTTTTCATGCCAAATGGAGTGAAGCAGTGACAACACGGTCAGCTGTCATGTTTATGTTTATTTACTTATTTTATTTTGTTTATATTTTCTATTAATGTCTATATATTATAGAATTGAAGACCAAAAGCGCTGTAGAATCATTCCTATATGTCTCTCGGCTGTGCACGGATATAAGTAATATATATTTCTATACACGAAAATGTTTCATTTCTAATAAATTCAAACAAAATTCGTTTACCATATAGTTGAAATTCCCATAATAGGACAAAATGCCTTCAAAGTTTGGTTAGTTTGCCCTGTCATTAGGAATTGTGACTTATAGGTAAAAAAATAGGGCAAAATTAACTTTCAGGTCAATAATGTTAGAAGGGCAGCCATATTAAATTAATTTTGCGGTATCCATCTTGATTGTATTGGAAAGTGAAAAATAATTTTTTTGTTAAATATAGTGTAATCAAATTTTAGTTCGATAAAAACATTAAATAATGATTGTATACCATGACGACAAGATAGTTTTGTGTTGTTTACATCACCAATCGTCCAAAATCAGAATTTCAAGAATTTTGAATAATATTTTATTTTCACTAATTTTATCTTTTATACGGGCGCTAGAATTTTATTGAAGTATCATCATCATGTTAACAGAAAAAAACATAACCGCAGTGGGTTTTGTCTTTATACAGTGCGAATCACCTTTATCATTGTTGCAAATATTTGAAGTAAGTTCTTTGATCATTCAAGCTATCATTTTTTAACAAAGATGGACAATATCTCTACTACTCTACTGTTTGTTTATACATACATAACCACAGATCCTGCAGAACCGGATAATGTCACATGCGTAGTCCGTTGTTAAGAACGTCACAGCACTCGGCGCCTAGATGTCAGATTCAAGTAAAGCGTAGCACATATTTACCAATATATTACGTGCATTGGCCCAATGTTGAATGAAAATGCCCTAAGTATAACTAAAACGCCTTGGTCAAAACGCCTTGCTGGACCTATTATCGACTTCCATATTACTTTGACTTTATTCCCCACCTTGGTAATATACAGTTAAATTTTACTTGAAAATGACCTGTGGTGATTTGGTCGCCGATTTTACGTCAATTTGACTTTAAATGTTGCTTGGGTATATATATATATATATATATATATATATATATATATATATATATATATATATATATATATATATATATATATACATATATATATATATATATATATATATATATATATATATATATATATAGTTACATCCTTCTCTATTAGAGTTAAGTTCATAAAGCATTTTTACCTCTATGGTCACAGGCCGCTTGTAGATTGTGTTGGTAGCAACGAACCCTATAGAATTATATTTAGAAAGGGAACGAGAAGTGACAGATAGAAGAATATAGAAATTATATTAGAATTATCGTAGAAAGTATAAATAAACGAGCAGCGCATAGGTCAGTCAGTCAGTAAGTGTGTTAGTATTCAGGCAGAATAAGCGATAATAGAAGGTGAAAACTATAGTCACATAGACATTTGGTAATAGAGAAATATTTTAGTTGATGTGTTTATGGTCGGAAAATAGTTTGTTATAATAAATTAGCAAGGGCGTAGCTAAGTACCGGGCAGGCGGCGCGGCTGCCCCCCCCCCCCCCCCCTAGCAGAGTGTATATAATTTTAATTACTTATTAAAATTGACACGAAAAAAAAACGAAAAAAACATCAAATTTATAAAAAAATGCATGTAACTTATGATCAACAATAGTTATAAACTTGTTCTTTGGCTCATTCAAGACTATCGACTATATCGACACCTATGCATGAATCATATTAAAAAATATATATCTCTCATAATGGATCATCGCAGCAACGCGGACAAAGAGAGCCAAAATATTTTAAACATTTCTGCCAGAACTGCAGCTGCAATTGGAACTGATTTACGCATTGTATCCCGCCAACTACAGCGGTCCAATCACCCTGGTGAGTCTCCATGCGATTTTTGGAAGCGATGGATCTTCATCCCTTATTTAGATTCCCTGATATCCGCACTGGAACGGCGTTTTGCTAATGAAAATTTACCTACTTTTGGTTTGAAATCGCTACATCCCAGTTTAAGGTTAAATATGCCATTCGTTGATTTTAAAGAAAAACCAAAAAATTTCTGCCAATACTACCATTTTGAATTTTTCGATAAGGAAGCCGAGTTATGGTTTAAAGTATGGAAGGACAAGGGTATGACGAGAGAAAACCTTAGAGAACTAAACCTAACGGAAGTATTAAAGGAGGCGGAAATATTCATTCCTGCAACAAAAGACGCAATCCTTATTTCCTTGGCACAGCCCTCTACAACAAGAAACATAGAGAGGTCCTTTTCTATGTATGCATCATGTGAAAACGTGGCTGAGGTCAACGATGCTAGAGAACCGTTTAAACGGTCTAGTATGCTTAGTGTACACAGAAAAATGGTACAAGAAAATGGCAATAAAATTGCTCATGAAGTTTTGAAACGGTTTTATGAAGAATCTCGAAGATCACTGTTATTGTAATAAAATAAATATATTTTTTTTTTTCATTAATAAACCTTTTTTTTTTTGTATGCATATTATTTGTTTTTCCTTGCCTGCCCACCCTGAACAAAATCCTGGCTACGCCCTTGTAAATTAGTATGCAGTTTAAGAATCTGTGTTTTGTTGTCCCACAAATAGAACATAGCAACTGGGTGGGCTATGCGGTGGCTACAAATACAGCACGCATTTTCACCATCTACAATTTTTCTTACCCACAAACAAAATCAAACGACAATATTTTCTTCTATCCCACTTCTGACACTAATTGTAATGTTCTACAGGGTTCTCTATTTGATAACTAACTAAACAGCAGGCTGAGTTGGCCCAAGGATTCTGTTTAGAGCTGTTGGAGTTGGCCGGGCGGGTCACCCGTCTAGTTCGGAACATGAGAGCAAAATTTAAGTGTGTTTAACGTAATGTTTCATTGTGTACCAGCCTCCCCTACATGTTAAAAAGTTGCAGTGACTTGTCAGTTAACAATTGTCATGACATCACGCTTGTTTCAGTACTAGGTGGATATTATTTTAATATTCCCTCGTAGCTACATACAAATATGCATTAATTACATTTATTATTATTATTGTAAATTATTTTTTAATGGCATTTAACTTAAAAGAACATTATAAATTATAATAAGCACACTGCATAATAATATTTCAAACCCAGGCCTACTTCATATATCTGCAAACACACAACACATGCGATCATAATTGAAACAAAACACCATCGTGACCTGTCCTGTTCGAAATACCAGCGTAATACCCTATAATTATCCACTTAATCGTCCATTTACAACTCTACATTTATATTTTAACATCAAACTACTGCATCATAGAAGCTTTTAGGTTATAAGAGCCACTGGTCTCTATCAATTAAACTTACTCCCCGACTTGTACAACACGTATTTATGTTGAACCCAGTGCACATTGTCACCACACCCAATGACAGCTACTCCACGACCAGTAGGCGTGGTGTGAGCGGACGCTGCGCCAATCAGCGACCAGCACAGGTACAATCTCTGACAGAAGTATGGAGATATACAGATGTAATCATGTTTATCTTGATGTATAAAATGTTATCTGTAGCATGTTGTTGTTTACTGGTCGTGTTTTTACAGTCAGTCGTCACTCTTTTGTTTCGTTGTAGCTGCATCAGCATAATATGTAATATGCGCCTACTAACGTTATGCAGATATGTTTATATGATCTGATTGTGATATTCATGGTACAGTCAAGGGTAGCGGTGATATAAATGCCTTTTGATATTTGATAACCATTGATTTATTTTGATGTTTCGATAATATGCTTATAATTACAGTCTAAAGGCAATGTCGCGTTGCCGGTGCAATCATGGCTCTGTCTCCTGAAGCGCCTTTTGTTTCATTGTTCTTGCCTTGAGCTTTGCTGTCATGGTGATTGATTCGGGAAAGGATTGCACTGTGTGGTTTCCCGTTACCTTCCGCCCCTTTCATATTATAATTTAGAAATCTACCGATTTGTTTTTTGTATACTTGACGTCAAAATAAATTGTTTAAAATAATATTATCAGTTTTGTGTTTATATGGCTGCAATGACAATTCATTTTAAACCGCAACTACAGCTCTTTTTTAGGATGTGTGGCTTCACTAATGTTGAATTCCAGTTGTTACTTACTATAAACAAACAAAATTAGGGTGTTTTGGAATAATAAATTGGCAGTTGTATTTTTAATTTACTAATTGACCAAAATGATAACCGTTGGCTTTCATACAATAATACAATCTGTAATCAAATCATCTTTTGACATTTTCAACATCTGTGGGGTTATTCCGTGACAGTTCCTGCATATGTTTGGAAGAACTTCCTCTTATAATATTTTCATAAAAAGGCCAGGGGATTCAGGTCCGGAGATCTAACTGGCCATTCTACAGGACCTCTTACGCGTATCTGCTGACCTTCAGCAGAAAGCAAGCGCACTACCACTCATTTCTTCTCCGAATGCGTTCTTGTTCTTTCTTTTGTACGGAATTCGACATTTATAGGTCTCTTCCTATATCTGATAAGCTGTAATTCAAGTAGCTTTTTTACTGGAATAATCTGATCTTCTGTGACCAGCAAAAACGCTTCTATCTCTGGAAGCATCTATCCAGACAACGGTCAGTAGTTCGACATGTGTCTGGGAGGTGTTATTTACCCTTCGCCCGTGTAAAGATTTTTGCATCCAGGATTGCACTTTGTCTTGATCAGTCCGATGATGATTTCATATAATTATTTTATAATAATAATAACAATAATATAAGAAGTATATTTCAAGGCGACTATTAGCGAATCTTTTCTGGTTCTGGCTTGCACTGCCAAACCGTGTGAAATCTACCAAATATGGCTTCTATATAAAAAGCAATGGCAAAGAGCAAATGAGACTAAATCATCTGCTGCATATGGATGATCTTAAGTTGATGGTCTTTACAAATAACCATTTGATTAATTCCTTAAAATTGTGGAAGGGTTTTTCACAAATATTGACTTGCAATTCAGGCTTGTCAAATGTTGCTTTTGTGTAGTCAGAGGGAAGATGCAACTAGGCGGATATAGAATGCAGAATGGCCAGCAAATTGCTCCAATAGATAAAGAAGAGTATTATAAATACCTAGGAATACAGCAAGGGAGGGAAATAAACTGTTTGGTAATAAAAACCGAACCAGTAAATGAGTTTACGAAGCAACTAACAGGTGTTGCCAGCAAATCACGAGGACCTGACTTAAGTTCTTAATACATATGCATGTGCTGCACTTAGCTATTAATTTAAGATTGCGAACTGCAAGAAAACGGAATTCGAAAGTTGAAAATCTACAACGGCAGGTGCGAACACTCCTAACAAAATCCAAAAAGCATCACCCCCATAGTCCCATAGAATGAGTAACTCTACCAAGACACCAAGATGGAAGACGATTTATGGATATTGGTAAACAATTGTCTCAACATATATTGAGACTACGTACATATTTCCATCGGCATGTGCTTACTTCCGAACTACACCGTGCCATATGCGAGGCAGATGATTCAACACCGTTACAATTGAGAAAAAGTGAAATACAGGTCACCATTGGATTGATCAAGACAAATTGTAATCCTAGACCTAGACGCAGCAACCTCTCCATGGGCGCCATCTGAATAAGACCTGGCACATGTACACAAAACGGCGTCGAATTACTGATTGTTGTCGTGACAGATGCTTTCAAAGACAGGGGAGGGGGTTATTGGCCATGCAAGATCAAGCCCTTCCAACAAGAACTACTTGAAAGATATATCTTAAACTCATTTAGTCCAAGAGGACAAATGCAGATTTGATTGTCAGACGTCAAAGATTATCAAGCACGTCACTGGAAGATGTCAAGCGTTTGCTGCAATAGAGTAGAAAGAGAGGCACCACGCAGACGCGAAAATGCTTCATCGAGAACTGGCTATAAAAATGGGATTTTTTTATCTTAGTAAGGTGCAATTGAAGAAGACTTGAGAGCAGATAATGTCCCAGTGATCCCGCAAGGAATGTCGTCAGCTGGTGTGATTCCTCAGAATCTTCTAGACATTATATTAATAGACTGAACCTTGGAGGGTACTTTCACACAGCTATGCAAAAATGGTGGTCTTCGCAACTGCCCATACTGTGCGGAATTTTCTAGTAAGTGATGCGCTGTCGTTCAGGGTTCAACGGTTTGGAAAGAGCCCCACTTGACCCAAATCTATTTGGTATCTGAGGTACCTGGGATGAGTGAATGTTTCCCTTTGAGTAAATGTGAAAGCGCTTCAGGATAAATCGATAATAGTGGTAATAGCTCTTATTATTACTATTATTGTCTACACTGGTGTCTCAAGATACTATTGTTCTAGTTACCGAATTGCTGATTGATTTATGTCTCTTGTGCTTGTTTTGTTACCACAGGGCATACATTTAATATTACAGCTTCCTGGATCAAGGCACATGGACTATTGTCTAGCGCGAGCTTTTGCATGTTGAGAGATAGTGCTGTTGGAATTACACCGGTAGTACTAATCACTATTGGTGTCTTTTTTTCTTTATTTCAACAACACACCACGAGCGCCTACAGCCTACATACTATCGTACCGTGGGTGTCGACAAGGAGGAAAGAGGCAACTTGCTATTTCTGGACTTGAAGGCTTGGAGGTTCGGGGGAGAAGGAAAAACATGTGCTGGCAAGGAATTCCACAACTTGGAAGTCCTCGGGACAAAAGAGCGGGCATAACAAGATATTGTATGTCTGGTGACCTGGACAGTAAAAGGGTGCATTCGCTCTGTTCCCCTGGTAGATCTGTTGGGGGCAGCAGGTGGAGGAACTATGGAAGAAAGTTCCTCTGGGCAGTGCCCGTGCAGATATATTTAAAAGAGAGAGAGAGGTCACTAACGGCACGTCGGTAGCCAAGCGATGGCAGCCTTTGGGTGAGGGTAGAGTCACCGATGAGACGTATAGCTCTCTTCTGAATGGAGTCCAGGATAGCCAGTGTAAAAGCGGCAGCAGCAGTCCAGATGTGGGAGCAGTATTCGAGGTTTGGTCTTATTTGTGAAGTATGTAAGGTATAGAGATTAGCTGGTGAAAAGTATTTGCGAGCCCGGAAGAGGAAACCTAATTTCTTAGCAGCCGCTTCTGCAATTGATGTGACATGTTGGTGCCAATTGAGATTTCGATCCACAGAAATGCCAACAAGTGAAAGGGACTCATTACTTTGAATAACTTGGTTGTTTATTGTGATGTGCCTAGGGCTGGTGTATCTCTTATTAGAAAGAAAGCAAGACAGTGATTTGGTGGGGTTGAATTGTACAAGATTTCTACTTCCCCAGTCTAGTATTTTTTGGAGATCCACGGAGACACAACCCTCCATGAGTCTGCGATCCTCATCTAATTGGGCTAAGAGACAGGCTTAGAATATTGTATATTTGAGTGGAGGGTGCTGTCGTCCGCGTAACTGTGAACTGGGTTGGATGTGCTAGGGAGGAGGTCATTGATATGGAGAAGAAGCAAAGTAGGGGCTAAAGCTGAACCTTGAGGAACTCCTGCATTAATTGGATACAGTTTAGAGGAATGGCCATCCACGACAACAGAAATGCTCCGGTTGGAGAGGAAATTTGCTGTCCACGTACAGAGTTTTGGTGGTAGGCCATAGGCCGGTAGTTTATTAAGCAGCGCTGCGTATCAGACCTGGTCGAATGCTTTGGATATGTCTAGAGCGACAATCTGGGATTCACCGTGTAGTTCCATATACTTGTTCCAAGAATGGGTGACAAAGGAAAGGAGGTCGGCAGTTGATCTGCGCTGACGGAATCCATACTGCCTGTCGTGGATTAGACTGTGTTTTTCAAGAAATATTGTTATTGACACATGTTGCATGTTCCGTATCCTTATCACATCACGCATCCTTATCACATCACTCTCAAGTTCTGTGTACTTTCGGATTTTTTCTTGCATCGTAGTCCCTATTGTGGTTGTTGGAAACCGCGATGTCTATAATATATGTTTTTTAACTGGCTTTATCTTTTAGGCTATGCTGGGTCTGTTGTTGTGTACAGTTTTGTACAGTTCTGTTGGTATGATACGATCATAGTAGTTTGCATTATGGGGTCTCCAAGGCTTCTTGTGGCTGGTACTGGTAATATGCAGTCTTCACGTCTTTGAGCAAACCGTGTTTGTAAGCCAATGCTTGACGAATTATATTACCTACCTGATTGTACTTATTGCTGTAATCATTTTGGGTAACGAGCCTGCATCCTCATGTGTTTTTCTGGATGGTTTTTGGCTTTGAGTGACACTTCCTTCATGTATCGTTGTTATTGTCGGCTCTTTCAAAATATATTTTTGTGGTTTTTGGTAGTGACGGTTTGATTTTGTATGGCCATCATGAACCCTATAGTTTCAGGAAACAGCTCACTCCTTTTAAGCCACGCGTTAGACATTATTTTTACGACATTGAGCCAATCGAGCTCGTGTTTAAGTGTTCCGTGTAGAGGTTCGTGTTTTACAGTCATTGACCATTTCTGTTGTGCTTTTCGTGGTTGTATGATATTGTGGAAGTATTTTGAGTCAGCCTGACAAATCACATAGTGTAGAGCTGAGTGGTTATTTCGTTCATGAATGTACTTACGTACACTTTCAACCTGTGTATCGTGTAAGACGCGTATATCTATTACTCCCACACCCCTTTCATATCTAGGTAGATGTACTATTTCTAGGTTTGCATTTGTGTCGCATATAATACCTCGTTACTGTTCTGATGGTTCTTTCAATTTTTTAAATTCTGTTTGTGTCTATTGTATAATTCCTAAGGAATATTTCAGTGACTTTATAACATATGTATTAATGGCTTTATTATTATTATTATTATTATTATTATTATTATTATTATTATTATTATTATTATTATTATTATTATTATTATTATTATTATTATTATTATTATTATTATTATTATTATTATTATTATTATTATTATTATTATTATTATTATTATTATTATTATTATTATTATTATTATTATTATTATTATTATTATTATTATTAAACTTGATCATATTTTTAAATCGTCGTGTTGGCTGACTTGACTCTGAATTTAACCGTCTTTCAAATACATTCTCAGAGTCTAAGTTAAATTATCTTTGTATTATGTAACCAATTTAATAACAATCTTTTGTTTTGTCCGACCTATGATTTTGCAATGTATGTTGTCTCTCTCCCTCTTTTTCTTTGTCGAATAGATTGACAAGCTATGTATGTTAATATGCTAATTTTGATAATACAATTAAAATTGTGAGTATTAAAACGTCAAAGGTTAGGTAACATATTGTAATATCTACCTTAGTAAATTAATACTTTTTAATTTCATTCGACATAACTAATAATGAAGACAACAACAAAACTTGTCATAGAATTAATTCCTTTCAAAATTAGATCAATTGGTTTTTCACTTTATATGGCTATTAATTTACAACTTGTCATTATACGTACCTAATTAGTTTATTGTCAATCATTCTGAGTTACTCACATTCGAAATATGCCTGCATATTGTCTACATTTATATTTTGTCTGGAAACAATATTTAAATACTTATGTTTTTGTACAGGATGTCCCACTTTGGCTGCAATTGCTGGGTATCTCGGTTATTAGTTCTGACAGAACCTAAGTGAATATTGGAACCTCTGATAAGTACACTTGGACCCCTGATGACGCTAACCTTGTTAGTGAAATGATCGCCAGGACTTTAAAAATATGTGTTGTGGTGATGTAGGTTTCCCAGGTGTACTTATTAATGACAGAGCCTTACGGTTTTCGCGAACCTCAGCTACTTTTTTGTAAAATCAAGGAAGCCGCAAACAAAATTGTCAGAGCCCTCTCAGCTTCCGAGCTACGGGGCGATATTGAAAATATGGCATTTTCAGTTAACCCTTGTGTTTCAGTTGTCTGACGAACGAAACCTTTTAGAGCTTTTTACGTAGAATTTAGTGGCTTAGTTAGTTTTTTCTAAATATTACGGTTTTTGAAATATTGACCAATATTTGATTTTTAAATAGGACACCTGTATATTCGTCAAGATATTAGTTTTCATTTACACAAGCTTCTCAAAAATATATAACATTATGGGTCTATGTTAAGAAACTCCCTAACAGGAGCATTTCTGTTGTTGTAGATGGCCATTCCTCTAAACTGTATCCAATTAATGCAGGAGTCCCTCAAGGTTCAGCTTTAGCCCCTACTTTGTTTCTTCTCCACATTAATGACCTCCTCTCTAGCACAGCCAACCCAGTTCACAGTTACGCGGACGACAGCACCCTCCACTCAAATATACAATATTCTAAGCCTGCCTCTTTAGCCCAATTAGATGAGGATCGCAGATTCATGGAGGGTTTTGTAGTGACCTCGGAGGAAGGATATTCAGAAATCAGATGGTCGGTTTTTTCAGAAAGGTAGTCAAAGAACTGGACAAAGTTGTTGTCAGAAGGTGACCGGTAAATGCAACAGATGAATTTAGTTGCAGCACTGAGAGAGAGTTTTAGCCATAGTATGTCTTTTCTTCCAGCTTCTAAATTAGGGAGTCTGGTGCAGGGTAGATTGCTACGGACGTACGCGCACACGCCTCCATGTAGTCTAAAAGAAGTAAGGAGCTCATACCCCGGAATCAATTTACCACACTTCAGTGGATCCAATGCAGAATGGACAGCGTTTTAGAATAGTTATGTTTCATCGGTAAAAAGTAAAAAACAATTATCAAATGTGGAGAAGTTTCGTTATTTAATCTATTTCTGGCCAATGGTGCGTATACGCACCATCACTTTGTTTATATTTTTTTAGAAAATACTACAACTTTAATTGAGGAATTATGAATAAAATCTACTTCCAAAGTAACAAGGGCATGTTAACAATTTAATTTTTTTCTGTTTCTCCAATATTTGTATTTTCTGTGTTCATTGGAAAATAAGGAACTTTTATCAAATAAATGTACGTGTAAACAATCAATCAAATATATAACTTACGCTAAACTTATTGTACCTTAAGCATTGTGTTTATAATCTCACAACTATAAATAATATCAATAATTAACACATACATTCCTAGTTTCATTTTGTTAAAAAAAAACATGCTACAAAGATAATGATGCCTGAACACACCATTGGCCAAAAGCATGAAGTGTAATTCCAGGAAGTGTTCCTAGTCCACCCGGCTGAGACACAGTAAAGGAAACTATCCTTCCAAGAACTTTATATAATTCTAATATATTATTGGCGGGTTGTGCCATTTTACTTTCTGTACATATTTAGTTCTGCTTGATTTACGGTAATGGTTGGTTGTGATTTTAGTTACTATAGTGTACAAGTAAGATAAAAAAATAAACAACAATGGCTAGAAGGCATTTGACTCAAAAAGAGTTAGAGGAGGCAATGCAAGAAATTATAAATGAACAAGAAAGGGAATCGCAAGGTAATCTACATGAATATTTATATTTTTGTTTCATAAGTGTATTATTATTATTATTATTATTATTTATTCATTGATAAAAATTATACAGTATGCCTATACAATAAGTCTGAGACTTGTGATGTACATTTGCATAATTTTAAAAGTTATATCTAAACCAATGTGACAATTATGTATCAAATTCAGCAAACTTCAAATTTTGACAAACCAGGTAAAAAAATATCTTCACTTTTATTTCTCCATCTAATGCTTCACCCATTGCCTTCATTTATGATAGATCTAAACCACTTCAACACACCATCTTAACTATCACTCTATCTCCACATACCATATTTTCGCCAAAATTATTAATTTTATATAAGATCAAAACTGACAATAAAATTGTGTTTCTCAATAGGCCAATGGATGTAGTGTACATCCCTCCTGATATAAATGAGTTGCCCGATGAAGAGGATATTGACGATAACATGCTCATAAATGAGATACTTCTTGAAACTGAAATTGCTGGGATATTTCAGATTGATGTTCAAGATGACGATTTTGATGACTCAGACGATGAGTCACTTGCAGAGAAAAAAATGCGTCTATCTATTGGATTTGGAACTGGAATTGCAAATTGGCAGAAGAAGAAGGCTACTTATAATTTTTTACCGGTATCAATAGAAAATGAATGCGTGCAATCCCTGAAAAGTACTCTTTATGATATAGTGGAGTATACTCTAAAATATGCTAAAAACAATAATAGACACGACTTTTGTTTCAGCATCAATGACTTAAAAAATCTCCTTGCTATACTAATACTGTCTGGTTTTACCACAAATGGATCTATACTAGAGCAAAGATGAAGATAAAGGACTAGAAATTGTAAAAAAATGCATGAGTAGGAACAAGTTTAGGAACATCAAAAGAAATCTTCATTTCGCTGACAATTCAAACCTGAATAAAAATGACAAATTTTCCAAAATACGAACATTATTTGATGCCATAAACGTCCGTAACAAACAGTTTAGAATATTCTCAGACAATCTTTCCATCGATGTACAAATGGTGCCATATTTCGGCCGACATTCGTGTAAAATGTTTATAAAAGGAAAACCAGTTAGGTTTGGCTTCAAGCTTTGGTATCTGTGTTCATCAGATGGATACTTATTTAGTTTTATACCATACGGGGGAGCCAATAACGAAAAAGATCAATCATCCTTGGGGTTAGGGGGACAGGTAGTTACTGACCTTTCTTGTATTGAAAAGCATTTTCATCACAGAATATTTTTCGATAATTACTTCTCTTCCTACAAGTTGTTCGTAGAATTGCGCAGTTCACAATTTTTCACAACAGCAACAATAAGAGATAACAGGACCAATAAATGTCCACTAGAAAGTGCAAAAGTGTTACCAAAAAAGGGCCGAAGAGCTTATGACCATTTATTTGATGAAAATGCTCAGCTAACACTTGTCAGGTGGAATGACAATGCTACTGGCCATATTTGAATCAGGGGCGTCTCCTCGCTATGCTATATTTTAATAAATTTTTATTTCCTTTTTTACCTCCTGCATTCAGCAAACAAAATGAGTATGTCGGAGATCGCAGAGAGTCGGCAGCCATTAATACAGAATGCAGAATCAGAATAAGTATAGTGTTAATCGTTGCAGACGTTATATACATCCATATCCATATAAAGCAGTCGGGCGGCGGTGGGTATTTTTCCGCGCTCTCAGGAAATGTGATACTTCAGTGCGAAATGATCGCCTATCATCGTCGAAAACGACCGAATAAGCAATCTGTTGTGCGCTATAAAATTACACACTTCCAGTTTGTAGTGGAGTTTTGGCAGAGCGTGTGTACCTACTACTACTAGTAATTTTCGTCTTCGCGTAGGATTGATTTTTAATTAGATCATTTCGTTGTTGTTTACATGTTCTAACAAGACAATTATTATTATTATTATGGCCACTACGTCGGGTTGCTTAATAAATGGACAAAATAATTGTGATACTGTGATTAATTCAGGGGATAATATTTTAAATTTAAAGGTTAACTTTTTAAGGGACTTTTTAAGTGCTATAACGTGTAATTAAGTAAAGGAAAACTTGGTAAGTAGTTAATAAAATAAAAAAGTTTAGTAAGAAGGTTTTTTATAATACATTTTCGGGGAAAAAATAGACGAGCCCTTTATCTTTGATTCACTAATAAAGAGGTATCGATGGAGAGACTTTGCAAACATTTTTTCAAATGAGCGCGAACTAGGACCCCTAGAACCCATATCCAGAGTCAGTTTCAATTTATATATATATATATATATATATATATATATATATATATATATATATATATATATATATATATACATATATATATATACATATATATATATATATATATATATATATATATATATATATATATATATATATATATATATATATATATCCAACCGATAACTCAAAGAATAAGCAACTGATTTCGATGAAACTCGGCAAGGGCCTTTCTTTTATTAATGGCTTGGATGAGTTCGTTAGTCAGGAAAATCGGATAACGTTTTCGGGGAAAATTTTGAGTTTTGTTTAAAAAAAAAATCTTTTTCTGCGAAAATTACAAACGTATTTTAATAAAATTTCGTGGGTATGTTGCCTTGTAAAAGACCTTACTACACACTAAAATTCAACTTTCTACATTTTTAGAAAATTGAGTTATTCAAATTTTGAGTTTTTTTCTACGAAAATTACAAGGTTATTTTGATGAAATTTGGTGGATATGTTGCCCTGGGTAAGACCCTACTATGCACCAAAATGCAACTTTCTAAGTTCGTAGAAACTTGAGTTATTCAAATTTGAAGCATTTAATAAAAATTCACTACCATAACGCACTTGCTGCGCCCCGAACTTTTTTTTCTTGCGCACTCCCAATGCAGTAAGGCACGAGCCGCTACTGATTTGAATATATAACATTTCTATACAAATCTGCTACCATAACCCACTTGCTGCGTCCATATTGAAACCAATTCTTATGAAAAAATCTTTACCATAACGCATTTGCTGCGTCCGGAACTTTTTTTATATAACCTCACCCGACACTACCTACTCAATTTAAATTTAGTTCAAAACTGGCGAATTAGTTCCTCCCCTCTATAAAATAGCCCTCTGCACAAACTAATATATCTTCTGTCACTTACAATTTCTATAAAATGGCAAATTTGAATAGGCGTTTATTAGGCACATGTAACAAATATTAATGCTATGCAAATAAGTCCAATCCCTTAACCATTATTTGAAACTCTACTGTTCTCTATCACTCTCCTTAACTATACATATCTCTCTTTAGCTTCAGAGAAATGTGTATCTTCAACTCTCTCCATCCCTTACCGCTAGTTTAGCAAAATATATGACATTTTCATATTCATCTTTTTCTATTCTATTGGATCTTCATGTATCTATCTCGTTTTAGGACTACTCTGCTACTTGTACTTGCGTTTTGTCTCTTTTCTTTGCACAGAAAGTAGGTATATCTGTCACTTTTAGGGTCATCAGCTGTTTTTTCCTAACCCCTTTTCTTTTGCATATCATTTGCGGCGAAAATCTGAATATGTCGTCCGCCTTACAAAAAGGATTATACAAATCGGAGGCATAAGGCTGAAACATCCAGAAGGCTGGGATAATTTTGTATATTTATCATATAGAAGATGAGTTAGCAATGATATCCTTATATAGAGGCTGTTCTATCAATAATGAGATAAAAATTCTGTCAGTCCAATACTAATAACAATATTTTATTCGATATTAAAATTTGACACTGTTGTGCACAGAGTGCAAGTCCTTGTGCTAATATTAAAACACAATTTTCACAACTTTTCTGCTGATAGCTTAACTGCCCAATTATTGTATTTATCGTAACTCTTTTAAGTGAATTTTCTTTAAAAAAATTTACTAATGTGGAGATGGCGATTTCTTCAAATGAGCAGGATTTAGGACCCCTGGAACCCAAATCCGAGGTCGGTTTCAGACTTTATATGTTTATATATATATATATATATATATATATATATATATATATATATATATATATATATATATATATATATATATTTATGTGTCACATCGATATCTCAAAAAATAATATGCCGATTTTGATAAAACTTGGTGAGTACCTCCCTTTTGTAAGTGGCTTTTTTTTTTGTTCCCTCAGGGCTCGTCCGCGGCCTTGCCGCCCCGATAGCACCGCAACCCTTGGTTGATTGTGCATACCCCTAGTCTTACTCCACCCATTCCAAAATCACTGTGCCTTGAACTAGTCTGCACAGCGATTGGTAGGGTGAAGTTTTATATTGCTCTGTCTCCGGTCTAGAGTGACCGTAGATCAGTTGTCTTTTCCGGTCCAGAGCTATACACTCGCACAAGATGTGCTGGGCTGATTCCTCCCCCTCGCCGCAGAGTCTGCATGCGAGGTCCCCTTCGAACCGCCCCATTTTATGTAGGTGTTTCTTGACGGCCATGTGTCCCGTCAAGAGACCTGTTGTGTTTCTGAGCTGTCCTCTGCTAAGGTTTAGCAGCTCCACAGCTCTCTTTGAACTGGGTCCGTCAATTATTGACTTCCCATGTCTGAGCCCTGGACAGTCCGCCCAGTACACCTTGTGTTGGTTTCTGACCCAGGACTTAATGGCTCCCCTGGAAGTGCTCTTTGACACGCCCAGAGCCGGTTCTGGTCCCATAAATGGTTCTGCTGACCCTCTCTTCGCGAGACTGTCAGCTTCTTCATTGCCTTTAACCCCCGAGTGACCCGGCACCCAGATGAGGGTCACCTCATTCTGCCCAGCCAGGTCGCTCGTCTCGTCTCGGCACTCACTCACCAGCCAGGAATTTACCCGTGGGCTACTTAGTGCCTTAAGGGCTGCCTGGCTGTCTGTGGCTATGAGGATCCGCTTGTTGGTGTAGCCCCTCCTCTTGTAAGTGGCTTGGTAAAGTTCGTTAGCGAAGATAATCGGCCCAGGATTTCCCGAAAAATTTTGTGTTTTCTTGAGGAAATAACAAAGTAAGGGCAACCAAATTTGGTACGCGTGTTTGTATTATAAGTAGTGACCCACGTACCAAAATTTAGATATGCAAGTTAAAAGGCAAAGTAGTTATAGACATTTTAAAAAAAGGGAGTTTTCCTCAAAACGTCAAAGTCTCGGTTGTAAACGTCAAAACTCGCAACATTTAGGCAAAGAACCTAAAAGAAATACGGATTATGTAAAGAAAATGTCGCAAGAGGGTGTTTTGCAATCCCTGAAGTTTCAGCTTCAACCGTCATTGTCCTTCATTTTACTAAAATGTTTACAGAAAATGCATTTCAGATAGACCCTTTATCTGATGCTTTGGCTGTAGGTTTAGTTAAGTTTATGGTTAAACGGTCTATAATTTTTAGCTAATTTTGCTTTGGCTGTAGGTTTAGTTAACTTTATGGTTTAACCATTGACCGTTAAACCATAAAATAGAAAAAATTCGTTAATGATGGGAGCGCGACTTTTGAATTTTAAAAAGATTTCTTCAAATAAGCGCAAACTAGGCCCCCTAGATCCAGGTTTACTTTCAATTTTTATCTGTTTACATATATACAGGCTAACGCATTTCTGCAGTAAAGCTCAATATAATTGTTAGTATACATAATACGAGAAAAAATTGTATACGTTTATTATAGGGGTCTTAAAAGGTAAGATGCTTACTGGCAATTAGGCCATTGCTGGCCTTTTTTGCTCATCTAAACTAACCTACCCTCCACCTTGAGCTCGATCTCAACGACGACAGTGATTTGGCAAAATCATCCGCCGCCGGTGAGTCGCGAACCATCGTCCCCCAAGTCCGTATTGGAAAGTCTGAATCGACTTTCCCGCACGGCCACGGAGGCGCTTATTATAGGGGTCTTAAGCTGCATCTTATAAAAATATTTTGACAATCACAGGCTGATCCATAAGTCGTTGGTGATGTCTAGAATTCTTTTTTTTTTTTTCGAACACCCTTATATTAATGCATTTTTTGTATTTTTATCGAAATATGATGCATGTTTGTAAGAAAAAAGTTGAGACGCAGTAAGTGTGTTTTGGTAGCGAATTTTCTTTAATCCCTCAAATTTCAATAACTTAATTTGCTATTAACATAAGGTCTGTTGGCTAGGAAACCAGTTTTCACATAAACCTTTTAAGTGTGTTTCCCGAAAGTTTTTGTATATTTTCAAACAGTTAGTAATTTTGATAAAATGTGGTGCATTATTCCTACTATATAGGTTATACCGACAACAAGATTGATGCCTGCTTTCATTAGAGAGACTTATTCGCCATTAAAAACATTTTTATGAAAATTCACTTCCATAGCATAATTGCGGCCTCCAGACTTTTTTAAATTAAAGTTTGTCAAGAGTCTCGTTGTTATAGAATAGCACACGTTTGGTTTAGCTTTGTCATCCATTTGAAATTCTGAAATTATCTTATTAGACATGGAACCCTATATTTCTTATTTATCAAACTATGTTGATTTCAAATAAAAACACTGTTTTAATACAGCTTGCCAAAAAGCAGTTGCTACTGGAAATTTTGCCTACAAATTCTAGCGCAAAAACCCGAAACTTACTCCCGACCTTGTACGAGCAAAAAATTAGCAAGCGCAAGCAGATAATCTATAAGGCGAAAAAATGACTTACAGCAGGTAATAAGGGACAAAGTCATCGCTTGTCGAAACAACACCCGACATTTGCGGTCCATAGCAAAAACTGTAGGTCAAACTTTTTCCGCCAGCTCTTTCCCTAGCTTCGATTGATAGAGTAATTGCTATATTGTACTCGTGTATTTTCTTCTAATATCACGTTTAATTCTCAGGGAAAGAGCCCACTAGCTACTCCAGCTGTAAATGAATAGCTGTTCTTTGCACCCCATAGATCCTTTGGCACACCCTTTTTGCTGGTTTGCAATTGTGTTGTTTAAGTGCGCTTATATGCATTTCCTAAGGCAGAAAGCAGTTAAGAAAAGAGTAAGGTAATTTAGATAAGGAAATAGGTGAATCGGACAATATTATTAATATTATTATTATCATATTGTTAAAACCGTTACAATACTGTTCCGGTGACTGCAGATAGATCCGTCTAGATATCAAAGGTATCCATCCCATCACCTTTCCAAAAATATGCGTTGTTCCTAGAAGTATTCAGTCTTGCCAGGAAGTACCAGATGTTTAGCCATTGAGTTCCAGATGATCTCAAGGGCTCCTACAATAATCAGTGTTATTTTGCACTCACATTTCACATTCTCTGCACTTTGACCTGCAAATATTTGTACTTGGTCAGTTTTTCCGTCTCCTTGAGCAAGATATTGGCATCATTCAGTACAGATACATTTCTAAACAGACAGGATATTTCTTTTCTGTTATGTACAACGATGTCTGGTCAATTTTCACGATTGAGACATCTTACATCATTGTCACTCTATTGGTACTAACATCATTTGTAGGCCCATGTTCGTACCCATTTAAGGGACCGTTATTCCGAAGTGCTTGCATATCCTCCAGTTTACATATTAGGCCACTTTGTTGTACCTAAAAGTATACTCAGATGGTGCCATGTACTACAAACTGCCACCATATGGCTTACATGTTCATCTGCTTCTCCACATATCCTGCATCTGCTATCAACAGCTCGCTTCAGTATTTTTCTCTGTTGGTGACTTGTATTTAGCGCCTGGTCTGGTGGCTCTGTGATAATGCACTGAAAATAAGAGTTCCCAAAGAGAAAGCGATTTCAGCTCAGGCCTGAAAGGAGAAACATGAAACCTGGTAAGGCTTTGTGTTTCTCCTTTAAGGCCTGAGCTGTTTAACCATGCTATGGAAGGCTTCTTGTCCTGGTATGTCCAGGCCCCTGAAATATTGTCCATGCATCGCCTTATCTTTAAACGCTTCTATTTTCTTCTTTAATGTGCAAGCCTTGATCTGCTTCTTGCTTCCACGATCTGCTGCTCATGCACAGGTACTTTACTTTGATTTTCTGAGCTTCTTTTGGACAAAATGTATGCTCTTGGTCAGATGGTCCTTGGAGAGATTGGTAAAGTGTCTACTCCTTTTCTCATATGCTCTGTAAAGTGAATCATAAGTAACTCTTAAGCAGGTTCTCTTCTTTCTTTTTATGTGTATTCTCTGAATATCGACCTTCGCATGGTGGATTCCACCCATGGTAAGGATCTTTGCAGTTTTCCTGTCCATTATTATGATGTTACTTCTAAGTCAGTCTACTACTCCAAAGATGTAGGTAACAACAGGTACAGTGATGGTGTTTATTGCTGTAATTCCACTTTTTTATTCAGCTCCCTCCTTAGGACCTGTTTATTTGAATAGGAAGATTCTCATGTAATTCTGTATTTCATTTCAGCGTTGCCCACTACCACCGACTCTTCAAGTTCCAGATATTTGTGATCTTCCACCAGTTCCACCTTCTTAATTACCGCCTGTTCGTTCAAGATGATGTTCTGACTTCTTGTTTATTTAGCTCTTTGAAAAACTGCCGTGGCAGATTTGTCCAAACCGCAGTCCATCCTGATGTCATCACTAAACGCCTTGACAAGTTTATTTATTGTTTCAGCTGGGTCTCATATTACGCAGGGAGCTTTAAGTCATCCATGTAGAAAAAGTGGCTTACTCTAAGTTGTTGTTAATTTCTAACCCACCCTTTCGCTTGTTTAGAATGTTGGACAGTGAGACCAATGCCAAAATGAACCCGCTCTCGTTTTATTTTGATATTATTATTATTCGATTAGGTATTTCATGTGGCATTATTCAATAAACTTACATCCTATGGATTTTCTCTTTAAACTTTGCTTATAGATATCTAGTCTTCTAACGAATCGCTCCTTGCATGTTTGACAATGATGTTTCTTTTGATAAATTGTGAATTATTGTCGCTGTTCCACGGGGTTCCGTTCTGATTACCTCTTGTCTTCTTCTACGTAATGTATTCAATTAACGACCAACTATGCAGTCAATAGCTTCGTCGGTGATGGTACTCTTTACAGTTCCTTCTCATCGACTTGCTCAATATTTGCTTCTCGCTTATTACCGCAGAAGATTTTAAAAGAGTTATTGAGGTTTTTCTTTACACGATTTCATTTTATTTGCGTTTAAAACTAATCCAGCAGATACTTCTCTAAACGGGACTGTAACCAGCTTTGTGAAACCAGTCAGTTATACTTAACAAAAGATAATGACAGCTTCTATACGATATCCCCCTGTATAAAATAGTTTTCGTAACAGTATCAACGATTTATAATAACGTACATATAAAATATGTTAATGTTAATTCTGGAATAGAAAATCGTTATCGGGCGTGCTGTGAGAGTGTGACAGAGATGGTAGATAAAAGGAAAGAGACACGTTTACATAGGATAGGATGATCATGGTTTAATATATTCACGAAGTTATTTGCATACAATAAAATATGAACATAGCATTTCAATTTCCATAATGTTGACTTTTTTAAAAAGGGTATAATATGTGCCCATTCTTTGCCAACTTGCTTCATGTTCCTATACGTATTATTATAATAATATGGGAAGTTTTGTATGGGCAACGGCTTGTATGATTAATTTCTTTCGTTGTGGGTATATGTGCACAAGAGTTAAGTTTTCTAAGTAAAATAATAACCGTGAAAAATGTATCCACATAGCTATCCCAAATAAGTATGACGTATTTACGAAGTGTTTCAAAATCAGCTATAATTTTGTGTTATCTAATTGTTAAAATGCCTTTAGTCGATTCCACGCATGTCCAGGTGTCTTACAAAGCTGTTTACAAAATCCCACCCTTTGTAACATTAAATTGCAAATTGAAGTAAATGTATCTTAACCTTAGATCCTAGATTCTCGGTGGTTCAGTGGTAAGAACGTGTGCTTCTAAACCAAGGGATACCGGGTTCGATCCCAACGTTCTCCGTTCACTTTTTCAGTACCTACTGTAACATTAACAACAACAGAGGTTCGGGCATTGTGTTTGAGCAAGTTGAATGTCTGCACGTTCCGCTCTTCGGAGGGGGCGTAAAGCCGTCGGTCCCGTGTCCATACAATGTTGGACACGTTAAAGATCCCTACCCGTCTTGCAGAAAGGCAGGGGTTTGGCTAAATTTCCAGGACGGTGAGGTGAAACTGCTCCCTGGCGTCGGTGATTGACTATAGTCGCAGAAGTTGACTGACGTAAAAAAACCTTAGGTCAGAGAATACAGATCAAGAGACTACTTCTCTGGCTTCACAAGGATTTGTTGTGTTCCTCGTAACCTGTTTATTATTATTACTTTCACCATCATAATTAGACATATGATCCTGATGATGCTGTCAAGCAATAATAATAAAAATAATAATAATAACATTTATTTGTTTTGTCTCCACTGGTTAAGCTCGTCACATGAAACTCTTAAAATACAACGGAAACAATGGTGTTTCAATTAAAACCTGGAAAATATCGGAATTAGAAAAAAGAAAAAACCCGAGACACGTCGATTCAAGGAGGACACATGGCGGCGTAAGTTTTGGTGTCTTGGAATCTACCCTTAGGCAGAGGCGTAAAGCACCCTTTAATTTTAAATGGAACCCTACGTCACTTTAGAGTCGACTGAAAGGAGACAAATAGGCCTGTGGTTGCCAGGAAGCGCTTTGGATCCTTTCTTGGGGACGGGTTGTATTCGAGCAGTTTTCCAGTTACTAGGGAATATTCTTCTATTGTAAGATGTCTGAAACAGACGAGTCAGGACAGGAGCCAGTTTTGGTGCGCATTTTTTGAGAACAATTGCTGGGATCTCGTCAAGAGCAAAGGCTTTCCTGATATTAAGAGAAGAGAGCAACTTTACACCTTTTTAGTTTTGAAAATTATATCCGTCATTTTATGCGCGATATTGGAGACTGTTGGTGGTTGAACATTTGGAGGTGGGTTGAGAGTAGAATTGCCGGCGAACAACGAGGCAAAATGTTTAGCCTTGCCCAGGGCGGTAGAAACAATTTAATCCCCTGAAACAAGAGGTGGGAACGTGCTCTTGCAGAAATTATTCCCAATAGATTTAGCAAGAGTCCAGAAGGGTTTGTTGCCGCTGGAGCTTAAGAGGACTTTGTTTTTTTTGTGGTAATTAGAGTTTTTTGCCTCAGAAAGAATGCGGACATAGCGGTTTCTTGCGCCGTTAAATGCTTGACGGTTTTCTTGACTGGGATTGTGTAGAATCGTTTTGTGAGCTTCGACCGTTCCAGGTCTGGCTAATCACAGAATTTAGAGAACCAGGGCTTTTGAGTCGCTGAAGAGGTTTTCTGCGTACGTGGAATAAATAATTCCATGCCAGCTTGGATAATTTCGTTTACGTTTTGTGAGATATCAGAGGGGTAAGGATGAGAGAAGCAGATAGACGCCCAGGAAAATGGGGAAAAGTAATCCCGCATTTCGTCCCAGTTCGCGAAGTTGTGGTGCCAAACGATACGTGGGTGTGATGACTGTGTGAACTCTGGTTGCATTGCGCAGGAAGCAATGACCATGCCGTGGTCTGAGCGACCAAGAGGGGCGGTGACTGATGTCTTTTAGCATTCAGGTTTTGTAGTAAGAAGGATATTTGAGCTGTGTCTTTGGATGCGAGGAAACCAAGTAGATTGCTGAACCATATTGACTAAAAAATTGCTGACTGTAAAGGCCTCCGCTGCTCTCCCCTGTGGATTGGTTTTTGAAGATCCTAGCCATTCCTTATTATGGACATTGAATTCACCTCGCAGGAAGTATATTCAGAAATCAGATAGTCGGTTTTTTCAGAAAGGTAGTCGAAGAGCTGGACAAAGTTGTTGTAAGAAGGTGACAGATGAATTTAGTTGCAGCCCTGAGTGAGAGAGAGACAGAGTTTCATCCAAAGTATGTATTTTCCTCCAGCTTCTAAATTGGGGAGTCTGGTGCAGGGTAGATTGCTACGGACGTATGCGCACACGCCTCCATGCAATATAAAGGAAGTAAGGAGCTCATATCCCGGAAAATTAAAGTGGTTAGTGGCTGTTTTGGCACTGATTTGGGTTTCGGTGAGGAAGAGGTGTTGGGGACTATTAGCCTGAAGGAAATGGTGGACGGAGTTCAGGTTAGAATATAGGCCACATATATTCGAGAAGGATATGTTAAATCTTGATGCCGGCGCCCCCTCCACACCCCTCTCCCGGAGATCCGAATGGATGGGTATTTTGTCTCGGGAATCTTTTGTACAAGGAGTATCTTTGTTTGTAAGGGAAACCGACTCATACACCAGAACAGGAAACGTCCGTTGGGACTTCACCGGCCTCTTGATGTAAAGGGTGGTACCTTCTCGGGCGGTGCCTTAACATGCCCATATATTTTGCTTAGGTAGTCAGACTGCATCCAGCCTTACACTCTGTATAATTTTTGATGTCATACTATGTCAATGTGTTTTCTGCAGCATACAACATCAAAATATTTGCTTCATACAGCAGCTAAATAAATGACGTAGACATTTTTATACAGAAGCATGTCTTACACCCGCTCATAGAAACGCACACACAAACATGTTACCACACACGCTAACACACACACACACACACACACACACACACAGAGAGAGAGAGAGAGAAACTCGAATATTAAGATATAGCTGTATACATATAAATGTACAAATCAAATGGCGAATGTACTGTAATTGTGACAGCAGAGAAAATGAATTACCTGCTTAAAAAAGCTTCCTACTGAGTCGAGTCTATTTCTTGTAATACGTTGATGAATATACTTGAGAGAGGGGTATACCAGGTGTTCCAAATTTGTCTTGTTATCTCATATTTTATAAGCGATTTAAAATAAGTCACGAAATTAAAAGGCTTTACGAGGACGTAATTAAAAGTACTGAGCTTAAAATAGAAAACCCGATAATTTTTTCAAATGAAATTATATGTATTCCACGGCGAGTCCCATGAAATTGACGCATCCAAAGAGGTTTTCGTTGATATTATTCGTTACAACATCGAGATGCCATATACAACCCGCTCTGAAATAGTACCTGAATTTCAAAAAATTCAAGCAGCCGTAACTCAATTTTTTCAAATGGAACAGTGTGTATTTTATGTTTCAGAAATGAAGGGCGTGTGCCCTCTGCTTCAAATTTTGTAAACATTTCTTATACCTAAATATTCTAGTCTTGGAAATATTTACATATATAATCGCACACCATACCAAAAATTTTTTCAATTTTTTTTATTCAATTCTAGGAACAACTCAGATTATGGAATTATTTAGCAAATTTACGAAGAAAAATATTAAAATATTTAAATTAAGTTTGGTACAAAAAAGAAAGAAGTAATTACTTTAATAAGAGTGGCCGTATGAGTGAATGCCCGAGGCCAAAAATGTAGTATAAAAATTTTTATAAGATTATCTGTGTTTACATTTAATAATATATAGGTATTTGATAAATTGTTTTTACAAATATCAAATAAAATTTCAAAGTAACTGACTTAAATAACGTTCTTATCTGTAACAGCTTATGACATGAAAATATCAGTATTTTTTAACTTAGATAAACAAACAATACTTTCACACGTTGTGACGATGTGGAATTAAAAATGTGTTACACATTTCATTACTTTTACGTCCAGTATCAGGGAAATAATACTCGAAATGAACCGCGTGCGTAGACTAGCTCAACGCACCGGAAACCCCACCGACAAACGAGACGCTAACAGACTCATCAAACAAGTACGATCCGCCCTACAAGAACTCCGCAACAATCGTTGGGAGGAGCGCCTGCAAACCCTGTCTACCCAAGACAATTCCGTCTGGCAAATGGCAAAAGCCCTTCGCTCCCAAAAACTTCCGATATCCCCGCTTTACGGCCGTAACGGTGTCGTATACACGGATGCGGAGAAAGCTACTGCATTCGCAGATCATCAGGAGTTGCAATTCAGCCCGAATTATAACAACGTTGATCTGTCGCACGTTGCAAGAACGCACCGCTACGTCAGGAGTGCGCTTCGCGCCATCCCAGACCTACTATCGAGCCCAAAACTTTCGAAGAAGTTTCCCAAATAATCAAATCATTAAAAAATAGGAAATCTCCGGGATACAATGGAATCTCCAACGTAGCCCTGAAAAACCTCCCCCGCAAAGCCGTGGTATTCAAAGTTACGATCATGAATGCCATGCTACGATTTCAACATTTACCTTCCATGTGGAAACTTGCCGACATTATCAACATTCCGAAACCCAGCAAAGATCCGCTGTTCTCTTAGAACTACATGCCCATTAGCCTACTACCAGCCATCGGCAAAATCGCCGAAAACCTGATTCAGAAAAGGCTAGCTTCTTTCACCACAGAAAATGATATCCTCCCGGATGAGCAATTCGGTTTCAGACACCAGCACTCCAACACAGACCAAGTCCTTCGTGTGGTGGAAAACATCACCGAAGGATTTAATAAAAACAAATCAACTGGTGCAATATTTCTTGACATTGCTCAAGCCTTCGATAGGGTTTGGCATGTGGGCTTCCTAAACAAACTTCTATCATTTAATTATCGTTTCCCTCTGATTCTGCTAATCAGGCTATACCTACAGCAGAGGAAGTATCAGATCAAACATCTGGGTGCCAGATCTAGAACGTACCCAGCCACGGCTGGTCTCCCGCAGGGTTCTGATATCTCTCCCCTGCTGTAAAATATATTTGTCGCAGACATTCCGACAGCCCCCCTAAACGTGACATACGCACTGTACGTAGACGACACTACCATTCTCAGCAGCTCCAGTCAGCCGAGGATAATAACCGAACGACTTCAGACCGCCGTAGTCGAGCTGCAATCATGGTATAGGAAATCCCTTCTAGCCATAAACCCCGATAAATGTTCAGCTGTCCTATTTTCCAAGAGGAGACACACACCTCACGAACACGTTTCATTAGACCACCGTCTAATTCCCTGGCAAGATTCCGCCAAATACCTCGGGGGTTTCCTCGACAAATACTTAACATGGCGCCCCCATGTCGATCACGCCCGAAAAAAAGCCTCGATGTTGATCTCGAAGCTGTTCCCACTTCTAAATAGAAATTCCAAATTGTCTATGAACAATAAGTTGCTCATGTACAAAGTCATCATCCGGGCAGCCTTGACCTATGCATCACCTACATGGGCCACCGCGGCCGCAACACACATCAAGACCCTTCAAATCATCCAGAACAAAATTCTGAGAATGGTTATCGGAGCGCCATGGTTTCTCCGAAACAGTCAGATTCACTCTGATCTGGAAATGCCTTCGATACTTGAGTTTATAACTCAACTATCCACAACTCAGTTCGCAAAAGCCGCTTCTCACCCAAATGCTCTTCTCCGTAGTGCCACCGACTACGACGAGCAACTTCCACATAAGCATAAGCGTCCAAAGCTTATACTTACCCGCTAACGCCCCCGCGGCAAAAACAGAATGGAAACATTCATACCCAAAAAGTCATTGTGTCATTATGTGTAAATCTTTCCGACGGAGGTATGGACTAAGGTCCGGTACTCCTAGGGGTTTTTGTGAGTACAGTCTCACAGTACCTCGATATCCCACGGCAACTACGGGGCCGTGAATGGGGTCTGAATTAGCATTTCCCCCTCCTGTATCCAAAAAAAAATCATTAAAGTTACAAAAGTTTTCCAAAGAACCATTAAGTATTTACAAAGGGAAGGTTCCTACCAAATTATAATAATAGTAGGTATTTTCCTTATTAATTGCTTAAAACAAATTTGTAGTTATCCACGAAGCCCATTATGTTATTTTTCTTTAATTTAGTACCCAGGCTGCGTTTACATAGGCGTTGCTAAGGTTCAAGATTGAAGATTCTGGCTCAATGGGAAATTTATTGAGCTATCGGATTTGAAATATTTTTAAGAAAATTTTCTACCATAACATAAAAAACCTTTTTTATTGTTTATTGTTTGCAAAAACTGGATGGGTTGACTAAAACAAAACCATCCAAGTAATTAATAAGGAAAAATACCTGCCATATTTATAATTTGCCAGGTACATTCCCTTTGTAAATAATTAATTTCTTTCTGAAAAACTTTTGTAACTTTAATTAAATTTCTAACACAATTTTCCAAAGGCAATTGCAGTACTTACATATTATATCTAAGACCAAATTTTAATTTTTCAGTTCCATATAAAATTTGTTCAAATAATCTCTAACTGGAACTATAAAACCGATCTCTAAGGTCCATTTAAATTTAAATAATTAGTTTTAGTAATATGTCTTACTAATAGTGTACAATTCTTATGAAAATTCACTACTATAACGCACTTGCTACATCCCAAAAATTTTTATTTATAGTATTCATTCGCATGCTAAAATTTAGCGCTTTTGGACGCAAACTTTGTCCTGGTATTAGGAAGAAAATGGTCCAAGGCTGACAATTTACACAATTGTTAGTTTATTGTACATTGTACACAGATCTATCTATAAAAGTTTGTGTAAACTAGTACTACCGTGACAACATACTACCTAGTCCTGCACCGAGATGGCGTCCCTGTCATATCTCTCACAACGTTCTCCAAGCTGACGTCTTACGACAACTTTCATTGTTTAGATTTTTATCTACGATTTATTTAAATAGCATAGCAGTACATATAACGTCATCTGTCTTTATCCAACATTGTAGATATTGTATTACAGAATCTGAAGTGATATCGATGATTATTTTATTATTAATTTCGAATAACTTTATTTTCCTTTGATCAAACGACTTGAAAATTGGTACACAACCACGCCTGTCCATGTTCTTTTAAGTTGTAAATATTCGTTTCAATCACTTAGGCAATTTGAGAAATATTGCGTTTTAAAAAATATTTTTTATTTGTTTATTAAGAAAAATTGGCCGTTAAGATTTGATGAACGAACTAATTCAAGCCATTAGCAAAATAAGGGTAATTCCCAATTTTGGTCCAAATACTTCACTGATTTGGACCAAATTTGTATAAATATAAACATTTTAACTGACCATGGAAATGGGTTCCAGAGGCCTTATTTCGCGCCCTTTTGAAGAAATTTTCCGAAAGTGTCACCATCGATACCTCTCTATTAGCGAATTTTCTTAATGAAAATTCATGAAAATGTTGCTACACGCAAATTAAACTGATGATTCTCCAATTCTTAAGAAATATACGCCAGAAAGAAAGAGCAGAGGTCGATACTGTCCTGTCCATGGCTATGGCTACCGTTTGGATACAGAAGTCAGATCGAAAGCTTATTCCTCGCGCCGTTTAGACCATCACAGCATTGATGCATGTACTCTGTGGTATAAAAAAGAGTCACGTCCGGCAACAGCACGCGTAACAAGTGTGCTTAACATCATGCCTGTCTCTTCTCTCTAAGTGAAAGCAGAAGTTATGAAGTGTCAATGTGGTAGTATAGCCCTAGTAGTTACACTGGTCATTTTAGGACAATTTAATGTCATCAGCAATTGAAAATTACAGTAAAATAAATTATTATTATTATTATTATTATTATTATTATTATTCCTATTATTATTATTATTATTATTATTATTATTATTATTATTATTATTATTATTATTATTATTATTATTATTATTATTATTATTTATTCATTGATAAAAATTATACAGTATGCCTATACAATAAGTCTGAGGCTTGTGGTGTACATTTGCATAATTTTAAAAGTTATATCTAAAGCAATGTGACAATTGTATATCAAATTCGGCAAACTTCAGATTTTGACAAGACAGGAAAAAATAATTCTCTTCACTTTTATTTCTTCAATCTAATGCTTCACCCATTGCCTTCATTTATGATAGATCTAAACCACTTCAATACACCATCTTAACTATCTCCACATACCATATTTTTGCCAAAATTCTTAATTTTATATGAGATCAAAAGTGACATTAAAAGCATCAAAATATTACGATTTGTACAGGACGCTGAATTGAGAAATTGAATTTTGATTTTTCTCCATTCGAGAAAGTATTTGACGTGCTGTTTCAAAAATTGGTACAAATTAGTTTCTCGTAGTGGTAAAAAATGATTAATTAACAATTTTTTGCTATGGTAGAAAAACGTTAAAGAACATCCGAGAACATCTAGAATTCATAAGGGCCAGTTTGCTTACGCGCCTTCTAGAACATTCTGAGATGTGTGACAAGGTCGCCATCTCGGTGCGCAACCAGGTAGTATGTTGTCACGACAGCTCCAGTTAACACAAAATGTTATAAAATAGGCATTGTGTACAACCAACTAACGATTTTATAAATGGTCATCCCTGGCCCATTTCTTCCCTAATATAGGGACAATGTATGTAAGGCTAGATGTATTCTCGCAATAAAACCGCAGACCGGTCTCGTTCTAATTACAGCTCGTCAGTACGGTATACTAATTACAACGAGAACACACCCATAAAGTAATACGGCTATGGTAGTGTGTTATCACGACAGCTCCAAATAACACAACATGTTATAAAATAGCAACCATGTACAACCAACTAACGGTTTTGTAAATTGTCAGCCCTGGCCCATTTCTTCCTTAAGATATAGACAATGGGCCTACCCATAAATTTAATATATTTATTAAGTATCGACAATGAACACATTAATGTACTTCTATTCAATTTTTTGAAAGAAGTACACATTGTACTATAAAAAAAATACTTATGTATTAGCTTTAGGTTAAATTAGAGTTGATATTGTTTTTTCCTTAGGGCTCGTCTGCGTCTTTGACGCACCGATAGCACCTCAGCCTTTGGCTTATTGTGTCTTTGGGTGCCCTTTGTCTTTTCTACTCCACCCATTCCAAAATCACTGTGCCTTGAAATAGTCTGCACAGGAATTAGTAGGGTGAAGCTTTATATTCCTCTGTCTCCGGTCTAGACTGACCGTAGATCAGTTTATTTTACGGTCCAGAGCTTTACACTCGCACAATATGTGCTGGGCTGATTCCTCCCCCTCGCCGCAAAGTCTGCATGCCAGGTCCCCCTCGAACCTCCCCATTTTATTCAGGTGTTTCTTGACAGTCTTGTGTCCCGTCAAGAGTCCTGTTATGTTCCTGAGCTGTCCTCTGCTAAGATTTAGCAGCTCCACAGCTCTCTTTGTACTGGGTCCTCAATTACTGACTTCCCATGTCCTTGCCCTGGACAGTCTCTCCAGTACACCTTATGTTCGTTTCTGATCGAGGGCTTAATGGATCCCCAGGCAGTGCTCTTCGTCACGCCCAGGACCGGTTTTAATCCCATAAATGGTTCTGCTGACCCTCTCTTCGCGAGACTATCTGCTTCTTCATTGCCTTTGACACCCGAGTGACGCGGCACCCAGACGAAGGTGACCTCATTCTGGCTATCCAGGTCGCTCGTCTCGTCTCGGCGTTCACTTACCAGCCTGGAGCTTACCCGTGGGCTGCTTAGGGCCTTAAGAGCTGCCTGGCTGTCTGTGACTATGAGGATTCGCTTGTTGGTGTAACCCATCCTCTTTGTTCTCTCGCACGCAGTGCAAGAAGGCGTTGCATGCGCTCCGAGGGAAATACTGGGACTTAGCCTCGGTCCTTCCGAATAAACGCCTGCCCCCGTCCCAGGCTCCACATCGGATCCGTCCGTGAACCAGACAAGCGCGTCCTGTGGTAGGCCCGGCGTCTCCCCCCATCATGACTCGCGGTCAGGGATTTCCACTATAAACTTGTTTTCACTGCAGATTCTCGGGCTCGCGAAGTGTGACCTGATTTCAAGCATGGGCTCCTTCGCGATCTCCTGAATTTTGCAGTGGCCCCTGCAGCCTGGGTTGATTTTCAGTCTATCATTGCAGGCTAGTCTGTATAGTCCTAGCCTGGCCTCCCCCATGATAACTAACTGTCGAAGGATGGGGGGGGGGGGGGCAGATCTACCAACACCTCCATGGCGGCTGTTGGGCTTGAAGTCATGGTCCCTGTGATGCCGAGGCAAACATTCCGTTGGATCTTACTTAGTTTTTGTTTGACACTGGATTGTGTCACCTTAAGCCACCAGACCAGTGCCGCGTATGTTAACAATGGTCTGACCACCCTTTTGTACAGCGAGTGGGCTATACTAGGTCTTAGTCCCCAAGTTTTTCCAGAGTTGAGAGTGGGTGGATTAGATCGTAAGTAGGTTTATAATTAAATTTTTACTAAGTCATGTTAAAGTGTAACAGAAAATCCAAAAATTGTAAATGCCGATCCTATCGTTTTTCCTAATGTTAACCCTTATCTATCCGTGGTCTTATTCTTGTCTGTTTTGTTGTGGGCTGACCATTCACTAGATTGTTAGTTGGCTGTACGCAGTGTCTATTTTATAACATTTTGTGTTATTTTGAGCTGTCGTGACAACATACTACCTGGTTCCCCTCCGAGCTGGCGATCCTGTCGCACATCTCACAATGTTCTCATACATTTTTGTTTTAGCGTGGCTAGTAAACTTTATATTTGTGTAAGGCTAGATGCATTCTCACCACAATTAGAACCGTAGACCGGTTTCGCCTTAATTAGAGCTCTTCAGTACGGCATACTAACTGTAGCGAAAATACACCTATAAAGTAATACGACTATGGTAGCCAGCCTTCCAACAATAAGTGAGATGTAAGACACGAAGCACGTGCTGCCACCTCGTTGCGTAACCAAGTAGTATGTTGTCACAGCAGCACCAAATAACACAGAATGTTAAAAAATAGAGTCTGTATACAACCAACTAACAATTTTTTAAATTGTCAGCCCTGGCCAATTTCTACCCTAATATAGGGACAAACTATGTAAGGCTAGATGCATTCTCACCACAATTAAAAATATAGACCGGTTTTGCTCTAATCAGAGCTCGTTAGTACGGCATACTAATTGCAGCGAAAATACACCTATAAAGTAATTCGGATATGGTAGCCAGCCTTCCAAAACTAAGTGAGATGTAAGACACGAAGCACGTGCCGCCACCTCGTTGCGGAACCAAGTAGTATGTTGTCACAGCAGCTCCAAATTAAACAGAATGTTAAAAAATAGAGACTGTATACATCCAACTAACAAAAAAATGCTTTGAAAATTTTATGATTTTTCTTCTAGAAACCTCACACTTGCATATTCGTGATTTTTAAACAAACATTTTAAAACGAAGACGAGTTTTGGACAACAAACATTGCTAAAAATTTGTTTAACAGGGTCTTTCTTTTCTGTTTTAATAGCTAGCTGTAAAGGGGACTAGGGGACAAGGGGACAAGTGGTCAAGAGGACAAACTATATATATATATATATATATATATATATATATATATATATATATATATATATATATATATATATGTGTATTCATTGCTTCCGGATATACCTTTTTTTTACTTTTCGAAGATTTTCCGTATTTGAAGGATTTTCAGGAAAATTCGCTACTATAACGCACATGCTACGTCCACACTTTTTATTGTTGCTTCTGCAGAAATAAATTTTAAACTTGAAATGAAATTAACGACATTTTCACCCCAAATCTTCCTTTTATATCAATTTATATAATACAGCAATATTGACATGCCATTTTGACAATTATATTAATTTATATTACTATTACTTACACGCCACATAATCTGCTTCTGTGTGTAATATATTGCATAAATAATTTATCATAATCAACAGGTATAATAATAGTAATTATAATAATAATTTTGATTAATATATTAGTTTCTTAGCACAAAAGATTGTAAAGATTCGTACAAAACCTATAGGAGAATTGCATGACCTACCTTGATGTTGATATGGTCATATCCACGTCAGTTTATTACATCCGCAACATAAAATGCAGCAAACTGCAAAGCATCATCTATTTAGATACACGTTTTCAGACACGCTGTAAAAGTATTTAAGACCCTATTAAATACACAATAAACTGAAAATATTCTCTGCCTAATTAACAAACCTGAATGCTTTCTTACGTTTGTTTTTCTCGGCAAAAAACTGAATTATCCGTCTTAAGATCTTAAGTGCTGCCTGCTTTCCAGTTCTTAGATTATAATATATGTAAGGTAATAGGAGGTCTAATTCCTATGCTCCGCCCCTGGCATATACAGGTTGAACTGATGTGACAAAAAGATTTTTAGGTAACCGTAGCGTGCAGTAGTAGTAGTAGTAGTTCTGGTAAGATGTTAGGCCTACCTTGATTATTTAGAGATAACCCAGCAACCCTGTCAATTTAAGCTTCAAATTTATTATTAACTTGTCAGAAATGAAACATTTTTTTATACAAATTATTCAATAAAAAAAGGTTACTCTTAATAGCTATGCAAAGATTAAATTAGTGAATCACTGCTTTGGTTACAAATATATCATACTACATACTTACGGTGGTATTAGTGTTACCCAAAAATCTCATATTTCTAAGACCTGTGTGTGTGTGTGTGTGATTTCATTTCTTTAACGTCCGGCTATTTCCGCGACTATGGCCAATCCCCGACGCCAGGGAGCAGTTTCACCTCACTATCCTGGAAATTTTGCCGTACCCCTACCTTTCTGTAAGGAGGGTAGGGATCTTTAACGTGCCCAACATCGCATGGACACGGGGCTGACGGCTTTACGCCGAAGGGCGGAATGTGTAGACATTCGACTTACTCAAATACAATGCCAGAACCTCGGTTGATGGTAATTGTACAGTTTGTACTGAAAAAGTGAAAGGAGTACCCTGGGATCGAACCCAGTACCCTTCGGTTTATTTCTAAGACTTCCAGCAGAAGAATCTGGCTCTTATAATAAAAGTTCCTAAACAAAGGTATCTAGATAGGCTCAAAATTCTTTTCTCTGAAATACGGAAATTTCACTTATGGGAATTTTATACACTTCAGGGAATTATTTGGTGATCAAACCAAAATCTAAAAGAAAAAGAGTCTGGACGCAGCAAGTGCGTTATGATAGTGAATTTTCATAACAATGTTTTTAATAGCAAATATGTTTTTTTTTAAGAAAGCAGGTATAAAATTTGCTTACCAGTATAACCTGCATAGGCGAAACATAATCTACCATATTTCATCAAAATAACTGTATTGTTTGAAAATGTACAAAAATTTTCCGTAAATAAACTTGAAATGTTCCCAAAAACACTGGTTTCCCGGTCAACGAACCTTATAGGTTAATAGAAAATTGAGCTAGACATATTTCAAAGCGATTAATGAAAATTCACTACCATAACGCACTTTCTGCGTTCAGAATTTCTTTTCTTACAAGCATGCATTATATTCCGGTGGAAAATGCAAAAATGCAATAATATAAGGCATGTTCAATTAAAAAAAATGTATCATCAACGACTTATGGGCCACCCTGTGATTGTAGAAATATTTTTAAGATGAAGCTCAAGACACCCTATAATTTTTTTGTATCTTTTATAATAACGGATATATTGAGCTTTATTTATTTTTTTACGAAACTAAAACTAAAAATTAACCACCATTAAACGATAAACTCTATAGCTATAACTACTGCCAAAGCATCAGAGAAAGGGTCTATTTGAAATGAAATTTCTGGAACTATTTTTGTAAAATGAAGCACAATGACGGTTGAGCTGAGCCTTTGGGATTTGTACAACATTTTTCTCGGGACATTTTCTCCATATAACCCGTATTAAGTTCAGGCTATTTGCCTAAATGTTGCCAATTCTGTCATTTCAAATCGCGACTTTGACGTTTTGAGGAAAAGCGAGATTTTTTTCTTTTAACGACTATACCTTTTTTCTCGTTTAACTTACAGATCTAAATTTTGGTATGTAATTTACTCTTAACAATATACATCAGCGTACCAAATTTGATTACCCTCACTTTGTTATTTCTGGAGATATAAAAAATTGTCAAAAGAAAACGCAAAATTTTCCGGGAAAAACCAGGTCGATTTTCCTGGCTAACGAACTTGTCCAAGCGACTTACAAGATTAAGGTACTCACCAAATTTTAACAACATCGGCCTCTTATTTTTTGAGTTATCAGTGTGATACGTACATACATACATACATATATATATATATATATATATATATATATATATATATATATATATATATATATATATATATATATATATATATATATATATATGTAAAAATTGAAACTGATACGGATACGGACGGATATGTATTCTAGTGGCCTAGTTCGCGCTCCTTTGAAGTACATTTTTTTAATTCAAAAGTCGCGATCTCCTCATTTGTGAATTTTTAAAAGAAAATTCACTAAAATGAGACGCTTGCGATGAACTATCTGGAGAAATGTTACGTAAGGCTTCAGGAAGAGAAGTAAGCCGGAGACTGGATAAGTGTTTAAAAGTAGGAGCTGATTACACTGAAAATTTGTTTTAGTTATTATCTTTATACTATATTTCTTTGCAAATTTGGTTTAAAATAGTTCCTACGCAATCCTATTTAAAAACCTCTTTTCCGATGTTTCCCATTGCTTTTTCTTTTCCAATAATAGAACTGAGACATCGAGTGTCGCTAACCAAATCTCCGAAATGTTAATTCGCCGCCTCAATTAAAAAATTCTCCGGGTCAAAAAATAATCCCAAAATATTTAGTAGTGGGCAAGCAAAGATAACAAAACTGATAACCCCACGTCAAATAAAATTGTGATGCTTTGGGTATTTTCAAAACCTGAAAATTATGAAGTGGTCAGATCAGGCAAGGAAAGTGGTCAGATCAAGTAGAAGTTGATACACAGAAAGAAGGGGAACAACCAAAGGCAAGCATAGAGCTAAGAAATTTTTGAGACGCAGCAGACAAAACTAATTTAAAGCATAGGGAAACTTAGATTTTTAAAATTAGCTATGCTCGCTACAACCAAGATCATTTAAATGTGTTACATAGCTTAGTGCGCAGAACCACAAGCAGAACATTCTAAATTACGCGCTAGGTATACGAGTATGTATTTTGCGGGACATTTAACATTATGCAAATTAAGAAAAATACGTTTCAGCGAGCAGTCTCATTCAAAATCGGCAATAAATAATGTGACAGATCCTTTTATAAAACCATATCGGCCTAAAAACCTTCTAACATGTCTAGTTCAAATATAAATTTGAATATCAATGAGTTACAATACGGTTCTCTTTGCACTACACCCCTTCTTTCATTGTTGAATCGTAAGTCTGATGAACGATATCGATTACAGCCTTATTAGCATACGGGTTATTGCCCAAAATTTAATTCTATTGTTACAATAGTTACAATACCTTGGGAAATATCATGGTCTAGTTAAAATATCG